>JAEOAD010000018.1:21347500-21947500 GCA_036365145.1 Orientallactaga sibirica | reverse complement strand
AAAAGGAAGGAATTTAGAAAGAGAAGTAAGGCTGGAAGCTGGGCATGGTGGCTCACAAGGATCATTTCGAGTTCAAGGCTAAAGTAAGTTTTAGGTCAGCCTTGGCTAGAGTGAGACTCTGCTTCAAAAAGAAGAAAGAGAGGAAGAAAGACAGAAAGAGGAAAAAGAAAGAAGGAAGGAAGAGAGGAAGGAGGAAGAAAAATGAAGGAAGAAATATAAGTGGGTCCAGGTATGGTGGCACATGCTTGAAATTCTAGCACTAGGGAAATAGGAAGGTTTCAAGTTCAAGGCTAGCCTAGGGTACAGAGTGAATGTAAGGCCAGCTCCAACTATACAGCAAGACCTTGTCTCCAAAAGACAAAGGACTATGAGGTATAGCCCCATGGTAGGATGCCTCCCTAGCACATGGAAGGCCCTGGGTTCAATCCTTGGTACTGGATAAAAAATGAGGCACTTTGAGAAGCCACCTTCACAAGCTTGCAGCAATGTGAAACAGCAAATGAGTGGTCTTCAATACTAAACCTGGGAGCTGGAGAGGTGGCTCATTGGTTAAGGCACTTGCCTGAAAAGCTAAAGACCCTGACTCACTTCTCCAGTACCTGCATAAAGCCAGATGCAAGAGGTAGTGCATGCATCTGGAGTTTGTTGCAGTGGCTAGAGGGCCTGGCATGCCCATTCTCTCTATCTGCCTTTCTCTCTCAAAAAATCAAATGAAGGAAAAGAAACAGGCACGGAATTGGTCATTATTCTTGGTTTAAGTGATAAGATCCCAAGTTCAAAATATTCAAGTGAAAGCAAAAGGACTGGCTCAAGCTTTAGAGCAACTTGGCCTCAGGTACAGCAAGGCCTGGCCTTAATGAAAGCACCTTTGAGCGCTGAGATCTCCTCAGCCTGGCTGTCTTTTCTTCACGGGTTCTGCACAGATGATTGTATCACTGCAGAAGAAAACAGTTTGGTCTCTTCTCTTTCAATTATTAGCTGCTTGCTCCTTCTCCTGCTCACTCTCTTGTCCAGGAACTCCAGTCTAACATTGAAGAGTTGGTTGGGAATTTGTTATCATCATTGGGTCTTCAATGTCTCCCAATGGTCCCTAGGCTAAGGGCTTAGTCTTTAGCTGTGGTGTATTGAGAGGTGGTAGGAACTTTTAGGAGGTGAGGCCACATTCAAGGAAGTTAGGTCGTTTGGGACTCGCCTTTGAAGGGGATATAGGGACCTTGCCCCTTCTCCCCACCTTAGCTTTCTGACTGCCATGAGGTAAGCAGCTTTACTCCCTCGTACCCTCCTGACAATGATGTTCTGCCTCACCACAGGGCCAAGGAAGAACCAAGCCAACTGACCATGGATGGAAACTATGAAACAAATTTAAATTTTTCCTCATTTTAGGCTGACTTTCTCAGATATTTTGTGACAGTGCAGAAAAGCCAACTAACACAACATCTTTTTCAAAAGATATTTTTATTTATTTATTCACAAGAAGAGACAGAGAGAGAGAGAGAGAATATGGATGTACCAGAGCCTATTGCCACTCACTGCAAAGGAACTCCACATGCATGTGCATTTTGTGTGTCTGGCTTTACATGGGCACTGGGGAATCAAACCCAGGCCAGCAGGCTTTGCAAGCAAACACCTTTAACTGCTGAACCATCTCTCCAGCCCTAACACAGCCTCTGTATCTTCTTTCTGATTTCTTTTTTTGAGGCAAGCCCAACAGACTGGCCTTTTTTTTTTTTTTTTTTTTTTTTTTTTTTTGAAAGAGAATGAGAGAGAGAGAGAGAGAGCAAGAGAAAAAGAATTGGAGCACCAGGGCCTCTAGCCAACGTAATCAAACTCCAGATGCATGTACCATCTTGTGCACATGTGCAGCCTTGTGCTTGCATCACCTTACGTGAGATCTGGAGAAATGAACATGGGTCCTCAGGCTTCCCAGGCAAGTGCCTTAACCACTAAGCCATCTGCCCAGCCCTTCTTTCTGATTTTCATGCAAATAATTATGAAGTATTGCAATTAATATTATAATTCATTAAAAGGGGGATATCTTTAAGATGTTTTATTAACTGAAATCGTTATCTATTGTTTATAACTTTTTTACACCAGTGGTAGGATACTATTCATTGTTTGAAACCTGGCAGTATATATGCATATATGCGTGTGTTTGAATATCTGTGCAAAGATAGAAAGAATCTGGGAACACCGGTAGCATCCAACATCACTGAAACTCAAGTGAGTACAATGACTGTTTATCTCTAAGCATCGTGTTAGCAGTATACCCAAGCGTCGATAAGCAATGCCCACACTTGCGTACTGTCAAGTCCTTTGTCTCATGACCACAAGCATTTAGGCACTTGGGTGAGTAAGGCAAAAGAGATTTATTGGGGAAAAAGGGAAAAGCTCCAAAGTGTCAGGGCAAACATATTCAGGATTTCGGCCACCATCCAAGGAAGAGAACGACAA
Organism: Orientallactaga sibirica; assembly: GCA_036365145.1. Taxonomy (NCBI): domain Eukaryota; kingdom Metazoa; phylum Chordata; class Mammalia; order Rodentia; family Dipodidae; genus Orientallactaga; species Orientallactaga sibirica. The sequence continues at coordinate 21,945,049 of JAEOAD010000018.1, read as the reverse complement.
GAAACAAAAGAAGAAAGGAATGCTCTCTGAGTTAGAACTCTGGGAAGCTGGAAGGCTCAGCGGAGAGGCTGTGAGAGGCTGCAAAGAGGGAGGGGCTTCTGCAGGCTTCAGAACACTATCTCTTTGGGGGATAACTATTCCTCTCACCCCCTTAGCATGTCTGGAGGTGAGGTCTCTTGCCATGACCCACAAGCTTGGTTGGTTTCACTTTTTTTTTTTTTTTTTGAGGTAGGGTCTCACTCGAGCTCAGGCTGACCTGGAATTCACTATGGAGTCTCAGGGTGGCCTTGAACTCATGGTGATCCTCCTACCTCTGCCTCCCAAGTGCTGGGATTAAAGGCGTGCGCCACCATGCCCGGCTGGCTTCACTTTTAAGAGAGGGAACCATAATAGTATGTTTGGGATAGCTTAGAAGGTCATGTCTCCACCCAGGGCCAGAGGTAAAATTCAAAGTAGCTTTCCCTCAACAAAACCCCCTATGCTTCCTTCCTCTTCCTTTTCCTGTGGTATTTTACATCCTATGGAGGGTGGCTGGGATGTTTCCCTTGCTAATGTTGCCAGGGAAGCAGGAGGTGGGGCTGTCCTCAGATGACCTCCCATTCTGCTTATATTGTCTACATATAAGAGTAATGCTTTTAATGCTCTGCAACCCAAAATATTTTGTCCATTATGCTTTTCTTTCTAAGCCATCTGTTGTGTGAAATGTAATTTTTCAGCTTACAAACTGTTGGAAATTTGACATTAAATTTAATTGCTCTGTGGACCTTATTATTTTAATTATTTGAAAATATTTGACATAATATATAATCATTTATTTATATTTTAAAATAATATATTCCTTAATTTTTTTCATATGGATATAAACGAGTTGTTTTTTTTTTTTTTTTTTGCTTTAGCTTAGATGTTAAATACTTTTGTCAGCTTTATATAATAGTTTTCTTGAGATCATTTAGAGTTTTCAACACTGTTTTAAAAAAATTTTTTTATATTTATTTTTATTTTGGAGAGAGACACAGAGAGAGACAGAAAAGAGAGGGAGAGGGAGACAGATAAGAGATGGGCTTGCCAGCAGTCTCTCAGCTGCTGTGAACGAAATCCAGATGTGTGCAACCCCTTGTGGTCAAGTGTGGTATTGCGCTCTTGCGTCACTTTGCATCTGGCTAAACGGGGGACCTGGAGATTGGAACTGTTCTTAGGCTTAGGAGCCAGACGCCTTAACCGCTAAGCCATCTCTCCAGCCCTCAACACTCTTAATAGATTGTTCCAGTCTTGCTACTAATTTAATCAGTTTTCCTGCTTGTATTTTTGGTTTACGCTAGTAAGGTCATACTAATTTGTGGCAGGTATATCTTCAAGGAAATTACTTTTCCTAATATTGTATACTGTCCTATCTAGTCACTGAAGGAGAATCAGGAGTAACACAGCTTTTTACCGACAGTAAGGGCAGAAGCCCAAAGACGGAACAAGGTGATGCCATTATGCCTGCCCTGGGGAAACTAGAACTTGCGTCTGATACTGTCTCATCCAAGATGGCTGCCAGCGATACTCCCCACAGGAACTTCCTGCTTCTTCCTCAGCTGTCTCTTGAGTCCACAAACCAATAATTGGGTCTTAGCTTCTCAGGAGTCAACCCCTTGAGTCCTCAGGCCAATCAGGCGGTTTCTTGCATACCTGAGTCCCATGACAAGTCTCACCCTAATTGGATGCCTGATTGGTATAAAGGAGCCTATGTGAGCCAGCTCTCTTTTTATTCTTTCCTGTGATCTCCCCTGAATAAATGTGTGAGTCTCTCTCTCCTTGCTGGGAATGGGGGACCACCTCTTTTGGTCTAGGCATGTTCCTGCCTCCCTTCTATATTTATCTTGCTTTGCAGTGCTTTCTCACGTGGTTACACTTTACATGTATGATTTCTCTTTGATCTCTAAGTCCTGCACTGTTTCTTAATCCTTCTGGTCTTTTCTTTTCTTTTTTTAGAGATTTTGCTTTTATTTATTTATTAGAGAGAGGGAAAGAGAGAGAGGGAGAATGGGCACACCAGGACCTCTAGCGACTGCAAATGAACTCCAGACACATGCGCCCCCTTGTGCATCTGGCTTACGTGGGAACTGGAGAATCGAACCTGGAGAATGGGGACCTTAGGCTTCACAGGCAAATGCCTTAACCACTAAGCCATCTCTCCAGCCCCTCTGGTCTTTTCTGTGAAGAAGATCTTCTGGATCTCATGCTTTCAGTTGGCCTCTTCCCTGAATCTTAATGCCCCACCCCATAATAAACCTCATCATTCATAATTTCTCCCTAAATAAACTTAATAGTTCATAATTCACCCTTCTCAGAGTCCATTTTCTCAATTCTTTGCTAAAATCAGATAAAGATCCAAAAGTTGGGGTTCACAGGTCTGGGAGAGCCCCCAAATGCCAAAGTCCTGCATCATCATCATCATCATTGCTATCATTATTGATATTACTATTTTGCTTAAATTCTGTATCGTTACTCTGGCATAATGGGACTTCTAAAGATAAAAGGCTTCTTTGGGCCCATGGTTCTGGAGGTTTCAGCCCATAACTGATTGTCCCCGTGGATATGGGCCTGTGGTGAAGTAGCACATTGAGGCAGGAGCATGTGACAGAGGCGTACTGTTCTTCTCCTGGACCAGGGAGCAAAAGAAAACGAAAAAGAGGCAACCAGTTTCCACAATCCCTTTAAGGGCATGCCTCAAAGACCTAAATACCTCTTGTTAGGCCCAACTACTCAAGAGTTCCATCATCTAGACCCCACAAGCATTAAGATTGGCTAGCCAGGCCAAATGTGCCAGCTGGTGCAATGGTGTCATGTCTGTTGTAGGAGAAACCAGCGGCTCTCCAGTTGGGCTGGAGGTCCACTCCACTGGAAGAAATACATACTGGTACTGAAAGCCCAGTCATAAGGCTATGGCTGGAGAGGTCATAAGCATTAGGGGAGTAAAGCCTGCTGTTGTCTGGCTAAATGCACATATTATGCCCACCAGACTACCTTCTAAGAACAGTTTTATGTTTATACCCATATAGTAATGCTTCTCTCACTTTTGGTTAGAGGAGCTTCTCTACTCAGATGACGGTGACCATTGGGGTGACTCGGTAGTCATTATAGTGCTGAGAAGTGACAGAGGAGTGTCCAGCACTGAAACATCTCTATCATGTCCTCCAAGGTTCAGGGTCCATTGCAGAAGAGGTGACGGAAAGAATGTAAGAGCCAAAGGAAGGGGAGGACTGCTTACAATGCACTCTGCAGACACAAAATGGCCTTGCTATTCATGACCTCAAAGTGCCTTCATAATAGGAGGAAAAGATGATGACAACAAAATAGAAGAGTGACTATTTGGAAAGAAGAAGGGATTCGATGGAGGTTGGACTTGAGAGGGGGCTGATGGGAGTGGGTGGAGGTAATTATCAGAGCTTACAGCCTATGCTTATGAAATCTGGCAATAAAAAGTTAACAAAAAGTTCCATTATCTATCAACAGCACCACCTGGGGACCAAGTCTTTAACACAGGGGCCTTTGAGTATATTCAAGACCGGAGACTTTAATCCCAGCACTTGGGAGGCAGAGGTAGGAGGATCACCATGAGTTCAAGGCCACCCTGAGACTACATAGTTTCCAGGTCAGCCTGGGGTAGAGTGAGACCCTACCTCAAAAAAAAAAAAAAAAAAAAAAAAAGAACCAAGAAATAGCGTCTTAGTGTTATAATCTCAGTTTTCTTCTTTTTAGTGTTTGCATGATGCATATTTTTTCTGTCTTTATTACAATGTTACTTTGTCAATATGCACCCCCAAAAAAAAAAACCCAGCCGAGTGTAGTGGCACTGCCTTTAATCCCAGCGCTCATGAGGCAGAGGTAGTAGGATCGATGTGAGGCCACCCTGAGACTACATAGTGAATTCCAGGTCAGCCTGGGCTACAGCAAAACCTACCTCAAAAAACCAAAAAACAAACAAACAAACAAACAAAAACCAACTCTACCTCTTCATCAAGAAATGTATTCTATTTATATTTAGTTAATTAATTTGGAGCTGTTTCATTTTTTAAAATTTCCTATTTGCCTTCTTTTTAAAAATTTTCTATTTATTTTGCTACATTGACAAAGTGTTCAATATTTCTTCTTTTAATCCAATGGTGTGAAAGCTATAGGTTTTCTTTCTATTCTTTTATCATTACCTTTAATTGAACTATAATTTACAAAACAATCTGAACATGTCCATCCTCATTTAAAGCATAAAATTAAACGCATATATCTTAACAATCCTTTGCTCCTCATCTTGTTATTGTCACTAAGGTTTTTGTTTTGCTTTGGTTTTTTTGTTTTTTTTCTTTTAGTGGGGGGGGTGGTTTCAAACTAGGGTCTTACTCTAGCACAGGCTGACCTGGAATTCATTATATAGTCTCAGACATACCTCAAACTCACAGCAATCCTTCTACCTCTGCCTCTTGAGTGCTAGGATTAAAGGGTCCACCAGGGCCTCTTGCTGCAGCAACTGAACTCCAGACACAAGTGTCACTTTGTGCATCTGGTTTTACATGGATTCTGGGGACTTGCAAATGTCTATCTCTAACTCTGTTTTTTGGTTTTGCTTTGAGGCAGGGTATAACCTGGAACTCACACTCTGGTCCCAAGCTGGTCTCAGACTCAAAGAGATCACCTACCTCAGCTTCCCAAGCGTTGGGCTTAAAGATGTGCTTTCCTGCGCCTGGCTCTGTTTGATCTCTTTAAAATCTCTCTATGTTTACATTTCACACTTAAGTTGACCAACACACACCACCTCATAACTGTTTCTTGATTCACATGCCTTCCCCTTGGGTTTATCTTCCATCTTATTGAAACATATGCATGAATAATATTTTAACAAATGTTTGAGAATACATGCTTTCAATTTCTATATGCTAGAACACTCCTTAACTGCAGATAAAATCCTAACCTGTCACTTGTTTTGTTCCATCACCTCAAACAGACTTCTCTGGAGCGAGGTGTGGAGTAGGGAAGAAGTTATGAGGAGTAGAACGCAGATCAACTCCTCCACTAAGTATCAGAGCTTGGGCAGGAAATGGTGAACTTCCTTTTGGCTCGGTTTCCTCTGTTATAAATGGTAACAAGTAAGACCTATGATGTGGAACAGTAGAGGGGTAATTTCTATGCTCCAAGCACTGGGCACGGTACCTGGCACCACACCAGTCCAGGATTAGCCGTCATGACATCTCTGCTCTCTTATTGAGGGTGAGAAAACCACTGGGCCTAACTGTGATCTTTTTTTAGATACTCTAGTCTTGCTCCAGGACTAACTTTTAAGTTTTTCTCTCTACTGGGACACTTTACAATTCATTCAGATGCACTCTTAGCCTGGGAGCTAGGTCTTAATACTATTCTGGAACATTCTGAACCATTATTATTCCCTGATTGTTTTATTTTTTTTACTTTGATCTTTCTTGCACAATTGGTTCTTTTTATATTCATTATTTTAAAAAAGTTCTTTTCTGTCCCTTTTGTTTCATGGTTTTACTTCTTTTAAGAATAATTTCAGGGCTGGAGAGATGGCTTAGCGGTTAAGCCGCTTGCCTATGAAGCCTAAAGCTCCAGGTTTGATTCTCCAGGTCCCATGTAAGCAAGATGCATAAGGGGGTGCATGTGTCTGGAGTTCGTTTGCAGTGGTTAGAGACCCTGGCACAACCACTGTCTCTCTCTCTCTAATAAACAAAACAAAGTAAAATAAATAAATAAATCTTTTAAAAAACCCAAAAAAGAATAGTTTTATTTTATTTTCTTTAGACCTTAATGATACTACTTTTTATTTTATCTTTGAGCTGGTGTCCCCTGTAGCCCAGGCTGGTCTCCAATTTACTATGACACTGAAATCCTTATCTTCCTGCCTCACCTTCTAAGTGTTTGGATTACAGTGTGTGCCACCATGCCCAGTTTATACAGTGCAGAGAATAGAACCCAGGACCCTGCACATGACAGGCAAAGACTCTACCAACTGAACCACATTCCCAGTCCCCATATTTTTAATTCTTAAATCACATTATTCTGTCAGTTTCACAATATGTATCTGAAACCCATTTATTTTCCATGAGTTTTCGATTGTTCTATTAATTTCAACTTTATTTGAAATGCAAAATCCATCAAGAATGGATTCATTGACCATTATGTCTTAGAGAGAGTTTTCTTCATCGCCTTTGGAATTAGATGTGAGATTCATCTGAAGCTTAGACTTTTCTCCTTTCCTTCCCTGGGAGCTTTTTTTTCTTTTCTTTTCTTTTTTTTATTTAGATATTTTATTTATTTATTTATTTGAGAGAGAGAGAGAGGAAGAGGAAGAGAGAAAGAGCAAATGGGTGCACCAGGGCCTCCAACCACTGCAAACGAACTCCAGACATTTGTGCCCCCTTGTGCATCTGGTTTACTTGGGTCCTGGGGATTCAAACCCTGGTCCTTAGGCTTAGCAGGCAAACACCTTAACTGCTAAGCCATCCCCCGCCCCCAAGAGCTTTGCGGTCTCTTTATCAGCCTTTCTTCTAGCAGAGTCCCAGCTTGATGATCTGCTCTGGCTCATGGACAGCCAGTGTGGATGACACTGTCCTCAGCCAGCAAGTGTCTCTGGGCAGGTTTTGATTGCTGTTCTGCCCTGGTCACTGTCCAGCCAGTCCCTCAGCTTGGGCTAAGGTTTGGTGTTGTTACTGTTGTATCACTCCCTCTTCCTCAGTGGAGAGCTGACCCACCCACATCTCAGCCTTTCGTTCAGCCCTGGCCCTGCCTCACCTGAGGCATCCTGTTTCTTTAACCAGATAAGGTTCCTTACCAGAAGCCAGTTCTCCTCTCTGCCTGCTTCTGCCCAGGAACATTCAGCCTGGGTCTCTGCTGTGTGTCTCCCGTCTATGTCTGCTACAAAGTGGATCATCCAGTTTAAGAGCTCAGTTCCAGCTTGATTTTCTCTGTGCCCTGCAACTGATGCTTGTGGTATCTTCAGCAGTCGGGTCTTACATCTGGTTCTGGTGAGGAACTGAAAGTGGTGGGCCAGAGCCTGTCTTGTCTTGAGGTGCCTCAGGGGCCTCCTTGACCAACAATTCACCAGGAGGTATCCCACGCTGGGCACTGGAATTTTCTTATAATAACCCATGGCTTCTGGGAGCAGTATTATACAGTCCTGCAGGGTACTTCTGCACAAATTCACTCTTTTTTTTAATGTGTTTTTTTAATTAGCTGACACAAAAAAAGTGGAAATTCTACATTTGCTCTCCAACACATGGAGCCTGCCTTAAGGTTTCAGACTGGTGCCCCGACCTGAAGATTTTACTACAACCACAGGAGCCAACTCCTTATAATTAATTCTTCTCCCCTCTGCCCACCTCCCCCACCCCCTGTCCTACTGGCTTGGTTTCTGTGGCGAGTGCTAAGGAATACAAAGAATCACACAAAGAAGCTGACTTGCCTGAGAAGTCAAAGCTCGGGTCCTTAGATGGAGGGGCTCCACAGGTCAAGCTGTGGCATGGAGGGAAGAGGGGAGGACTTGAAGGGCAGATGTCTGCCTGGGATGATGGGAGAGTCATAGGATGGGGACGGTCCTATTTCATCCAGGAAGTAGGAAGTAGTTACATTGTGAGTCCGAGAGAACCTGCTCAGAAAGGATTATGGGAAATCAGGGATGCTAAAGCTCAAGAGGCGTATCAAAGCCCTGCTGGGGCTGGCAGCTGTGCTCCACCATGTTCTGATCTGCAGGATGGGGAGGCCTGACGCTGGAGGAGCAGACAGTTGACAAGCTCCTGGGCCCAACCTACAGCAGAGGGATCTTCAAGACAGTGAGGCCTTCTTGTCCAAGCTCTGAATCCCTGCCTACTCCTTGACGGGAAAGGAGATGAGAAAGATGAGGATTAGGGTTCTCAGGAAGGATTCAGGACTCAACCGCCGGGGAAGTTGTTAGCAAGCTTGTAGCCACTCCCTAGCACAGCCAGGACCCTGCAGAGGTTAGAGAAGCAGAGACCTAAAAGATACAAACCCAGGGCAAATACCAGAGAGCTCTTCCCAGCAAGAACTAGGGCTCAGAAATCTCCGACACACAGAACAGGACATGCGGGCTCCCACGCCTGGGTTTGAATTCATAGGGTCGTGGGGAGAAATCACCCAAAGATAGGTGCTCCTGGGATAGGCTTGTGGGTCAGCACTCTGATTTCTGTGAGGAGCAGGCTGCCTAGGTCCCCCACCTGTCAACTCCTGGTTCCCTGGCCATGGCAATGGCACCAGGTTGGAAGTGGCTGTCTGGAAGAGTCCCCGTGCTCTCCATTGTGACCCTTTGTTTCCCATACTGAGGAAGGCTTGCCTCCGTGTGTCCCCACTCACAGTCATCTTCATTCATCCTTGTCCTGGAGAAACCTTGGTGCTCTCGCCTGGGGAGTCCAAGCCTGTGTGCTCTGTTGCCTGAGCTGAGTGACACTGCACCTGGGAAAGGGACATGACATGCCCGTCTTGCCTGGCCAGCTCAGTGGCATCAAGGGCCAGCCAAACCAGAGAGGTACTGATGGAATGAGAGTCGAGAGAGAGAGGTCCAGGTAGCCCCTTTCCCTTAGGACCTCAGATTATTTTCAGATGACATCCTTTTAAAAATTTTTTTTCTAAACAGGGCATAATCCCAGCACTAGGGAGACAGAGGTAGGAGGATCTCCACGAGTTCAAGGCCACCCTGAGAATACAGAGTGAAATGCACGTTAGCCTGGGCTAGAGTGAGACCCTGCCTTAAAAAATGAAAAAAAAATTTTTTTAAAGATTTATTTATTTTTATTTAGTTATTAGAGACAGACAGAAGGATGGAAGAGAGAAAGAGAGAGAGAATGGGCACAGCAGGGCCTCTAGCCACTGCAAACAAACTCCAGATGCATGCGCCACCATGGGACATGGAGAATTGAACCTGGGTCCTTAGGCTTCGCAGCCATGTGCCTTATGGGCTAAGCTATCTCTCCAGCCCTCAGATGACATCCTTGAGATAAATCTCTGAAGGTTTAGTAAAACTCTTCCATGCCTGGTTGAAATAATCACTTCTCCATGTCTTCCAGATCAGACAGCGCAAACGAATTAGTGTCCACAGTTATTTATTAAATTTAGGCTTCATGTGCAAGTTGTGAGTTCCAGGTCGGGTTGTAAGAGATGTTTCTGAGCAGGGTCTGGTTGTGGGGTTGAGGCTGGTGGTTCTGGGGTTGGCTAGCCTGCATTGGCTACTTTAGGGGCAGTTATTTGTGTGTGACTAAGAAGTGAGTGGCTGTGTCACAGGTATCACGTGATAGGAAAGCAGGGCATGTATTAGGCTCCTTCGGGTTACAAAATGAAAGGAGTCATTGAAGTGAACATGTAGCAAAGATTGGGAGGGACTGTGTAGACTCAGGGTGTGCCCTGATGCCCACGGTGAGATGCGTGCCAAGCCCTGGGACAGTACCTGCAGCAGAAACGAGATGGGAGGCTGCTGCACTTTGCTCTGCATCTACACCGTTCTTATCCTCTGCAGACAGCCTCCTTGATGCCACATCCACATGGCAGGCCATGCAAGAGCTCCTTGGGGCAGCGGGAGGAGGTTCCTATTACAGGTTTAGACCGTGAGCTCTAGCTTGGAAACCACAATGAAACCCAGAGAACAGAGGCCAGGAAGATGGCTCAGCAGCTGAAAGCACTTGCTGGCAAAGCCTGTCAGCCAGGGTTCAATTCCCAAACCATCCATGTAAACCTGATGCAAAAAGTGATGCCAACATCTGGTGTTCATTTGCAGTAGCAAGAAAGAGGCACTGGTACACACACACACACACACACACACACACACACATGCACACACGTGCCCACGGACACGTACACGCACAGGCACAAGTAAATTTAAAAAATTGTTTTTAAAAAGAGAACATCTTTCTCTTTCTTCCCTGGTCCCAGGCATCAATCCCAGGGAAGAGAAAAACCTCCCGTTCATTCTCTGAAGGATTGCTGGAACAAACTGACAACAGATTAATAGCAGAAAATAGCATATAGATATGCTAAATGGGGGGATATCACAGAAGTGGGATTACCCACTTTCCCAAGGGGGTGATTTTTATGTATCTGTCTTCATAGGGCAGAGGAAGGTGAGGAGGATATAAGCAATCCTTCTGGAAGGGTAGTAAATGATTACGGTAGAGAAGGTATGAGCCAATAGGACAGACACTAGTTCATAAATGATTTTCTTTGGAAAACTGAGTGGACCCGGGAGATGGAGACTAAGTTGTGATAAAGTCCATCCAATGTGTTTGTGTTCCTTTCTCTTTCTTCCTGACACAGGAGTTTAGTTGATGAAACTGCAGGGAGGGACAGAAGCCAGCTGCTTTTCTCTTTGGCAGGTCTGGTCTTTAAGAAACAGGGAATATTACAGCCAAGCCTCTTCGAGCATCTGCTGGTCTCCAAGGGCCTTTACTTTAAAATTATTAGGGTGTCATTTTGGGGAGTTTAATTGACAGACTCCTTCGTCACTTCTTGGCCAGTTATTTTCAGGAGGGAAAGCTCTATCAGGCTGTATGGAGAGCTTGTTGAGAAAGAGGAAAAGACAATGTGTATCAGCAGTATGCTTCTCTACCTCTCTCGTCCCCAAAAATCTGATCTCCAGAGCTACAACAAATCCCAGCAAAGGACAGTTTCAGAGAGGGGAGCCAGGCTCCTCAGAGCCTCCTGCAGTGGTGGAATGGCTCAAGGAGAAAGCCAGGACTGAGCACGACCGTCAAGCCTGCCCTTGAATTTCTGTAGGGCACCTCCATGGGTCTGATTCCTACATGGTGTGAGCACCCATGGTGTGTAAAGCTGTACCCCTGTGTGAGCATTATGGTCAAGGGCACTGTGTCCCTCAATGTCACTTCTCACCATACGTTCCCCAGTCCTAGAGACAATGGGGTTTTATGCCCATAAACAACCTCTCTTTGTTTGTTTGTTTGTTTGTTCTTTGGTTTCTGAGGTAGGGTCTCACTCTAACTCAGGCTGACCTGGAATTCAGTATGTAGTCTCAGGCTGACCTCGAACTCACAGTGATCCTCCTACCTCTGCCTCCTAAAGTGCTAGGATTAAAGGCGTGCACCACCACACTTGGCTACAACTTCTCTCTTTTTTAAAATTTTTATTTATTTATTTATTTGAGAGCAACAGACAGAGAGAGAAAGAGACAGATAGAGAGAGAGAGAATGGGCACATCAGGGCCTCCGGCCCCTGCAAATGAACTCCAGATGCATGCGCCACCTTGTGCATCTGGCTTACGTGGGTCCTGGGGAATCAAGCCTCGAACTGGGGTCCTTAGGCTTCACAGGCAAGTGCTTAACCCCTAAGCCATCTTTCCAGGTCCCAACCTCTCTTTTTTAAGGGATAAAATGAGTCCCAGGTTGTGGTGACTGCTTCACACTGGCTAGGCAGGGCTTCTAGTCACCAATGCTACAATGAAAATACCACCAAACTTTTTTTAATGCTTTATGTTCTTTTTTAAAAAAAAAATAACTTTTTGACAACTTCTATACATAGAGGCAATATACCATGAACATAATTCCTCACACTACCCTCTCTTCCCACCCCAAGTCCCCCTCCACTCAATCCCTTCCTTTCAACTAGTCTTTCTTCCATTTTGATGTCATCATTTTTTTTCTTCTTCTATTATGCAGGTGTTATGTAGCCACAGAGATCATGAATGTCAAGGCCACTCTGTGTCTGGAAGACACACTCGCCCCTACTTCCTTTGGCTCTGACATTCTTTCCACCACCTCTTCCACAATGGTCCCTGAGCCTTGGCGGGTGTGACAGAGATGTCTCACTTAGTGCTAACACTCCACTGTCACTTCTTCTCAGCACTTTGATGACTTTTGAGTCACCCCAGTAGTCACCACCTTTGGAAAAGAGAAGCTTCTCTAACCCAAAGTGAGAGTAGCATTAATATATGGGCATAAACATAAGTGTTTAGAGGGCAGTTTGGTGGGCATAATATATCCATGTAATCAGAAACAGTGGTAGTTTCTCCCCTAGGGCTTATGCCCTCCCTAACCATAGGCTTTTGATTAGGTTTTCAGTACTTGGCAGGAATTCCCTCCCATGGAGTGGGCCTCAAATTCAATAAGAGCGCAGTTGGTTTCTCCAGTAACAGGCATGCCACCATTATTACACTGGTGCGTACACTTGTCCTGACTGGCTAGCCATAAAGCTTGCAGGTCCTCTGCTGGTTAACACCGCTGATGACTTTTCTCCCCAAACAGGCTGTGCAGATTTTTCCAGCATTGACACTGACAGGTAGTCAATAGGGAGGAGGCTTCCAGCTCAGCTCTAGGTTTGATTTCTCAGTGACTTGCAGCCCAAGCATGTGGTATCTTCACCACCAAACATTTTTACTGCACTTTAAGTTTTGCCTCAATTCTCAAGAATATAAGGAAAATGTGATCCAGTATGTTTTCCTTTGTTTTGGTTTGTTTTTTTGTTGTTTGTTTTACTTTTCAGATAATGCTTCACTGTGTAGTACAGGCTTGCCTGGAACCAAAAGCAATCCTCCTGCCTTTGTTTCCCAGAGGGAGGGATTACAGGTATCAGGCACTATTCCCAGTTGATATACTATTTATAAATCCATACTACAGTACATAAGAATCAATACATTCTTTCCAATCACCCATTTTGTTACCTATCACTGAGTAGATAAGCTGGTCCAGTCATTGTGAAAAGTCTTTAAAAAAGAAAAAAAAAAGAGTAGTTAACATTTAGCAAGTTTCATTTAGAAAAGTGTCCTCAAAGGAAATCACAGTGCAAGAAAACTAAGTCAGGCTGGGGAGATGATTCAGCAATTAAAGGTGCTTGCTTGCAAAGCCCACAGTCAATTCCCTAGTACCAATATATAAAACCAGATGTACAAAGCTAAGGTGCTTGCTTATGAAGCCTGCCAGCCCAGGTTCCATGCCCAAGCCACCCACATAAGCATGATGCAAAAAAGAAAAAAGTGGTGTATGCATTTGGAATTTGTTTACACTGACAAGAGCCCCTGGCATGCCCATATACAAATTTAAAAAATTAAAATATTAAAAAGAAAAAGAAAACTTTAAGACAGGGGAGAAAGAGGAAAAGGGAAGGGAGAAAGGGTGGGTTTATTTTGCCCTACATTTTGAGTTTACAGTTCATCATGGTGACTGAAGGCAAAGTGGCAGAGGCTTAAGACAGCTAATACAGGGTCTCCCACCCCAGAACTAATCTATAAAATTCCTCATAGTCATCTCCAGAGAATTGTTCTCATGGTGATTCTAAATCCCATCAGGTTTATAATCAGAGATTAATCACCAGAGTATCCCAGGTTGGCCTCAAACTCATGAGATCCTCCTGTCTCAGCCTCCCCAGTACTGGAATTGCAGGCATGAACCACTACTACATCCAGCTTAGTTTAAAGATCTTTATCAACTTCATTTTCACATTATTTCACAAAGTTCAGGTGTTCCAGTGGGCCAAGCAGTGGAGGCTGATTTTATAGATAGAAAAGGGCAGAAAAAAAAATTAGCAACAGAAGAACAAAAGGCAGATTGGTCATTTCACCACGACTTTCCTTATAAAGTAGGGGCAGAGATTTTGAAAACCAGAAAAACAACTGTAATATCAGAGTTTGTCTGGTGACATTTTTTTGTGTAGATATAAGGCAGAAAGAACTTCATTATAATAGCTTCCTTATAAGGCAAAACTAGCTTATTTGGAAAAATAGGGTTGTCACCTCCTTCACCTTGATTTCATAATTTATTTGAAACAGATCAAAGCAGGGTCAGTGCATTGCATTTTGGTTGGTATGTCTCCTAAATCTCATTTACTCTTTCCAACAATTAACCTACCTGTACTGCTCCTACCTCTCAACACCTCTCCCCCCAAAATTCTGGAATGTTTTGAAACAAATTCCAGACACAAGCATTATGCATTTTATCATTTTAGTACATGTTAATTTTCCCTCTTAAAAAGAGCTGTTCATGGAAGCAAGCCAAACATCCAATGTCAATGGATAAACAAAATGTGACATACACATATAAGGAAAAGTTAGCCAGAGACTAGATAAGATGGCTTAGCTGTTAAGGTGCATGCCTGTGAAGCCTAAGGACCCCGGTTCAATTCTCCAGGTCCCAAGTAAGCCAGATGCACCTGATGGCACATGAGTCTAGAGTTCGTTTGCAGTGGCTAGAGGCCCTAGCGTGCCCATTCTCCCTCTTTTTTCCTTTCTATATCTCTCCCTCTTTCTCAAATAAATAAATAAATAAAATCTTTAAAAAATAGAAAAGTTAGCCAGATTTCAACAGGGAGGAAATTTTTAACACAGAGTGAATGAATGGAGCTTCCAGACTTTATGCCAAGTGAAATAACCCAGCCACAAGAAGGACAGATATTGTTTGACTCCTTTGTAAGAAACCTAGAGTAAATTTATGGTGACAGAAAGAATAACTGGGTTTGGTGGCTCAGGCCTTTAATCCCAGTTTTTGGGAGGCTGTGCTAAGAGGATTGCCATGCGTTCCCAGGCCAGCCCGGGCTACAGAGTGAGTTCCAGTACAGCCTGGGCTAGCCTGAGACCTTGTCTCAAAAAAGGAGTGGAGAAGGAAGAATGCAAAATGGTAACTAGAGGCTTTGAGAGAATGGGAGGCAAATTATTGCTTAATAGATGTTGAGTTTCTATTGAGGGACACAGAAAAATTGTCGAGATAGATGATAGGAATCATTACACAAAAAATGTGAGCATACGAATGCCATGGACCCGTGCATTCTAAAATGGTAATTTAAATAAATTTTTACCACATTTTGCCACCCAAAAAAGCTGTTAAATTCCTATTGTGTAGGACTCTAGCCCCCAGCTGCTCCCCTGCCTATCATTTTATGCATCTTGGTGAGGTCTGGAACAATCCCAACGCTGGTCTATGATTGGGAAAGCAAATGAATTCAACTGGTCTGAAACCCTGGCCTCTGGCCACAGATGCTAAAATGTTCATTAGCACCAGCTCTGAGCAGGGCTGGCTGAGAGCCATGCTTCAGGAGAATGGGAGAGGGAGGAAAATGGAAGGCAAGGACGTCGGATACACAGACCCTGCATTCCAAAGCCTTCTAATTCTCTTCAGATTGGGAAAGTGAACGGTAACGCAGGGCAGCACAGGCCAAGTGTCTCTTCATTGAGAGTGACAAGGAACAGGCAGGCATCCCAGGTCCCATTCCTTCTTCAGTGCCTCAGGGACTCCAAAGACTGGCATGGGAAGGAGGGGGCCTCACTCCCTCACCTCCCTGCCTTCTCTTGGTGCTGACTGTGGGGGGGGGCTCATCTTCATAACCCTGACCATGGGAGCGCCTGGGCAGCCCCCTCAGAGTCCCAGAGCTCTGAGCAGAGCTGTGAGAGCAGAAATGGATGTGGAGAGCTGGAAGACGGGAGCGTGCTGAGCCTGTACAAGGCTCCTGCAAGAAAGCGTTCACCATGTGGTCAGGAGAATCGCAGAGGGAAGGGCCCTGAGGGAGGAGTCCAGGCACGTGAGAACGAGGTGGGAGAGACCGAGAGTCCTGTCCCTCACTTCTCCCCACTGGTCTGTCAGTCTCCAGAGACCCGTGCTCTTCCGGCTCTTGTGTCTCAGAGCTCTCCCCAGTAGTCTCCCACCAGCTTCCCTTTTACCTCAGCCAGCATGACTGGAGGCATAGGCTGGGCCTGGGGAAGCAGCCTGCTAGGCGCAGGTAAGTGCATGTCGTGTTTGGTACGACCTCCCTGGGAATGAACAACCACCAGAAGGAAGGGAAGGAGGCAGGAGTGTGCAGAGGGAGGGGTCCAGCTGGGCTGTTGGCCCCAGCCTTAGCCAGTCCTTGCTAACACTGCCATAGCCAAAGACCACAGACCAAGTAGCTTAAAGACAGAAACCTCTTTCCTCAGTATTCCACACACTGGCGGTCATGAGGCCAAGGTGCCCACAGGGTTGGCTTCTCCTGAGGCCACTACTCTTTGGCTTACTGGGATTCTGCCATCTTCTCCCAGCCCCTTCATAGGCCTTTTCTCTATTTGGGTCCTAATTTACTCTTCTCTAGAACACCTGTCCCTTTACCTCAGTGGTCTCTTTAAAGGCCTGCTCTGTGAGGAACCAGGAGTTAAAACTTCAACATATGAATTACAGGGTGGTAGATGGGAAGAGAGGGGACGTTTGCCCACAACACTATGGAAAGCTCTGGAGTCAGAGTAAACCACCAAAATTGTCCTGGTCTGGCCAAAGTGATCAGGTCTGTAAAGATCCGTCACTGGACACAGCACTCTGTAGGAAAGGTGTCTTTGGGCAAGACTATTCTGGTAGCTGACTTAGTTCCCACAGGTTCCAAAGGCTGAAGGTAGACCACCGTCAGTGTCCCCCACAGCTGGGCAAGGAACCTACACGGAAGGACACAGCACACACGGATTTCGCCACCAGTGAGTGTGTTTCTTGCAGCCAAAGAAATGTGAAGGCAAGATTATCCTGAGAGCTGAGACAAAGATCTCAGCTACTGAGGATGGAGACGGAGTGAGAGTCGCTGCCTGCCCCCACCCGTGGTACACACTGTCGGCTGCTACCCTGCCCATCTCGACCACAGAGGAAGGAAAATTCTGGCCTTTCTTCCTGAGGAGCCGTCTCCTGGGTGGGGTCTAAAACAGCTTGGTGTTTGGTGACAACAGAAACAGACGTGACTGTTGCTGCCACTGTCTACCTCCCTGATGTAACTAGTGATCTGAGGTAACTGTCTTCCAAAATTATGGAAAGAAAACAGACCTGCACAGAGGTGAGGGAATAAACCAGGGCCAGTAGCTGCTAACCTTTAGACTTCTATTTAATGGAGAAAAAAATCTTTTTTTTTTTAATTTAAAACCTTGTGTAATGGGGTTAAATGCTATCCTCCTAATAGATACAACCTTCCCCCAGAACCCGTGAATAATGTGACCATTTTTTTTGGTAAAGGGTCTTTGCAGACTCTTTAATTAAGTGTAAGATATTAAGTGTAAGATCTTGAGATGAGATCATCCTGACCTAGGGCAAACCCTAAATCTAAGGAAAAGTGTCCTTAGGGGAGAAAAGAAAAAGACACCAAGGAAATGCACTGTGTAAAAGAAGGTAGAGGGCTGGAGAGATGCCTCTGCAGTTATGGGTGCTTGCTAGTCAAGCCTGGGCATCTGGCTTCAATTCCACAGGCCCATGTAAAGCCAGATGCACAAAGCGGCCCTTGGGTCTAGAATGTGTTTGCAGTGACAGGAGGCGCTGGTGTGCCCATGCTCATTCTCTCTCTGTCTGCCTCTCTCTCTCTCTCTCTCTCTCTCTCTCTCTCTCTCTCAATAAATAAATAATATAAAGAAATTTTCAAAAGAAAAGTAGAAATTAGAGTGATTTATCCACAAGCCAAAGACTACCAAGATGGTAGGCAGCCCCCTACATCCAGGAGGGGACATGAACGAAAACCTCAGGACCACCAGAAGGAACCCACCCTGCTAATGCTTCATTTCACACTTCTAGCCCCTGGAAGAGTAACAGAATAAATTTCTGTTGTTTAAATCACCAGGTTTGTGGTACCACTTCATGGCAGACACAGGAAGCTAACTCATATGATATATCAGGTTATTTCTTGTTTGTAGACACCTCCTCCTTCTCATGCCTGCCAGGACCCAATATGCAGTAGGTACTCAAGAATGGGCTGGAGAGATGGCTCAGTGGTTAAGGCACTTGCTTGTGGAGCCTAAGGGCTCAGGTTGGATTCCCCCGAACCCACATAAGACAGCTGCACACGGTGGCACATGCATATGGAGTTTGTTTGCAGTGGCTAGAGACATCAGCATGTCTCTCTAATAAATTTTTTAAAAATTTTAAAGAAATATTGGGGCTGGAGAGATGGCTTAGTGGTTAAACACTTGCCTGTGAAGCCTAAGGACCCTGGTTCGAGGCTTGATTCTCAAGGACACACATAAGCCAGATGCACAAGGGGGGGGCGCACACATCTGGAGTTTGTTTGCAGTGGCTAGAGGCCCTGGTATGCCCATTCTCTCTCTCTCTCTCTCTCTCTCTCTCTGTCTCTCTCTCTCTCTGTCTCTGTCTCTCTGCCTCTGCCTCTGTCTCTCTCAAATAAATAAATAAATATTGGTCTGGAGAGATGACTTAGCAGTTAAAGCACCTTCCTACAAAGCCTGAGGACCCAGGTTTGATTCCCCAGTACCCACATAAGCCACATGCACATGGTGGCTTATGCATCTGGAGTCTGTTTGCAGTGGCTAGAGGACCTGGCGTGCCCGTGCCCATTCTTTCTCTATCTGCCTCTCTCTCTCTCTCTCAAATAAACAAATAAAAATGAAGTCTTTTTTTAAAAAAGAAGTATTAAATGAGTGAACAAACCTGGGTGTGAGCGCCTGAGAGAAGACTCCGCTGTGTTTGTGTCCCTGGGCTGAGCACAACGATGTCCTCACCTAGGCATGGAGGAAGCTGCGCAGGTGGGAGAATGTCACATGGTTTGGGAGAGGCTGAGACAGGTTGAAGCAAGGGCTATAGACCTAGATAGATGGTCCTGGTGGAGCAGAGTGCGTGTGGGCAGTGGGGGGAGGTCAAGCTAGAAAAGGCAGGCCCAGAGCCAACTCTGGAGACACAATGTCATTCCAAGTGTGGCACTTGGCCTTTTCCCTGTGGGTGATATGATGGCCGGTTGTGGAGGTTTGCAACCCAGGTGCACCACGCTAGAAATGGTGCTGTGGGAGATGGATCTGGTCTCGTTAGCATTGATTCCAGACCTGCTGAGACGACAAGGCATAGATGAATGGTCCGCATCCATCCTTGGAAGTGCACAGCAATTGTCCAAATGAAAACACTCTGCCCTGGCTGAGCTTCCGATTACAAAGTGCAGTCATTTACATCGACACGGCAGGGCCAGGGATAAATCATGCAAGTTCCCCCACCAAGACACCCGCCTGATATGGCTGCTTCTCCCACTGGCCCACTGTGCCCTGAGGCTGGCATCCCCGGATGACTGACTCTGTGTGGGTCCTTGTCGTTCCTGGGGGTTGTTGACCACCAACGTCCTGGGCACAGGAGGAGTTGGGGGGGAAGCAGGGTCCTGGAACAGGTGAGTGCAATGGGCAATGAACCACCTGGGAGGCTGCCTGATGGACAGCATGCTCTCGTTTATTCAAAAGGGTAGGGGGTTTATAAACACTTGAGAAAGGTTGAGAAGGCAATACAGACTATAAGGTGATTGGATACATAGGTTTATGGGTTGCTACCTAATTGGTTGAAAGGCAGAAATCACGAGGGAGGAGCTGCAAGGGAGATAACAGAAGTGGCAGGAAAAGCTACATGACTGCAGCCACATATTGGATGGCTAAAGCTGAAGGGAGACTGTTTGTTTATAAGGGTCTCTTGGGCAGCTAGCCACAAGGTCAGGAACCGTGGGGGACAAAGCCTAACTATGGAATGGTCAGGTGCTTTTTAGGATCAAGGGGGGAGGGCCCACTAATTCTGCCCACTCTGGGTGAAGATAGGGCACACTACAACCTTGCCTGAGGGCAAGGAGGGCCAGTCTCCATTACCAGGGTGGGTTCCTGACCATAAGGCCAGTTGCAACCCCCACAGTCCAAAGTCTTCGGCCATGTCCAACAGCCCAGGCCAGCTTCCTCACATCACAGTCCCAGCCCGTGTTTAGCAATGCCCAGCAACTCTAGGCTCGGGGCCACTTGGCACAGACTCTTGGTTCTGACCCCATCTCAGGTCCACTGTGGCCACTTGGCTGTAACAGATCCTGAACTCCTTAGCCACATTCCAGCCTCCAGTCAACCGACAGTTCTGTCACAGTGAGAGACAAATGCCCACTCCATACCTCAAGGGAGGCAGTATGTGAGCACCAGCCTGGGATCCATCCTGGCTCAGCCCAAGATGTTTTATTTTCATTTATTTGGGAAAGAGAGGGAGAGAGAAACAGGGAGAGAGAGAGAGAGAGAATGAGCACCCCAGGGTCCTCAGCCACTGCAAACAAACTCCAGACACATGTGTTATCTTGTGCATCTGGCTTACGTGGGTCCTGGGGAATCAAACCTGGGTCCTTTGGCCTTTGCAGGCAAGTGCTGTGACCACTAAGCCATCTCTCCCCAGCCCAGCCCCAGCCCAGGCCAGGATGTTTTAAAGAGCTCTTGATTTCCTAGGCTGATTGAGGTGGTCTAAACATAAATTCCCCATAGTCTTAGGTGTTTGTGTTTGAACTTTCTGCTTCGTCCCCACCTTGTGTAGTCTCTGGGAGGTGAGGCCCTGCTGGGGAGAGTGTGTCTCTAGAGGTGGACCTTGAGGCTGAGTCCAGTCCTGTATGTTCAGAGCCAGCTGGCGTTGGGATGTTGTTTTCTCTCTGCTATGGATGCATGATAAAGTGAGCCAGCTTCCTCCACTATGCTTCCCCTCAAAACTGTAAGCCTGAATAAACCTTTCCCTTTCCTCCTATAAGCTGTTTCTGGTCAGGTGTATGTTGTCTGAGCAACAAGAAGGTAAGTGCAATAATGGTTTTAAAATATATACCTGGGGCTGGAGGAATGGCTTAGTGGTTAAGGCATTTGCTTGCAAAGCCAAAAAGGACCCAGGTTCAATTCCCCAGGACCCATGTTAGCCAGATGCATAAGGGGGCACATGCGTCCCAAGTTCATTTGCAGTAGCTGGAGGCCCTGGCATGCCCATTCTCTCTCTTGCTCTCTCTCTCTCCCTGGACAGATGGCTTAAGTGGTTAAGGCACTTGTCTGTGAAGCCCGAGGACCACGTTCAATTCCCCAGTACCCAGATAAGCCAGATGCACAAGGTGGTGCATGCATCTGGAATTCATATGCAGTGGCTAGAGGCCCTGGCATGCCTGTTCTCTCTCTCTCTCTCCTCCCTCTCTCTCTCTCTCCCCATTCTCTCTGTCAAATAAATAAATTAAATACATACATAATAAATAAATGTATATACCTTACTCATGTGGTGGCTGTGGAGATTAGCAAAGCCAAACCAATAAGCAACATTACCATCATCATGATTGTGTGCATCTGTGTATGTATGGTGTGTGTGCATGCATGTGTAAGTGCATGCCACAGCACATATGTGGGGGTCAGAGGAAGCCTCGGGGTGTTGATTCTTGTCTTCCATCTAGTTTGAGACAGGATCTCTCTTGTGTGCTGCTGCGAATATCACGCTAACTGGCTGGAGACCTTTGGGGGTTCTCCTGACTCCACCTTTCATTACCATAGGCACATTGGCATTCTAGACGCGTGTGCTACTTGCATTCATCTTTAAGTGGGTTCTGGGGATCTGAGCTCTGGTCATTCAGGCTTGCACATGAAGCTCTTTTAACCATTGAGCCATCTCCCCAGCCTACCAGTGGCACTACAAGGAGACATGGACTCTGCTGTTCTAGAACTTGGGCTGACCAAATCATCTTCATTTAGAAAATATTGGAAGTTGACTACAGTAAAGTGAAGATGCCATCCAGGACGCCAGTGTGTTCTCACATATGGCTTCTGGATTACATTGTTATCTGAATGCAACATGTCTAACACTCAGCCATTCCGAATGAAAGGGGACAGAGGATGAAGCATTGTTCCGTGCTTCCTTGGACAGATAAAATGTGGTGGTCCGCAGGACAGTTTAAATGTGAAACATCACCCACAGGCTCATGTGTCTGAGCACTTAGTCCTCAGCTGGTGGTGCTGTTGTGGGAAGTTGTGGAACCTTTGAGACACGAGACCTAGCTGGCAGATGTACTTCCATAGAAGTCTTTGAGGGTGATAGGTGGGCTCTGCTTCTGACTGGGGCTCTCTGCTTCCTGGTCATTGTTATGTAACAAGCAGCCCCTTTGTGCACCAGCCATGAGCTGCCGCTGCTATGCTTCCTCACATAATGGCCTGTGCCTTCTTAAACCAAGAGTCAAGCAAATCGTCCCTTCCTTATTATTCCCATCAGGTATTCTCTCACAGAGACCAAAAGTAACTATTGCAGTTACACACTATGGCTCTATACAACAGCGAGAAGCTACAAACTAGATATACATGACAGTGTGAATAAACTTAAAAAAAATTGTTGTCGATGACACTGGCCACTGCCTTGTACCAGGCACCATTCCAAGTCCTTGACAGATCTTACCTCATCCAGTCCTCACAAAATCCACCAGTTACACAGCATCATTGCTCCCAATGTGTAGTGACAGGTACACAGAAGTTCAGTTACTTGCCCATGTCACATAGCTCATCCGTGAACATGTGAGATTTGCACTGCACAGCTCATGCTTCACCTCAAGATTATACCAAGTGCATACATAGTCACATATGAGCACACACAGGCCCACACATTCAAGTACACGGATAACAGAAGATCTTCAGTGCACCACCATGTCGCCTGTGAATCCGCAGTCAACTGTCCATCCATCTCTGCCTGTCCCCGCCTCTTCTTTGTATCCCAGGGAACTAGCACACCCAAGGTCTATTGCCTCTAGAGTTTCCACTGGTGCAGGCAATGGGAGAGTCTGGAAAAAGACTGGATAGATACAGGGAGAAATGAGCACTGTGGTGTTTCTCCCTCTGTTTCCAGCAGTGTCCCCTGCAGTCCCCGGCTTCTCCCACGGCGTTAGATCTGGCCATGACTTCAGATCCTGTGAGCAGTACCCATTTTGGAGTCCCATCCCTAAAGCTCTAGCTGGTGGACCCCACTAACATCAGACTTCCTGCTGTCCCTCCTGCCCTGGGGTAGCGTGGTTTCTGTGTTTGGTATTTCTGGATGGCCTCATCTTCCCTCGTCTGTCGTCTCAGTTCACCCACATGTATATAACTAGTTCCTTCTATCATATACCCTCTGGTTTTTGTTTGTTTGTTTGGTTGGTTGGTTTTTTTTGTTTTTGTTGTTGTTTTGTTTTTTTTTTGAAGTAGGGTCTCACTCTAGCTCAGGCTGACCTCCCAAGTGCTGGGATTAAAGGTGTGTGCCACCATACCCAGCTATAGTCCCTCTGTTTTAAAGACCTAACATCGTTTTGGATTTTCTTGTAGATCCTGACTGATAAATCCTACACGTAAATAAAAATGTATGTATGCTATGCATACAGGTGGTAGTAGGAGTGGTTCAGGAGTCAAGATGCCTACAACAGAGGCCAAGTTCTACCTCAACCCATGTACAAACTGAGTTCTTTGTCTATCTCTCTTGCTCTTGGATTTCTAACTTATAATATGGATGTTATATATTTTTTACTCAGACACACACACTATTTTAACATTACTTTTCCTGTGAATAAAATGAACTCAAGGATATCTGTGAGACATAGGCAATTCCCTGTGGGATGAGAACAGGGATTTAAAGAGTAAACCAACCAACAGAAAGTCCATTACACAATTCCAATCTGAACTTGAGATTTCATACAAATAATTCTTTCCAAAAAGTAACAAACAATGTAGTACGGAGCTGGAGGAACTGCTTTGCAGTTAAGGTGCTTTCCTGCAAAGCCAAAAGACCCAGGTTCGGTTCCCCAGGACCAACGTAAGCCAGAGGCACAAAGTGGCCTATGCGTCTGAAGTTCATTTGCAGTGGTTAGAGGCCCTGGCATGGCTTTTCTCTCTCACCACCACCTAGGAGGTTTCTAGCCAAGGAAGAGAAGCAAATTTTCAGGGACAACAGTAGTTTCTTTCTAAATGCTGTAGTCACGTGACTGAGGTTGGTGGAAGATGCTGAGGAGATCAAGAGAGATACAGTAGCCTTCCATGGGAGAACCCGGTCTTTCTCCACAAAAAGCAACTAGAAAACAGACAAGACAGCGCAACACAGGAACCAGACATACATACCACTCACAGAACCAGCATTCAACACCATCCTCATAAAGGGAAGCTTTTATGCATCTCTTCATCAGGGCCTGGACCAGACGATGCTGGAGGAGGCAGCTCGGCCCAGGAAGGCTGCTGGCGCCATCTACTGCTCGAATGGAGAACTGACTCTGCCAGCTTCCTCTGAGCTGGCATTTCCTGCTCTAAGCTCTCCAACCTCCATCTGCTTTTCCCAAAAAATGTCACAGCTTGCCAAACTGCAAATATTAGGAAAGCACTTTGCCTTGCATTCTTCAAGAAGTAAATCTCCTGAGCCCCTTGCCATTAGAACCGGCAGAAGCTGCCAGGCAATTACCTACCCCCCCCCGGGGGTTCATACAAATTCTAGCCATTGAAACCCCACCATCCACACACAGAGAATTACAGGAAACTGGGGCCCAGATTGCATCCTCAGAATCTCTCAGGGCTACCTGAGTCTCACCTAAGAGAAAGGGCTCTCTGGTGAGGTGTGAAGCCATCTGCTTCCCGGCCCTTCTCCCCTCACTCTTTCTAAGTAACAGTTTCAAAGCCAGTTGCTGGTTCACATTTAAAATTTAGAGCCATATTTTCATTTCGTCTTATAAGAGAGAAGAAGCTGGCTGTCTCAGGGTTCAATAAAACCCAATTTCTTCACCAGATTTCTGGGCATAAATGGCTTAAGTGTTTCTACCACGTGTGAAGGCTCCTGTGATTGGACCAAACCCCTGAAAAAATTTACGTTTAGCTGCAAACTGCCAAAAAAAGGATCTTGATTTCTTGGTAATCAGCTAATGTTATCAGTGAACAGAAAGAAAAAAAGGAACATTTGAGCACTAAGGGTGCAAAATTTAAAACTCCCAGGTTTTTTGTTGTTGTTCTGAATTTGACAAGAAACAAAGGCATGAATGAATTCATAAATTTCAGAACAAAGGATCATGACTCTCTGCTTCCAGAGAAAGGAATAGGATGTCTTGTATCTTTCCTATCCATGTCTTTATTGCTTTTTTGAACATCTAAAATTTGTCAGGAATATCTTTCCCTAATAACATGGCCTATGATTTCATTCGCCTCTCTATAAGGGGTGCCAGGAGGTCACCGAGGCCAAAGGAGCAGCCCTGGGAGAGACATCCCTCCCCCTTGTCTGAGCTTCAGGAGCCTGCCTGTGTGGCCAGAGAAATTGCCTTTTCGTCTTTTAGTTTAGTCGGGGTTTGACAGGCCCCCTTTTCTCTCCTGTCAGCTTCTCAATTCAGGCAATTTCACGGCCTCTTTTCCGCTGCTGAGTCTCGTTTGTGGTAGTAGGGTTGTTAGATGCAGCCTCGGGCAGAGGAGCCAAATTGCTAAGCAGCCTCAATTTGACTGCAGCTCATTGCGCTGTAGTTTTGTTAGTGACCCGGGGTTCAGAGGGTGCAGTTCAGGCATAACAGGGTGATCAGGAAAGCTGAAGGGGAACAGTGTGACCTCCTTAATTATTCCTCACAATTGGATACCTAACAGCTCTCTGTATTCTCACTGTCAGTGAGTTGGAATATTATAAAATAGACCTCATTCATTCACTTGAACAAGGTTTTTATCGAGAGTTCTGCTAAGGTTCTGTTGAATGTAATTAGCTGATTAAACAGAACTGCGCTCAAGGGGAAGAGGGTTTCAGGCACAGGGAGCAGCAAGTCCAAGGTCTAAGTCACTTGCTTGGCTTTTCCAGGGAAGACCAGAAAGGCCAGCCAGCACAGTTAGAGGGCAGCCAGTGAGGGACAGAGGGTGGGCGACGACTAAACGATATCAGCATGAGCTGGGGAGGCGCAGGGGGAGCACAGTGTGAGGCATTACAGTGTCAATATGATGGTGTGAATGTATGTCTCCCATAGCCTGAGGTTTTTTTTTTTAAAATTTGTTTATTTTTATTTATTTATTTGAGAGAAGCAGACAGGCAGAGAAAAAGAGGCAGAGAAAGAGAGAGAGAGAGAGACAGAGAGAGAGAGAGAAAGAGAATGGGCGCACCAGGGCCTCCAGCCACTGCAAACAAACTCCAGATGCATTCACCACCTTGTGCATCTGGTTTACGTGGGTCCTGAAGAATGGAGCCTCAACTAGGATCCTTTAGGCTTCACAAGCATGTGCTTAACTGCTAAGCCATCTCTTCAACCTGGTATTTATTATTTTTTTTTTCAATTTCTATTTATTTATTTTCTTTTAAAAATATTTATTTATTTATTTATTTTATTGACAACTTCTTTAATTGTAGACAATATCCCATGGTACTTCCCTCCCTCCCCCCACTCCTCTTTGAAACTCCACTCTCCATCATATTCCCTCCCCCTCTCAATCAGACTCTCTTTTCATTTTGATGTCATGATCTTTTCCTCCTATTATGAGGGTCTTGTATAGTAGTGTCAGGCACTGTGAGGTCATGGATATCCAGGCCATTTTGTGTCTGGAGGAGCACATTGTAAGGAGTCCTAATCTTCCTTTGGCTTCTACATTCTTTCTGCCCCCTCTTCCGCAATGGACCCTAATCTTGGAAGGTATGTTAGAGATGTTTCAGGGCTGAGCACTCCTCTCTCTCTTCTTCTTAGCATCATGGTGCCTTCTGAGTCATCCCAAGGTCACCACCATCTGAAAAGAGAAGCTTCTCTAACCAAAAGTGAGAGTAGCATTAATATATGGGTGTGGACATTAAGAGAAGTGCTTACTAGGCAGTTTGGTGAGCATAGTATATACATTTAGCCAGACACCAGCAGACGTTACACCCTTAGGGCTCATGAATACCCCTGCTGGTTTTTGGTATCAGGGATGTGTTCCCTCCCATGGAGCTGGCCTCAAGTCCAATTAGAGAGCAGTTGGTTTCCCCCATAACAGACATGCCATTATTGCACCAATTGGCTCATTTGGCTGGCCAAATTTAAAGCTTGCAGTGTCTACTGTTGAGCATCTTCACTGGTGTTTTCTCCCTCTCCCATTGAACTGCATGAAATTATGAAATTTGCTGGAAAATGGATGGATCTAGAAAGGATTATACTTAGTAAGGTAACCCAGGCCCAGAAAGCCAAATGTCACATGTTCTCTCTCATATGTGGATCCTAACTACAAATGATTGGACTTATATGTCAGAAGGAATAAAACTCAGTAGCAGAAGCCAGTAATATAGAAAGGGGATATAAAAGGAATAAAAAGGGAGGGAGGAGACTTAATAGGATGATATTGTATATAGGTAAGTAGAAGAACAGATTAATGGGGGTGAAAAGGCCTAAGTGAGGTCAGGGGAAGAGATTGAGTAAAGGAAAGGTGGAGGAAGGGCTAATCAAAATCTAAGAGGATATAAATAAATCATATGGAAACCTACTTTTCTGGACAATGGAACACTCAGAAGCAATCAATTATTACTAGAAAATTTTCAGTGCCAGGGATGGGATACGTTCCAGTGAGTTGTTGGCCAGCGAGGTCACAGATACCCCCAACACATTATAGGCCATTGCCGAGGCCCTTGGTTTACCACCAGGAATAGATGGTAAGACCCTGTTGTTGAAGACTCCACATACTTTGGCTGCAAGGTCACTGAGAAATCCTGCTAGAGCTGAGCTGAAAGCCTCCTCCATGTGGACCAGCTGACAGAAAGCTGGAAAAAGCTACGCTACATGCAGTTCAATGGTATTTTTGATTAAGATTGAGCTTACAACTTGAGTCTCCAGTAGCCCTGCTGGAGGTGGAGGTGTCACTGGGAGCAGATCTTTAATCCAGTCCTACTAGGTGTACAGAAAGCAGTTTGAACTCTGGCTGTTCATGTTTGTGGGCTGTTGGTGGTATCTCTCTGCTGTGGATGGATGATGAAGTGAGCCAGCTTCCTCCACCACCAGGACACTTCCCCTGGAATCTGTAAACCTGAAATAAACCCTTTCCTCCCATAAGCTGCTCTTGGTCAGGTGTTTGTCCCAGCAATGACCACATAACTGCAACAGATGGAAAACCACTGCAGAGTCTGAACACCATGTTACTGAAGGACCCAGAGGGGTCTTAAACTGTCACAGCTGCTAGAATAAAGCCCCTTCCTTAGCTGGGTCCCCTAACAGCTTTAACAGTAGGCTCTTTTCCTCATTTCATTCCTATCTCTGCATACATCAGTCATAGCTCTTACCTGAGCTAAGCTCCCTTTATCATCCTGGCAGATTCCCAGCCACCCTGCAAGACCCAACATAGCTGTGGCTTTTCCTCATTAAGCCTTCCTTGGCATTTCCAGACTCAATGCTTCCTTTCCTTTGCCACACTCCACCTGTATGGGGTGTGTGTGTGGGGGGGGTGTGTCATAGCTCTAGGGCTTTCCCAGATGAGGGGCCTTGAACCTGGTGCTATTCAAGAATGCAGAGCAGGTGTGCTAAGTTATTAGATGAATGAGCAAATGAATGAGTGAACTCATCTCTGTGGATAATTAGCTCATGAGCTCCCTGTCGACTACCCACAAAGACTAAACTAGAGCTAAGACTGGGAGCCAGGCTGCCTCTAACTCCACCCTACGTGAACATGGGAGTTGATGGTGTGCGTGGACTTTGTGGGATATGACACGGAGGGTCATAAGGCTGCTCCTGACTTTTGGAGTTGCTGAGAGGATAAAGAAGGCAGTGCACGGGAGTACTTGGAATGGGGTTAGCACAACCATCGTCTGGAAGTGCTGTCTCATCAGTGTGGCTTGTTGTGAGGGAGCATGTGGGTCTTGTTCCGTTCCCCTTTCCCGGGGTCATTGGCCACTGATGTCCCGGGTGAGGGAGAGAGGAGTTGGGAGGGAAGCAGCAGGGTCCTTCCTGGAGCAGCAGGTGAGTGCAACACACGAACATGATGGGGCAATGAGCACCCGGGAGACCGTGTGATGGACAGCACTCGTTTACTCAAAAGGGGAGTGGGTTTATAAACACTTGGGGAAGGTTGCGATGGCAAGTACAGACTATATGGCAATCGGATGCATAGTTAATGGGTTGTTACCTAGGTGGCTGAAGGACTAGTAACTTCAAAGCTATGGGGGAAGGATAAGGCAAGATAGGGGGCAGGATAAGGGAAGAGGAAGGGAGGAAAAGGAGATAACAAAAGGCTGTGACTCCTGTTTCTGTGGGGGGTGAGAAGGCTACGTGACTCCAGCCACATGAGGGTCTCTTGGCCACAAGGTCAGGAACTGTGGGGGGCAAAGTCTGACTTATGGAATGGTCAGAGCCTTTTGGGGTCTGGGGGGAGAGCCTCGCCACTTCTGCCCACTCTGGGCGATGACAGCTCACTACAACCTACAATGTAGGGAAGGCCATTACCATCGCCAGGGACTTCCTGACAGAGGGCCAGCTGCAACCCCACAGCCCAGGGTCCCTGGCCATGTCCAATAGTTCAGGCCAGCCTCCACACAGGTCCAGCCCATTTCTAGCAGGGCCCAACAGGAGCAGAGCTGAACGAAAGCAGAAAAAGGGCTGGAAAGATGGCTTAATGGTTAAGGCACTTGCCTGTAAAGCCAAAGGACCTTGGTTCAAATCCCCAGGACCCACATAAGCCAGATGCACAAGGTGGCACATATATCTAGAGTTCGTTTGCAGTGGCTGGAAGCCCTGGTCCACCTATTCCCTCCTCTCTCTCTGCCTCTTTCTCTCTCTCTCTCACACACACACACACACACACAGAGAGAAAGATCAATACCATGGAGGAGTGGGAATCTCAGAGGGAAGTAAACTCCACCATCTCTCCCCGTGCCTTGCCTGGGCTTGCTCTGAGCTTCAGCACCATTCCTGAAGGTGGGAGGAAGTCATTTGCAAAGTATTTTAAAATTTAATTATGCGGGGGTTATGTGTTGCATGTACACATGCATGTTAGTGTGTGAAAGGGGGCACGCATGTGTCTCACTGTGCACCTGCAGGCTGAGTTTCAAGTCCATTGCTCCTTGCCTTCACCACTCCATCTGTGAGCTTCTGCAAGAGACTCTTGTCTCTGCCTCCCTTCTTGCTGAAGGTGCAGAAGGATTACAGAAGCCTGCTACAGCTTCCGGATTTTTATGTGGGATCAGAGGGTGTGAACTCAGGTACTCAGAGTTGCCCAGAAAGTTCTTTATCCAGTGAGCTATTACTCCAGCCCCCCAGGAGGAAATCATATTCTCATTAATTTCCCTTAATGTCATGGAAAACAATGGAACAATGTTTTATTCCCAAGCTTTTTTTTAACTTCTTGGGACCATTTGCTATTTCTCTTTGACAGAGGAAGCTATTTAAGGGAACTGAGTGGGGCTGGGCTTAGAGCCAGAATACCTAGGTTGGAGCTCTAACTCTGCCATCTGTCATGTTAAGTGGCCTTGGGCAAGGGGTGTCACCCAAGTCTTGATTTCCTCAGCTGTGGAAAGAGGCTGGTGGTGTAGCCCTATCTCTGCGGGCTGCAGTAGGTACAGGAAGTAGATGTATGCTCAAGCTCTGGGGTCAGGCAATTTCTGCTCAGCTCCTGGCTCTGCTCCGTTAGCTGTAGGTCTGGGAAAGTTACCAAACATTTTTCTTTTTTGCTTCGGTTTCCTCTGCTGAATATCAGATAATTAAAAACTCCCACCCTGTTAGGAGCTGAAGTGTATCCCCTCCCGAATCCTTAAGCTGAACTATCAGTCCTCAGCCACATGGTAGGTGACTATACAGCATTGGGAACCAGCATCTTTTTAAAGAGGTAAGACAAAATGAGGTCATCTGGGTGGGCCCTGATCCAGCACGACTGCTGTCCTTAGAAGAAGAAATTAGGACACAGCACACGGATGGAAGAGCATGTGAAAAGACAGCCATCTGTAAGTGGAGGAGAGAGATGCATCCTGCCAACACCTTGATCATGGACTTCTAGCACTGGGAGAAATTAATTTCCACGTGTTAACATCCAGTCTGTGGGGCTTTATTATGGACTGATACGCTCTGCACCAGGAGGGTTGGAAGGTGCTTTGAACAAGGCCAAGTTGCATATTCAAGTGTCACCCCTGCTCATCCCAGGAAAATGCAGGGGGCAGTAGAGGTCACTGCATTTGAATAGGATCCTTTCTCTGAGCTCTATTTTCAGACGCAGCGACACGTTCAACATATTTCCCCTTTTCTCTTTGAAAGAAACCTCTTGTGAAGCCAGGCGCAGTGGCACACACCTGAAATCCCAGTGTTCAGGAGGTGAAGGCAGGAGGATTAGGCATTCAAAGCCAGTCTTAGCTACCAGCAAGTTCGAGGCCAACCGAGGATACATGAAGACCTGTCTCAAAAGATCAAAAGCTAGGCTAGAACCGAAGGCAGTGGCTGCCACCATCAGCTCTGTTTCTTGTGCCCTTAGTGGGTTTTCTGTTGTTTGATGAGTGCTGCATGAGGGACCCTGTCGCTTCGGCATCAGCACATGAAGAGCGATTGCTCTGGTTCTCTGGCTTCTTGGGAATGGTGGCCTCTCTGCACCCCGATTTTTTATAAGTAGGACAGCATTCCATTTCTCCAGACACAGTGAATATGTGCTCTCAGAGGGAGCCTGCTGATCCGGCTAGTACTGCTTGAACCTCAGTGACAGAGATTTCTCAGTACAATGGGCAGTGATTAGGGTAGGGAAGCATTCCCAGACTACTGTGTGCTCAGCTTGGAACAGAACATCGAAACCATGTCCTCCAAGACTCAGAGAACCTTGTAGAAGAGAGGCTGAAAGAATAGCTTGACATCATGGACCTTGTTGGAGAAGACAGAAAGTGGATGGTGGGGAGGAAGCTGATGCAAGTGAATGACACTCTGATTTCTGAAGATGCGGGACTCCGGAGCAGCAAGAACTGCACTGAACCAGTTTTAGGCATCCATTGGGGCCCTTGGAAGGCATTCTTTATGGATACCCAAGACCACGGTATTTGCATGTTTCAGGTGCTCCATCTCAATGGAAACAAAGACATTTTGAAAATCTGCCTGTAAAATTTTCATACCCCTGGTCTTGGAAAGATCCACTCTAACAGCAGATGTCATAGGAAGCGCATGAGCCCAGCCAGAGCAGACTGTACATCTGACTCCTTCCACTTTTTTAATTAAGACATATATATATATATATATATATAGAGAGAGAGAGAGACAGAGAGACAGAGAGACAGAGAGACAGAGAGAGAATGGGCATACCAGCAGCCTCTCAGCTGCTGTGAAGGAACTCCAGACACATGCACCCCCTTGTGGGCAAGTGTGGCATTGCACTTGCGTCACTTTGCATCTGGCTAAACGTGGGACCTGGAGATTGGAACCTGGGTTCTTAGGCTTAGCAGGCAGGCACCTTAACCACTAAGCCATCTCTCCAGCCCTCCTTCTGCTTTCTAATCACTGGATTTCTAACCTCACTGAATATGGGTTTCTTCTTCTGTCTGTCCTTGACATGACAGTATCACCAGGATATTAAATTAAGTAATCTAGATTATGGGCCTAAAAAAAAAAGATCAAAAACTAGGCAGGGCAAGGTGACACACTCCTTTAATCCCAGAGCTTGGGAGGCAGAGGTAGGAGGAGGGCCATGAGTTTGAGGCCACCCTGAGACTACATAGTCAGCCTGGGCTAGAGCAAGCCCCAACCTCAAAATTTTGTTTCATTTTAAAAAAGATCAAAACATAAATTGTATAAAAACAAACTTTTTTCTGTACTTTCACCAACAATCTCCACACAGTAGCAACACTCACTTCCTGTCCTTGATTCACTTCCGGTTCATGACTCACTTTCTGGCCTCTGACATTTTGAGACCTGGACCCACTTCCTGCAACACTGCTTGCCTTGGGACTGTGGGGCCTTCCTTCTTGGGTCGCTCCCCTTCCTGTTCCTGAGCCTCCATGTTTATCGTATGCCTACTGTGCTCGGCCTCCTTCCACTGCTGAGTGGAGCATGTAGCAGGGAGAGCGAGGCGAGTGTTTCCCCCGGGGGATGGAGCTCGTGTTCCAACCTGCAGAAAGAGGACACACTCCAGAATAAAGACATCCTGATCACTAGCACCAGGACCCAGAAAGTAGAGAAAGTGGGTCAGAGCCAGCTGTAGTGGCGCACGCCTTTAATCCCAGCACTGGGGAGACAGAGGTAGGAGCATCACTGTGAGTTGGAGGCCACCCTGAGACTATATAGTGAATTCCACATCAGCCTGAATTAGAAAAACCGAAAAGCAAAAAGAAGAAAGAAGGTAGAGCTGAGGAGGTGGTGAAAAGACCTGAGGGGGAGTCTTGCACTAGGGAGAAAGAAGGCAGCATCACTTGAGGAGACTGGACCTCCTCTTTATAGGATGTGATCACAGGCATGGGACTTGGAGCAGGAGGCCGCGTGTGTCCCCCAGCGCGCCTGCCTCAGGTTTATCTCTGCATTAGTAGCGGTCCTCATGCAGTGGTCACAAAGATGAAAATAGTTTATAGCTGTAAAATACTTAGCGGGCTGCTTGGTCAGAGTTTTGTGATTTGCATTATTGTTAAGCCATAATGATATTCACCAGCCACCCTTATGGAGCACTCACAATGCCGTCAGGCATTTCAAAGCTTTGCTGGAGATTAGCTAGCTTGGTCTTCATTTCCGCCTTTTGGGAGAGAATTTGGCGTACTTTCCATTTTAAGGTGTAGAACTGACATATACAAACATTGTGTTCCAGGTCTCATAACAAAATCTGGAGCTATGCCAGCATATTACCCAAGACACAGGACCTCAGGAGCTGAGGCCCAAGCAGGGAGCAACCCCTCTGCTGGTGTCTTGATTCAAGGCGTCTCAAATCCCCTGGACAGATAATGATGTGCCCACGGTCCTCCCAAGCCTGCTGTGCATCTATCTGCAGGGGAATCGGCTTCTGCTCCTCTCTAGCAGCCTGACGGGGGAAACCAAGCAGAAAGAGCCTTTGGACTCTATTTTTCCTTTCACTGTGTGTGGTTAAAGCTCAGTGGAGCCCGGTGGAGGGTGCCTCCTCCAGGAGTGTGCTGAGAAGAGAAACAAAAGCTTAGGAGATGGCTTGACAGTTTTGGTGACATGCCACTTCTTATTACTCAGAAGAGGACTGATGCTGGGTGTCTGGGTGGAGCCGTAATATCTTCACAGATGGCTCCTTATGCCATAAACACAGTGCATAGGGCATGCCTGGCAGAGGGTGCGCTGATACAAGTCAGGGCCAGTCCTGGCTGTCAAGATGCATTCAACATCTCTCTCCCTGACAGATTCTCTGCTGATGTCTCTGGGGTCTTTGTGATGTGCTCTTAGCACCAAAGACATCCCTAGGTGCCTTTGCCTCTGAAGCTACCTCTCTACTTCTTTGTGCCATGTCGTAGATACCTTGGGTTGCAAGCTATAATGATCTGAAGGAACAGTAGCATAAACAAGACAGCTGTTTATTTCTTCCTGGTCTTAAAGCTTAAACATCAGCTCTCCAGAGATGGTGGAGTGCTTGACCAAACCCTTCAGGGCCCAGTCATCTTCCACTTCATGCCTCTACCCTCCCCAGGCCCATGGTCATTCTTCTGACACAGAGGTACAGCTTTATGCCAGAGTTTCCACTCATGACCCCAGCAAAGAAGAAAAGGTGCTCACCAACTGCCTTTAAAGATGAGCCCTAAAAGAATCATGTGGCCTTTTTGCTGACTTCCTGTAGTGGCTTGAATTAGCTGTCCCCCATAAACTCATGTGTTCTGAACGCTTGATTCCCACCCGATGGCAATTTGTTAGATGGTGCCTTGCCTGGAGAAGGTGTGTTATTGGGGGTGGACTTAGGGCTGTTAGCCAGTTTCCCCTTACTAGAGTTCAGCTCACTCTTCTGCTGCTGTTGTTCACCTGATGTTGGCAAGGAGGTGCTGTCCAGCCTCTGCTCTGCATCTTTTCCCTGCCATCATGGAGCTTCTTCTCAAGTCTGTAAGTCAAAATAAACCCTTTCCCCCCACAAGCTGCTTTTGGTTGGGTGTTTGTCCCAGCAACGAGAAGGTCTCTATGCCATTTCCCATGGTCAAAAGTTGATCCTGCATCCACATACCTGCAAAGCAAGCTGGAACATGTAATCTTTATTTGGACAGTCAGGACTCAGCCCAAAACTGCGAGATCTATTTTTATGGACCAGGAAAGAAATGGATAGCCAGGGGGGTTAATTAACAATCTTCCTCACTGCTCAATTTTCCAACAGAAATCAACATTTTCTGTAAAGTGCTAGGCATGATAGACTTTCCCATAAATTAAGTCACTTGGCTATTGGAGAAAAAGAATGGAAGAGTAAATGAATGTAGGCTTTCTGAACCTTATTTAGCCATTTACAGAGTAACTAAGCCTTGGTTTTCTCGTGAAAGCAGTATCATGATTCCCACGTCTGGAGCCATCCTGAGGATTAGAGAGAGTAAGGCTCAAGTACAGTGTGTGTCCCCCTCCTTGCTGTGTTACTTACTCTCTCTGCGTCTTCAAATCGAATGAAGTCGAATGAAATGAAGAGCTGTGGTAGAGTCATAATGGGGATTAAGTGAGATGACTGATGTGAAATGTTTACTGTGATACTGAGCTTTTAAGAAAACACAATCAGGGCCTGGTATCATTTAGGCCTTGCCAAATTATTAGAAGATCTCAAAACAGGATTTTCTTTTCTTTCTTTCTTTCCTTTTATTTTCTCTTTTTTTTTTCTTTTCTTTCTTTCTTTCTTTTTTTTTGAGGTAGGGTCTCTCTGTAGCTCAGGCTGACCTGGAATTTACTATGTAGTTCCAGGCTGGCCTTAAAATCACAGTGATCCTTCTACCTCTGCCTCTCAAGTGCTGGGATTAAAGGTATGTTCTACCACACCCTGCTAAAATATTATTTTCAATAGACTAAAGCTATAGCTTTTACAAAATATGAAATGAATACATGTCAGATGTTATTAAAAATAATTAAATTGTTAAAATGTCATTAAAACAAGGCATTAAAAATAATGAGGAACCATCAAGGTGAAAAGCTTATTTAAATAATATTTGAGGTATTTATATGAAAAAGAAAGGAAAAGAATAAGATTTCTCAGTTGGGCATAAAACTGTTAATGTACATGGTAAAAAAACAATTATCTTTTCTACTAGAAAGAAATCATTTCCCTTTCTGCTGGGTAAAAACTATGTTAACATGTGCTATTCAATATCAGGGTTTGATTCAGTAGTAAGTAGTGAAGCGAACCTCCGGAGCCACAGCAAACATCCAAACCACAGCCCTGTGTGAACGTGGAGTTGGCCTTCCAACCCTGGGGAGATGCCCAGGGAGAAGGAAAGATATGGAGTCAGGTACAAAAGGGACCAAGAAGTTGATGAGAAACGGGCACAGAGGTAGGCGAAGGGACCGCCCAGGGAGCTGTAGGCAGCCAGGTCTGGCCAGAGCAGCACATTTTCATGGTTTCATAGATTGGAGGTTAATTAACTTGTTCAAAGTCCCCAGGGTAGCAAGGGGAAGGGTTGAGTTCATTCGACTTCCCACACCAGTCACCTCTTGTTGCTTTTTAAAATCTGCCCTGCAGGGACAAAGGATTTGCAATCACTGTTTTGCACTTTTGTGTTCATTTAAACCTGTGCTTTGCTTCTCCCGGGGCATTTTGAATTTTGGGTCCAGGCTTACTGAAATGGAATGAGCGGTGCTGACCCATGTTAAAGAAACCACTAGCTTGGCAGCAGGAGTGAGTGACGCCCCAGGGCGTGGAGCTCCCTCCCCACCCTGTCACCACCGTCCTTGAAATACCAGCACCTCCAAAGAGATGGGCTGAAGCCACTTAGCAACCAATTACCAGAGAGAGGCAGGAGCAGGTAGAGAACGTGCCTGCCTTATCAGCGGGATGGCCAATCCTCTTACGAACCAGTTAGGTTTTATGAGGAAATGTCGGCCTCTAGGCCCAAAGATGGTGGTAACAGTATCCTCAGAAATATTCAGACTTATAAAATTGGATGTGGTTTAACTGCCCTAGAAGAAGTTATTTCAAGACTGTCCCTGGCCTTCGTGGAGCCTGAGATCTTTGGTGATGCTGGAAGGTAGAAAGAACAAGTTAAATTCAACAGCTCTCATCACTCCACACTTCAAAACTCATTTGTTACTGAAGTCTCCGATGCATATGGACTGGAAGAAAATACATTCCTTTCACCCAGTAGCTAAGTTGTTCATAATCAGATGTGACCTGTCTGCCCCTGTCCCCTTGATGCCACTCTTATTCAAATCAGGGCTGTCCCTGACTTTCCAAATTAGCTTAGCTCACTGTCTCTGTCCCATATTTCCTCACCCCACCCATTCACACAACCCCTGTGGGCCTCAAGGCTCCTGTCTTCTCTAGTCTTCTAATAGCCTCTGCCTTGGATCCAATCACAAGTTTCCTTGACCTCGCCCAGTCTACAGAAAAGGACAGCCTGGTTGTCCTCTCTACAGCCTTTCTCCCACCACTCATTGAAGAGATATTTATCAGTATTTACCTTTTTTTTGCCAGGCCTTTGGAATGTAGCTGTGGTTGTTTGAATGGGAAATGCCCCCATTGCTTCATGAGTTTATGATTAAGTCTTATACTTGATCCCCAGCTGATGAGTCTTTGGGAGACAGAGCTGTGCTGGAGATGGTGTGACACTGGGGGCTGACCTTGTGATTTTATAATCCAGCCCCACCCCCTTGCTCAGTTCACTCTTCCTACTACCTTCCTGCTGATATGTGATGATGTGAGCCAACTTCCTGCTCATGCCAGACTTTCCTTGACATGATGAAACTTCTCAACACTATAAGCCAGAAATAAACTTTTTCCTTCTATAAGTGAGCTGGTCAGGCATTTTGTCTCAGCAACAAGAAGGTAACAGCTGGACTGAAGATATGGCTTAACCGTTAAGGTGCTTACCTGCAAAGCCTAAGGACCCATGATTGATTCTCCACCCACGTAAGCCAAAAGTGCAAAGGTGAGGCAAGCACGAGATCACACATGCCCACTAGGTGGTGCAATTGTCTGGAGTTTGATTGAAGTGGCTGAGGCCCTGGTGTGCCAATTCTCTCTCTCTCTCTCTCTCTCTCTCTCTCTCTCTCTCTCTCTCTCTCTCGCAGTCAGGTTCACATTGCTGGCAGAAATCACCCAACCAAGAGCAGCTTGTGGGGGAAAAGGTTCATTTTGACTTACAGACTTGAGGGGAAGCTCCATGATAGCAAGGGAAAACAATGGCATAAGCAAAGGGTTGACATCACCTCCTGGCTAACATCAGGTAGACAACAGGAATGGGAGATTATTCCAAACACTGGCAAGATGAAACTGGCTATAATATCCATAGGCCCGCCCTCAACAATACACTGCCTTCAGGAGGCCTTATTAATTCCCAAATCTCCATCAGCTAAGGACCTAGCATTCAGAACACCTAAGTTTTTGGGGGACACCTGAATCAAACCACCACATTCCACCCGGGCCTGCATAAACCAATAACCATCCATGATATAAAATACAGTGCATTCATCCAACTTTAAAAATCCCCATAATTTTTATCAATCCCAATGATGTTCAAATATCCCCATATTTTTAACAACCATAATACCAAAATATCCCCCCAAACCCATAATGGCACAGAATAAACATTCACACCACTAAAGATGACATTGGACATATCAAAGAAACATTCAATCATACAAGATTTAAACAGGGCAAACATCAAACTGTAGCTCCAAGTCCAACAACTCTAGTCAATGACAAGTCTCCAAGTCTGATAATTCTAACCACTGACAAGTCTCTGGAGTTCCAATTCTACCCCTCCAGCTAGGCTACTCACAGTCCTAGAAAACTTCATGTGGGGCCAACAGCTCTCCTTAGCAGCCATCTTGTGGTCTTGGCATCCCCGCTGGGTCTCCACAGCAACCCATGGTCCATCCTCATGGCTCCATCAGGTCTCCATGCAGGCAATCCTGCTTCACACTGCCCATGGCCATTTCCAAAACACAAGACCAAGTTGCAAATTCAATGACCCTCTCTTTCCTGCATTTCTTATACTCCATAATACCAGGTAGGGTGCCAATTTGTTAATCTAGGGGGGAATAAAGCAGACTTTGAAGAACAGGACACTCCTTTAGCATTCAGGCCCCTTCAAAAGAGCCTGCATTCTTCCTGTTGCCTCAGTCTCAAAGGTTGTAATCTCTCATAGAATTACATCTGAATGGGCTGAAGTTTCAGCCCAAAGATTTCTTTCTGTGCCATATCCCTCTGCTCACACCAGTCCATTTCTATGCAAAGCAACCCTGCATGAGTTCTCAGAACACAGGCATAACAGCAAGCCTCTCACACAAACTGCTTCTAGCCCAGTCCAGGCAAAGTTCTTTCTCATCCTCATAAGCCAAACCTCACAGTCCATAGTTCTTACTGCATTCAGGTCTTTCAACTCTGACCAGAATAGTCTATCAAGCTTTACTTAGAGCACTGAAAGGCATCTCTTAGGCTAAGGTTTCAAATCCTTCCATATTCCTTTTGAAAATCACTGCAAGAGGCCAAAGCCACACAGTCAGGTTTCAAGCAGCAATGACACCACTCTTGGTACCAACTTTACTGTTGCAGTCAGGTTCGCATTGCTGGCAGAAATCACCCAACCAAGAGCAGCTTGTGGGAAAAAAGGTTTATTTTGGCTTATATCCTCGAGGGGAAGCTCCTTGATGGCAGGAAAAATGATGGCATGAGTAGAGGGTGGACATCACCTCCTGGCTAACATCAGGTGGACAATAGAAGCAGTGCAACCCACTGGCAAGGGGAAACTGGCTATAACACCCATAAGCTCACCCCCAATAATACACCACCTCCAGGAGGCATTAATTCCCAAATCTCCATCAGCTAGGAACCTAGCATTCAGAACACCTAAGTTTATGGGGGGACACCTGATTAAATCACCACACACTCTCTCTGTCTGTCTCTCTCTCTCTCTAAAATAAAAAAAAAATTAGAAATTAATTGTGATAAAAGCAATTCACCAAATGGCCCCAGTTTCCCAGTGTTAGGGAACCTATGTTTTAATGCATAGCCTCTTGGACTTCAGTCATGACATAGAAGAGGAACCGTCAATTTACCATACACTGCCCACATAGTCAATAAAGAAACAGAACAGTAAGAACACATTTCTGGTGTTCTAGACTGCGCAGCTATGAAAACTTACTTGTGCTGATCCTAGGACAAATTCAGGTGGCACGACTCAGTCTTCTAGAGCTAGGTGAAGAGCTGCATGTCAACTAGGGAGAGAAGTGGATTCTGGTATGTGCCCTTTAGGATCCTCAGGCCCTTAGCTTTCCACTGTGCCTGCACTTCAGACCTTGGTTCAGTACAGACTCAGGAACTGGAACCCCTACTTGAACCATACATGAGATCTCCTTCAAATACAGCCTCAACTTACAACTTCAAAGGTGACATTTTAGGGTTCCACCTGAGGCACAGGAGGTGCCATAGACTTTTTGGCTTGTCTGGACATAAAACTAGCATTCATGAAGCCATGTAGCTAAAACAAGTGAAATCAGGAACATGGTGTCAGAGCTCACAACAAAAAAAAAAAAATCAGCACAGGTCTGGAGAGAGAACGCTTACCTGCAAAGCCAAAGGACCCAGGTTCAATTCCCTAGGGCCCACATAAGCCAGATGAGCAGGTGGCACATGTGTTGGGAATTCATTAGTAGTACCTGGATGCCCTGGCATGCCCATTCTCTTCTCTCTCTCTCTTTCTCTCTCAAATGTGAAAGTGAATGATGAAAGTGAAACTATATGGGCTAATGCAGTATCATTTCCCCATGGATAGATGCATCCATGACAGCATCCTGGGGTGGATGGGGTGGAAAGTGAGATTACATCTTAAGGCTGCTGAAAGCAATGGCTTTAGGGAGTTGACACATATAGGGTTGAGTCCTCTTGTCAACCCTGGTGAGCGTCAGCTTAAGCACTGTAACTTTGAGTCTTTCTCCTCTAGAAAATGGGACAAGATCCTGGCATACTGCTTTCTAAGTGTTTATAAAGTGCTTAGCATAGTGTCGGGCCCATTCCTAATATAGACAAATGGCATCTTTTGTTAGGATTGCTATGTGCTCCACCTCCTTAGCACCGCTGGATAGCTCCCCATCCTGGGGCCTCCTGCCTACATTTGTCTACTTATCACCCCAGGCCTCTTGGAGCATCTTTGTTTAGATAAGTCGTGTCAGGTGTTTCCTTCTGCTGAGATTTCGAATA
The DNA here is from genome assembly GCA_036365145.1 of Orientallactaga sibirica. NCBI lineage: Eukaryota > Metazoa > Chordata > Mammalia > Rodentia > Dipodidae > Orientallactaga > Orientallactaga sibirica. Next base: position 21,904,137 of record JAEOAD010000018.1, on the reverse strand, counting down.
GGTTTGGGGAAAGACAACATTGTAAATGATAAGCAGCAACAAAAGAGTCATCCAACGGGTCTTCAAGGAAGTCAAATGAAAATGGGTCCCTTCCACCAAAAAATTCCCTGAATGTGAAGCCAAACTCAAAAGGCCTGTCAAAATGACCTGCACCCCCTCCTCCGCCACCACTTAATCCTTCTTTGCAGTATTTGTCAAGGATGTCTCGCTTTTTAGCATCTGATAGCACCTCATGGGCCTCCGCTACTTGTTTGAACTTTCTCTCTGCTTCTTTATTCTTGGGGTTTTTATCTGGGTGCCACTTTGGTGCCAGTTGCCGATATGCCTTTTTGATATCCTCAGGTGAGGCATGTGTCTGCCCGCCTAGAACTAACTTCACAATAACCCACCATGGTTTAGCAGGTTGTTGAGCAAGGCCAAGGATGCAGTGGGGAACAGCTGTGCTTGCTGGTGGCGGTGGTGTTCAATCTCCATCTTAAAGTTCTTATAACATTTTTTGCTTGTGTATGGGGGGGGTGAATGTGGTGCCCCATAGTCTCACCTACAGCAGGAAGTGCCCTCCTGTGGTGATCAGAGTCGGGTCTCCACTCCATTGCTCTTCCACCTTATCTTGTTTTGAGCCAAAGATGTCTTGACTGATTCTGGAGCTTGTGAGGCTCCGGTGATTCTGATGGCTCTCTGGTCTCTGCTGCCCTGTGGCACTGGGGTTACAGTCGCTCCAAGCCACACCCAACTGTTTATGTGGGATGTGGATATTCAAACTCTGGCAGTCTCAGGTCTTCATGCTTGCACAGGAAGCACACTTAACCACTAAGCCATCTCTCTACCAAAAGTTTGTAATTTTTTGAACAAGAGCCTGCAATTTCATTTTGCACTGCTCCCTGGCAATTATGTAGCTGGCCTCCCTGGAACCCTGGCACTACTGGTCTCTTATCCTCAGGAGTAAACGAGGCCAGGCAGGGCCACCCTCTCCTGAGCTGGTTCCCCTTCCAGCTTTGTCTTTGGTGTCCAAAATATCTCTTCCTTTCCCTCCCCTCCCTCGCCTCTTCCTACCCCTGACTTCCCCTCCCCTCCTACTCTCCCTGCTTCTGCTTGGCAGGCAAGCTTAGAACTGTGGGACCTGCTTCAAATCCAGTGCCTTGGATGACAGGAGGGGCTTATCTCCTCTTTTAAGGTCATTTCTCTCCTTTCTCCGTGACGGTGGTAGAAATGCATTCATCTCTTGTTGACTTGTACTGATGAGAATATAAACTGTCTTGTGCAATGGAAGTCCATAAAGACTGTAGAGCAAGAATTCCAGTTTCCTAGGCCTAGAAGTGGGGTAGAGGGGTTGGCAAAGGGTTTTTGCAGGAGGGAACGATCAGGGGGCATCAGACTTTGCTCCCAATCACCAAGGGACATAAAAATTCATACAGGCCATGGTTATAGGTACGTGCTCTGCACACCTGCTAAGAACAGTTCAGATCCCCAGCACCTGTGTAAAATAAAGCTACATGCAAAATTGTACACATGTCCGTAACCCCAACATGCCTATGGCAATGGGAGGCAGAGCCAGGAGAACCCCAAAGCTCATGGGCCAGCAGCAAAATGAGACCCTGTATCAAACAAGCTGGAAGGAGAGGTCCAGTGCCTGAGCTTGTCCTCTGACCTCTGCGTGCACGCGCGCATGCGCGTGTGCATGACCACATCAAACTAGAGAATTTGCCACTCATCACTTCCCTGACAATGTTTCCCCCAGGGAAATCATGGCCTCCTTTCTCTCGTCTCTTAGAAGGTGCGAGTTTGGTTCTCAGCAAACACAGTGGCCACCGGGAGTGTGGTGGTCCTGCATGCTGATCTGTAGGTGAAATGAAGGGGATTCACAATGGAAGCAGGCAGCCGTTTTTTAGGAGGCCCAAAGAAACCCTGGTGCCTCTGCACTGGTGAGGACTAACCTCCCCAGTGGAAGACAGGCTCAGCCGGGCATGGCAGCAAAAGCAGCTGCATTTGGGAAGGCAACACCTCACTACTCTTGGAATGAGAAGAGAGGTTCAACCCAACTCTGCAGGGCTGGGTCCTGGGCCTCCTTCGGATTGGCTCAGTGAAGGGGAGAAATAAGGCATCAGGATTGTGTTCATGCACCGCGCCAGCAAAGGCCCCAGGTTCCTAGGAGACCACGACTCCTAAGTGCAGCTGAGGGTTGGGGTAACCCCCCTCCAACTGGTGCTGAGCAATCGGGCTTTCTCCTGGAAGAATTGCTCTCCATTGCACACTCAAGGCTGGCTCATTCGACCGCAACTGTGGCGCAGATACATCCTGGTTAAACTTGACACAGGCAGGCTAGAAGTCTGCCTTGAGGGCATCTCTAGGAGACAGCCCACTGAAAGGACAGAGGTGTCCCAGACTCCAGGGTCTGCTTCAGCCGCCACCATCTGTACCACGGACGAAGAGGGGCTGGTGGCTGAAGGAGGTGATGGGTGGCTAGAGACAGTCTACAATGTCCAGCACATTGGCCATGGCGAGTTCTGGCGCCAGGAAGGCCTGTTGTTGGAATGTTTTCTCTGCCACTGCCATGTCAGAAAGGCAGCTGTTCTAAACACACCACACCCTGGGGTGGGGAACTGGGAATTGATCCAAAACAGAGGCCACGGTTGGGTGGGTAGGGCACAACACTGCGTTCCCTCAGGTTGAGCCTTGGGTGAGGGTTTTTAAGTCTCAGCAGACCATCCCTTACCCTGCAGGATCGATGGGCAGAAGGGGTGAAAACCAGTAGTGAGAAGAGGCCATAGGGACGTAGCTTACATCTTGCCCTTGCCAACCCACTCCCTGGCTGAGTGTGGGCCAGCCACTTCCCCCTCCTGCTCTGGATCCTTATCGCTAACGCTGGTCTCCAGCACTGGCTTTGGATGACTGGAGTGTGTGGTGTTCTGAGCTGCAGATAACTCGTGGAGAATGAGGAAGACATAGAATGCTGACTGGTGATTTCCCCTGAGAGGTGGGACTGTGGGGACACTCTCGCTGTAGATAGCCCAGGCCACACACAGCATCTGTCAGCATAGGATTTGCTGCAATTCTGTGGAGGAGATGAGAGGAGCTCATTAGACTGACCTGTGTAAATCCATGCCTTTCACAGCTGAGTGTCCTGGGGAGAGAGGGTTGGGGAAGCTGCTCAGCAGGGCAGGAAACCCCGTGTCTGAAGGCCAGGCTGACACTGAAATGAAGCTATAGAAGCATATTTAATGACATGGAAAAATGTTCAATGATAAGGGGAAAAAAGCAGTTATATAAAGCAGCAGATGTAGAGTGATCCTCTTATGCTGAGAAAGAAATACTTCCCTCTAAAGGTAGACACACACACACACACACACACACACACACACACACACACACGTAGAAAGGCCCTGAAATTCAAAGAGCGATTATCTCAGAGTTCTGGTATTTCCTGTGGCTTTTATTTTCTTCTTCTGTGCTTTTCTATATTTTCCAAGCTTTTTGTAATCATGTCTTTTTCATAACTTTTTTTCCTTTTTACAGAAAACTCCAGTCAAATACACTGGCTCCATACACAGAGTCCTTTTCCTTAAAGAAGATTCTGCCCACAGCCCTACTAAGGAAGCAATTCTTAGCAGCCTTGTCTCAATTTAGAGAGACCCATGGAGGCCTTAATGTCAGCATGGAAGGCTTGAGCACTAACTAATTGGTAAGCAGAAACTGAAGTTATATTTAAAATAAAATCAGAATCACATTGATTGTCCATGTGAAAAAAAAAGTGAGGAAGGTCTACAACTGCCATGCCTTCTCTTCAGGGTCCACCATTAAATCTCTGGTCCTCCTTTGGCCACCCCACACACACCTTATTGGACCCATGGTGATTAGCTGACCCAATTACAGCCAATCCATGGGTTGGCCTATGCTCTATGCAAAAAAAAAAAAAAAAATGGCTGGACCATCAGATTCCTCCTGGGAGACTTGAACTGAGAAATCAGCAGAGGATGAAGCAGGAAGTGGTGGGAAGGAAGGATGTTTGAGGAGAGAGAACACTAGCTGAGGAAAATCTATGAAGAGTTCATATAGTGCACACTACGAGAAAGGAAAAATGTTAGATGAAGCCAGACACGAGAAAGCAGTGTTCAGAGGGTTAGATCCAAAAAACGTGGAAGAGCAGCGTTGGTAGGGTTCTTGCTGGAGTCCTCTCAGAAGCAGGCTGGAGTGTACGTGACTTACATGGGACATGATCCTGGGAAACACCAAGAGAAGAGCAGGGAAGTGACTAAAGGAGAAAACAGCCAATAAGTGGTACATTATTGAGCCAGCCACTGTAATGAGTGACTGAAGCTTCATCCAGACAAAGGTGACGTGTGTATACCTCGGCATTATGCCCTGCCAACCGATGGCTGACACAGCCTCTCCTGAGAGCTGTCAGCTCTCCTAAGGCAGCACCTATAGCATTGACTCCCAGACATGCTAAGGGCAGTAGTTATGACAAAATACCTGAGGTAAACAATTTAAACAAAGAAAAATTTTGTTTTAGTGTGTGATTTCAGAGGTCTCAGTCCATGGGGACTCGGCCCTCATTGTTTCTGGGTGAGACAGAACATCTTGTGAGGGCGCATGCGGTAGAGTGGATGGCTCACCTTCTGGGGGTAGAAAGGAGAGGGACAGAGGAAGAGGGCAGAGAGAAGCTATAGCCCCAAGGGCATACTCCTTCAACTAAATGCTACTTCTTAGTTTCCATTACCTCCCACTGCCTCATGGGACTATGTACCTCTCAATCCACATCATCAATCACGTCCCCAAAGCCTCACCTCTGAACATTACTGCACAGCACAGGGGACCAAGCCTTAAATTTATGAGCTCTTGGTGGACATTTCAGATCCAAAACCATAACAAGTAGCTAGGCTTGGGATCAACCGGACAGAGATCCTGGGCTTGGAGGGGCTAAGGCTGTACAGAATGTCAGAGGAGTTGGGGGTTAGGGGATACATCAGAGGTATGTTAGTTGCTCTTCTTGTAACTGTGACTTGATACCTGATAAAAAAGCAATTTAGTTGGAGAGATGGCTCAGAGGTTAATATGCTTGCCTGCAAAGCCCAAGGACCCAGGTTTGATTTCTTAGAACCCACTTAAGCCAGATGCACATGGTGGCACATGCATCTGGAGTTCCTTTGAAGTGGTTAGAGGCCCTGGTGAGCCCATTAACACTCTCTCTTTCTTTCTCTCTTTCTCTCTTTCTCTCTCTCTCTCTCTCTCTCTCTCTCTCACGTGCTTTCATAAACAAATGAAATAAAAATTTTTTTAAAGTTATTTAAGGGAGGAAAGGTTTATATGAATACAGTCTGTCATGGCAGGAAACACAGGGTGGTTGAGGCATAGCAGCAAAAGTATTTGGCGACAGGAACAGCCTGGCCTGTGGCACCATCCAGGAAACAGAGACGGAGAAAAGGCAGAGCTCAGCTAGCTGTGTCCTTTTCCATGTAGTTTCAGTCCAGGACCCCAGCCCAAGGGATGACACCGCCCACATTCAGGGTGTGTCTGCCCTCCTCAGTTAAACTCAGCATAGCGAAAATTATCAATGGCAGTTGATGCCCTAGCCCAGGTAGAGATGTGGAAGGGAGAGAAGTTATGCTTATCCCAAATAAGCCCAATGGTCTGTTTCACAATAGTGGGATGACAATGGACATTAACCAGTGTAAAGAACAAATCTGTCTCCTACCAGAGACTTTGAACAGCCTTGACAATGCCTCCAGTGTTTTCTGCTGTGCAAAAAAAAAAAAAAAAAAAAAAAAAGTTGGTAGTACCTTGTCCATCTGGCTTCTGCACCACCCAAGAAATTGTTGTGCATTCCTTATACTGATGACTGGCAAGGACTTGATGGTCTGCACTGGAGACCTGACCCTCAGTGATGTGAAGGTGAGAGCTGAGTTTACAGGCTCTAATTCCACTCCACATGGCTCTCAGACTCCAATCCAGCCTCAGTGTCCTGCATTGTCCCTGTGCCCCATTAGCCTTCAATCATGGCTCCTGAGTCAGAAACAAGCTTCTTGCAGTCTTTTTCCACAAGAAGGTTCTGAAGTGATGATGCCAACAGGAATGCTGACAAGTGTCACTTAAAGGACCTTTTGTGCTTTACATATACGAATGCATTTATCTCTCCTACCAGTGTTGCTACCCACCATCTATAGATAAAAAGAGTAAGGCAAAGAGAAGTAACTTGCCAGAGACAGGAGGAGAAAATGGAGCTAGAACTCAAACCCAGCTGCCACGTCTGTTCTCCCAAGAGGCAGCACACCCTGCAATCAGCACAATTACAACATGTGTGGATTTCCATGGAGAGAGAGAGGGAGGGAGGGAGGGAAGGAGGGAGGGAGGGAGGGAGGGAGGGAGAAGCATTCAAAAGTAAAGGCTCAGGAAACTGCTCTCCACCATTGCGTCTCTGAGAGTGTGGGATCTGAGGTTCTCTCGGTTCATCTCAATTCCTTCGAGCTTCTCAGCTCTAGTGGAGTGACATCTCAGTGCGCTGACCTTTACTCTAGGTTAAAGGCATGTATCTTTTCATGCAGGACAGACTCTTCATTGAAGGCCAACTGCTTCATCCTGTGCTCAACTGAGGAAAGAGCTATGTACTTCAATGCTGGGAGAAACACGGGTGTATAGGACTTCTTGAGAGATGGTGTACACGCGACTCCATGATAGTATTATTTCTATTGCCGTTCTTGGCAAATGTATAACATTGCCAAGTCTGTATTAGACTGCATGAGCCGGCACTGGCTCCTTGTCATTACGTAGGACATCTTGGTTCCTCTGTCTGCTTGGCTGGTGCCTTTTGTTGGTGACTTTTTCTGCCCTGGCCTCTTTCTAGTTTTTCCTGAATCCTTTGCTTTGCCTAGCTAGTACCACCTACTCATCCTTTAAGACCCATCTCAGAGATACTGTACTGTGAGCTGTTGCGCAGTGAGGCCCCTGATGCTGCCAAAACATTACAGGCTATTGGCAAGGCTCCTGGTTACGCACTAGAAGTAGATAGTAAGACCCTGTTGCTAAAGACTCCACTTGTCTGGGCTGCAAGTCACCGAGAAATCAAGCTGGAGCTGATCTGAAAGCCTCCTCCCTACTGACTAGCTGTCAGGATTCTGGAAAGACCCATGCAGCCTGTTGGGAAGAAAAGTCATCAATGGTCTTAACCAGCAGTGGACCCTACAAGCATTAAGGTTGCGTAGCCAGGGTAAATGTACCAACTGGTACAATGGTGGCATGTCTGTCACAGGGGAAACCAACTGCTCTTGATTGAACCTGAGACCCACTCCATGGGAGGGAAGCCAGGTACTGAAAACCTGATTAAATGCCTATGGCTGGCGAGGTCATAAGCCCTAGAGGGGAAACTACTATCATTCACTGGCTAAAAGAAAATATTATGTTTACCAAACTACCCTCTAAATATTTATGTCTATGTCCATTTGTTAATGCTACTCTCACTTATGGTTAGAAAGCTTCTCTTAGATGTTGGTGACCACTGGGGAGACTCAAAACTACCATAGTGCTGAGAAGACTTGACAGTGAGTGTCCAGCACTAAGTGAGGCATCTCTATCAGACCCTGCAAGGCTCAGGAACCATTGCAGAAGAGGTGGCATGAAGGATGTAAGAGCCAAAGGAAGTAAAATGGAGTGTTAGGGGTTCAGGTAAGTCTCTTTGAACCCCAAACTCTGGGTTTGCATTTATATTTAACCAAAGAATTGGGCAAACCAAACTGAGGATAATTATTCAATTATTATATTTACTTATAGACATACAGAACGAAGGGAAAGAAAATGAATCTACCCCGGGCCTGGAAAAACCAGAGAAAAGAAAGTAAAGAGAGCTCTGCCATGCAGAGGGCAAGAGGGGGTAAAGAGCCCTTATGGGAAAGAGTTAGGGGGTTCTTCCTGCCTCAGCCCAGCTGGGCAGAGATAAGGGGAACCTCACCAGAAGCTGGAAAATCACAAGAGAGCTTGCCCTTCCCTCGCAAACGTATAATCTTATGGTAGTGAGACCTACCTTTGAGCTCAGGTGAGCAGAGAGACAGCTGATTGGCCTGGGCTAGAGGACGTCTCAGGAGGAGGCTAGCCATGATGCCAAGTTCTGGGTGCAGAACTTGACCAACCATCTGTCAGGATTAGCTTTGAATTCTAGAAAAAGACTTCCCTCCCAGGGATGGGCTGAGGTATAGAGAAACAGGTCTAGGGAACTAGGCAAGAGATAAGAAGTCAGATCATCCTTTGATCTCTAGCAAGCGCAGATTACAAGGGCAGACCTTCCTGCCTTTTTACTTTCAGGAGCCAGAAGGGGAGGAGTGCTTACAATTCTGTCTTCCAGATACAAAGTGGCCTTGACATTCATGACCTCACAGTGGCTGACACTGCCCATACAAGACCTATACAATAAGAGGGGAAAAAAATGATGACATCAAAATATAAGAGAGACTAGTTGGCAAGAAGGATTTGAGTTTAGGGAGAATTTGGGAGGGGGGCAAGGGAGGGTGGTAGGAGGGATTATGTATGATCATGGTATATTATCTATATTTATGAAAGTGATTTTTTTTTTCTGTTTTGTTTTTAGTTTTTCGAGGGAGAGTCTCGCTCTAGTCCAGGCTGACCTGGAATTCACTCTGTATTCTCTGGGTGGCCTTGAACTCATGGCAATCCTCCTACCTCTGCCTCCCAAGTGCTGAGATTAAAGGCATGCACCACCACGTCTGGCTTGGAAGTGGTTAATAAAAAGTTTTTTTAAAAAAACTTCAATAACCAAAAAAATAAAAATAGAGAAGTCCCAACACAGACAGCTTCCCACAGCATTCCCTTGTCTACTCTGGCTGAACTTTGAGCACCTGGTACTGCACTCCCTAGAATCCATTGCTCTGGTGGTCAAGGTCTATTAACCTGTCTGGCTCCTTCATTACTAGGGCCAATGCCTGGAACAGGATGCTTATTTTCATCTCTATAACTCCCAAAGCCAATCCACTTCTGGTTCCTTATTGGCTTTCGACAATGTTTATTGGAATATACAGACCATTTGAGCGTGTGCTGCCCTCTGTGGGATTCCCTGTGCTTCTAAGTAAATGTGCATTCTTTCTCCTCCCTATTTCTCTTCCTCCCCTTTCTTTCTGCATTCCAAATCAGATTCCTCCCACGATCATCAACTCAAGTACACACTTCCAGGTCCTCCTCCTCCACATGCCCACCGCATCTGGCACTTTCCTTCCCTAAGATTCTCCAGTTATTATTTTCAACTTTTCTCTTCTTGGCTAGGCTCTTAGTCTTGAGGAGACAGAACTCTCTGCTACCTCCTTTAGTGCCTGGCCTATCACAGGGCACTCAGTCACTATTTAATAATGAACAAACAAACAAACAAAATCAGTCCGTGAAAGATGATAGTTTTGAGTTCTCTAAGACACTTTTCAGAAAGTCCAGACTTCCTGTATGGCCAGATACTCTAATGACTACCCAGGAAGTGCCAAGGGCAGAAAATTTAAGAGGGCATTTGCCTTGGATGCCAACTCTGCTCTTGCATGACAGCATCCTTAAATTTGGGACCCTGACACTTCGCTTATCTCACTCTGATCCTAGCCCCATTCTTACTCCCTGATTACATAGCTCGGGTCTCTGCAGAAATCAAACACATTTAGAAGCAAACTTTATTTCTTCTACATGTAAAATTCTACCATCACAACTTAACCCAGAACATTTCTGTGGGCAGATATGATTCCACAGTGGGTTCTCTAATGTACACCAAGTAGACACGGTCTAACTCAATTCAATTTGGACTCTATCTACCTAGAGTGAGTGTCAGATTCTACAGGTTAAGGGATCAGTCCCCAAGACTATTCCTCCACTTCTGTTTCAGATGAAGAGATGCCTAAAGCAAGGCACACGGGAAGGGAGGGGAACTTCCATGACTCCTCTGGACACACATACCCTGTGGGGACTCCTGGGTCCTACTGTCCACAATCTCTGAACTCAGCCATTTGTGCTTCATATGAAAGTGTTGCTGTATAAGTATGACTGATCTGATCGCTGGCTGTCAGTGATCAACTTAAGAGTCAGCTGTGTTCCTTCCCGTTTCCCTGGGTGGGTGTGTGGGGTGAGGTGTGACTGAAAAGTCATTTTGTTTGTTTTGTTTTGTTTTTAAATGAGAGAAATAATTGGCATGCAGGGCCTTAGCCACTGCAAACAAACTCCAGACGTGTGCACCACCTGTGCTCATGTGTCACCTTGTGTTTCTGGCTTCCGTGGGTTCTGAGGAGTCGAACCTGAGTCCTTAGGCTTCACAGGCAAGCGCCTTAACCACTAAGCCATCTCTTCAGCCTCCAACCTTGTTATTTAATCCTGTCTCAGTGTTTTTATTATTATTTATTATTTTTATGGACAACTTCTTTAATTATAGACAATATCCATGTTATTTCCCTCCCTCCCCCCACTTTCCCCTTTGAAACTTCACTCTCCATCATATCTCCTCCCCCTCTCAGTCTCTCTTTTCAGTTTGATGTCATGATCTTTTCCTCCTATTATGATGATCTCATGTAGGTAGTGTCAGGCACTGTGAGGTCATGGATATCCAGGCCATTTTGTGTCTGGAGGAGCACGTTGTAAGGAGTCCTACTCTTCCTTTGGCTCTTACATTCTTTCTGCCCCCTTTCCGCAATGGACCCTGAGCCTTGGAAGGTGGGTTTGAGATGTTTCAGTACTGAGCACTCCTCTGTCACTTCTTCTCAGCATCATGGTGCCTTCTGAATCATCCCAAGGTCACTGCCATCTGAAAAGAGAAGCTTCTCTAACCAAAAGTGAGAGTAGCATTAATATATGGGTGGGGACATTAAGAGAAGTGCTTACTGGGCAGTTTGGTGAGCATAGTATATACATTTAGCAAGACACCAGCAGACATTACACCCCTGTCATACATTTTCAGTATCAGGGATGTGTTCCCTTCCATGGAGTGGGCCTCCAGTCCAATTAGAGAGCAGTTGGTTTTCCCCATAACAGACATGCCACTATTGCACCCATTGGCTCATTTGGTCTGGCAGGCCAAATTTAAAGCTTGCAGTGTTCACTGTTGAGTACCTTCACTGGTGTTTTCCTCTCTCCCACTGACCTGCATGCAGTGTAGCTTTTTCCAACTTTCTGTCAGCTGGTCCTCATGGAGAGGCTTTCAGCTCAGCTCCAGCAGGATTTCTCAGTGAACTTGCCACCCATCTATGTGGAGTCTTCAGCAATAGGGTCTTACCATCTATTCCTGGTGGGAAACCAAGGGCCTCAGCAATGGCCTATAATGTTTTGGGGGTATCTGTGACCTCCCTGGCCAACAACTCACTGGAAGGTATCCCATCCCTGGCACTAAAAATTTTCTAGTAACAATCTATGGCTTCTGAGTGTTCCATTGTCCAGAAAAGTAGGTTTCCATATGACATTTTTATATCCTCTTAGATTTTGATTGGCCCTCCTCCACCATTCTTTCCAGCATTGTCCTACCTAGGGGCTTCCAGCCAGTTGGCCATCTTGTTAGCATACAGAACACTCACTCAGCATTCCAGAGATTTCAAAGGTTTTAGAAATTACATGCCAGAAAACAGGAACAAAGTCTAAATATAAACACTTGTTTATAAATCACAATATGACAATTTATTAAGTCAGAGGCTAGAAATGAAGGTGTCTTAAGGTCAAACTGCAGGCAAGCAACAGAGCAAGGCTGCAGGGCTCCAGAAACCAGGAATTCCAATGGAGTTGAGTTCTGTTTTTCCCCTCACCTCCATTTCTGGCCCTGCCTGGTTCTCTCAGAGCAGCTCTCTTCGTGCAGCAGGAAGTAATGTTGCTATGAATTTTGCCCTCACACGTTCATAACCCTCCTGGCCCAGGGGCCAAAAGCCAGCTCTATGGCAAAATTCCTGGAGACACACTCTGATTGGCTTGGCTCAGATCACCTGACCACAACTAGGACCAATCACTGGGAAAAGAGGCTAGAGGTCCTCTACTCGACTCATATAGGTAAGTCCTGGGGTACACAACCAGAAAAGGCCAGGGTTTGGTGAGATCACACCACCAGGGGAGTTCTTGGAGCTAACAGGCTGTTACTGTGTTCGTGAGAAGTACAGACCTCTGTCCTGTGGTGTGAGCCCACAGAGGCATCATTGCCTGATTCCTGGGGAGCTTCAGTCACGTGCCATGCCAGCAAGGCACCTTCAGTCCTCTGAACACTGTCTTCTGGCCAGAGGGTACCCCTGCTGGGAAGAGGGACATTAACCATCTGTCTTCTGAGACTTAGAGAAAGAAATGGTTTCCCAGACTATAGCTCTACAGCACTGGTTATTTTCAGCCAGGGGCAATTTCCCCTGCAGGGGACATTTGGTTACATTTTGTTGTCACAGCTGGGGAGTGTGCTGAGCCCCCTCTTCATTCCTGCCTCACAGTACATTCAGGGTATAGAGAAGGTGGTCTGAAGCTCCCCACAGGTGCCCTGTGCTGTTGAAGCAACACTATTATAGTTGCTGTCTTATTGCTGGGAGAAAGCACCCAACCAAAAGCGGCTGATGGGAGGAAACTTTGTTTTGGCTGATGGTCTCAGGAGGAAGCTTCATGAGGGCAGGGGACAGCATGGCAGGAGCAGAGGTTGGATGTCCTCTTCTTGCCATGGCAGGTGGAAAATAGCAGCAGGAGAGTGAGCTGAGTTCTGGCAAGGGGGAGCTGTTTATAATAGCCCTCAGCCCACCCCTAGGCACACACCTCTTCCAGCAAGGCTCTTCCTTCCATATTGCCACCAGCTGGGGACCAAGCATTCAGAACACATGAGTTTATGGGGGAATATCTGATTCAAACCACCACAACCATCTTTTAGCTCCTTTATTTCTTGGGACAAAATATTAGACTCCCTTAGAAGACAAAAGGGGCCCTGAATACTGTGAAGTCATGCAGAACCCCTGTTTCAGATAATGCCAGGGAGCTATGGAGACTGGGCAGGAAACTGGCTGAGATGAAAAGAAACAGCTGGCAGGCTTTTAGAGGGGCCCTCCAGGAAAATTCAGGCTGGTTTAAATACTATTAGCAACCCACCCACAGCTTCATGCAGTAGAAGGATTTTTGCTTTTTAAGAGTCAACAGAGGGAACCGGGTGTGGTGGCACACACCTTTAATCCCAGCACTTGGGATGCAGAGGTAGGAGGATTGCCATGAGTTCAAGGCCACCCTGAGACTACATAGTGAATTCCAGGTCAGCCTGAATTAGAGTTAGACCCTAACTTGAAAAACCAAAAAAAAAAAAAAAAAAGAGTCAACAGAGGGCTGGAGAGATGGCTTAGCAGTTAAGGCACATGCCTGCAAAGCCTAAGGACCCCAGTTCAATTCTCCAGATCCCACGTAAGCCAGATGCACAAGGGGGTGCACATGTGCACGTCTGGAGTTCATTTGCAATGGCTGGAGGCCCTGGTGTGCCCGTTCTCACTCTTCCTCTCCCCCTTTCCCCCTCTCTCTGTCTCTAATAAATGAGTAAGTAAATAAAAATAAAATCTTTACCAAAAATAGAGTCAACACCGTCTTTCTTCTCTATGTTTGCAGTACTGGAGGTTAAACCTAGGGCTTTGCATAGACTAGCTGTTATGGTTTGATGTGAACCTCCTTCCGTAGTCTCATGTATTTAAACACTAGACCCTCATTTGGTGGGTGCACAGTTCCTTCTTGTTTCTGGGACAAAACACCTGGCCAGAAGCAGCATATGGAAGGACAGGATTGATTTTGATTTAGAGTCTAGAGGGGAAGTTCCATCATGGTGGGCAAAGCATGGCAGAGCAGAGGTGGGGCATCACATCTTGTCATACATATCAGCTGAAAGTCATGATAACAGATTAAGATCAAGATAGCATTTTCTGGTAGGTGGTCATCTAGGACTGGCCTACAGAAATGTAGATGTCACTCTGCCTGGAGGGACAAGAATTTGAGTTTGATTTGGTTTCATCCAAGCTAGGTTTAAGCAACAGCAGCAGCAGCTTCCTGGTTCTTCCTGGATGTTTCCTTGGTTTATTCCCTGTGGGTAAGTCCTTCTGAATCAGTGTTCCTAGCAGCCAATCAGGGTCCTTGCCATACACTTGAACCTGGTAAGGATGCTCATTCTTCTTTTTTTTTTTTTTTTTTTTTTTTGGTTTTATGAGGTAGGGTCTCACTCTAGCCCAGGCTAACTTGCATTTCACTATGTAGTCTCAGGGTGGCCTTGAACTCACACTGATCCTCTTACCTCTGCCTCCCTAGTGCTGGGATTAAAGGCATGTGCCACCATGCCTGGCTTCATTCTAATTGGATGCCTAATTCATATAAATAGATCTGAGCCATATGTATGAGAGAGATTTCCCCATGGGAAATTCTTCCCCATGTGAGAGGAGTTTTTCCCTGGTCTTTTTTCTTTGGGTCTTTCTTCTATTGGCTTAGAAGCTTTCATACTTTTTCTTCTCTCCTCTTTTCATTCTACCCTTAATAAATTCTCTATAACTGACTCTCCTTGGAATCTGTGGTCTTCAGTTCTTGACAAACATGGACAAGGATGCCCAGGCTTCTGAATCACAAGCCTGGGGAGTTCTGATTCCACCCAGAGCTCCAGTTCCTCAATAGTAGCAAGAGTCAACTTTCCTTTAACACCCAGGCTGGGCTAATAAACCCCAAAGTCTGCCCCAGTAACACACCTCCTTCAGCAAGACTCCACCTTCCCAAAGGCTCTACCATTTGAGGACTGAGTATGAGGCTTAATCACGAACACATGAGGCTATGGGGAGACTTCACATTCACATCCACCACAGTGGTGCTCTGTGGGAAGACTGGGAAATCTTTAGGGTGTGAAGTCTTGTCGGAGGAAGTAGAACATTGTAGACAGGCCTTGAGGTTGACTCCACTTCCTGTTTGCTGTCTGCTTCCTGAGGATGGCTATAATGGGATCAACAACTTCTCACTCCTTCCACCATGCCCCACACACCACAATGGAGTGTATCCCCTCAAAACTATAAGGCAGGGCTGGAGGGATGGCTTAGTGGTTAAGGTGTTTGCCTGCAAAGCCAAAGGACCCAGACTCAATTCCCCAGGACCCACATTAGCCTGATGACAAGGGGGCACCCACATCCGGAGTTTGCTTGTAGTGGCTGGAGGCCCTGGCATACCCATTCTCTCTCTCTCTCTCTCTCTCTCTCTCTCTCTCTTTCTCTCTCTTTCTCTGTCAAATAAATAAATAAATAAAAACAAAAAAATACTATAAGGCAACATAAACTCTCCCTAAAGTTGCTTTTTGTCTGATATTTGGTCATAGCAATAAGAAAATTATTGAATACACTGGGCTGGTGCTCTGTCACTGAGCTACATCCCAGCCCTTTTGAACATCATTTTTGTTAAAAAAAAAAAAAAAAAGCTTGAAACAGGGTCTCACTGGTTTCCTTGGGAGGCAATCTAGTATAGTTCCCACACTCAGTTGGACTTTTAATCTTCCTTCCTCAGCCTTCTGAGTAGCTAGGGTTACAGGTCTTTGCCACCAGACCTGGTGACAAGAGAGTCTTGAAGAGACAGTACAATCAAACATTTCTTTTCTTTTCTTTTCTTTTCTTTTCTTTTCTTTTCTTTTCTTTTCTTTTTTAACAAGGCAGACTCTCACTCTAACTCAGGCTGACCTGGAATTCACTCTGTAGACCCAGGCTGGCCTCAAACTCATGGCAATCCTCCTACCTCTGCCTACTGAGTGCTGGGATTAAAGGCGTTTAAGTTTAAGATCACACAATTATTCTACTCTCTTCTTTCTTGACACCATCATGTGTTCAGGATATTTCCAAACTGTCAGAGAAAAATAAAGCTTGTGCCCCCTAGAGTATCTAAGACTATCCAAGCTCGGGTGTCACAAACTGGGACAGCCCCTGCTCTTGGCACAGCAGCTGATATGCCCTGGAGTGGCCTCAGAAAACCCTTGTTTCTTCCTCCGTGAAATGGTATTGTCTCTCTTACTGAAATTCAGGGATAAGATAGGTAAAGGTAAGGCATATAGAGGGAAGCCTGCTCCATGGTAGGTTCTCATCGGGCATCTGCACTGTTGCTCACACTGTGGGGACAATTCCATCAGACGGTTTAGCCAGTTCAAATGATGGCGGGCCAACAGGTCTCAACCTTCCATGTGCACAGGAATCACTGGGAGGGCAGGTAGCTAGACCCTTGACCTTCTCCCTCAGTAGCTCTAGGGTGAGGTTATATATACCCAACAAGTTCCCAGATGTCTTAGTTCGTCCATAGACAGGTGGCTTTGACAGATATTTACTGCTTACACTTCCTGAGGTGGAGAAATTCAAGATGGAGGTGTTAGATTTGTTATCTGGCCGCATCCTGTTCCAGACAGTCATCTTCTCATTGTATGTAAGGAGTCTTTCAGAAGGGCACTCCCACTCACAAGCACTCCACCCTCATGACCTAACCACCTCCTAATGTCACCACATTGGGGGAGGCTCCGACATGTCATTTTACAGAGGACACAAGCAAACATTCAGTCCATGGCATAGCGACAATTAGAAAATGTTGTTGCTTCTAGCCTGGGGACCACGCTTTGAGAATAGCCATTTTTCATTCAGTCCTAGCTACATATTAGTATTATGCGCCACTCTCTACTGATTGAAGTGGTTTGGGTGGTCCTTGACTTTTTAAAAACCTTCCCAAGTTCCCCCATGTGTTCCACTGGCCCTAGGGGCAGGGTGGGTGGACGGTTCTCATGCTACCCCAGTTAGGAGATTAGGGGACCTATTGGTGCAGCTATGAGCCTCCTTGGGAGATGGCCGAGTCCTACTCCCACAGTAAGCTGAACCTTGTCCTCCGCCATCCCTTCTCAAAGCTGCACCTTACTTCCTGCACCTCAGCTATTTGTTTCCAGCTGTTGCAGTCACGTTCACATTTCTGGCAGAAAACACCTGACCAAGAGCAGCTTTTAGGAAAAAAGGGCTTGTTTTGGCTTACAGACTTGAGGGGAAGCTCCATGGTGGCAGGGAAAAACAATGGTATGAGCAGAGGGTGGGCATCACTTCCTGGCCAACATCAGATGGACAACAGCAGCAGGAGAGTGTGCCAAATACTGACAAGAGGAAGCTGGCTGTAACACTCATAAGCCCACTCCCAACAATACGCTGCCTCCAGGAGGCATTAATTCCCAAATTGACGTCAGCTGGGGACCTAACATTCAGAACACCTAAGTTTATGGGGGACACCTGAATTAAACTACTACATTCTGTCCCTGGCCCCCATAAACTGATAACCATACATGATGTAAAATGCAATGTATTCAGCCCATTGTTTTTATCAATCCCAATGATGTTCTAACATCCCCATGGTCCAAGGTCTTTTTACTGAGCTGTAATGCCAAAAAAAAAAAAAAAAAAAAAAAATCCATAATGGCACAGGATAAATATTCACACTGTAAAAGATAGCATTAGGCATAACAAGGAAATATTCAATCAGCACAAGATTTAAACATGGCAAAGATCAAACTCTGTAGCTATAAGTCCAACAACTCTAGTCAGTGACAAATCTCCAGGTCCAATAATTCTAACCAGTGACAGGTCTCTGGAATTCCATCTCCACCCCTCCAGCTAGGCTACTCACAGTCCTGGAAAACTTCATCCAGTGCTGGCAGCTGTCCTTGGTAGCCATCCCATAGTCCTGGCATATCCATTGGGTCTCCATTACAACCCACAGTTCCTCGTCATGGCTTCACTGGGCTCAGTGCAGGTAATTCAACAAGGCTGCCTCACACTGCTCATGGCCATTTCCAAAATACAAAACTGTGTTGCAAATTCAATGACCCTCTCTTTTCTGCATTTGTTACACTCTATAATACCGGGTGGACTACCAATTTGTTAATCCAAGGAGAAATAAAGCAGACCTTGAAGAACAGGACACTCCTTCAGCATTCAGGCCCCTTCAAAAGAGCCTGCATTCTTCCTGTTGTCCCAATGCAGAACACTTGGCCTAATGTTAAAGGTTGTAATCTCTCATACAATTGCAGCTGAATGGGCAGCAGTTTCAGCCTAAAGATTTCATTTCTGTGCCATATCCCTCTGCTCACACCAGTTCATATCTATGCAAAGCAACCCTGCACAAGTTCTCAGGACACAGGTATAACAGCAAACCTCTCACACAAATTGCTTCGAGCCCAGTCCAAGCAAAGCTCTTTTCACCCCTCATAAGGCAAACCCTACAGTCCATAGTTCTTACTGCATTCAGGTCTTTCAACCTTGACCAGAATAGTCCATCAAGCTGTACTTACAGCACTGCAAGGAGTCTCTTAGGACAAGGTTTCAAATTCATCCACATTCCTCCTCCTGTAAAGTAGTTCCAAAAAGCCAAGAGCCACATAGTCAAGTTTCTAGCAATAATAACACCACTTCCCGGTCCCAATTTTCCTACTGCAGTCAGGTTAACATTGCTGACAGAAAATACCAGACCAAGAGCAGCTTGTGGGAAAAAAAGGATTATTTTGGCTTACAGACTCAAGGGGAAGCTCCATGATGGCAGGGGGAAATGATGGCATGAGCAGAGGGTGGACATCATCTCCTGGACAATATCAGATGGACAACAACAACAGGAGAGGGTGCCAAACACTGTCAGGGGGAAGCTGACTGTAGCACCATAAGTCCACCCCCAACAATACACTACCTCCAGGAGGCTTTAATTTCCAAATTGCCATCAGCTCAGGACATAGCATTCAGCACACCTAAGTTTATGGGGGACATTTGAATCAAACCATCACACTAGCCATCCAGAGTCCTGGGATTCCCCACTCCAAACTTCATATCCAGTGTTCAGCCCATGGCTGACTGAGAAGGGAGGTCTCCTGCTGTCAGTGTCACAGCTCCTGAATCGCCACTGACTTGGATTTCTGGGGCCAGGAACCCCATCTATGATGTCTGAATCCCCCCATTAATGAGCTCTGACTTGACCTAGGAGAGGTGGTGGACTCACCTAGCACCTGCTTTCTCAGGCTCAGCCCACAGGTCTGGCTTTCTGCTTCCTTCCTGCCCCTTCCCGAGTGATGTTCTAAGCTTTTATTTAAAACTCTGGCACGACATTGAGAAGCAAAACCTTATGTTTAAATTTCAGAAAGGACCATCTTTACCCTTTGATGTTCACAACACAAACAGATCATCAAAGGCTAGAATGCTTAGCTCAACACACAGCTCCTCAAAAGAAAAGTGTTCTGGGGCAGGAGCACATCATGTCTCATTAGAGCCTTTGCCAGGCTGAAGGCTGTAAAGATTGCCCTGTTGCCCACTGCTCTTGCCAGAGGCCTTGATTGACAGGCTGCACCCCATCTTCAGCCTAACCTTACCCTCCCACCCCAGTACTTCTTCCCTGACACCCAGGCACTCAGATGACAAAGTTGAGACCCTTGAGAAACACAGCACAGTCCACTTTCAACTGTTCCAGCAACAGAGGACGGAGGAGTGATTCTTTTGTATCTGTCAAAATGCTCCGAACTTCACTTCTAGCTTTCAGTAAGGACTTTTTCTCTACTGCCAAAGACATCTCAAGGACCAGAGCATCTTCCATATCAGTCAGGGTGAGCAAGGAAGTGATGCTGAAATCAAGATATGCCCAAGTCTCTGCCACTTAACCAACAAAGGTTTCCTTCTCATGTGGATTCCATGTCAAAACAATGAGACCTTGAAATCATGGCTTTCCAGGATGGGAAAATGGTTCAGTTGGCAAAATGCCTGCTTTGAAAGGTGAGGACCTCAGTTTGAGCCCCAGAACCTATGAAAAATGCCAAGTGTGGGGCTGGTGAGATGGCTTCACGGTTAAGGCACCCGCCTGCCAAGCCTAAGAATGCCCGTTCAATCTCCAGGTCCCATGTTTAGCCAGATGCCAAAGTGACTCAAGGGCGCAATGCCACACTTGCCCACATGGGGGTGCATGTGTCTGGAGTTCATTCACAGCAGCTGAGAGGCTGCTGGCACTCCCATTCTCTCTTTATCTCTATCTCTCTCAAATGATATATATATATATATATATATTTTTTTTTTTTTTTTTGTTTTTCGAGGTAGGGTTTCACTCTGGTTCAGGCTGACCTGGAATTAACTATGTAATCTCAGGGTGGCCTTGAACTCCGCAATTCTCCTACCTCTGCCTCCCAAGTGCTGGGATTAAAGGCGTGTGCCACCACACCCAGCTTAAATAATAATTTTTTTGAAACAAAATTCCAAGTGTGGTGGTGCAGGCCTATAATCCCAGCACAGAAGAGGTGGAGACTGGTGGATCCCTGGATTTACTGGCCACCTAGTCTAGTCTAATTGGTGAGCTGTAGGCCAATGGCAGGCCTTTTCTTAAAAAGTGATGGATGGTGTGCCTGAGGAGCAACACCTAAAGCTGTCCTCTAGCCTCACACACCTGAGCACACAAACACACACCCATATACACATGAGCACACACACACGTGCATACACAGACAACACACACAAATACAGAAGTAAAGAAAGAAAAACAAATAAAAGAAAGCAGAATAAAGGAACAAAGAAAAGGAAAAAACAGTAAAGAAATAGAAGAAAGGGGCCGGGCGTGGTGACGCACACCTTTAATCCCAGCACTTGGGAGGCAGAGGTGGGAGGATCACTGGGAGTTCAAGGCCACCCTGAGACTGCATAGTGAATTCCAGGTCAGCCTGGGCTAGAATGAAACCCTATCTCGAAAAACAAAAAACAGAAAAACAAAAGAAAAAATAAAAGAAATAGAAGGAAGGAAGAAATAAAGAAATTATGGTTCCACAGAAAAAACATGTTGGATTTTTTTTTGGGTATGTACACCCATGTTGCAGTATGGTTGGTGCATGTATGTACACATGTGTGTGTCAGGTGTCTTCCTCTATTGCTCATCCATGTGTTTCCTTGGGTTGGAGCTGCTGTTTATGGTCAGGCTGGCTCGCTAGCGAGTCCCAGTGAGTCCCATGTCTCCATGCCCCTGGGACTGTGTTTCCAGGTATGCACGGCCACATCTAGCTGTTTTAAATGGGTGCTAGGGATCAAACTCAGGACAAACCAGGACCTTTCAGCCCCTCCTGTCTGAGTGGCAGGCACTCTTAGCTGCTGAGCCATCTGCCCAGCCTCATTTTGGCTCTCAACTGCTCTGACACATGCTTTCTGTCCATCGAGTACAATGAATGGTATGGCCGCAGTCTGACCATTGCGCATGTGAAACTCAAGCTCACTCTGACTCTCTGTGAAGTCTTCCCTTCTGAGGCTGTGCAGCTCATGGAACAAACACTGTACCCATGATATTGCTCTGGGTTCCCCCAAAAGATTAGCATTGGAGGGATGGGTAACATGGTGGATGTGGTTTGTCCCCCAAGATTTCATAGGTTAACAGCTTGCTCCTCAGTGGGTAGTGATACAAGGTGACAAATCTTCAAGGGATGAAGCTTAGTGTGAGATAGTCAAGTGACTGGGGGCTTCACTAAACCTCTATCCCCTGTTCCTCTCTCACAGAGACCTTGGAGACTGAGAGAGAGGTACAGTTAGGGCGACTGGACCTCTGAAGGTAAAAAGCACAGGAAAGTTTGCATTTGCTAGAAATCCAAGATGATCTGACTTCTTATCTCTCGTCTAGTTCCCTAGGGTCCTATTTTTCCACAAACAATCAGGACCCCATCCTGGGAGGGATTTAAACATTGTGGTTGGTCAAGTTCAGCCCCAGGAACTTGGTGTCAGGGCTAACCTCTTCCTTAGACAGCCCCCTAAACCTAACCAACCAGTTGTCCCTCCTGATTCACCTGAGCCGGAAGACAGCCCACCCTTTGCAAGGGGAGGACAGACTCTGATCACTTGGAAACTTCCAGCTGCCAGTGAGTTTTTCCCCCAGCTGGGCTTGGGCTGCCTCCCTAGCCCTTACTCTCCATCTGGGCTCATTTATCCCCTTCGACTCTCTACATGGCAGGAGCTCCTTGAACTTTCTTTTTTCTTTCCATGCTTTTTTCCCAGGCCCTCCTCGTGGGATCTTTAGCCATGTGGGTGCCTTTCCTTGGCTCTGTACTTCCCTCAATAAATATAACAACTTAATAATTATCCTTCTCAATCTTCATTTTTATTGAATTCTTTAATTAAAATTAGAAATGAACCTAAGGTTTGGAGTTCAAGGATTTTCCTGGACTCTTAGCACCCCCATTACAAAACCACTGTTTCAAAAAAAAAAATAGAAGGAATGCTCAGCATGTATCAGACTTAACATATGTGAGAAGGAAACTTTTAATGCCCTTGGAAGGAATTAATGTCATTCTTGTAGACCCCTGGCTAATCCCCTCAAGAATGTATTGATATAAGAAAAAAATGGCCACTGAAAAGCTCTTTGGTTTCTTGTCTACCATGTGATCCTCATTACAGAAGCTCCCACCATGATGTCATCCGCCATAGTGGTATGCAGCCAACAGGGCCACCACAATGTTTACCCTCTAGAATGATGAGCTTAAATAAACTCTGTATAAAGTTCCTAGCTTCCAGTACATTGTCATAGCAACAGAAAACAGACTAATGCATTGGGTACACTGTCAGTCCATATTCTCTTCCTTTGGGCACCTGGGATCCATGAGATCCCTCTGTCTTTTGGCTTCTGCCTGGGCATTTGTCAAGGGCAAATGAGCACTGGGACATCACTCGCAGGACCAGGAAGCTGGAGGAGCTGAAAGAGAAGGCTCTGTGACCTCTGCCCTCTCCCTTTGGAGCCTTGGCTTATCACTAACTGCTTCCCGTCCTGACAGCTAGAGCCGGGCAGGGTGGCCTCACTCCCCAGGGCTCAGCCAAGATCCCACCACTCTACTCCTTCCCATGCCCCTGCCAAGTTCCTGCTCCTGCAGCCTTGCCTGGTCCCAGTCACTCTACCCAAGCTTTAGAACATAGCATTGTGGCCTGGAGAGATGGCTCAATGCTTAAATGCAAATCCTGACCACATGGGTTCAAGTCCCCAGTACATAAAGCCAGATGCACAAAGTATCACATGCATTTGGAGTTTGTTTACAGTAGCAGGAGGCCCTGGGATGCCCATACTCACTCTCTCTCAAATAAATGAATAAATACTTTTCTTATTTCAGAAAGAGAGACAGACAGACAGAGAGAGATATTGAATTGGTGCGCCAGGGTCTCAGCCACTGCAATGGAACTCCAGCCACTTGCGCCACCTAGTGGGCACCTAGTGCATGTGTGACCTTGCACTTGCCTCGCATTTGTGTGTTTGGCTAACATGGGATCTGAACAGTCAAACGTGGGTCCTTAGGCTTCGCAGGCAAGCGCCTTAACCACTTAGCCATCTCTCCAACCCAAATACTTTTTTAAGATAAAGAACACAGCACAGTCCTTAACTTTCCCCTTAGCATTTGGATGAAGCATCTTTCTGCTTATACAGAACCCGTCCAAAAGAACTAGTCCCTAATAATAATGCTTGCTGGCATGCATGAGATAATGACCAGATGCTGGCATTGCTCTAAGCTCTATTCCTATTGACAAATTTAATTTGCTCTCTTAATCATCCTTCAAGACAGGTCCTGTTTGACCCTCCCCCGTTTCCCACTAAAGAAACAAGACCTTGAGAAGGAAACATCACACAGCACTGAGACTTGAGATCAGAAAGCCGAGCTCTAGAATTCCTGCTCTTCCTGTGCCACCTCCCAACCCACTGGCCAGGGAATAGACCTTCGCCCATGTTCTGTCAGTGGGCCCAGATGCTTGGAGAGGCCTCTGAGTGGCCTTCATCTTCTGAATTTATTGATTGCCTGGATGCATTACCTTCTTGAACCCCAGAGGCTGCAGCTGTGTGATCTCTGGGCCTTTTTCCATCCGCTGGTTAAATAACACATTTTTAGCTTCTTGGTTTAAGCAACATACTGTCCTTTGTTAGAGTTAAAATGTGCACCACCACTCCCCCCTCCCACCAAAATACATTAGTCCTAATGTGGAGGCCCTCAAAATGTGCTTTTATTTGGATGTAGACGTCGAGTGGTTGCTGGAGAAATGAGTTCAGATGAAGTCAGACTGGAATAGGATGGACCATTAATCTGATGCCAAGGACGTCCTCCTAAGGGGCAAAGTGGAAACCAAGACAAACAGGAAGAAAACCCCATGGAGATTCAAGAAGCTATCAGAGTCATGCAACTCCAAGCCAAGGAATGCCAAGGACTGCTGCGTCACCAAAAGCCAAAGGACGAGGCATGGACCTACATTTTCCTCACAGCTTTCAGGAGCCAACCCTGCAAACAAGTCATTTTCCTTTCCTAACCTCCAGAACCATGAAATAATAAATGTATGCTGTTCAAGCCACCCTGTTTGTGGCTTCAACATGGCAATCCCAAGAATGAATGCATCCCTCATCACCATAGTTACTGCCTCCTTCCTTATCCCTCAGCTGTTCCCCTTTACAGCAGTGGTCCACCCTCACTGGCCTTCTTGCACTTTCTGGGTGGTTCCAAGCCAGCTCCTAAGTGAAGGTCTTTGCACTGGCTGTTCCCTCTTCCTAGAGTGACTCCCCCACATGTCCACTTGGCCCTTCACTTCATGATATGTTCCTGTAGGGCAGGAAGTTTTAACAAGTACCCTTCAGAGATGCTCTGTCTCAAAGAAATAATCAGACTCTGCCCTATAAAAAGCAACCACTAGCCAGGTGTGGTAGTGCACGCCTTTAATCCTAGCACTTGGGAGGCAAGGCTAGGAGGATGGCTGTGAGTTCAAGGATACCCTGAGACTACAGTGAATTCTAGGTCAGCCTGAGCTAAAGCAAGACCCTACCCCCCCACACAAAAAAAAAGCAAACAAGGGCTGGAGAGATGGCCTAGCAGTTAAAGGCTCTTGTCAGCAAAGCCTAAGGACTCATGTTCAACTCTCCAGGTCCCACACAAGCCAGATGCAGTGTCATGAGCATGCAATGTCACACATGCACACAAGGAGGCACATGTGTCTGGAGTTTGTTGCAGTGGGTGGAGGCCTTGGTGTGTCAATTCTCTCTCTCATTAAAAAAAAAAAAAAAAAAAAAAAAGCCAGTCCAGGGCTGGAGGGATGGCTTAGCAGTTAAGGTGTTTGCCTGCAAAGCCAAAGGACCCAGGTTCAATTCTCCAGGACCCACCTTAGACAGATTCACAAGGGGGCACATGCGTCTGGAGTTTGTTTGCAATGGCTAGAGGCCCTGGCATGCCCATTGTCTCTCTCTCTCTGCCAAATAAATAAATAAAAATCAAATATTTTTTTAAAAAAACAGTCTGTTGGGCTTACCTCAAAAAAGAAAACTAAATAAATAAATAAATAAATAAATAAATAACAACCTCAACCAACAGTCACTAGTAAAAGGCAAGCCTGCTGCAATTGCCCTGTGGGGGAGATGCCCACCTTGAGAGCTGCATGGACTTGGCTTCCCACTCGCTCTTTCAGACTGCCTGCTGAATGACTTCCTGCCAGAAACTGCCTGTTTGGAGTTGGAAACTTCACAAGACGTCTATCAGGAAAGTCCTTGGTCTCCAGAATTTGTAAGGAGAAGTCAATAATGAACATCTCTATACACCTGGAAAACACAAAACCCTTAAGATATGGACAGACTCTGCAGCAAGGGAGCGGACTGAAGGCAATGGGACAAGCATAGAAGAAAGAGGAGGAGGAGGAGCGTGGCATTAAGGAGATGCAAAGCCAAGCCTCAGAGCCACCTTGCACTCCTTAGAATGGCTTCCATCAAAAAGAGAGAGAAATGGGGCTGGGGAGATGGCTTAGTGGTTGAGGTGCTTGCCTGCAAAGCCAAAGGACCCAGGTTCAGTTCCCCAGGACCCACATAAGCCCAGATGCAGAAGGTGGTGCATGCATCTAGAGTTGTTTGCAATGGCTAGAGGCCCTGGTGTGCCCATTCTCTCTGTATTCCTCTCTTTCAAATAAATAAATAAATAAATAAATAAATAAATAAATAAATAAATAAATAAAATTTTTTTTTAAAAGAGACAGAGAGAGAAATGAAAGGGAAAAAAGCAACTGCTAGAGAACTTGGAATGCTTGTGCAGTAGGAACAGAAAATGATGTTTTCTCAAAAGATTAAACATAGAATTACCATATGATCTAGAAACTGCACGTCTGGGTATATAACAAAATAATGGGAAGAAAGCTTTCAGAGAGTTATTTGCATACCCATGTCTGATGGTTTGAATGTGAAACATCCTCCTGTCCCCAGCTGGTGGTGCTGTTTGGGAAGATAGCGGAACCTTCAGGAGGTGGAGCTTTACTGCAGGGAGTGTGTCATTGGGGGTAGGACTTGGGGGTGGTTCTAGCCTGGAAGCAGTCAGCACCTTCTTGTTACTTCCTCCTTGCTGAAGTGAAGACGTGATGCCCAGATGTTGCTCTTGTTACGTTTTCCCCACTATGATAAAACTCCTCCTTGAAACTGCACGCCAGAAATCAACCCTTATCTTCCCTAAGCTGCTTCTGGTCAGGTATTTTGTCCAGCAATGAGAAAGCAACAGCAACACCATGTTCATAGCAGCAATATTCCTCTTAGCTGAAAGTAAACTGGGGGTCCACTGACAGATGAATGAATAACACAATATAGCATATGCTACATACACAGTGGATTATAACCACGCCTTTAAAAGGAAGGGAATTCTGGCATATGCTACAACATGGATGAGTTGGGACAGCATCTGCTGAGGGAAATAATCTGTTCACAAAGAAACTCCAAAGTCTACATGATTTTATGTCTACAAGGCTCCTGGAATAATCCAATTCATAGAGACAGAGAAGCAGCACTGTGGTTGAGAGGGGCTGGAGGATGTGTGGAGGAATGGGCAGTTGTTTAGAATGTGTGCAGTTTCAGTTTTGCAAGATGAAGACTCCTGGCGGTATATTATACCACAAAGTGAATTTTCTAACAGCTGAACTGTGCGTGTAAAAATGGTTAAAATGCTAAATTTTATATTTTGGATCATTTTGCCCACAATTAGTTTGTAATTGACAAAGCAGCAGAGCTCAGTGGGTAAAGTGATCACCACACAAGCATGAGGACCTGAGTTTGGATCCCCAGGACCCATGTAAAATGCTGGGCATGGTGGCCCACACCTATAATCCCAATTCTGGGAAGGTAGAGACTGGTGAATCCCTGGGGCAAGCTGGCTAGCTAGTCTAGCTGAGTCAGTGCACTCCGGATTCAGTGAGGAATCCTGTCTCAAGAAAATAAGTGGGAAGTAGGAACACTGACCTCTCACCTCAACATGTGCACACACACACCCCTGCACACATGTGTGCCCATGCACATATGAACATACATACACACATTCATGTACACCACACACACACACACACACACACACACACATTTGCAAAAAGGAAGAAGGAGCCAGGCATGGTGGCGCATGCCTTTAATCCCAGCACTCGGGAGGCAGAGGTAGGAGGATCACCATGAGTTCGAGGCCACCCTGAGTCTACATAGTTAATTCCAGGTCAGCCTGGGCCAGAGTGAGACCCTACCTTGAAAAACAAAACAAAACAAAAGGATCAAAACAAAAGAAAGAAGGAAGGAAGGAAGGAACAGAGGTCGCATGCATTGTAGATTTGGCCTTACCTGACACCAAACCCAACTGTGTGAAAAAAATATAAGAGCCAGACATGGTGGCCCATGTTAGTACTTGACCTTGGGATGACTCAGAAGGCACCATGGTGCTGAGAGGAAGGGCCAGAGGAGTGCTCAGCATTGAAACATCTCTAACACATCTTCCAAGGCTCAGGGTCCATTGCGGAAGAGGTGGTGGAAAGAATGTAAGAGCTAAAGGAAGGGTAGGACTCTTTACAACGTGCTCCTCCAGACACAAAATGGCCTGGATATTCGTGACCTCACAGTGCCTGACACTACTACACAAGACCATCATAATAGGAGGAAAAGATCATGACATCAAACTGAAAGGAGACACTGATTGAGGGGGAGGGGATATGATGGAGAGTGGAGTTTCAAAGGGGAAAGTGGGGGGACGGAGGAGAAGTAAAATGGGATATTGTCTACAATTAAGGAAGTTGTAGATAAAAATAAAAATTAAAAATAAAAAAAAAAAAGAATTCAAGGCTAGCAACATCTACATAGTGAGTTCAAAGCAAGGCTGGGCTATGTAAGACATTCTCTCCAAAGAAAAGGAAAGAAAGTATGAAGGAAGAAATGGGAGAGTGTTGTCTTTGGGGCATGCAACTCTGGAAGGCTCTAGTCAGTGACTACAGCTGCAGTGCTGGGTGGCATTACCAGACGGTCTTCGTCACACGTTCTGTGGGAGGAGATTATGGAAACAGGAGAGGTTTACACGAGGTGGACACTCCCCTATCTCTGATGTCCACAAGCCTTCAAAGCTAAACTCAGGCTTTAGACTAGAAGGGATCTGCTTAAAACTAAGCTATAGCAGACAGACTCTGTTCAAACTCTTGCTTTGTTTTTGTTAGAATATCATTTTTGGAATAGGTCACATATGCACATGTACCAAATTCAAAAGGTACAAGAGTATAGCATGTAGGGGCTGGAAAGATGGCTTAGTGGTTAAGGCATTTGCCTGCAAAGCCAAAGGACCCCAGTTTGATTCCCCATGTAAGCCTGATGCACAAAGGGTGCATGCATCTGGAGTTTGTTTGCAGTGGCTAGAGGCCCTGGAGAGCCCTCTCTCTCTCTCTCTCTCTAAAATAAATAAATAAATAAATAAATAAATAAATAAATAAATAAATAAATAAAATAAATTTTTAATAATGTAAAAGTAAATTTTGTCCCAATAATGGATGTAAAAGTAAATTTCTGTCCCACTCTGAGACAACTTTCTCATCCTTTGGTGGAAGGTAGATTTACATATATATTCTCTTTTTGCTCCAGATAGTCATGATGCATGCCCTTTGTTCTGCATCCTAACTACATGTGTAGTTTGAATATATGTCCCCAATATATTCAGTATTTTATTAGTTATAGTTTGCATCTGCAATCACCTATTGTCACTCTTAAGGTTTTGCAAATGTGCCAGAGTTCCTGAGTCATGATTTGGCTGTAGTTTTGCTCTGTGTGCTGTGGTTGGCTGGTTGGCTTTTGCTCTCTGCTTGGCCTTGTGAAAAGAGCCTGCACTTTATGGAACTTCCCTGGATCTGTAAGCCCCTTCCTCCATAACTGTGCCTGGTCTGGATTCATCTCATAACCTGAAGCTGTCTGCCCCCCTTTTTTCTACCACCTCTTTTTTCTTCTTCCTCCTCCTCTTTTCCTTTTAAACATTTTTGTCAACTCACAGGGAGAGGGGATCATCAAAACCTGTGGGCAGGCGGGGTAGATGGCTCAGTGGTTCAAGGTGCTTGCTTGCAAAGCATATTGGCCTGAGTATGATTACCTAGTATCCATGTAAATCCAGATGTACAAAGTGGAGCATGCATCTGGAATTCATTTATAGTGAAAAGAGGCCCTAGCACATTTTCTCTCTGTTTCTGTCTCTCTCTCATATCTATATATGCTATATATGCTCACTCTAAGAATGGCCAGCTTATAAGACACCACCACTCCTCTTCTGCTGTGGTGTGGCTGTGTCCCCAGTTCAAGTGTTGAAATCTGATCCCCACATCCTCATGCTAATATATTTGGGGATGGGATGGCACCTTTTGGGAGGTGACCGGGGTTAGGAAAGGTCACGAGGGTGGGATCTCCTTGATGGCAACAGTGACTGTATCAGGACATGCTCTCTCCTGTGTCTCTCTAGCTGATGCTCTGTGACATGCTATCACCCAGCATGAAGGCCCTATTGAGCTTCCTAGTCTACAGAGCTGTGAGCTAAATAAATCTCTATGCTCTGGTCTGTTTTCTTGGGCCAAGGAGGGGGGTGTGATTGAGACAGACCTCACTCTGCAGCCCAGGCTGACCTGGCACTCACTATGTAGCCTAGATTAGTCTGAAACTCCAGGTAATCCTCCTCTTTCAGCCTTCCAAGTGCTGGGATTACGAGCATAAACTGCCATGCCTGACTAAACCTCTATTCTTTTTTTTAAAAAAATAAACTTTGACTTCTTATTTATTTATTTAGAGAGAGGGTGGGGGCTGCCAGGGCATCTAGTGAATTCTAGAAGCATGTGCCATCTTGTGCATCTGGCTTACATGGGTAATGGGGAATCAAGCCTGGGTCCTTTGGCTTTCTAGGCAAGTGCCTTAACTGCTAAGCCACCTCTCCAGCCCTAAATTTTTAATTAATTAATTAATTAATTAATTAATTTTTTTGTTTGTTTTTCAAGGTGGGGTCTCGCTCTAGCCCAGACTGACCTGGAATTCACACTGTATTCTCAGGGTGGCCTTGAACTCATGGCGATCCTCCTACCTCTGCCTCCCCAGTGCTGGGATTAAAGGCGTGTGCCACCATTCCTGGCTCCTAAACCTCTTGTCTTGAGAGCTTGTTTGGAGCTTCTAGCAGGGGAGCACAGCCACTCATACACCCTTGACTGAAGACCAGTCCTCCTCTACTGGGAATGTTGTCCTCCGTGACTGAGCACACAGCTTTGGGAGGGATGCACATGGAGCGGTGAGGGAGGAAGGGTAGCCAGCCAGATCAGCTGAATCAACCCTGTCAACCCTTGGGGTGACAGATATCCCAGCCAGATCTCCCTCACATCCTAATGCTCTCTTCTTTATAAATGACTGCCTGCAGTATTGAACAGCAACAGAAAACAGACTGAGACACCCTCTCTCCCTATTTGTGGTAGTTTGCCTGCAGTGCCCCATACCATAAACTTGGGTCTTTTATTAAAATTGAACTTCCTACTTAAGTCCCCAGCAGGCAGTTCCCTGCTTAGGGGGTGTGTCACTGGGGGAAGACCCTGGAGTCCAGCCCTAAGATGTGATTGGGGGGCGGATCTGAGTCCAGCTCTCCTAGATGTGTTGAGAGCCCTGATGGTTCGTGCTTGCTGGCATTGGTATTTGCTTGCTGCAGTTCTTCCTCTCTGCTTGGCTCTATGAGATGGAGCCAGCTTCTTCCTCCACTGATGATATTCTCTTGTACTCTATAAGCCTGAAATAAGCCCCTTTCCTCCCCTAAATTGTGCCTGGTTGGATGTTTGTCCCAGCAACATGAAGCTAACTGCAACACTGTTTATTTGAAAACATTTCAAACAAAAGTAAGGAGATACCCATGGCCCCAACACAATGATGACCACAATGCTGCAAACTTATCTGCATTCATTTGGAACTACCTGGATTTGTTCTGGACTCACAGTTCCAGACAAACCCCAGACACTAGGCCACATCAGTCCTACATTCTTCCCTGAGCAGCACTAATACATGTCAACACCATTTGTGAGCACACACACACATACACACACACA
The DNA here is from genome assembly GCA_036365145.1 of Orientallactaga sibirica. Lineage (NCBI taxonomy): Eukaryota > Metazoa > Chordata > Mammalia > Rodentia > Dipodidae > Orientallactaga > Orientallactaga sibirica. The sequence continues at coordinate 21,872,830 of JAEOAD010000018.1, read as the reverse complement.
CACACACACACACAAAAACCCCACAAAGTCACAATGAGACCTAACAAAATTAAAAATTAAAGATGATTCTCTGACATTGTCTCATATTAGGTTGATGAGCAAATTTCACAGTCTCAAAAGTGCTTTTTAGGGCTGGAGAGGTGGTGTAGCAGTTAAGGTGCTTGCCTGAGAAGCCTAAAGACCCATGTTTGATTCCCCAGTGCCCATGTAAGCCAGATACACATAGTGGCACATGTGTCTGGGGTTCGTTTGCAGTGGCTGGAGGCCCTGGCGCACCCATTCCCCTCCCCCCTGCCGCCGCCCTGCCTCTTTCCCTCTCTCTCTCTCTCTCAAATAAATAACTAAATAAAATATTTTAAGTGCTATTTACAATTAGTCTGCTCACAAAGATCAGGTGATGGCTTTTCATACTCTTTAATCTTGGACACCCTGCTGTCATCTTTCTTTCACACCCCTGACTTGTATAGATTCACAATGGTTCTGTCCCTTTATAAAGCTCTGGATTTGTCTCTCAGCCTTTCTGTCACTTTCCCTGCCCACCTCCCAAGACACCCTCCCATATTCCCTGTACGTGGAAGTTAGCTCAGGGCACGATCAGTATTTTTAGTATTTTCTGCAGGAACTCTTCCCAGTGAGCCTGCATACTTACTGCATTCCATCAGGAGAGACTGAATGTCCTATTTTCAATGACATTAAGACTGATCATTGGTTCAAGTAGTGACAGCCCGATCCCTCTGTGGCCAAGTTGTTCATCAACCTTTCATCTAATGTGTCTGTCCATTGATGATCACTGTCTGAATCAATTATTTCTCTCGGAGCTGCAAACGACTTGTTTAGCACTCCCATTCCTTCCACATCTATCAGACAGAATTCTTCTGCCTGCCTTGAAGCAGCCAGAGAGCTCACTGTTTCCACCTGCGAGTCTTTGGCTCTGAGTGACTATTTCCACAAGTGGATTCAACCCTCAAAGACCCCATTCCTCCGCAACTGAGGAAATGCCCAAACTCCCTTCGACTCCAAAAGCCAGTGTGAAAGGGGAATCCTCAAAAACGACTGCTATGGTTTCAATATGAAATCCATCCTCTGCTCCCCCCACCACTAACTTGTGTTGACGGCCCCTTCCCCAGTGCAATGTTCCCAGGTGGAGCATTGTACGAGCTCTCTCACCTCACTTACCAAGTAACACACTAGTGAGTTCATAATCTGACAGCAGTATGGTGAGGTGGCAGAAGCTACGAGGTTGGGCCAGTCACTGGGAACTTGTGCTGGATGAGCAAACCTTGTTCCTTGAGCTTCCAAGTCTCTCTGCACTCCCTGGTCTCCAGGATGTGAGCTGCTATGTTCTATCATATCCTCCATACCATGGTGAATGGAAATCTATGAATCCATGGGCCAAAATCAGTTCTTTCCTACATTGTGTTGCTCAGGTATTTTTCACAGTAATGCAAATGTCTAACACAATTGGATTGGATTTTTTTTTTTTCAAAGTAGGGTCTCAGCACTAGCCCAGGCTGACCTGGAATTCACTATGTAGACTCCGGCTGGCCTTGAACGCACCAGTGATCCCCCTACCTCTGCCTCCAGAGTTCTGGGATTAAAGGAGTGCACCACCATGACCAGTTTACACAATTGGATTATTTTACACACACATACCATACCCCTGACCCCTCATATGTACACATCCAGATAGATAAATAAACCTTGATTTTTAAAAATTATTTATATATTTATTTATTTGAGAGACAGAGAATGATAAAGATAGAGAGAAAGAGAGAGAGAGAGAGAGAGAGAATGAGAGAATGAGGGAGAGAATGGGTGCACCAAGGCCTCCAGCCTCTACAAATGAACTCCAGATGCATGCACCACCTTGTGCATTTGGCTTATGTGGGTCCTGGGAAATTGAACCTGTGTCCTTTGGCTTTGCAGGCAAGTGCCTTAACCTTTAAGGCATCTGTCCAGCCCAAGGTCGCTTTTAACTGGACCATTCCAAGTCTTATGGCCTAGCTGTTCACTCAGCCCTTCCAGTGCTCACAGTCTCAGAGTTCACTTGGCTTGGAATTGATTTGTTCTTGAGATTGATTTTTTTCTTAACCTAAGTAAAAAGTAAACTAGCACTTCCCTTTGGGTTCACCAGTCCCAGGGAAGCAGCTGAGAGCTGAGCAAAGAAGTGTCACATAGACAGACAGAAGTGAGGGCATCCATTTCCATCCACCTGAGTCCCTGCAGACAGGCAAGGACGGTTAAGGCCTTGCTCTCAAAGATATGGGAACGACTAGAAGCAGAGGGCGTTAGAAGCCTTTATCCTAGATTCCTTTTGAAGGGAGAAGACTGCCCCAAATGGTGTGGTGTTCTGACCGTTCTCAGAATTTTTAGCAGGACCTCAAACCACCACTAGCAAAGGGGATACTCTGGGGGCAGAAATCAGAAGCTATAAAAAGAATGTCGCATTGAACCAAGGTTTAGAGCTGGTCATCAATTCTTTATTTATAGATGTGGAAACTAAGGTTCAAGGTAGTAGAGTGCCTTACCCAGGATCCCGCAGAAAGCTGGGGCTTGAAACAGCGTCTCCCTGTAGACCATGAACCTCCAGTCTTTACAGTTGACTGGGAGCTACCAGGAGGTCATGTGGCCTATCCCACATGGGAGACTCAGGCACTGCAAGCCTACTACATGCCAGAGCCTGTGCTAGGCGTGTAATTACACCACACTACTTCCTGAGCGAGTGAATGTGTCTTAAGTACTATTCTTCATATGCCACACAGCTGTTTCCCACAGAGCAGCTCATTTGGTGTTGGAAATATTCAGCATTTTTTTCATTGCAGCTAATTTATCTCCTAATGGGTAAAATTCACTCACTGTGCTTTTTAAGAAAAATTCTGGCTTTATTAAAATATTCTCCAGATGAAACAACCCCAGAGTCCCCAAAGTGCGTCATTCATTTCCAGTGGGAAGTGAGGAGAGTGCAGACATGAGAGACCTGAGGCCCAAGTTCCAGCCCTAACACTCCGTTCCAGCTGGGTGCCATTGGCCAAGCCCTTTGACCTTTCCCCACCTTGGAATCTGCCTGTGTGGAGTGAGAGGGTTGGATGAGGCAAGTGGCTTCAGAAGGTGTTTGCAGCAAAAGCTTCCGCTTACAAAGAACCCTTCAAATGCCAGCACACTTGATGAATTAATAAGGTGTCTCTCTTCTTTGTAAACATTAATCACACATCCAAGCTATGGGCCGCTTTTGAGCAGAATAATATGCCATGGGAAATGAATATGGCTCCAGCCCCAGTAGTGAATGTCAACATCTGGCCCAAGTGGCTTGGTCATACGTCTGTGGATGATTTCTCGTAGGCATTCAGAATACGGAAAGCATTTCTTAGATCCCCACTGATGGAATGCTGTCCCTGCTGTGGTCTGAATCTGAACTACACCCCATGAACACTGAGTCTGCAGCTGGCGGCGCTGTTTCGAGAGTTTGGAGAACACTGGAAGAAGTGAATGACTGGGGATAGGCTTTGAGGCTTATAGGCCAGACCTTCTTCCTGTCCAGTCTTTGTTCCTGTGTCCACTGACAGTGAGCCAGCAGCTTCGTGCTTCTGCTGCGGCAGATGAACTGGTCCTGCTGTAGTTCCTTTCCTGCCTCGATGGACTTACATGCCCTCAAGCTGGGAGCCAAAACAAACCCTCCCTCTTGTGACACAGTCCCTAACTGCCCCAATAAGGCTTGGAGACTATTAAAGTAAAAGGGCTCTACAACCCCTCTGGCTCTAAAGTCTTTTTTCAAAAAACTAATTAATGGGGGCTGGAGAGATGGCTTGGCCTTTAGGGCGTTTGCCTGCAAAGCCAAAGGACCCAGGTTCAATTCCCCAGGACCCACATGAGCCAGATGCACAAGGGGGCGCATGTGTCTGGAGTTTATTTGCAATGGTTGGAGGCCCTGAGCTCCCATTCTCTATCTGTCTCTTTCTCTCTTCTCTCTTTTTCAAATAAATAAATAAAAATAAAAATATTTTTTAAAACTAATTAATGAATAAATTTGTGTGTGTGTGTTTGTGTGTGTACAACCATACACACCAGGGTTTCTTGTAACCACAAAGGAACACCTTTCTGGCGTTACATGGGTAGCTGGAGGGCACCTGAACAAAGTTGCTAGCACATGTCTTTAACTGCTGAGTAATCTCCCAGTCCCAGTAAAAATCTGAAGTTCCTAAGGGAATGCATTCTTTGACCTTTCATCTACGAAAGGAATCCATCTATTCAGGAATGTTAACTATTTTTTTTATTTATAAGAGAGAGAAAGAATGGGCACTCCAGGGCCTCTAGCCACTGCAAACGAACTCCAGATGCATACACTGTCATGTGCACATCTGGCTTACATGGGTCCTGGGGAAACAAACCTGGTCCTTAGGCTTAGGAGGCCAGTGCCTTAACCACTAAGCCATCTCTCCAGCCCTGTGTTCAGAAATGTGACTTATAACCTTAATACTTACATGAGGAGGAGGAGGAAGAGGTGGGACAAGAAGACAGCTTGGTCAGAGGTGTTAGTGAGTGGACTGTTGCTGTGCCAGCTGAGACAAGGAAGCGGGGGCATTTCTCCACCATCGCGGCTGGTTGAAGACTCCCCCAGGGTTAACTCCCCAGCAACGCTGACCTGCACCAGGAGAGCGTGATCACAGGCCCAGGGTGCACCCGTCTCTTGGGAACTTTCCGTAGAGGAACTCAGTGACAGGCTGGGGAGAGGTGGTGGGCCATCAACACCGTCCTCCAAAGAAATTAACCCGAAAGTGCTTCCCTGGTGAGAGTCAAGGCAGCTATCCATCTCTTCAGTTATCTTGATTGATTGGAAGGGACTGTTCTGTGTGCTCATATGCATCAATGATCAGAAGACACAGCCATCTTCAAATGTGTAGAGCCCTGCCAGACAGGAGAAGAACCACAGAACACGTACAGTGCCGCAGAATATCAGCAGCACATGGGTCACCGATGTGCTGTTAGCACAGTGTGAGAGGTGGTAGATTCAGGGTCAACAGCATTGCATTGACATGTAGTGACAGGGGAGCTTCTCTGAGATCAGACTCGAAGGAGGCAATGGGATGAGCCACGGGGAAACCTGGAAGGAGAGAATCAATTTCCGGAGGTGGAGATACGAGCACGGCTTCTGCATTCCAGGTGCAGCCAGGTGGCCGCTGTTCCAGAAGAGTGAGGCGTGGATTCTGAACAGTAGTAGAGATCAGACTGTGGAGAAGGCCTGGGGCCCTTGGGTTCAATGCAAGCATGATGGAAAACATTAGCATCTGAGAAGTAGAAAGTAGATTTGACTCGTGGCCTAACATGATTACACTACTGTGTGGAGAACAGACTAGAGCAGATAGCGCCAATTATCTGGGAGTGACGATTTTCTGCAAATTTAGCAGCTTGACATAGCACCAGCTTTGTATCTTGGTTTCCTGGGTCAGTACCCTAGAGAATTTGCTCAGGGTCTCTGTAGGCTGAAATCAAGGTGTTGGCTAGAGATGTGGCCTCATCAGAGGCTCAGGGTCCTGTCCCAGGTTTTTGTCCCATAGATCATGGCCTTGGCTTAAGGCTGAATGTTCTTCACAGGCTTATCTCTGCCCACCTTCACCTGCTGCTCACCTCGTGATCCTGAATCTCAGCCTAACTCTGCTAGTGGTCCCTTAAACATCTATCCATGCCTTCCCATGCCTCTGTCACTCTCCACCTGCCTGCCATCGTCCTGAGACCTTCCTTTCTGCCACTCCTCAGAATCCTGATTGTGTGTGGTATGCTCACGTGTGTGGGGGTGCACATATGTGTATGTATGAGCATGTGTGTGTGCATATGGAGACCAGAGGTCAATGTCAGGTGTCTCCTTAGTCACTCCACTTTTCTCTTTAAGACAGGGTCTCTCAATGGCCAAGACCTCACCAATTCAGCCAGTGCCACCATGCCCAAATATGACATAGGTGCTGGGGGTTAAACTCAGGTCCTCAAGCTTGCACACTAGCACTTTATCAATAGAGCAATCTTCCCTGCCTCTCTACTCTTTGAAATCAGTCCTCCACAAGACTGGGAAGTTCCTCCAAGACTGGGAAGATCTCTTTTGCCTTCTTTTTAATTTATTTTTATTTTTATATTTTTGGTTTTTTTGAAGTAGGGTCTCATTCTAGCCCAGGCTGACCTGGAATTCACTATGTAGTCTCAGGGTGGCCTCAAACTCACTGTGATCCTCCTACCTCTGTCTCCCAAATGCTGGGATTAAAGGCATGCACCACTATCCACAGCTATTTTTTAAATTAATTTATTTATTTTCAAGCAGAGAAGGAGAGAGAAGGCATGCCAGGGCCTCTAGCCCCTGCAAATGAACTCCAGATGCATGCACCACTTTGTGCATCTGGTTTTATGTGGGTCTGGGGAATTGAACCCGGGTTGTTAGGCTCTCCAGGCAAGCGCCTTAACTGCTGAGCCATCTCTCCAGCCCTCTTGTGGCTTCTATGGGTGACCTGTCTTATTTCATAGGAGGACACATGACACTGTGATTTGTGACTCTACCAGTAGCTACTCACCATGCTCTTAATGTGGTTGTGGCTAGGACCTCACAGTGGAGGACTAGCAGGATAGGAATTTCCTGAAGCAACATGGATCCATTTGCATGGAGTTCTGGAGTCCAGAAGTCCAAAACCAATGTGTTGGCAGGCTTGCTTCTTCTGCAGCCTCTTCTTTGCCTTGTAAGTGGTCACCTCCCATTTTGTCCCCACATGGCTTCCCTTGTATGTCTATGTCCTTTACCTCCTCTTTTTGTTTTTTATTTATTTGTTTGAGAGAGAGAGAGGGAGGGAGAGAGAGGATAGGTGTGCCAGGGCCTCCAACCACTGCAAACAAACTCCAGATGCATGTGCTACTTTGTGCATCTGGCTTATGTGGGTCCTGGGGAACTGAACTGAGGTCCTTTGGCTTTGCAGGCAAATGCCTTAACTGCTAAGCCATCTCTCCAGCCCCCTTTTCCTCTTCTTATATCATAATGGGCCCTACTGATTAGGATCCACCCTAATGAAGTTGTTTTATCATTTTTTAAAATATATTTATTTATCTGCAAGCAGAGAGAGAAAGAGAAAGACAGAGAGAAAGAATGGACACACCAGGGCCTCTAGCCACTGTGAACAAACTCCAGATGCATGCGCCACTTTGTACATTCTGGCTTTACGTGGGTACTGAGGAATCAAACCCAGGTCATCAGGCTTTGCAGGCAATTGCCTTAACCACTGAGCCATCTCTCCAGCCCAAGTTGTTCTATCTTAATTGCCTCATTACAGCCCCCATCTCCAAACACAGCCTAGTTTTAAAGGACTTGGGGTTAGGACTTGAGCACTGTATGTTAAGGGGTAAGATTCACCTACTATGTTACTGAGAGGTGCTAGAGACTACACATGGGAGAAATAACATTCTAATTTATCTTCCTGTCCCTGGCTGGCAGAAAAGCCAAGAGGCCAGGGATTTGGGGACTGCTTGTTCCAGGCCTCTGACACTCACTCACTGCAGTTTCTCACATGCTATTGGAAGCGCTCGTGTTGGGCAAGGGAGGGATTGGGTAAAGCTGAGTGAGAGTCACATGTTCCATTGGCAGAGGCTGGAAGGGACCAAAGGGACTGCCTAGGCTTCTCGGTCCCCTACCTAATGTATTCCCCAAGCTATGAACCCTTCAAAAGGAAAGGGTTCATCAAAAGCCGAATGCCTCTCTCCTCACTCCAAGCAGTGCTGGCTGGTAGACTCTGTGTCCGCAAAGTGACTCCACGTCAAGTGAGAGGACAATGTAGTGAAACTAGCCATTTTAGGGCTGGAGAGATGGCTTAGCAGTTACGGTGCTTGTCTGCAAAGCCTAAGGACCCAGGTTTGATTCCCCAGTACCCACGTAAGCCAGATGCACAAGGTGGCGCATGTGTCTGGAGTTCATTTACAGGGGCTAGAGGCCCCGGTACGCCCACACACACCTCTCTCTCTCTCTCTCTCTCTCTGCTTCTTTCTATCCCAAATAAATAAATAAATACCTTTTTTAAAAATAGCTGTTTTAGCTGGGCGTGGTGGTGCACATCTTTAATCCCAGCCCTGGGGAGGCAGAGGTAGGAGGATCGCCATGAGTTCAAGGCCACCCTGAGACTACATAGTGAATTTCAGGTCAGCCTGGGCTAGAGTGAGACCCTACCTGGAAAAAACAAAAACAAAACAACAAAAAAAGCTGTTTTAGAAGGTAAGTTTTGGCTGAAGAGATGGCTTAGTGGTTAAGGCACTTGCCTGTGAAGTCTAAGGACCCAGGTTCAGTTCTCCAGTTCCCACATAAGCCAGATGCACAAGGTAGTGCATGCATTTGGAGTTCATTTACAGTGGCTAGACCCCTGGCATGCCCATTCTCTCTCTCTATTTCTCTCTCTGTCTCAAGTAAAAATTAATTAATTTTTTTAAAAGGTACGTTTTGCTTTACAAGGCAAATCATTAGAGCTGCCATTTTCCTAGTAATATCCACACCAGACACTGGGGCGCTCTCTCTCTCTTTCTCTCTCAACACAATTGCCTTCATTTGAGCTTCTCTGAGAAGCATACCCCTTTGGGGATTCATGCAAGCCCACAAGGCTAGCCTGCTGCGTGCCCTTCCGCATGTTTACCCAATACATGGGCAGCGTTTATGAGGCTAATGGCCCCAATGTATTCCAGGGCGCAGAGACCCAGCAGGAAAGCGCAGAAGCTGGCAACGTGCATTTGCTCAAATTGATTCCACATAGGCCTTAAGTAAACGACTCCCTCTAATACAAGCAAGCTTCCCTGCTCCCTCTCGCAAGACACTGTGTTATTAGAGGCTGAGGAATAAAGTAGGTATTTTAGAAAAGAAGAAAAATGAGGACAGGTCAGCCTGAGGTTCAGAGTACTACTGTGGGTTACTGTTCCTTCTTTGAAGAAAACTAAATAACTTTACTAAATTATAAAGCATTTCAACACTAGCTTTTCTGCTACCCGCCCCCCCCAGGCCCCTCAGTACAATCCTTCACTGTGAACACCTTGCTGCAAAAAAAAAAGAAAAGAAAAAAATGGCCATCAACAGAATCATCAGTAACCTCATCTATCCACAGCACACAGAAACAGAAGCAAATGCGAAACCTCAGCAAACCCCCTCCGAGCGGCTCAAGTGCCGCAGGGCTGGTGCGGTTTATCCATCTAGACCTTCCAAGCCATGTTGGGGCATTTGCTTTCATTTGATGCCAGAGCCCAACATTTGGGTGAAATGCTTTCCAGTCTCCTTGTGGACCAGAAGCTGGAACATGAGAGTAACCTTGAACCTGTTCCCTACAGCTGGGAGGCAGGGCGAAGATAAGAAAACCAGAAAAGCCAGAAATGTCCGGGACACACCATGTCCCCCACCAGGGAAGGGACCAGGTACCTGACTCACCCAGCATCATTTGAGGCACAGCTGTCAGCCCAAGTCATAAGGAAAAGGCTAAATCATGTTGAACATCCTTTCTGGAAGGCAAAATGACATGCAAAGTACATTTCTTGAGAATGATTAACATTTAAAAAAACTCATAAAGTTGAGATGCCATATCAAGACTGTTTTCTCTTGATATAAAGCAACACAAACCACCCAGCCTCTACAAATAGGTGTGTAATCTTTGCTACCTGGGAGTCTGAGGCAGGAGGATTTTGTGTTCAAGATCAGCCTGGGCTATAGAGCAAGTTCAAGTCCCAACTGAGCAATTCAGCAAATCTCAAAATTAAAAGAATGGGTGTGGTGGTGGCTCACGCCTTTAATCCCAGCACTTGGGAGACACAGGTAGGAGGATCGCCACCCACCCTGAGACTACAAAGTGAGTTCCAGGTCTGCCTGAGCCAGAGTGAAACTCTACCTTGAACCACCCCCAAAAAAAGAATGGGGGTGGGGGTAGGTGGGTGGATATAGCTCAGTGTAGGGCACTTGCCTCCCATGCTTAAGACCCTAGGTTCAACTCCCTGAACAGGGTGAGAAAAATGACACACACACACAAAAAAAAGTCCAAATTGGTACAAAAAAAGAATTTTATTGCCAGGTGTGGTGGTACATGCCTTTAATCCCAGCACTTGGGAGGTAGAAGTAGGAGGATTTCTGTGAGTTCAAGGTCACTCTGAAGACTACATAGTGAAAAAGCAAAAAAAAAAAAAAAAAATTAATTGTATTGTGTGTGTGTGTGTGTGTGTGTTTATGTGTGAGTACAGATGCCACATGTTTGTGGAGACCAAGGACGACTTGGGGCTTGTTGGTCCTTGCCCTCCATCTCCTTTGAGGCTGCTTCTCTCTTTCTCCTTGTTCACTGCTGCATTCACCAGCTTAGCTGGTCCACGGGAAACTCTCTTCACTTCCCATCTCCTTGTCAGTGTGCTGCGATTACAGTCGCCCACCATGGCTTCTGGCACTTTTTGGTTTTGTTGTTGTTTTTTTTTGAGGTAAGGTCTCGCTCTAGCCCAGTCTCACCTGGAATTCACTCTGTATTCTTAGGCTGGCCTCAAACACACGGCAATTCTCCTACCTCTGCCTCCCGAGTGCTGGGATTAAAGGCATGCACTCCCACGCCTAGTGGCTTCTGGCTTTTATATGTGGGGCTCTGGGGATCCAAATTCAGGGATCTAGGTTTGCATGGCAAGTGATCCACTGATCCACGTCCCAGTGCTTAATCCAGAGATGGAGTCTGGAAGTTATGGCAATGTCCTCAGGACCTGGCGGTCATGCCCTATTGATCCCTTGCATGCTTGTCCCAAATGGGCTTTGTCTCATAGTGTCAGCATGGCTTACAGTTGCTCCAATATGGTAACACAAGAGACCCTCCTTTTGTCTGACCACACAGAGACACACCCATTCTCAGTGCAATCCTGAGTGGCCAACCCAAAGCACATGCCTCCTCCCAAACCGTGGGAGCGAGTCATCTCCATACCGAGCAGAGACGGAATGGGAAAGGGGTGGGGTAGGTGCTGCCAGGAAAGAAGAGATAAGATGGGCAAAGATTGCTGCAGATGTGGACCAGGACAGGAAAATCGTGGAACGATCTTGAGGCCTCTGGGTGTAATTATTTTTATTGCTTTGTTTTGCTTTTTAGGTACATAATAAATATTTAATGAGTAGATGGGTTCGTAGCAATGAATTAGGTAACACCATATTTCAAGATCCCTAATGTTACGGAGGCACACGCACATAAACATATATAAGAACAGTTATATATGGACATCATTATAAATAATATATACTAAAATGTTAGAAAACAAAGCATTAGTAAAATGTAAGCATATTTTAAGATAACTCTCATAGGTCATTGCACAAACTTAAGATAGTTCTATTTTTTCCCAAACTTTTGTTAGTATTCTATAAACATCTTTGTACATACAGCTTTTTTTTTAAGGTTTATCAATTTATGACAGTTCCAGGAGAGGAGGCAGAAACACAATGTGAATATTTTAAGACCATTAGTACAAGTTTTTAGATCTTGTTTTCAACATGTGTGGTTATAGAGGGAATTTGGGAAGAGACCACTTTGAAGTCTCTAAATGAAGGGTCTTCACTTCTCCCCATATTGATCAAATAAGGCCACTTAACAGCCTAAGGGAAAAAAAGGGGGGCTTCTGGGCCTGGAAAGAAGCAGTTAAGCACTTGCCTGTGAAGCCTAAGATCCTGGGTTCAAGGCTCGATTCCCCAGGACCCACATAAGCCAGATACACAAGGTGGCACATGCATCAGGAGTTCATTTGCACTGGCTGGAGGCCCTGGCATGCCCATCTCTATATATATCTGCCTCTTTCTCTCTGTGTGTTGCTCTCAAATCAATAAATAATAAACAAATAAAAATTTTTTAAAAGATGGGTTTCCTAGCCAGGTGTGGTGATGCACACCTTTAATCCCAGCACTTGGAAGGCAGAGGTAGGAGGATCACTGTGAGTTTAAGGCCAGCCTGAGACTACATATTGAATTCCAGGTCACCCTGGGCTGGAGGAAGACCCTACCTCAAAAAAAAAAAAATAAATAAACATTTGTTTTAAAAAAGGGCTTCCTGCTGTGGTCAATCAGTGAGAAGTTTCTGGGAAAGGTGATCCAGCTCCCATCTCTGGCCAAAGTCCCTGACCCAAAGATGGCAGCCACAGGGGCCATCCCACCATCCTTGGTGGACTTGGGGATGCATTTCTGCCACAGCGATAATAGCGGGAATGCAGGGCACACGTAAGGTTGCTAAAAAATAAAATAACATAGTCTTTGACTTCTTTAAGATACTTTAAATATTCTGTATTATTTTAATCATGTGTGGATTTAATTCAACTAATTTGCCAGACTATAAATGGGTTTTCAACTGAATGCATAAGCCATGTCTCATTTTAAAATGAGAGCTCTTGGGACTGGAGAGATGGCTTAGCAGTTAAGGAGCTTGCCTGTGAAGCCTAAGAACCCAAGTTTGATTCACCAGTATCCACGTAAGCCAGATGTACAAGGTGGCACATGTGTCTAGAGTTCCTTTGCAGTGGCTAATGGCCCTGGCAAGCCCATTCTCTATGTTTGCCCCCAAAATAAATAAATAAAATATTTAAAAAAAGGAAAAATATGAGAGTTCTAACATGCAATATAAGATAGAAAACAGAAATGAGAAAACCAGGAAAATAAAGGGTAAAGAAAAGAGTGCAGTAAACAGAATGGCCCCAACACATTCCACAAAGTCATAGGCACTTTTTAAATACACACACACACACACACACACACACACACACACACACATTTAGGAGAGAGAGAGAGAGAGAGAAAGAAAGAATGGGTGTGCCAAGGCCTCCAGCCACTGCAAATGAACTCCAGATGCATGTGCCCCCTTGTGCATCTGGCTTACTTGGGTCCTTTGGCTATACAGGCAAATGCCTTAACCACTAAGCCATCTCTCCAGCTCCTAGTCATAGGCACTTTAGAAAGAGCTGCACCACACATGTGTTTGAGTTTCCTGTCAGATAATACAAAAGAGGGACTCAAGTAACACGATTCAATGTCCACAGGAGAAAAGTGCTAACTGCCCAGTAGCTGTAGTAGATAGCTTTAGGTTGCCGAGATGAACCTCCAGACCAGGCACAGTTCACAGGCCCACGCTGACAGAGAAAAACCACAAACCAAAAACCCCAAAGCCCACCACACAAAACACTTCAGGAACTCCAGGCACTTTGCATATGTTTAGACTGGAATTACAAATCCACAACCATACCACACATTAGCCCTGGAAATCCAGTAAGTTTTAATAAACTCCTGAATCTATTGGGGGACATCCAAGTCTAGTCTTTCATTAAGAAGATATTGGTATTTGAAAAGAATGGTCCATGCTTCCTTTATTTTTTTATTATTTTTTTTATTTATTTATTTTATTTTATTTTATTTTATTATTTTAGACAGTGTATTATATAGCCCAAGCTGGTTTAAACTCATAATCCTCTTACCTCAGCCTCCCAAGTGCTGAAATTATAAGCATGTATTCCCCTTGTTTTTTGTGTGTTCATGTATGACTATAGCCACATGCTTGCCACAATGTGAGGGCTTATCTTGTCAACTTGATAGGACCTAAAATCACTTATGAGGGGTTATGCATTGTAGCTGCTCTGTGCATGTCTGTGAGGGATTATAATGATTAGGTGAATTGAGGTGGGGAGACCCACATTAACTGTGGGTGGCACCATGCTATGGGCTGAATTCCTGGAGCTGGAGTTTATTTGCAGTGGCTACAGGCCCCTGCACGCCCATTCTCTCTCTCTCTTTCTATCTTCCTCTTTCTCTCAAATAAATAAAATTTATATATATTTGAAAAAGGAGGCTGGAGAGATGGTTTAGTAGTTAAGACTTTGCGTGTGAAGCCAGAGGACCCAGGCTGGATTCCCCAGTACCCAAAGCAAGCCAGATGCACAAGGGGGCACATGTGTCTGGAGTTTGTTTGCAGTGGCTACAGTTCCTACTTGGTTCACACTCGCCTTCACTATCTGCCTCTTTCTCTCTAATAAATAAAATATTTTTGAAAAGGAGAGCCAGCTGAGCAGCAACTCATCTCTCTCTGCTTACTCACTGTGCTGAATGTGATCAGCCTCCTCAAGTTGCCTCAAGTTCCTGCCACTGTGCCTTCCCTGGCACAACGGATTACAAGCTGAAATAAACTCTTCCTCCCTCCAATCACCACATATTTTGTCTCAGCAATATGAAGGTAACTGATGTACTGAGGAGTGTGTGGCGGTTAGAGAACAACTTGCAGGATCTTGTGTTCCAGTAGATTCACTTGCCTCTGTCTCTCTCCCATAGGTGTGGCTAGGATTACAAAAGCCTGTCACAGCACCTAGTTTTTATGTGAGTGTTGAAGATGTGCACTGAGCTAACCCCCAACTTCATTTTAATCACAGTAAAAATGTTTACAGTGTCTCCCCTCCTATTATAATCTCCTTCAACATTAGACATGTCAAAACACATTCATTACGAGTAATCTGATGAGGAAATGAATGTAACCCTCAATTCTCAAAAGGTCTAAATATGGAGCAGGGGCCTCTCAGCCTCCCTGAAACCTTTCCAGGGCGTGAGGCAATAGATCTGATGCAAAGACATGAGAATCCAGGGCTCTTCTCTTAGGCTAGATCTTAAAGAGTTTTGCAAACTTCCATTTTGTTCTTGAAAAATAATGCACCCTATTAAATCAGAAAGGCAGTACAGTTAGGGACCCTTGAAGGTAAAAAAGACAGGAAAGTCTGCACTTGCTAGAAATCAAAGATGATCTGACTTATCTCTTGCCTAGAGTTCCCTAGACCTGGTTTTCCCCAACCACCAGGACCCCTCCTGGGAGGGAGGTCTTTCATAAACATTGTGGTTGGTCAAGTTCAGCCCCTGGAACTTGGTGTCAAGGCCTCTTCCTGAGACAGCCTAGCCCTAACCAACCAGCTGTCCCTCTGGTTCACCTGAGCCAGAAGACAGCCCACCACTATAAAGTTATAAATACCTTTTGCAAGTGGAGGACAGGCTCTCTGGCTACTTGGGAACTTCCAGATGTTGGTGAGATTTCCTTTGGCTGGGCCTGGACTGGGGTCCAGGGCCAGATGGGCTGAGCCGAGGGGAGACCCCTAGTCCTTACTCTCCATGTAGGTTCTTTATCCCCTCCAGCTCCCCACATGGCAGGAGCTTCTTGAACTTTTTTTTTTTTTTTTTTTTTTTTTTTTTTTTTTTTACATTTTATTTATTTGAAAGAGACACAGAGAGAGAGAGAATGGGCACATCCGGGCCTCCAGCCAGTGCAAATGAACTCCAGATGCATGGTCCCCCTTGTGCATCTGGCTTACGTGGAGCCTGAAGAATCAAACCTGGATCCTTTGGATTTGCAGGCAAAGGCCTTAACTGCTAAGCTTTCTCTACAGCCCCCTCCTTGAACTTTTTCTCTTTCCATGGTTTTCTAGACCCTCCACGTGGGATCTCTAGCCATGTGGGTGCCTTTCCTTGGCTCTGTACTTCCCTCAATAATTATAATCATTTAACAGTTATCCTTACCAGTCTTTTTTATTCAATTCTTTGATTAAAATTAGAAAAGAACCTAAGGTTTGAGGTTCAAGGACTTTCCTGGACCCTGAGTACCCCTGTTACAAATCTATGGGCTTGTCATTGTTTTTAAATGATATATATTTTTTTGAGGTAGGGTCTTGTTCTAGCCCAGGCTGACCTGGAATTTACTATGTAGACTTCAGGCAGCCTGGAACTCACAGCGACCTCCTACCTTGGCCTCCCAAGTGCTAGAATTAAAGGTGTGCACTGCCATGCCGGGCTAAATGATGTCATTTCTTAAAACTTGTTTTAGGGGCTAGGGAAATGGCTTAGTGGTTAAGACACTTGCCTGCAAAGTCAAAGGATCTATGTTCAATTCCCTAGGACCCACATAATCCAGATGCACAAGAAGGCACATGCATCAAGTTTGTTTGCAGTGGCTGGAGGTCCTGGCATGCCCATTCTCTCTCTCTCTCAAATAAATAAAAATTAAATATATTTTTTAAAAACCTGTTTTAAACAATACAGTAAATATTTAATTGCTGGAGTTTCTGAAAACTGTAAATGTGAAAAGGTGTCCTGCAATCAGAAAGCCAAAGTGCTAATGTAGTGAAAGATATTCTCCAAGGGGAAGCTGTAAGTCCCAGCAAGTAGAGGAGAAAAGTACTGGGATTCGAAACATTTGACAAGTGTTTTCTTTTCTATTTTTAAAAATTTCATTTATTTATTTATTTGCAAGCAGAAAGAAAGAAAGAAGACAGAGAATGGGCACACCAGGGCCTCTAGCCACTGCAAACTCCAGACACATGCACCCTCTTGTGCATCTGGCTTACGTGGTTACTGGGGAATTGAACCTGGGTCCTTTGGCTTCACAGGCAAGCACCTTAATCACTAAGCCATCTCTCCAGCCCCTTGACAAGTGTTTTCTATCACCAGGAAAACATCAACTTAGAAGCATCAAATTTCAACATAATAACTACTTCTCCAATGCCTGACTGCTGTCCTGGGGCACACTGGAAATCAGGACACAGTTCTTCTCAGTTGTCAGGAGATGCTCCTGGGCACCCGCCTGGGTCGGCTGTGGGCAGCACACAGAGTTTCAAACGTGGAGGAGAGTGGAGGGTGAGCAAGATGGCCTCCCTCTTTATCTGCATCTGTGCAGAGGGGGACCACAGGCCCGGGAACAAAAATCCCACTCAGGAGACAAACTGGGTTTGCTCCTAGAGCTCTGTTCCAGAACTCAGTCATTTTAGCCTGGATGTCCTCCAAGCAGATGCTATCACGCACTCACCTCTGTCATAAAGAAAGCTCAATTAAGCATCTGCAGAAATCTGACTTTAAATAACATAACTTCTTATTGCCCCCTCCAAGGAAAATAGTTGGCCTATGTGCCCCTAATTAGCCGACTTCCTCTGTTGGGTTGTTAACTGTAAGTCAATTAAATATTAGGAAATGTTTACCAAAAATGATGACTTTGGTTTTAAACTATCAATCTTCTGGCTAGTTGACAGTAATTACATAATTGGGCCTGTAGCCTGTAAAGAAAATGCTAAGTTCACAATAATAAAATTATGTCATCAAGTATCAGGGTCTACAGTAATATGCCAGACACACTGATATAAAAATGAAAGAGATGGCTTGTTAGTAGCAAGGGGATAGGCAGAGCACAGGAGAGGAAAGGAAATTAAAGAAAAAGAGAGCAAGAAAGGAGAGAGGGAAACAAGGGAGTGAGAGTGGTAGAAAGAGAGAACATGCACGCACATGCAAAACACATGGAAACTGATTCTCTACTGCTGTTACCTGATGTTAACACCAGTAGAGCCCCTGGGAAGGTGCTTGATAAACAATAAACATTTAATAAGTATGTCTCAAAGAACATGCTAGGGCCGGGCATGGTGGCACATGCCTTTAATCCCAGCATTTGGGAGGTAGAGGTAAGAAGATCGTTGTGAGTTCAAGGCCACCCTAAGACTACAGAATGAATTCCAGGTCAGCCTGGGCTAGACTAGGACCCTACCTCAAAAAAAAAAAAAAAAAAAAAAAAAAAAAAAGCTAGGCCTAGAAAGATGGCTCAGCATTTAAAGGCACTTGTTTATAAAGCCTGACAGCCTGGGTTCAAGTCCCCAGTACCCACATAAAGACAGATACACAAAGTGGTACATGCCTCTAGAGTTTGTTAGCAGGGGAAGAGGCTCTGGTATGCCCATTCTCTCTCTCTCTCTCAAATAAATTTTTTTAATTTAAAACAAAATTGTTTAAAAATTCATGCTATTTACCTTTAAAACTATTTACTCACATACAAACAGATGTATATTCTACAAATCATACATACTCTAATCAAACAATACTTTCTGGTGTTACAATTTAGTTTACAAAACAATTTATAAAAACAATACATGACAGCAATGTAACCAGAAATCATTTATTATAGTCTCCCTGCTGTTAATTCACCACTGATTTCTACTATGCATGGACTCTGGTCTAGTTCGATTTGCCTCTTGTTGATTTGCAATCATGGAGCAATCTTCCACAGGAGATGGGGAAGCTGAACTGTGCATTCTTATAACAGCACCAGGTTACCTTGCTGTCAAAGAACTTTATCAAATGGAACGTTTTCAAAGTACCCCAGGAGGTAGCTCCCCTTAGCAGGTTTCACTGAGATCTATTTGGAAGGTGATAAAACAGGTGTGGACCTTCTTAAGCCCCCCTCTCCCCCGGTTGCTTGTATTCATGTCACAGCTCAGAAGTGATAGAGACTGAATAAGAAGCAGATCTCCGGCAAGCCAGCTCCCCTGGTGGAAAGCCAACCACACCACGAGCCCTTCCTAATGGCGTCAACTGTTCCAGGTTCTTCGATGCTGAAGAGGGAAGAAGCAGTGCTGTGCACAGTCCTTTACTACACGGATGGCATGGGCGCTTCCCCTCCAGCCACCCTTCCCCACTGTGTGTCCTCGCTCCTGACAAAAGCATGAAGATGTCTGCTGTCATCATCAGACTTTGTGACAGCCTCATTTCCTGCCAAATGGATCAGACCACACTTTTAACCCTGTGGAAAGAAACATGAAAAACACCAGGATCCAGGGTTAAATGTGCTGGCACTTCACTCAGTTCCTAACATACAAGATGACCCTGAATGGAGCCATGCAGTTTCTATGTAGAAGAGACAATGACAGTGGTTGCAGGAGCCCTGGCTGGGGTGCAGAGGCCATGGTGCTGCTAGGGACTGAAATGGCTCAGATGTTATCCCATAACAGAGATATGTGTCTGGCCTAGTAAATACGTAAATAAGAATGCTGCCACAGATTACAGGAGTTTTGGTTAATAAATTGGAAACCTCTCAATCTCTGCCAACTGAGATCATCTTAAAGCAACAACCCATGCAGCCCTCAAGGGAGGTTTGGGGACTTGTGTTTGGGGACCCTACAGCAATGAAAACTGCTCACAGTAAGTGCTATTTTCCCGTTGGGATAGTATTTAAATAGGTGCTTGGTAATTAAGTCTGCAAAACAGTTATCCACATTTTAATTGCACACTTATATTACATTTTATCCCACTTATAAACTGCAAGAGTCTTGGACAGGCCCTAGAAAATGGCAACTGTTTATAAAACTAGCAGCAAAATCAAGTTCCAGTGAAAAACTGTTCTCTTCCCCACAGCAAAGCCAACACACACGAGCAGGACAACACAGAAGCACAGAAGAGACTGCATTTTGGGGTTTTTAAGTTTACCTGGTGGTTGCACGTCTTCTTGCACAATACCAGCCCGATTTATGGCTTGCTCCTTCTCTGAGAGACAAAACAAAACAATTACTCTTTAGAAGGGGACGAATCTATTTATAAGGGCCAGTGATGAACGATATTTCAAAGTGTGATTATATTCAGAACCACCACTGCTCAAAGCTTGTAGGCTGTGGAAGCTAGCTGCTACAGCGTAAAAACATTGGGTGGGGAGGGGGAGATGGCTCAGTAGTTAAAGGTGTTTGCTTGCAAGGCCTGCCACCTGGGTTCAATTCCCCAGCCACCCATGTAAAGCCAGACAGGGCATCACTTGCAATAACAAGAGACCTTGGTGCACCCATACATACATACATACATGTGTGTTCATAGATAAATAAAAAAAAATAAAAACAAAATACAAAAATTGAGCATTTTCAATAAAATGAATCAAGCTGTACTTCAAAAGAAAAGCTCCCAGCTAACATCTTTTTTCCTGTGATCTCAGCATTTTGGAACGGCAACAACACAACAGAAAAAAAAAAAAAACAATTCTAAAGACCTGATGGGCGTGTTGTGAGGAGCGGAAGGCTGCTGAAATGAAGGGACAAGTACAATGAACAAGAAAATGACATCGTTTATATGTCAAAAACTCACTCCACTGAAGGACTGGACTAGGAGCTAAATATGCTATGTTTTTGATAGGAAATAGAGCAGAAAATTAATCTTTGGGTGGGTGGCTTTGGTTTGGATAATTGAAGCTTCCCTAATTGATTGCAGGTGCTGTGCCAATTAGCAAGCGCGTCATAGCTCCAGCAACTCCACCAGTCTCTTTGGAGATGTCCAACAGGCAAGGGCCAAGAGAAATTGAGCATTTTATGACTGTGGGCTTCAAGCACTCTGACACGTCTTTCTAAGTGGTTTAGAATAAATCCAAGGCCTCTAACAACAAAGACTTATTATTTTAAGTGTCTTGACAAATGGCAGCTTTTTAGAAGACTTAGAGCCAAAGGATGCATACCACAAAATTACAGTAATTAAATGTTATAATCAGACCTCTGTTTTAATCAGACTGACTGTGTTTCTTTAAAGCCACATTTAGCACTTAGTTAACACTGGCCGATTTCATTTTGGCCTCTGGACTCTCATAAAGTCCCACAGGCATGAAGGGACATGGAGGACGGTTTTGCCAACTCTTGATACTCACTGAACCTGCTTCACCAGCGATGTGACAGAAACTCAATCCTAAACGACCTGCCTGATCGGTTATCAATGCTAACTTTTGCTTTGGTAAATAAATCACTGGGCAATGGCATTATGGGAACCTGATATCCAATGCTAAGGGGGCAGTGAGAAGACAAAGTATAGGGAAGCCGATGAGGCAACAGCCTGATGATCTCAAAAAGTCTTTCTGAAAGGCTCTTGGCTGGACACAACTCCAGTGGATGATGATGGAGTCACTGAGTTTCTGAAACACAGCACAAAGGCACTCTCCTTTCCTCAGACATTCTATTCTGTAGATCCTAGTCCTACCATGCTCTCAACATGCAGATCTCCAAGTACGGATCTCTCAAACATGCTCTTTGGAAATGCCAGCTAGTAAAAGACCCAGTGTCATCAGCTTTGCCAGGAACAAAAATAAACAGAATTTTTCACACCTAAAAGGTCTCTGCTATTATGAAAGAGGAAGAGATGAGTTTTGAAAAATAATTGTCAGAACCATTCTAGATATTTGGATGTAAGCAACTCAGTTATCGTGGTGTATCAAACACGCTCTTGAGGAAACAGCTACTACTGCAAAGCCAAAGACACTGGCAGGCTGCCAGGTGTGGGTGGCAGGGACAGAATGCCTAACGTGCTCTAACCTCGGCGAGCAGTGGAGAACCAAGTAAAGGAAGGAATCCTGTCTCCCACTCTCCTGCTAATTGCTAATGAGGTTGGAGGGGGCCAGGGCTTTGTTTTAAATAGATCAGAATCCCTTCATAATCCTCATCCCAACACAACCACCTCTCCAGTCAGGCCCGGAGAGGCAATTTAAACCAGTTCCTATCAAGTTATCACATTGTTCAGAACCAGGTATGTGCATCCTATCTACATCCTGGTTCTTTAATCCATTAATGTGTAAACACTCTCAGGCCAAAGCAACCTTATGCAAAGGCATGAGAGCACACTCAGGCCCTTCATTTGTAGATTCAGAACAAGCTACCCGGAAAAGAGCAGGTAGACTCAGGATTTAGCAGGCACACCTTGATGTGGTTGACCAGTTTCTATGTTGATACTATTGGACAGAAAGCAAATGTTATCAGCCTGAGGAAAGGGGCATGGAAGAAGAGAAGCCAGGGCTTTACTGCGTGAACAAATTAACTACTGACTTCAGTCATGAGCATGTTTCCATAGAGAGTGAAAGGATTGAAACTCGACCATGGGGCATGATTAGAAAATGTCCACTGTGGCGTCCCAGCAAGCCCGACTCTGCCCCCTAGTGCTAAGGCAGAGAGATTCCATCTGGACTTTGAGTTGAGAGATGCCCCCATGCTCTCCAAAGAGCCAAGATCTATTATTAAGGTTTTTTATACATGCAGGTGGGCTGATTTGGGTATGGTAGTAAAAGAATCCACCTAACAATTTTAAGTCTTTGAAAATGAAAAGGTATCCTCATAGCAAGCATCTGTACTAGGGAGTCGATCTAGTGTGACTTGTCATTGTACTTAACACTGACTGCCACACACAAATGTGGCACATCCTTGTCTGGATTACTAGAGCTTTTGTGAGGGTGTGCTAGTGGAGGGCAGACCAGCCGACAGGAAGAAATTGGAAATAAATAAACAGAGAAAAGCTGGTGCTGAAGAGGACCTCCAGCATCTACCACCCCTACCTCTGCCAACAACAGCTGAAATAAAAGCAACTCACAACTAGAAGTGATTGGGACAAATGGCAAATTGTGAATACAGCTTATGTACTGGATAAAAGCCGCCTGTCAATATTAAAGTTCCTGGCTTGGAGAAGAGCACTGTGATTAGATAAGAGAATGTCCTTGTAACTGCAGGCTCAAATGGATCAGCAGAATCACGGTGATGACTGTGGTACAAGTGTGTGCATACGCTATCTATGGAGAAAGCAAGCAACTGGGGCAAAATGTTAAGTGGTAAATCTAGGTGAAAGCTAATACCAGAAATTTTTTGTACTTTTTGGATCTTTTCTGTCAGTTTAGATTTTTTTTTCCTTACTATGAAAATACATCTGCAAAATATGCAGATAAAGTCCAACAGCAGTGTGACTGTTACATGATGGTGCCTCCAAAATATTCACCGTGTTTAAAGCACCAAGCACACACTTTCCAAGTGTCCTAGTCAGCTTCATGTCGCTGGGGTGAACATCCAAACCAGACACAGTTTGTGGGAAGAAGAGATTTACTGAAATGTATAGATCCAGGGGAAGTTCCATAATGGTGAAAAAGCTGGCTCCTTACACAGGTCCACTCAGAGAGAAATGGCACTGGCAGCACCATAAGCAAGCACCCTCCAGGAACCCGGGCTGGAATTCAGATCTGCCCCCAGTAACCTCTTAGGGCTGGACCACAGGATCTGCCCACAGTGACCCCTCTCCTCCAGCCACGCAGCTGGAGATTCTACTGGGTGACAGCCGTTAGAGACACCACAAGAAGTACTCCCATGGTGCCCCTGTTTCGCTGCCGCTGCCTAGGTTCTGCTATCTATCTGCCTAACGGGAGTTGGAACCCGGTGTGCACTGGGGGCAGGCTGGAACCAGAGGCCAAGGGGAAGTTAATGGTCATGACTGCAACTGTGAGCTAGGTGGCCAAGGGGACCCAAAGAGCAATTGTGAAGCAGTGACAGAGGGGTACCAAGGGGTATAAAAGCAAGCATAAGCTGCAGGCTGAGGAGGAACAAATAGCAAGAATACAGCAATGAGGACCAGGACCAAATGGTTGTGACACTGATGGGTTGTGAAACAGAGACTGAGGAGAGCCACATGGTCCTGACCACAAGTGTGAACCAGCTGGCTGAAGGTAACCAACCAGTGAGAAGAACTGCGCTGTGGGGAACCAAACAGCAAGTGTGAACCAGCGGGCTAAAGGAGCCCCAACAATGGCAACGGGTGCAAACCAGCTGGCTGAGGGGAGCCACATTGTCCTGACGGCTCGTGGGAAGCAAAGGCTGGAGAGACATCACGCTGCATGGTGACAAGAGGGAAGCAGAGGCCGAGTGCACACATGCAGCAAGTGTGAAGCAGGGGCCAAGAGATCAAGTGTGACACAAGTGTGAAACAGCAGCTGAGGGGAAGCACACCACCACCAGTGTTCATGTGAACTAGTGGCTGAAGGAACCAAATGGCCACTTCAATGCTGGACACCTAGCACTGCAAACACTTCTGTGTACCCATTGAAGCCTGCATGAATCCAGAGGGCTCTGCAGTGCCCGTCAGAAAACAAGACTTCAGCCGGCTCTGCATTTCCTTCACTTCCCAGGTGACTGGGGTGAAAAGCATATTCTAAACACCCGGCACATACCAGGGAAAATGTCCTTCCAGGGGAAGAATTATTTCCTCATTGAGTGGTTTCTCAGAACCCTGTTCTGCCAGATATGGAGCAGTCTGGGCTAGGGGCAGCGAAAAGTACACAACGGGGCTGAGCAGAGGGAGAATGGATGTTCTCTGGCCTGCCCATGAACTTTCACCTCACAGCTTCTCAAGCATTCCTCAATGTCTTCAAGACATGGTGGTAGGGCATTAAGCAGACAAGGTCAGGAGTCAGTGTTTAGTGTCCACCAAGTAATTAATGTGCTGAGTGGTGCTGAACAAGTTACCTAACTGGCAATGAATAAGCTCAAGCCCTTCTGGCAAGACCCTATGATTTTATGTTTCTGCACATCTAATTAAACCTGCACATGACCAAAATCATGTAAGTGACCTAATTCTATTCCATTTCACCAGTGGACCTCAATGCCTAAAACACAAGCCGTTGTGGCTCCCAGGCCACACTCAGAATCACCATCAGGTTCGTAGCTACAATACTGTTCCCTCCGACAGCGACAGCCCACACTGTGGCGACAGGATGAAGGGAAAAGCAACATCTGGGCTCCCTCTGGAAGCCCGGCAAAACTACCCAACTCGTGTTTTAGCTCACTGACTCTCAGGGCTAACCTGCCACCTCCTCAAGGCAGGACTCCGGCTGTCATGTATGGAATGGGCCTTGTACTCCATCTAACATTACTAAAGCCTTGAGTCAGTAAGAGCTGCATATCACACAGAATGCCAAGATGAGGTCCACTAAAACAAGTTGTCACTATGGCCCGCCTGCTCAGCAATCAGGGAAGATCTCTTTAGCTGCCTGTAGGCTTCTTCCAGCAGAGATCCTGAAACCTACCTGTCTCCATAACCCACACTGAGGATGGCTCTGCAGAAGGACCTGAAATGACCTGCTGCTGTGACTTTGCATGGCCTGTGGTCCTGCCTGGCCCTTCCAAAAGCTGTGGCCTTCTCCTTGGTGTGTCCAAGCTCTAAGGAATACAAATAGACCCAGGCCCGTCAGAGGAGAAGAGATAACAAGGGAGGTTAAGAAGCAGCTGAAAGGTAGGAA
Source organism: Orientallactaga sibirica (assembly GCA_036365145.1). Lineage (NCBI taxonomy): Eukaryota > Metazoa > Chordata > Mammalia > Rodentia > Dipodidae > Orientallactaga > Orientallactaga sibirica. Next base: position 21,848,003 of record JAEOAD010000018.1, on the reverse strand, counting down.
CAAAAGAGCAAGCAGGAGTGCTGGAAGAGAGAAGAGTTTCGGGGAGGGAAAGTCAGACTGAGACAGATGAGAACCACCACTCCCTGTGTTGCTGAGCAGGTGGTAAGCATTATCAAAGTCCTGTTAAATATGGTGAAAATCACTACTTGTGTTAATGGAAAGTCCTTATTGTAGGCACTCCATCTGATATTTATTATTATTATTAATATGACAAATAATCCAATGTGGTGAATGGGGTGATCTGACTCTCTGACAGACTTTAGACCCTTCCCTGTCTTAGCTGATTTGAGCGAAGGAGTATCAGTCAAGTATCCAGCCACACTGCCCTCACACTAGCACCAGCTGTTTTGAACACTCCACAGATGCCTTGAGGATGATGCATAAAATTACAGCTGCTTGCTGCTGAAACAAAATTCCATTTTCAGAAACCAAGGCTCAACCTTGACTATTTCAGATTGTGCTGGATTCTTTGCCATTATAAGCCTTGGTAAACTGTAGATGAACCTGCCATCATTTCCATCCCGCCAAGGGCAAACATTTTCCCTAGTGGCCTAACACAGGGACTTCAGTGACTGCAAAAGAAATAATGCCGTAATTTGTGGGAACACAGTTCTTCATTTCCATGAAGGTCTGCTTGCCAATTGGTCACTAGCAACACCACCTCCCAGGGTGCTGGAGACTTGGGACTCCCTTGCCCTGAGGTTCATCAGCCACAAACCCCTATTGTTTACTATTTCTCACAGGCCCTCTCTACAATAGGCCAGATACTTCTTCCAGAGGGCAACAGAAGTACAGCCTTCCTGTACCTGTCCTCCACACTTAATCTCCTCCTGGGCCCCTCCTTCCTATAGTTGTGGGTTACTGCCACAGTACAATCAAAAAGCCAAGCCAGATGATCAAGTTTGAAAAATAATGTCAGGACACTGGCCAAAGGCCTGGAGGTTGTACCTTTCCCAATAAACAAAACAGATGTATTTCACAAAGAAAACAGCCGGGCGTGGTGGTGCACGCCTTTAATCCCAGCACTAGGGAGGCAGAGGTAGGAGGATTGCCATGAGTTTGAGGCCACCCTGAGACTACATAGTGAATTCCAGGTCAGCCTGAGCTAGAGTGAGACCTTACCTCGGAAAACCAAAAAAAAAAAAAAAAAAAAAAAAAAAAAGAAAAAGGAAAAGGAAAAGAAAGAAAGAAAGAAAGAAAGAAAGAAAGAAAGAAAGAAAGAAAGAAAGAAAAGAAAAAAGAAAGAAAGAAAGGAAGAAACAAACAAAGAAACAAAGAAAGAAAACTGAGCCTACAAAAAAGCAAGAGGGACTGGTGTGGGTAAAGATAAAGAGCTGGTGACTGTGTGCAAAGGATAGGGGTGACTGGGGAGCAGGCCAGACAAGGTAGGACTAGAACAGGTGAGGACATGTGGCTAGGACAGGGTGAGAAGAGTGTCATGAAGAGTGTTGGGTTGGGCTGGGGGTTTGGCTCTGCCAGTAAGGGCCCTTGTTTTGCAAATAGGAGGGCCTGAGTTGAACCCCCAGCACCTATAGAAAAAAATGGGGGCTGGAGAGATGGCTTAGTGGTTAAGGCGCTTGCCTGCGAAGCATAAGGACCCATGTTCAACTCTCCAGATCCCTCATAAGCCAGACACACAAGGTGACACAAGTGCACAAGGTCGCATATGCACACAAGGTGGTGCATGTGTCTGGAGTTCAACTGCAGCGGCAGGAAGGCCTGGTGCACCAATTCTCTCTCACACACACTCTTGCTCTCTCATAGAAAAGAAAAAGACAAGACAAGACAAGACAAGATGATGAGTGTGGCTCCCATGTCTGTAAACCAGCCCTGAGGGAGATTGGAGAGACTGAAGAATCACCGGGGGTGACCAGTTAGTTAGTCTGACCAAAACTTTGGCAGCTCTAGCTGCCAAGGAAACATGCGAAAGAGCAACACAGGAAGACACAGACATTCTCCTCTGGCCTTTCCACGTGTGTGCATGGGCACACACATCTGTACACACCTACATATACCTCACACACCAGCCAAAAAAATAAGTGCTCAGGCCATCTTGCTTGGTCACATACACCCCATATCTCACACTGTGTCAGGAACAAACTGATAGTTAAAATCCAGGTGTTAAACACAAGGGAAGCAAAGAACTAAATACTAGTGGAATGCGCTGAAATGAACAGCTCATCCAAATAGGTTGGCTCACACTAAGGTGCCTGGACACTGTTTACTGCCAGGTCAGCCAGTTCCAGTAAGAGAACCTGCTAAAGTCTACATCTTACACTCCTGCCCTAATTTTTAAATAGCTTTTCTGAATGTCTACAACCATTCCCTCACCAAATTTCCCCCAAAACCCTGTAAAGCCAGCCTGATAAACTCCAGTGTTACAGTCAGGGAAACAAGCAGGGCTGCCTTAAGATTATTTACCTAGTAAAACACTGGGACCTCCAGCTGCTCACTCACCCCCCTTTTTCCTTTTGGCTTTTTGAGGTAGGGTCTTGCTCTAGCCCAGGCTAACCTGAAATTCACTATGTAGTCTCAAGCTGGCCTTGAACTCACAGTGATCCTCCTACCTCTGCCTCCCAAGTGCTTCAACCCCTTTTCTTCACCCCCAGGTGGTAGTATCACATCTAATGGGTTAGGGATTAAGGACAATGGCTTAAATCTCAGATCTGTGACTCCTTTGTTGTAGGTCTCACATCATCAGTGATACAAGCCTCAGAGTGGCCACATGTGAAATGTGGATGGCCAATCAGCAGCCACCAGAGGATTATTGTGAGCACTAAATGGCTTAAAAGAGTGCCAAATACACCTTGGAATAAAAATTAGCTGTTCAGTATTATTTACCTTGTGTAAAGAATCAGTTATGCCTTTCAGCTAAGGGTTGGCCAAATTTATCAAGATGGAAGCCAAAAGGTGAGCATAGACTGCCTTAAGGCAAACAGCACAGCTATTGTGGTCACCTCTGCAAAATGTTGATGCCAAAGGCCGGCCCTGCTTATCACAGGCAACTCAGCCAGCCAAAGACTGGGGAGTGTCCCTAAAACACAGGTAGGATTCACGGCATGATGGAGAGCAGGTTTCTCAATCCGGGCACCCTCCACACTTGGTGCTGGGTGGGTCTCTGCCTGGGTAGCTGTCCTATGCACGGCAGAGATTTTTATCTTGGATTCTACCCACAAGGGACCAGTAGCATACTCATTTCCCCTTTCTCTCCTTTAGCTGTGACAAGCAAATCAAACATCTCCAGATAGGGCTAAATGTCTCTTGAAGACAAAGCCACCCTTAGTTAAGTCGTCATAGTTGGAATATTCCTAATGTCCCAAGTCCAGCTCCGGAAGCTGTAATAAAATAGCCTGGAGCAAGGATTCAGTAAGTGGGGAAAGCTGGAAGCAGCTCACACAGGCTTTCACACTACCCATGTCCCCTTCATGCACCGTGTATGCAGATAGGTAGGAAGGAAGAAACAAGGCTACTTCTGCCTTGCCTGACAATGCTGCTAGGAAATCCATGGGTATACTTTCAAATGTCGTAGTATTTGTAATGGGTAGAACATTTACAAGGAGCCTCGACTTCAGATCACCAAGCCTCAGCCTCGGGAAATAGTCTCCAGGGGCTGGGCTGGCCCTCTTCCATCTTCAAGATGATTCAGGTTTCCTGGAGAACAAAATGAGCCTCTAATGCCCAATATTTTCTCTCTGACAGATGGCTTCAGATGTATCAAAGTGCTAATCCTTGCTGAGGTATAGGTCTCCTGGAAGGAGAGTTTGGCTTTTAGAATGATAGGACTTGAATGATTAAGGAAGAAAATTACTCCCGGGATATTCACCACTGTCATGTGAGAAGCCGGATTAAAATGAAGGGAAACCAGCAGAATTCGAAAAAAAGAAAAGAAATGATTTGAGGGGGAAAAAAAAAACCCTCAAAAACCCAGGTTTACAGTTTAGGTTTTAAGTACTTCCGCTCACACATCTCTGGGAGTGGAAAGGGAGTCAGAAAAACCCCATCAGGGTTCCACCAGCCTCCCCCTGCATCTTAGCCTGGGGGGGTACAGAGGGGCCTGGATCAGAGGATGTGCCTCACCATGTACTAGCTGAGTAACCTTGAGCTAGCTATACAACCTCTCAATCCCAGTGTCCCATCTATACAATGGGTGACATCTTTCTGCAGTGTATGTCCAACCTGACGCATGTTTAAGAGTTTAATATATGTTCACTATGTGTGAGGTAGTGCTTGGTGTCGCCCTACTATGTGCACATTGCTTTCTATACATAGGAGGCTTCACAGTTCTATTACTGAGAATGGAGAAGGTCAGAAAAGCGGGGACACCTGCCCAAGGTCACGAAGCTGCCCAGTGCGAGCATCCCTGGAAATGACCGGGTGAGGGGTGGGGGATGGGGGTTTCTGGGGGCCTGGGAACCGCGCGGGGTCAGAGGTCACTCACGGTACTCCTCCAGCCTCATTAAGGGCCGGAAGTAGATAGGGTAGAAGGCGGCGCCGACCAGGGAGACGAAGCCGCCGAAAATGAGCGCGGTGCGCAGGTTCCGGGACGAGGACATAGCGCTCGCTGGCCGGGGCTGTCCACACCGCCGAGGCCCGGCAGGCTCCCCAAACCCCGATCCTGCCTGCACGCCCGCCCGCCCGGCCGTGACCCCGGCTCGGAAGAGGCGGACAGGCTTTCGCTTCCGGGCCTTGGGGCGTGGCCTGGGGGCGTGGCCTGTCTGTCTCGGGGGAGTGGCCTCAGGCACGTCCTTGGAGGGCGTGGTCTGTCTGTCTGTGGGCGTGGCCTGGGCGGGGTCTCGAGCCACGCGCTCCACAGGCTCCGCCCACCACCTGCTGGCGGCTTGAGCTGCGCTGGACTTTGCAGTGCCCCCCTCCAGCGGTCTGGCTTGCTTGCTTTTTCTTTCTTTCTTTCTTTCTTTCTTTCTTTCTTTCTTTCTTTCTTTCTTTCTTTCTTTCTTTCTTTTCTTTTTCTTTTCTTTCGTTTTTAGGGGTAGGGTCTGGCTCTAGCCTAGGCTAACCTGGAATTTACTCTGTAGTCTCAGGCTGGCCTCGAACTCACAGTGATCCTCCTACTTCTGCCTCCTGTGGAGCTACTTTTCTGTCCCCTTCCTGGCCCTGGGCCTCCACCTTCCGCGCCATCCACCGCCCTCAGACCCCCCCTTTACTAAACACCAGCACGCCTCCCCATGTCGCCCTTCACTCAGGAGTTTGGTGGTTGGTAACTCCCTGCCATGGGGCAGTCGCTGGACCTTCCAGAGGACAGCCTGTGGGCTCCAGGGCAGCTTACGGGGGGCTCTGAAACCCCAGCCACTGAGCCTTCCCAGAAGGGGGACCTAGCTTGAATCTTTTCAGACTGCTTTTTCTCGTCCCTTCCTCTCTCCCAGTTCTCTTTGCTGGGCTGTCCCAGTGAGGATGGGAAGTAGACCGGATCCCAGAAGGACATAGAGAGCCAAGGCACAGTCCCACCCATGGAACTTTAGGGCCCCTCTACCTCTCTCTGTACCCACCATAGGTAGCCTGGCTCTAAGTATGATCTCCCCAGAGGAACGGAGAGTCCAAGCCCAAGATTCCTTGGCCTTTCACCCAATGCTTTATAAATACAAATCCACACCAGCCTCTGAGGCTGGTCTACACACAGGATGGGATCTTGACCTCAGAGGCATTGTTTATTCCAGAGACAATCTACCATCTCTCAGATGATGTGGTGAACCTAGGTTTCCTCTCTCTGTGTAGGTTTGTAGTTAAATCAAGATACCATCTACCTCTAGCTGTGGAAGCATATAAATCAGTCCTTCCATCTGTCAGCATGTTTATAGACTATCCGCCAGGCCCTGAATGCCAGGCAAAGTGCTAGGGGGGACACAAGATGAATAGGACGTGACCTCCCACTCTCCTGGATCCTGTCGTGGAACAAATACATAAAAAGATCCCTGATGCAGCCTGTTGCGGATGAGCAATGTGGTCCTACAGGCTACAGATGTGCAGGGGAGGAAGACAGATGACTGTGAGGGGACATGGCTGCCCCTCCCGCACCCACAGAAACTTGTGGCGCGAGGAGACACTACTTCACAGCAGAGGAAATGTGTGAACATGAAATACACATGCTATAGAAGATTCCCCAGGTGGTAGTGTACATTTGTCATCAAAGCAGCCGAGGCTTCACCTCTATTTTCTCTGATAATAGCCCAGGTAACTTTAGGGGAACGATTCTCCCATACTTTTGGCATGCAAGATAAGTGGGGCTCTCTGCCCACATCCTGTTTCTTCCCAGCTCCGAGAGTTTTACTTAGAACCAAGTTCACCATGAATTAGTTGACTCGGGACTTGGGCCAGTGAAGTTCCATCTACCTGACCATGTGGTACAAGTTGCACCAAAACTGGATTTGAACTTAAGTCAATGAGACATTGGTACTGAAGGGACCAAACTGACGCCATGACAGGCCTCAGTAAGGCACTGTCCTGACTAGGCCAAAGTTTCAATTTCCAGGAGGGGCGAACTCTCAGGGGCTGAGTATGTAAAAACGTAACTGCTGCTTGCTTAGCCAATCACGTTAGGAGGTTACCTCCTCTGCCTGAAATTCCCCTAGACCTGGCCACCAAAACCTTAAGACCAATCAAAAAAACACAAGTACAGTTACTGCTCAAATTAGCCAATCATGTTAAAAGACTAAAAGCCCGCCAAAATTCCTTTAGCTGTGCTTAAAAGGGAGCCTGCGAGCTCCTCAGGTGTCGCCATTTTGTACGAGTGGTTGGCCCCAGAATGCTGGCTAATTCTGCAGAATAAACGCTCTATGCTTTTACATACTGTTTGACTCTGGGGTCTTTCTTTAGCGATTTTCAGACCATTACAGTACAATGCGGGGTGGGGAAGGGAGGGAAATTGAGGACAAGGTCAGTAAAGCAAGAAAGTTGAGAGATGGAGAGAAACCAAATACTCATGTTGAATTTGAGCCAGCCATCCCTGAAACAAGACCTGCCCCTGGATGGCTGGTATGAGCCAAAAAAGCCCCCTGTTGACTGAAGAGAGTGTAATCTGCATATTGTCATTTACATCAGAAGGAACCCCAGGTTAAATGTCCATATATGAGACCTCCCTTGCTTCACATTTCCTAAGCTGCAAGGCTAGGACCACTCTATTTTGTAAGCAGCAGAAATCTGAACTCTGGGGGTTGAGGACTATGCCTTGTGATTCTTCTTCCCTTGGTGAGCCAGCATGACAGAATAGCCACTCAAGCCCTGCCCATAGGCCTCAGCAAATCAGCATTGAATGGGTCAGGAGAATAGGTCAGGAACCACCTCCAAGGCAGCAACAGGACCAGTGTGGCTGATGAGAGAAGGTGATATGGCAAGCCACTCATGATCTCTCTGTCTCCTTCCTGCCAATGTAAAGGCACTAGTCCCTACCCATATGCCATTTGTATAGATTACTACTTTTATCACCCCAGAATACAATTATCATGTGCCTACTGTCAGGTTCTACCAAATGCAAGTTCATCTCTTAGATCCCAGGGTTCTCCCACATTAACCCATTTTTGAAGAAAACCAACTCCCCCAGTTTTTCTTCCCCCTCTGTCCTGTGGATTCTCCCTGCAGATTCTGGTGTGTCCTCCATGCAAAGCAGTGATTGGGATGTAGGCAGGAATCACTGGATATTCTTGATCCCATCCATAACTCACTGAGCCAGACAAAGGGGTCAGATGCTTTTCAAGTGCAGGTGGTGGCAGGCAGCAGGGAGCAAACCCGGAGAGTCTGTTGTCCCTGTGGTGTCTGCAGTCTGGTAGGTAGTGCACAATCACTGCTTCCTGGCAGCTCAGCCTTCCCTCAATAATAGCTCCTGATGTCTTCGTAAAATGACCTCTCATTTAGCATTCTTGGCTGAACCATAAATCCAGGGTACTGAGAGGGGCTCCAGCTGTAGCAACAGGAACATGAGGAACTGGTCACATTGTCCATAGTCAGGGTGCAGAGAGACTTAGTTGTTCTTATTCAGTCCAGGACCCAAGCCCGTGGGATGGTGCCACCCACATTCAGCATGGGTCTTCTCTCCTCAGTTCAACGTCTTGGAAACATCCTCAAAGACACTCCTAGTGATTGTTTTCCTAGCTGTCCTTTGTCCTAAACCCAGTCAAGTTGACAGTGAAGATTAGTCATTGGGCTGGAGAGATGGCTTAGTGGTTAAGGTGTCTGCCTGCAAAGCCTAAGAATGCCAGTTCCAATCTCCAGGTCCCACATTTAGCCAGATGCAGTGACACAAGGCGCAATGCTGCACTTGCCCACAAGGGGGTGCATGCATCTGAGTTCATACACAGCAGCTGAGAGGCTGCTGTGTGCCCATTCTCTCTCTCTGCCTCTGACTCTCCCTCTCTGTCTGTCTCTCCAAAAAAAAAAAAGATTAACCATCATACTTGCCCAAGGTCATGTGGTCAGGAGGTGGCCAAGCAAGGATTCCATCCCATACAGTCGGCTCGCAGAGACGGGCTCTTAAACATCAAGCTCAAACACCTAGCAAAGTGAGCTTGTGCTCCCTGAGTATGGATAGGGTCCAACCCAGTCCAATTATTCTCTTGCTCCCAGATAGAAGAGTCATAAGGACAGTGACACAAAGATGGATGGCCCCATTGCAGTGGAGTTCTTTCATTACTGAGGCTCATGTGAGACAATTTTATGTCTCTCGCTTGCCAGGAGTATAGGAACTGCCATGATTGGGAGAGGGACTAGGCAGTTAGGGTGACTGGGCCCCAAAAGTAAAAAGGCAGGAAAGCCTGCACTTGCTGAAAATCAGAGATGATCTGACTTCTTATCTCTTGCCTAGTTCCCTAGACTTGTTTTTCCACAGGCAGTCTGAGCCCCTCCTGGGAGGGAGGTCTTTCATAGGATTTAAACATTGTGGTTGGTCAGGTTCAGCCCCTGGAACTTGGTGTCAGGGATAGCCTCTTCCTGAGACAGCCCCTAGCCCTAACCAACCAGCTGTCCCTCTGGTTCACCTGAGCCAGAAGGCAGGGCCTACCACCATAAGGTCATAAATACATTTGTGACCGGGGGGCATGCTATCTGAGCTGCTTGACCACTTGGGAACTGCCAGCTGCTGGTGAGTTTTCCCTCTGCTCAGCCCAGGCCTAGCCCAACAGAGGCCCCCGTAGCCTTTACACTCCACATTAGCTCTTTACCCCCCACCAGCTCTCTACAAGGCAGGAACTCTTTGAACTCTTTTTTTCCCCACAGTTCTGCCAGGCCCTCCATGTGGGATCTCTAGCCATGTGGATATCTTTCCTTGGTTCTGTACTTCCTCAGTAAATATAATAATTTAATAATTATCCTTCTTAGTCATTTGTTATCCAATTCTTTGATTAAAATGAGAAACAAACCTAGGGTTTAGGGTTCAAGGACTTTTCTGGACCACGAGCACCCCATTATAGTTGTTTCCCCTTATAGGAGAATTCTGGAGTGTTCATTATAGGGTTCAGGTCAGCCCACATGCTCCCAGTAAACTCTATTTGAACTTCAGCTTGTCAGAGTTTTTGCCACCAGGAGCCCTAACAGATACCAGAAACATGGCTGCCTCCGGCACAGGGCATAAATAAGGGGACTGGGGCTCTACAGCTATATTAATGTTTGGGAAAGCCAAAAGAAGTCTGGGCGGAAGGTATTTGTGGACACAGAGAGAATGCAAGTCAAATATATGAGGAACCCTAGGGTGGATATTTTCATCTCAATCACAGAGAAAAAAATTGGCTTGGGCTCCTGCCCGACACTTTCTCCTCCTTCCCTTGCATGTGAAGATTGAGTGCGTGCAGGAAGCAGACCGCCAGTGGTGTCTCGCACAGGGTGCAGACAGACATCAAAGTTAATCCGCTCTCTGATCTAAGCAAAATGGTAAGGAGAGTTTCCTGGGACAGCAGCTCCACTAATTGTGGCACTGCAGCCTAGCGGATGTGGATGTATTTTTAGAATGCTGCGAATTCCCAAGAAGTGTTGCTACTGGCTGTGGGAAGGCAGACTGGGCGCTCGGCGGCGTCTGGAACTGAGAGCTCTCCTACAGGATCCGCTGGACAGCGGCTGTGGAGAAGAGAGGAAGTAGGAGAAATGCTTTCATTTTTATGGGGTATTGGGACCCTCTAAGACCACTTGTTTCTGCAAGCATTTCCAATTTAGATCATTCTTCAAGTTTTTCTTCCCACCGCGCCCCACACTTTCCACATAAGAGATCCCCCAGATGTCTGCCTTTCTTGTCGTACTATGCAGCCATCCAGTCTTCACTCATGTTTGGCTGGGACCAGAGTATATGTAGACCCACTGGATTCTGTTAAATGACCACTGGCTTCTGCTCCTTCTTCAAGATTACTGACCCTGCATGTAATCCCAGCACTGGGGAGGCAGAGGTAGGAGGAGCGCTGTGAGTTCCAGGACACCCTGAGACTACATAGTGAATTCCAGGTCAGCCTGAGCTAGAGTGAGACCCTACCTCAAAAAAAAAAAAAAAAATAAAAATTACTGACCCTGGCAGGGTTGGTGACCTCATCTGCTCTCCCTAGCCATGACTTTCTTACCACTCTTACACGTGCCCTCTCTGCCCATCACTAAAGTGTTTTATTCATAGGACAGCTGTATTAGTCTATTTTCTGTGGCTATAACAAAATACAGAGGCCAAGGACTTTATAAAGGAAAGGATATTATTTAGTGCACAGTTTTAGAGGCTGAAAGTCTAAAATTAGGACATCATCTGTACCCACAATGAGGACCATGATGGCAAGAGAGCCTGTGAAAGCAATTACATGATGGAATAAGGAGGCAGAGTATGGGAGAGGCCAGCCTGGCTCTTTGACAATGGCCTACTAGCCCAACAACTACCCCATTGTCTCAAGAATTAATTTTTCCCCTAAGTTCCTCTGCGGACCATCTAGGTCTTTGTAACTATTCAGGGGTAAATAAAAAAGATAAGATAGGGCTGGAGAGATGGCTTAGCCATTAAGGCACTTGCCTGCAAAGCCAAAGGACCCAGGTTCAATTCCCCAGGACCCATGTAAGCCAGATGCACAAGGTGGCACATGCATCGGGAGGTTGTTTGCAGTGGCTGAAGGCCCAGGCGCGCCCATTCTCTCTATATATGTCTCTTTCTCTTTCTCTCTCTTCCTCAGATAAATAAAATAAAATATTTATTTATTAAAAAATTTTTTTATTATTTTGATTTTTCAAGGTAGGGTGTCACTCTGGCTCAAGCTGACCTGGAATTCACTATGTAGTCTCAGGGTGGCCTCGAACTCATGGCGATCCTCCTACCTCTGCCTCCCAAGTGCTGGGATTAAAGGCGTGCGCCACCATGCCCAGCTAAAATATTTTTTTAAAAAGGTAAATGAAGCCAGGGGTGAGGGGTACAGCTATAACCTCAGCACTTGAGAGTCTGAAGCAAGAGAGTCTTGAGTTTAAGGCCAACCTGGAATACATACTATCAAAAAAGGAAAACGTTTTTAATTCCTTCTGAGTGTGATTTGTCTATAATCTAATCACATCTTTCTAAGTGATAACTCTTACAAAGTTCTTCTACTTCCCAATATTGATACCCCAAGGAACTGAACTTCTAACACCCAAACCAGACCAGTCACCTTCTGAAAACACAGATCTGTTCCACTGCTGCCCTGCTTGGAAGCCGTCAGTGTCTCCTCAGCATGACCCTCGGGCTATGGTCAGCAGGTCATGGAAGATGCCTGCTATATCCATGCACTTCTGCAGGGTAAGAGATCAATCTCTTCAACCAGGGTGGCACGGCGGGAGCCTGTGGCCACAATTGATTGAGTTGGCATAGACATCTGATCCCAGAGCACAGTCAAGGCAAATGCATGAGGGTGAAAGATTTGGAGTTTGCCCTGCTAGGATTCAGTCTCCCTTTGTTCCAGTTATCCCTTGCTATGTCCCAGTCCTCCCTTTGGAGTGGCAATGTTTACAGTGATACATCATATATTGGAAGTACATAACTTGTTTTTGTTATTAGATTGCCTTGAGCCTCAGGTGATACTTGGGCTTTGGACTGCTGAACAGTGTTGGGACTGTTAAAGACTATAGAGACGTTTTTAAATATATATTTTTATTTATTTATTTGAGAGAGAGACAAAGATGGAGAGAGAGAGAGAGAGAGAATGGGCATGTCAGGGCCTCCAGCCACTGCAAATGAACTCCAGATGCAAGTTCCACCTTGTGCATCTGGCTTACATGGGTCCTGGGGAATTGAACCTGGGCCCTTTGGCTTCACGGGCAAGTGCCTTAACTGCTAAGCCATTGCTCCAGCCCAACTATAGAGACTTTTGAAATTGGACTGAGTACATCTTATGTTATGAGATGGTCATGAGCCTATGGGAACAAGGAATGGAAGACAAGGGCTTAAAGGCAGTATGTTTAGGTGTAAAGTTGACAAGGAGTGGTCTTGCGATGATTAATCTAGATTGTCACTTTGATTGCACCTAGAATCACCTAGGAGACAAACGTGTGACAGCGTTTCTAGGTTAGATGAATTGAGGCCAAAAGATCCACCCTAACCATGGGTGGCACATTCCACGGACTGGAGTCCAGACTGAATATTAAGGGGAAAGCAAGCTAAGCACGATCACTCATTGCTCTCTGCTTCGTGACTGTGGATGCCATGTGACCAGCTCTGCTCCCTGCTTCTGCCACCATGCCTTCCCCACCATGATGGTCTGCAGGTTGAAATAAACCCTTGCTCCCTTAAGCTGGTTCTCATCAGGTGTTGTGTCATAGCAACAAGGAAAGTAACTAATACACCATCCCTCCACTGTACTGTCTGTTTCTGGAATTTCACCTGGAAGGCCAGGGAGAATGGGGAGGCTGTTTGGGGAACAGGGAGGAGGGGGTGCAGCAGCGTGTGCATGGAGCCAGGAGAGCTGTGGTTATGGGTCAGCAGAAGCCAGGAGAGAGAGAGAGCTCTTGTGAAGCTGATGGTGATGGGAATAGCAGGAAGCAGAGAATGACTGAGGAGAATTAAACTGAAGATCCACAAATCCCTCCTGCTGAGAGTAACAAGATTCCTTAAGCCCCAGACTACGTGGGATTTGTGTATGTGTTCAGTCATGATTCCTATCATTTGTGTGAGCACCCACTATATGTCAGGAGCCCTCCAAACATTAGACAGTTTATGTTGTAGCTGGGGAGACAATTGACAAATAGTTATTTTAAAAAATATTTTATTTATTTATTTTCAAGTAGAGAGAGAGATAGAAGAGAGACAAAGAGAATGGGTGTGCCAGGACCTGCAGCTGCTTGCAAACAAATTCCAGATACATGTACTACTTTGTGCATCTGGCTTTACATGGGTACTGGGGAATTGAACTCTGGTTGTTAAGCTCTGCAGGCAAGTATCTTGATGGCTGAGCCATCTCTCCAGCCCCACAAATAAGTATTTTTAAAGGGTAGTAAAAGTCTAGGATGAAAGTTGAATAGTCAAGGACACTAAAGTGGTGGTGGGGCCATATATATATTCCCTTCTTTAGGAAATGACAGAGCCCTGAATGAAGGGGAGGGAGATGGTGGGTATTTGAGAAAAGAATCCAAGGAGAGATTCACAAATGCAGAACTGGGCTGAACCCAGACATGTTGTTCTACACAGATGCCCAAAAAGATGGATGTGACTGGAGAGGAGAGAGTGAAGGAGACTGGTTGCAAGTTAGGACAGCCAGGCAGACAGGGCCAGAGCCACATGGTCCTCTTGTTTCCCACGAAGCCTCGTCATTCAGAAGGTCAGGAATGACTTTACTTCCTGACAAAAAGAGTTTATCCCAGATGCCACCATGATTTGGCCTGACCATCTTCTGGGCTTTGCTTTCTGGAACATTCCTCCCTTTTCCCCTTCAGCATCCATCCCACCAATAGCCCCCCTCCGTTTGCAGGTCTGTCTCTCTCCCTCTCTCTTTTTTTCTCTCTCCTACCCTCCCGTGCCCCCGGCCTTATTGGAACTGCTGTCTCCTAAGAGCACCTTGTCACCATACTCCCGAGACCACTGTCACACTGCTTCTATCCGGAGCACTTGTGCGATCATTTGAAATAAGCTCCTCCTTCCTAAACCTCTAATCAGACTGTCTATGACCACATAACTACCCCAGATGTACTGCTTGAAAACCATTTGTTGGTCTCGCAATTCTATGGGGCATCTGGAAATTTTATTTATTTATGTGTGTGTGCACATGCACACATATGTAGAGGCCAGAGGACACCTTGGGTGTTGTTTCTTAGGTGCTTTGCACCTTTTTTTAAAAATATATTTATTTATTTGAGAAAGAGGCAGAGAGAGAGAGAATGGACATGCTGGGGCCTCTAGTCACTGCAAATGAATTCAATGCATGTGCTATCTTTGTGCATCTGACTTTCATGGTACTGGGGAATTGAACCTGGGTCCTTAGGTCTTGCTGGCAAAGGCCTTAACTGCTGTGCCATTTCTCCAGCCCTATGCCTTTTTCTTTTCCTTCTTTCTTTCTTTCTTTCTTTCTTTCTTTCTTTCTTTCTTTCTTTCTTTCTTTCTTTCTTTTGAGACAGAGCTTGCCAAGGTGGCTAGACTGGCTGTCCAGAAAGCTCCAAGGATTTTCCTGTCCCCACTTTTCCAGAGCTGGGATTACAAGTGTATGCAACTATGTCTGGCATTTGGTTTTTACATGGATTCTGGAGGTCTGAACTTAGGCCTTCAAGCTTGCATGGCAAATACTTTACTGATTGAGCTATCTTCCCAGCCCCTGACTGGAAAAATTTTTTTTTGGGGGGGGGCGGGGTTTTGAGGTAGGATCTTGCTCTCTAGCCCAGGCTAACCTGGAATTCACCATGTAATCTCAGGGTGGCCTCACAGAAATCCTGGAAAATCTATTTAAAAATTTTTTTATTTGTAGTTGGCATACAGAGATTTAGCTGAAGACATTTGGGTTCCCCTGGGTTCACCTGCCCAGGGCAGCTTCCTCCACAGCTGACTGTTGATGATGTCTAAGATATCAGGGCATCACTCACAAGTGCTATCTCCCAGCATGGTGACTTGCACCTCCAAGAATGCAGCACTTGTTGGCGTGTTCTCTCAGGACACCCGCAGTCATTCCAGCTGCATTCTGTGGACCACAAAGGCCACAGACCAGCTTCAAGGACAAAAAGAACCCAACTGCACTTCTCAGTGGAACCAGCGACGAGAACTTGCAGCTGTCTTTCTCCTGACAGTTTCCATGGTGTTTTCACACATGCTGATTGTGTGTGTGTCCCCTTTGAAGTGTCTCTTACACACTAGATGTTAAGCCTCAGATGAGCTGTGGCATCTCCTATCACCCAGTGTTCTTGATCTAACAATCGCTTGGCAGCCAGCAGACATGGAGTGCCTCTGCTATTCACATAACCTCATCTAATGGGGCACTTCGACTCTCTACCTCGACAGGGTAGCCATCATTCCCTTTGACAGACATGGAAACTGAGGCAGAGGGAGATTCAGCTATGCCCTATTATTGGTAAGTGGTAGGGCCAAGATTTGAACCCACTTCAATGCTCGGGCTCTTATCATTCTCTTTCCTCTGCTGTGGTGCCACCATCTTGGTGTTGCCCTAGTTCAGGATGCAATAGTGAGTTACCACAGACCCGGCACCCTAAACAACAAACACTCATTCCCCTCAGTTCTGGAAACTGGGAAGTCCAAGGTCAAGGTGTGGACAATTTCCAGTCTAGTGAGAGCTGCCTTCCTGGTTTGCAGACGTCTTCTCATTGTCACCTCAAACAACAGAAGCAGGGGAGGAGCTCTATTACTCTATTGTGGCCTCCTTCCTTCCTTCCTTCCTTCCTTCCTTCCTTCCTTCCTTCCTTCCTTCCTTCCTTCCTTCCTTCCTTCCTCCCTCCCTCCCTCCCTCCCTCCCTCCCTCCCTCCCTCTCTTCTCTCTCTTTCTTTCTTTCTTTCTTTCTCTCTTTCTTTCCAGAGCACTCATCCAGAGACTTGCTCAGTGGATAAAGTGCTTGCTGGGCAAGCATTAAGACCTGAGTTTGGATTCCCAACATCCATGTAAATATGCCAAGGAGGGCATGGCAGCCTGCTTATAATCCCAGTACTCGGGAGGCAGACAGAAGGGAACCCTGAGGCAAGCTGGTTAGCTAGACTAGCTGAATCAGTGAGTTTGGGTTCAAGCGAGAAACCCTGCCTTAGTAAATAAAATGGACAGTGGTTGAGGAAGACAGCCAACATCAACCTCTGACCTCTACACACGTGTGCATGCACACACCCACCCACCCCACATACACATATGCATGAAAAAGAAAAAAAGAACCCATTCATTCAATCATGAAGGCTCTACCTACATGACATACATTACCTCCCAGAGACTTCACTTCCAATATCATCACATTATGTTGAAGATTAGAGGTTCAACATAGAAATAGGCTAGGAGACTGTGGGGAGAGAGCTCAGTAATGTACTTGCATTGCAAGCATGAGGCCCTGAGTTTGATCCCCAGTACCTACGTTAACAAAAATCCAGGGGTGGCTGAACACATTTGTAATCCCAACGCTGGGCAGTTGAAGACAGGAAAATGTCTGGGACTTACTGGCTAACCAATCCTATTTTGATTTATTTATTTATATTTATTTTAGAGAGAGAGGGGGAGAGAGAGAAAATTGGCACACTAGGGCCTCAGCCACTGAATTCGAACTCCAGACACTGTGCCACCTATTGGACATGTGTGACCTTGTGCTGGCCTCAACCTTTTTGCATCTGAGTTACATGGGCTCTGGAGAGTAGAATATGGGTCCTTAGTCTTCACAGGAAAGTGCCTTAACTGCTAACCCATTTCACCAGCCCTGGCCAGCCAATCTTAACTAATTAGGTGAGTTCCAGGCCAGTGAGAAACGCTATGGATGGTGCCTGAGTAAAGACCACCAAGGTTGTCCTCTGGCTCCACACTCACATGCACGTTACTTGAGGGGGGCACACAAACATTCTGCTCTGAGGTGTGTGCACAGGTCACTCACTCCATACGGGTTTCCTGAAGTGTCACAGGGCAGAACAGATAGGGAGGAAGAAGAGAGAGAGCAGTACGGGAAGTGGGTGTCCAAAGTTGCTCCACAAGGGCGCACTGAACACTCGCTCCTGAGCCTCCTGTGGCAGCCTGCTAAACACAGTGCAGTGTTTAGGGCTCAGCAAGAGCACAGTATTTATCGGATCCAAGTGCTTGACGCAAAACCTTCCAAAATTCCAATTTTCTATCTGCCAAGATAAGTGATGGAGGCATACGGTTCATGTAGCACATGCGCCCAAGCCAGAGCCCCACCATTCCAAAGGTCTGGCCTGCTTCCCCCACTTAAAAGTGAATGTGGGAACCAGGGCCATATTCCTTGCTTGGGGAGAGATCCTCCTTATAGAAGATTCTGTTTTTATCCTGGGAACATCAATCTATGGACCAGAAGGCCATCCTCTTTGGAGAAGGAGCTCCGCGGTGGAAGCTTCCTATCCAAGGAGACGGAGAATAAAATTTCAACATGTTTTACATAGATCAGCCTCCTACACCTCTGTCCTTTCATGAACATCAGGATGTGGTTGGCCAAGCGCCTGAAAACCAGCTTCAGTTCTGCCAACCTGAATGGGAACTGTCAGTGCACAAAGTAGATGTATGCATCTTGGGTTTTGCGTCCTTTCCCCGCACCTTCCATAATCACAAGACTCTCCCCTACCCGTGCTCCTAAAGGCCCCATCTTTGAACAGCATGCCATGCTTGGACATTACCAGGGAAGTGAGCCAGCATGTCCTCAGCATTTCAAGGGCATGGTCATGAAGCCCCTGTGCACCTAAGGTGTTAGCAAAACGTTTTCCTGCTGGTTTTGTTTGGCCAACTTTTTTAAATTTCCTTTTTATTGACAACTTCCATACTTACAGAAAATAAACCATGATAATTCCCTCCCCTCCTCCACTTTCCCTTTCACAGATCTGCACTGCATCATATTCCCTCCCTCTCTCCATTAGTCTCTCTTTTATTTTGATGTCATCATCTTTTCTTCCTATTATGAGGGTCTTGTGAAGATAGTGCTAGGCATCAGTGTGATGTTATGGATATGGAGGCCAATTTCTGTGTGGTTAATTGCATTGTAAGCAGTCCTACCTTTCCTTTGGCTCTTACATTCTTTCTGCCACCTCTTCCGCAATGGACCCTGAGCCTTGGAAAGTGTGATAGAGATGTTTCAGTGCTGGACACTCCTCCGTCATGTCTTCTCAGCATACTGATGCCTTTTGGGTCATCCCAGTGGTCACTGCCATCTGAAAAGAGAAGGTACTCTAACCAAAAGTGAGAGTAGCATTAATATATAGGTATGAATGTTAAATAAAGTGCTTACAGGGCAGTTTTGTGAGCATAATATATGCATTTAGCCAGACAAGAACAGGCATTACACTCCTAATGCTCATGACCTCCCCCACCATAGGCTTTTGATTAGGTTTTCAGTACCAGGCATGTATTCCCTCCCATAGAGCATGTCTCCAGTCCAATTAGAGAGCGGTTGGTTTCCCCCATAACAGACATGCCACTATTGCACCTGTTGGCTCATTTGGCCTGGCTGGCCAAACTTGAGGCTTGCAGTGTCCACTGATGACTTCTGTCTCCCATAAGGCTGCATGCAGTGCAGCCTTTTCCAGCTTTCTGTCAGCTGGTCTACAGGGAGAAGGTTTTCAGCTCAGCCCCAGTTTGATTTCTCGGTGACCTTTACAGCCCAGGTATGTGAAGTCTTCAGCAATAGGGTCTTATCATATATTCCTGGTGGGAAACCATGAGTCTTGTCAATAGTCTGTAATCATTTGGGAGCATCAAGAATCTTCCTTGGCCAACTTTTTTAACCCTTTTCAAACAATTCTCCTAATCTGCCCCCGAGCCACCAGGAGGCTGAAACAGTACATTGGCCTGATAAAAATACTACCTCCAGTCCCTAGAAAGTCTGAAATGACAGACGTCTGCTAAATGCAGAGAAACCCATTCTGAAAATACCAACTACTGTGTCCTTCAGGTCAATCTGAACTGTCAGGAAGCAATTGCAAATTCCAGAGGTCCCCTTTTCTGTCCTGCTCCCACCCCCATATCACCACTGGGGTACACTTTCAGAAATGGAAATCAGATTGCATGACCCTGTGCTCAAATGCCCCCAGAGACCTTTCAATCACTTTCAACCACATCCTGACAGCTTCCTATGCCCGAGAAGCTTCTGGGCGGTCTGTTCTTGTCCACTTCTACCTCAGCTCCCTCCAGCCTCCCACACTAACAGATCCTGCCATACCAGTTTCCTGCTTGTCCCTGAACACATCAGCCTCTGGGCCTTTGGACAGCTGAAATGCTGTGTGCTGTCAGTTTACTTGTGACACTTCTGCTATGACTTCAATGGCCCCAGGTGAAGTTTGAATTTGGGTGAAATTTAATCCCATTGTAAAGGATTAGGTAGTCGGAAGGGGAACTTTTAGGAAGTAATTACGGTTCATCTGGGATGTAAGGGTGGGGCCCTAATCCAATGAGTCTGCGACTTCTTGAGAAGTGTGCTGTACCTTGGGACTCCGCAGAGACTCCCTACTTGCAAGAAGGGCTTCTGGCACCAGCTTGATCTTGGATGCCTCAGCCTTCAGAACTGGGTTCCGGGGGCTGAAGAGATGGCTCAGCAGTTAAGGTACTTGCTGGTAAAGCCTAAGGACCCAGGTTCAATTCCCAAGTACCCACATAAGCCAGATGTCCAAGGTAGCACATGCATCTGGAGTTCATTTGCAGTGGCTAGAGACCCTGGTACACCCATTTTCTCTCTCTATCTGGTTCTGTCTCTCTCTCTCTCTCAAATAGATAAATAAAATATTAAAATCTATTCTTAAAAAAAAAAAAAGAACTGGGCTGGGTGTGGTGGTGTACACCTTTAATTCCAGCTCTTAGGAGGTAAAGGTAGGAGGATTGCCATGAGTTGGAGGCCATCCTGAGACTATATAGCAAATTCCAGGTCAGCCTGAGCTAGAGTGAGACCCTACCTTGAAAAAAAGAAAAAAGAAAAAAAAAAAAAAAGAACTAGCATCCAAATAAGCTTGCATTTATTTATTTATTTAGTTAGTTGTTATTTATTTATTTTTGTATACCCAACTTTTGGTATTCAGTTATAGAAGTAGAAAATGGGTCAAGACAGCTACCTCGGGGCCTGTCCCTGGTCAAACTCTTTGTGTCTTCACTGCCTTTGCTGTCTGTTTCATCTTTCTTGATCATTCAGTCACCTTTAACAACATGAGCACGTTCCTTATTGACCCTTGTAAGTCAAGTCCACTTTCCAGCTGTGTCCCCAGCACCTCCCAGAGCATGTGGCATGTCATAGGTGCTCAGTAAGTACTTAGTGAATGATTGTACATGCGCATTTCTTACGCTGTTTAAACACTCAAGAGACCACTCCGTATGGTTAAAATACTTGGAAACAGCCGGGCATGGTGGAGCATTCCTTTAATCCCAGCACTTGGGAGGCAGAGGTAGGAGGATCGCCAAGAGTTTAAGGCCACCCTGAGACTACCGAGTAAATTCCAGGCCAGCCTGGGCTAGAGCAAGACCCTACTTCGAAAAACCAAAAAAAAAAAGGATACTTAGAAACAACCTCCATTGGGAAGGAAAAGCCCTGTTTCCTGTTAATTACTAGTCACCTTCAACATTGGGATTTCAGGACAGTTCAAAATCTTCCTTATTCCAACTGAGTCAATCACATGCTCAGACCTAATCATAGCACCAGCGGCTCTCCCACTGTTTGCCGGGATCATTCTTCATACATGATTAGCACAGGAAGAATGCACTGGCACACTGTTTCCACTGGCTTCTGAGATTTTAATTAATGGGATATTTTTTCCCTTTCTTATTCACCATCATGATTTTGATTAACTTGCAAGTGGGGACTTTTGTCACTTCCAGATGCTGAGGGCTGGTGAAGGGTGTCAGGACTGCGCAAGGTTGCTGGGGAAGGGAGGGTCTAGTATCAGTGACCTCCCTAGAGCCAAATCCATCTACACCCTGCGTGGGCTTGTCCCAGGGTCACTGTCTGTAGTGGACAGTTGGACCTGCAGGGGCTTCATTGCTTACCAGACATTTCCTTATGCCTCGGATGCCTTTGTGAACATGGGGGACCCCTTGCCAAGTGCTCAATGGGTGAGGCTGACCTTGTGTGACTTGCACAGCTTCTCCTTGGCAGTTGGGCTTCTGTCCGGGCTCCCTAGGTGCTTATGATAACCACCCAGATCTGAGCGAGTTCATCCACTTGCTGACTTGGCAGGAAGAGTTTCTCAGAGGGACCTAGGTGTTGGCACTCACCACTACCCATTCCCAAGCCCCCACTTCTCACTTCCACCTCAGCTCAGCTGTTAGAGCCCAGGGAGGCCAGAGACACAATGTTTCCATCCTGCCGCATTTAATTCTCTTCCCCTCAACTTTATCTGTAAAAAGGGGCGGGGGTGGTGTAGCAATCCTAACCTAGCTCATGGTGTTTTAAAAATATTTTTAGTCTTTATTTATTTATTAGAGAGAGAAAACAAAATGGGTGTCCCAGGGCCTCTAGCCACTGCAAATGAACTCCAGACCATGTGCCACCATGTGCATCTGGCTTAAATGGGTTCTGGGGAATTGAACCTGGGTCCCAGGCAAGCACCTTCACTGCTAAGCCTGCCGGGTCCTCCAGCAGGTAGGGCTGAAGAAGGAGCTGGTCCAGCCTGTCCCTTCTTGGGGCACCGGAGAGAAAAACACACTGGGCCGGGAGTCTTGTCGAAGCAGGATCTCATTTTATTGTAGTAGGAAGGTGTTTATATAGCATTGAGAAAGAGGGTGGGGTCTCAGGATAAAGGTGTAAGGGCCAATAGTATTTCACCACGTTAGCAGTAGCTGGGTGGAGGCAGTTTTGGCTTAGGTCTTGCTGAATCACTCCTAAGCGGGAGTAATGGGCCAAAGACAGGTCGCCAAACTCTAGCCAGGCTCAGGAAGTTCCACTAGGCCTCCCTCCCGGGCCTCTTAGGGCCCAACCTAAGCCATCTCTCCAGCACACTCAGTGGGACACTACACACAGGGTTCAGAACATTTGTCATGCTCAGGTGATGTGAATTCAAATCTAGTTCCCTTGGGCTTTTGTTTGTTTTTGTTAGCTTTCTTATTTGTGGGTTTCTTTTTGTGATTTTTTTCCCCCACTGCTGGGAATTGAACTCAGGGCCTGGAATTTGTTGGGCAAGCACTCCATCACTGAGCTAAATCCTCAACTTTGAGTTCAAGTTTATTTGTGGCACCTTAACAAGATTTTGCCTCTCTAAGACTCAGTTTCTAAAAAATGGAGTTGTGTGACAATGAAAAGTGATAATTTGCCAATCATTGTCCAAATGCTAGTTAATTTCATCAATGAGATATCCCTCAGGAGGAGTTCCTCAAAATAACTAAATGAAATATAAAAATCTCAAAATAAACAAAGAAATTGAAAAATGAATATGAATATGTCATTTGTTTTACTCATGAAAAAGAAAACTTGAACTATAGAATGAGGTGGGCTATTTCCAGATGCCAAAACATTGTTGGGTTTTTTTTTTTAACAGAAGCAAACAGCATTAAAATGATTATTGCATGAATGACTGGACTATTGTCCCTCAGGGGAAAATATTTCCCAGTTTGCTTAGAGTGGCAAAAAGAGGAGAACAGAGATTTGATAGTCATTTCAAAGTGGTCTCCCCAAGGGAAATTAAAATTGAGTGATGGGATATTCTTCATAAAACCATAATATAAAACGAACAACTAGAAAACTGCTGTGGGGCACATCTGAGTAGATTTAGACAGGGTTCTCCTTAATGCGGGAGTCCCTGGGCATTCCCATGTCCTGTCCCTGAGGTCTTTCTTCCCCAACCTACACCTGGGAGATCCATAAGGGATTAACTCTCTTGGCCATGTGCCAGGATTGCTTGGGGGATGTCCTCCGGCTGTCAGCTGACACTATGATGAGCTCTCTCTGCCCACACGAGTCCCAGCAGCACTGCACACTCTCAGCAGTACTGGTGACACGGCAAGGATCACAGAGGCGGTGGAGCATTTTCATATTGGAAGCAGAAAGTTTCTGCAATAGTTTCTTCTGCCGTTATAACTGTTACTGTCCTGCTTTATCTTTTGAAAATTATACTGAGTACTTTTCAGAAAATGCATTGTTTTCATCCTCATTTATTTGCTATCCTAAGGACAAGTTCACGGGCACTTCTTTCCCCATTCAAGGATCCAGAAGGGGCCAATCCAGGTACTCCATGATGTTGACAATACTGGCTAATTCTGTGATGGACACATGATCCAGGCCAAGCAAGGCAGCATTTTCCTTGGATCTTTTCTGATGTTGCAATCATAGAAAGAAAGAAAAAAAGAAAGAAAGAAAGAAAGAAAGAAAGAAAGAAAGAAAGAAAGAGAGAAAGAAAGAAAGAAAGAAGAGGGAAAGGAGGGAAAGGAAGGAAGGAAGGAAGGAAGGAAGGAAGGAAGGAAGGAAGGAAGGAAGGAAGGAAGGAAATCCCAAAACAACTATTTCTTTTAACTGGAGTTATTAAATCTGGTAAGATTTCAATCCACTAAAAGCCACATGAGGGGCTGGAGAGATGGCTTAGTGGTTAAGGCGCTTGCCTGCAAAGCCTGAGGAACCATGTTGGACTCTCCAATTCCCATGTAAGGCAGACACACCAGATGATGCAACTGTGCAAGGTCGCACATGTGTACAAGGGAGCTCAGCATTCGATTACAGTGGCTGGAGGCCCTGGTACACCAATTCTCTCTCTTTCTCATAATAAAAAAAATTACATAAAAAAGCCACATGAGAAGACACTAAGAGATTGAGGGAGAAACCAGACAGTGTTACTGGGGTCTGACTCAAACCCTGCCTGAAGCCAATCATATGAGTAAGCCCTCACATGAGCTGTTGTGTTAAAATGAGAATTCTGTTACTGCAAACTAAAAGCATTAGCCTAATATATTCCAGAAAACTTTTGCTCCAGTGCTAGGGACCAAACAAGTACTCTACCCAGCAAGTGCTCTACCACAGCTAAATCCCCAGCCCCCTACACGAAGGGTTGTTTTAAATCTTGAACAATTGATATGATGAGGGCTTGGAAGATGGCTCAGTTGGTAAAGTGCCTCACAAGCATGAGGAACTGAAGTGTCCCCTGTGGGTTTTGAATATAAATGTCACCCAGAGATTCATGTATTTGAATATAATCCCAAATTAGTAGTGGTGATTGGGAAGGTTGTGGAATCTTTAGGAGGTGGAGCTTTGCCTGAGGAAGTATGTCACAAGAAACAGGACTTAAAGTGTGTGGTGGTTTGACTGAGGTGTCTCTCATAATCTTATGTGTTCTGAATGCTAGGTCCCAGCTGGTGGCAATTTGGGATGTGGAGCCTCCTGGGGGCAATGTTTTGTTGGAGGCAGGCTTATGGGTGTTACTGCCAGCTTCTCCTTGCCGGTGTTGGGTATACTCTCCTGATGCTGTTGTCCACCTGATGTTGGCCTGGAGGTGATGTCCACCCTCTGCTCATGCCATTGTTTCCCCTTCCATCATGGAGCTTCCCCTTGAGTGTATAAGCCAAAACAAACCCTTTCCTCCCACAAGCTGCTCTCGGTCAAGTGTATTCTGCCAGCAACACAAAGCTGAATGTACAAGGTGTTACAGCCCAGCTGCACTTTCCGCTTGCTCTCTCTACTTCCTTCCTGCTTGTATGATTATGTTATCCCCGCTCCTGCCATGACAGACACTTCTGCTCAAAACTGTAAGCTAAAATAAACCCTGTCTTCTTCTTAGCTGGCCAGGATTTTTGCCCTAGCAATGAAAAAGTCATAGATATAGATCCCTAGAACCTACATAAAAATACTGCCCATAATTGTGCACCATTGTAATCTCAGCACTGAGGAGGCAGAGACCAGAGGATCCCTGGGATTGGATGGTCAGCCAGTCTAACTTGCTTGGTGAGCTCCAAGCCAATGAGAGACCCTGTCTCAAAAAGAAAGGTGGATGGTGTTCCTAAAGAATAACACCCAGAAGGCAGCAGGAGCTTTATTCCATATTCACTGATTTCTGGGGTCTGGGCCCAGGGTTGGGGATGGAGCCTAATTGTTCCATGGGCCCTGTGGTGCTGTACTTCTTGCCTTACACTTTCAACAAAGATACTGTATTAGAAATTCTGAAAGATTTTCTGACACTTGATCAAGTGAAGGGTTTTTTACTCACAACTGAGAAAGCCCCAAATGTATAAATTAACAGAAAAATAAAACAGTCATTGGATCTAGCAGTTTTCATGGATATTGTCTGTGGGGGTTTGATTCAGGTGTCCCCCATAAATTTAGGTGTTCTGAATACTAGGTTCCCAGCAGATGGAGATTTGGGAATTAACACTACCTGGAAGCAGTGTTTTATTGGGGGTGGGCTTATGGGTATTATAGCCAGTTTCCCCTTGCCAGTGTTTAGCACACTGTCCTGTTGCTACTGTCCACCTGATGTTGGCCAGGAGGTGATGTCCACCCTCTACTCATGCCATCACTTTCCCCTGCCATCATGGAGTTTTCCCTCGAGTCTGTAAGCCAAAATAAACCCTTTTTTTCCCCCACAAGTTGCTCTTGGCTAGGTATTTTCTGGCAGCAATGTAAACCTGACTGCAACAGTAAAGTTGGTGCCAGAAGGGTGGGGTTGCTGCTCGACACCTGACTGTGTGGCTTTTGTCTTGTGTGGCTGCTTTGCAGGAGGAATGTGGGAGGATTTGAAACCTTGGCCTAAGAGATGCCTTGCAGTGCTGTAAGTACAGCTTGATGGACTATTCTGGTCAGAGTTGAAAGACCTGAATGCAGTAAGAACTATGGACTGTAAGGTTTAGCTTATGAGGGGAAGAAAGAGCTTTGCCTGGAGTGGGCTAGAAGCAGTTTGTGTGAGGGGCTTGCTGTTATGCCTGTGTCCTGAGAACTTGTGCAGGGTTGCTTTGCATAGAAATGGACTGGTGTGAGCAGAGGGATATGGCACAGAAAGAAATCTTTGGGCTGAAACTTCAGCCCATTCAGATATAATTCTATGAGAGATTACAACCTTTGAGATTGAGGCAACAGGAAGAATGCAGGCTCTTTTCCTTGCCAGTGTTTGGTACATTCTCCTGTTGCTATTGTCCACCTGATGTTGGCCAGGGGGGTGATGTCCACCCTCTGCTCATGCCATCACTTTTCCTTGCCATCATGGAACTTCCTTTTGAGTCAATAAGCCAAAATAACCGCCCCCCCAGCTGCTCTTGGTCATGTGTTTTCTGCCAGAAATGCAAACCTGACTGCAACATTGTCTCATCCTCACAAAGATTATTTTTAAAAATATTTATTTATTTATTTATTTATTTATTTATTTATTTATTTATTTATAAGAGAGAGATACAGAAATAGGCAGGAAGAGAGAGAGAGGGAGAAAATGGGTGTGCCAGGGCCTCCAGCCACTGCAAACAAACTCTAAATGTGTGCGCCCCCTTGTGCATCTAGCTTACGTGGGTCCTGGAGAATTGGGCCTCAAACCAGAGTCCTTGGCTTCACAGGCAAGCGTTTAACAGCTAAGCCATCTCTCCAACCCACAAAGATTATTATTATTTTAAAATTATTATTTTTTATTGACTTTTATACTTACATACAAAAAAAAAAACCACCTGATATTTCCCTCCCCTCCCCCCATTCCACTTTAGAACTCAAGTCTCCATCATATCCCCTCCCTCTCTCCATTAGTCTCTCTTTTTATTTGATGTCATCATCTTTTTCTTCTATTTTGAGGGTTTTGCAAAGGTATTGCTAAGCACTGCAAGGTCATGGATATTGAGGCCAGTTTCTGCCTGGGCAGTTGCATTATAAGAGGTCATACCCTTCCTTTGGCTCTTCCATTCTATCCGCCCCCTCTTCTGCAATGGTCCCTGAGCCTTGGAGGGTGTGACAGAGGTGTTTTCTTCTCAGCACTATGTTGCCTCACAAAGATTATTTTTAAGACCTTTTTATTGCCAGCTTCCATAAGCATAGACAATAGACATAATTCCCACCTCCATTGTCCCCTTCTCAAATCCTCCCTCCATTGAATGCCTTTCCTTCCCAATTAGTCTCTCTTTGATTTTGTTGTCATTATCTTTTCCTCCTATTATGAGGGTCTTGTGTAGGTAATGAGGTCTTAAATATCAAGGCCATTTTGTGTCTGCACAATTGCATTGTAAACAGGCCTACCTTCCTTTAGCTCCTACATTCTTTCTGCCGCCTCTTCCCCAATGGACCCTGAGCCTTGGAGGGTGTGATAGAGATGTCTCACAGCTAAACACTCCACTGTCATTTCTTCTCAATATTATGGTGACTTTTAAGTCACCCCAGTGGTACTACCATCTGAAAGGAGAAGCTTCTCTAACCAAAAGTGAGAGTAGCATTCATATATGAGTATAAACATAAAAAAATGGCATTTAGGGCAATTTGATGGGCATAATATATGCATTTAGCCACATAACAGTGTTACTCCCTAGGTCTCATGACCTCCCCACCATAGGCTTTTGATTAGATTTTTAGTACCAGGCATATTTTCCCTCCTATGGAGTGAGCCTCCAGTCTAATTAGAGAGTGGTTGGTTTCCCCCATAACAGACATTCCACTTGTGCACCAGTTAGCCCATTTTGCCTGGCTGGCCAGCCATAACATAAGACTTGCAGAGTCCACTGCTAGTTAACACTGTTGATGACTTCTCTCTCCCAAAATGATGCTCTTTCCAGCACTCTGTCAGCTAATCAACAGAGAGGAGGTTTCAAGCTCAGCTCCAGTTTGATTTTTTGGTGACCTGTAGTCCATGCATGTGAACTCATCAGCAACAGGGTCTTACCATCTAGTTTGGGTAACTCACTGGAAGGTATCTCATCCCTGGCACTGAAATTTTTCTAATAACAATCTATGGCTTCAGAATGCACCATTATCCAGGTCCACAGGATACTTTTGTCCATACACCGTTTTTAAAAAACATGTATTATTGGCTAGCAAATAGGTTTCTATGTGGCTTATTAATAACATCTTAAATTTTCACTAACCTTCCTCCCACCCTTTCTTTACTCAATCTCTTTTCCTGATCCCACTTAACCTCCAGTAACCTGACACTACTTACATATCTAAGACCCACCCCTTAAGCCCTTCCCTCTCCCTTCTCCCTCATGGCCCCTTTCTAGCTTCTTGACCTCCAGTACTGACTTTTATTACAACTCCCACACAAATCTAAACAAATTTCCCCATTTAGTATAATGTTGGCTGTAGGTTTGTCATAAATAGCCTTTATTATGTTGAGATATGTTCCTTCTATTCCCAGTTTCCTTAGGACTTTTATCATGAAGGGATGTTGCTCATAAAGATTACTGAAGCAAGACCACAGATGAACACATGTTACAGTAACCCTCGTTACTGCTCATGACAAGGACGGTCGCTGCAATGCTGTCCGCCATCCCATGCTCAAAACACTTCTTCCATCACCTCACTGGTGGGCTTGATGAAGAAGGAAATATAGTTTTTTTTTAGATTTATTTTTATTTATTAGAGACAGGGAGAGGGAGAGAGAGAGAGAGAGAGAGAGAGAGAGAATGGGTGTGCCAGGGCCTCTAGCATGCACTACCATGTGCCTCTGGCTTATGTGGGGCCTGGAGAATCGAACCTAGGTCCTTAGTCTTCGCAGGCAAGCGCCTTAACAGCTAAGCCATCCCTCCAGCCCCCAAGAAGGAAATATAGTTTTTTTAAATTTTATTTTTATTTTTTTATTGACAACTTCTATACTTACATACAAAAAATGCATGATATTTCCCTCCCCTCCCCCATTCCCCTTTAGAACTCCAATCTCCATCATATCCCCTCCCTCTCTCCATTAGTCTCTCTTTTAATTTGACGTCATCATCTTTTTCTTCTATGATGAGGGTCTTGCGAAGGTATTGCTAGGCACTGCAAGGTCATGGATATCAAGGCCAATTTCTGTCTGGACAGTTGCATTGTAAAGAGTCGTACCCTTCCTTTGGCTCTTCCATTCAGGAAATATAGTTTTAACCCAGTGGACTCCTACCAGAGAAACTCCTGTAGAGCTGGAGGCTCTGCAAGCGCCATGTTACAGTCCCTCCTGGACAACCAAGTCGGTTTCAAGAACCTGAATAATGTGGGGCGTGTCCTCCTATCTGCGGACAGACCTATGAGGCTGGTGGAAGACATCTCTGTTTCTGCAGCTGAGAGGGATGCGTACACCAGGCATGTCCTTGGGGCTTGCATTGTGATGAAAGAGGACATGGGGAAGAGAATCTGAAGAAAGACTGAATGTGGGCTGTACCTTGGAGCCGTTGCACCAGTTTGCTGTATTAAAAAGAAGTCTGGGGCTGGAGAGATGGCTCAGTGGTTAAAGTGTTTCCTTGCAAATCCTAAGAACCCAGGTTTGATTCCCCAGTACCCATGTAAAGCCAGATGCACAAAGTGGCACATGCATCTGGAGTTCATTTGCAGCAGCTGGAGGCCCTGATATACCCATTCTGTCTGTCTGCCTCCCTTTTATCTCTCTCTGCTTGCAAATAAAAAAATAAAATTTTAAAAAGAAATCTAAAGTACTAAAACTGACACCTGAATTGTCCTTTGGAACACACACACACACACACGTGCAAATGAACACACACATTCCAAAAAAGGTGAAAAATTGATATGATGAAATGGTTGTATAAGGAAACAAATAGAGGGCAATGTGTAAAAGTCAATTGAGAATTTTCTTTTAAAGCATCCCTTTCCATTTACTGAGCATCTGTCATATGCCAGAAATCATCATATACACCATCTTCATGTTCCTTACCACCATGCTGCATGATGCCATATACTATGGCAGAGACAAGGAAACTGAGGCTCAGTGCTGCTGAGACTTGCCAAACATCATGAGGTAGGAAGTGGTGGAACCAGGAATTTTATATGTATTTAAGAAAGAGAAAGATGCATTCTACCTTATTTTTTGTTTGGTTTTCTTTTTGTTTTTTGAGGTAGGGTCTCATTCTAGCTCAGGATGACCTGGAATTCATTATGTAGTATGTAGTCTCAGGGTGGCCTCGAACCCACAGTGATCCTCCTACTTCTGCCTCCCGAGTGCTGGGATTAAAGGCATGCACTACCATGCCCGTCACCTTTTTTTTATTTATTTTTTTTTTTTGAGGCAAAGTTTCTTGTTGAATCTATAGCTCAGTTAGTTCAGTTAGCCAGAGAGCCCCAGGATCCTCCCATTTCTGCCTTTGGCATTATAGGCTGTGTCTGGCTTTTACATGGGCACAAAGGAGCTAAACTCAAGTCCTCATTGCTTGCTTGGCAAGCACTTTACTGACTCAGCCAGCCCAGCCCAGCCCCAACTTTATTATTATTATTATTATTATTATTATTATTATTATTATTATTATTTTGGTTTATCAGGGTAGGGTCTCACTCTAACCCAGGCTGACCAGGAATTCACTATGTAGTCTCAGGGTGGCCTCAAACTCATCGCAATCCTCCTACCTCTGCCTTCCAAGTGCTGGGATTAAAGGCCAAACTTTTATTATTATTATTACTTTATTTATTTGAGAGAATGACAAAGAGAAAGAGAGCGAGAAAGAGAATGGGCACACCAGGGCCTCTAGCCACTACAAACCAATGTGCAAAGCACATGTGGCACCTTGTGCTTCTGGCTTACGTGGGTCCTGGGGGATCAAACCTGGGTCCTTTGGCTTTGCAATCAAGTGCCTTAACCACTAAGCAATCTCTCCAGGCTCCAGCCCCAACTTTTAATAGTATACGACCTCCCAAGAGCACCTTCTCAGGGGCCAATCTTCCAAACTTTGGAGGACATATAGGATCCAAATTTCCCACATTTCCAGGGTCCTTTACAAAGACACATGGGTGTAATGTGAATGCCCTGTAACAACAAGGCAGAGATTGGAGTGATGCATGCATAAGTCAGGGGGCACCAGTGTGGCCTTTATCAGAAGGTGGGAACGAGGTGGGGAAGAAATTCTCCTACAAGCCCCAGGAGCCCCCAGGAGTCCCCAGCAGCTTGTTTCCAGGCTTCTGGCCTCTGAGCTGTGAGGTGACAAATGTCTATTGCTTGAGCAGTTTGTGGTACTAAACTAACCCACTTATGCCCATTGGACTCTCACCTACGAGTGCAACTACCCAGGACCAACCTCTGCAGGCACAGTCCTTTTAGGCACAGAGCTAGGACAGCTGTGAATCACCATAGAGGACACTTATCGCCTCCGGTAGGTCACATCCTCGCCCCAGTGGCTACCAGGCTCCACTGTACACAGGATGTTGGTCAGGCAAGAGCCTGGAGGCAGTGGGTAACTAAGAGTAGGGCACCACCATTTTTTATATTCCAAGGCAGTTCTGTTTCCAGGATACAGAGCTCATGATTCTTCCCTGTGGTGATTAATGTGGAAGCCACTTGTTTTTTTAAAATATTTATTTTCATTCATTTATTTATTAGAAATAGACAGATGGAGACAGATAGGCAGAGAGAGAGAGAGAGAGAGAGAATGGGCATGCCAGGGCCTTCATCCACTGCAAACGAACTCGACGCATGTGCCACCATGTGCATCTGGCTTACATGGGACCTGGAGAATCAAACCTGGGTTCTTAGGCTTCTCAGGCATGCCCCTTAACCGCTAAGCTATCTCTCCAGCCCAGAAGCCACTTCTTGACACACTGTCTTAATAACACATGGCCTCTGGTTTCCAACCATGACAGTATTTTTATCTGGCCGGTTCTCTCTTCCACCCATCCCTGCAAGTCAGGCGGGTAGCACAGATGCACAGAGGAAGAAGTGAGGAGAAATTGAGCCTGAATTAATCACTGATTTGCCTAAGGTCGTGATGAGCTACAACGTGGACCTGCTGCCTTGCATTTTAAGCAATTTTAACTAACTTCCTTCAGTTTCCCACTTGTCTTCAGTGCCATGGACCTCTTAATAAAGTGCATTCACCTGCCACTGTGTGGAGGGCAAAATGTTAACTCATTCAAAATAGTCAAGTCTCCAGTAACTAAAGCTTGCCCCGTGGGTAAACTTAAACTTCTGCACTCCCAAAGGAGAGGACAATATCACTCATAATTATCCCCACGTGGGTGGTCTTCTGTCTACTCAAGCAGCAATACCTAGAGAATAAGGCTCCACTCTTGTGGCTGTTTTTGTCACTTGTATTAACTTCCTCCAGGGTGGCCTGGCAGTTGGCTTGGTTAAATACAGGGATTTAATTTGTCATGGTATCACTGCAATTATTACTATTATATTTGGGGTGGTGGTGGTAGTGTTGAGGTATAGTCTTGCTCTAGCCCAGGCTGACCTGGCATTCAGTCTGTAGTCTCAGGGTGACCCCAAACTCACAGCGATCCTCCTACCTCTGCCTCCCAAGTGCTGGGGTTAAAGTTGTGTGTCATCATGCTAGGCTTACTGCCATTATTTTTCAGGTTTGGTGATTAAGAATCTGGGTGTTGAGGGGGGCTGGGGAAATAGCTCCATGATTAAAGGTGCTTGGTTGCAAAGCCTGAGCTTGATTCTCCAACACCCATGGAAAGCTGGATGCAAAAGTGACATAAACTGGGCGTGGTGGTGCACGCCTTTAATCCCAGCACTCGGGAGGCAGGGGTAGGAGGATCACCATGAGTTTGAGGCCACCCTGAGACTACAGAGTGAGTTCCAGGTCAGCCTGGGCTAGAGTGAAACTCTACCTCGAAGAAAGAAAAAAACAAAACAAAACCAAAAAAAAAGTGGCACAAGCATCTGGTATATATTTGCAGCATGTGGTGAGAGACCCTGGTGTGCCCACGTTAGCTCCTCCCCCGCACATGCACGTAAATAAATAAATAATTTTGAGAAAGCATTTGGGTATTAGGACTTGGTGGTAAACCTGCCTGGATTAGAATCATGGCTGGCTCAGTGACTTTAGGAAATCAGGTAACCTCTGTGAGTTTGATCTGTCACAGGTTAGAATGAGTCAAGGGGACTAGTGTCTGCCCTGCATGTCAGTTTGGCTAAGCCATTATACTCAGAGATTAGGAAATTAGGTCACATATTATTCTAGACTAGGCAGTTCTGTGAAGCTATCCTTCCCCTCCTCCTGCCTTTTTTTTTTACATGGTCTCATGCAGCCTAGATTGGTCTCACTGTGTAGCTGAGGATGACCTTGAACTTTAAAAAAAAAATTTGGAAAGAGACAGAGAGAGAGAGAGAGGGAGAGAGAATGGGCGCACCAGCGACCTCTCAGCTGCTGCGAATGAACTCCAGATGCATCCGCCCCCTTGTGGCCAAGTGTGGCATTGCACCCTTGCGTCACTTTGCATCTGGCTAAATATGGGACCTGGAGAATTGAATGGGCATTCTTAGGCTTAGCAGGCAGGCACCTTAACCACTAAACCATCTCTCCAGCCTGACATTGAACTTTTGTTCCTCCCTCCTGCTTCCACCTCCTGGGCGCTGGAATTATACACTTGTGCCCCCATATGAGAGGTTTGTGTTTGGATTTGGTTTGGTTTTTGGTTTTTCGAGGTAGAGTCTCACTCTAGCCCAGGCTGACTTGGAATTCACTATGTAGTCTTAGGCTGGCCTCAAACTCACAGTGATCCTCCTACCTCTGCCTCCCAAGTGGTGGGATTACAGGCTTGTGGCTCCATATTAGGTTTTATGTGGTACTGGGGAATGAACCTAGGGCTTCATGGGTACCAGGCAATACTCTACCAACTGAGCTACATCTGTAGAGCCATGTCTTAGATAAGAATAACATGCAAGTCAGTAGACTGTGGAAAAGCAAATGGCCCTCCACAAAGTTGGCAAACCAGGTGATGACAGAGTCTCTAGAAGAAAAAATTCTACCCACAGGCTGCTTTTGAACTCAAACTGAAATCCTTGCCTGCAGCTCCATCCCTCCAGCCTACCTTGCAGGTAGTACACTGTTGAGTCTCTGTCTCTGTAGACTTCACAACCATGGGTTCAATGGGTCAAAAGTATTCAGGGAAAAGGGACTAGAGAGATGGCTTTGCAGCTAAGGTGCTTGCCTGCAAAACCTAAAGACTGGAGTTTGATTTCCCAGTATCTATGTAATGCCAGATATACAAGGTGACACATGCATCTGGAGTTTGTTTGCAGTGGCTGGAGGCCCTGGTGCACCCATTCTCTTTCTATCTGCCTCTCTGTCTCATTCTTGCTCTCTCTTTCAAATAAATAAATAAATAATATTCAGGAAAAAATGTGTCCTATGCTGAGCAAGTAGGCTTGTTCCTTGTCATTATCCCCTAAATAATTACAGCATGACAGCCACTTTCATAGTATTCACCTTGGCTGGAGAAATGGCTTAGTGGTTAAGGCATTTGCCTGCGAAGCCAAAGGATCCCGGTTTGATTCTCCAGGACCCACGTAAGCCAGATGCACAAGGGGCACATGCATCTGGAGCTCGTTTGCAGTGGCTGGAGGCCCTGGCATGTCCTTCTCTCTCTGTCTGCCCCTCTTCTATCTTTCTGTCTCTGCTTGCAAATAAATATATTTAAAAAAATCATAGTATTCACCTTGTATTGGGTAATATAATATATAATATATATCATATATAAAATATATTATATAATAATATTGGGTAAACTAGAGCTGAGTTAACGACATGGGAAGATGTCTGTAGGTTCTATGCAAACACTATCATCTCACCGAGGGTTCTTGAACCTCTGCAGAAGTTGACATCCTCAGGGAGTCCTGGAACCAAGCTCCTGTGGCCATCGAGGGATGGCCCTATACATTGACTTCGTTCTATTTCTCTGGAGATCCCCGACTAACACACCATCCAATGGGGTCCCCTGTCTCCGTGGCTCTGTGGGAGGCCCCAGAGCCTGGGCAGTGACACTGCAGCTGGGGCAGAGGTGGCAAGAACAGGACAGAGGAGGACACCCAGGGCTGCCTTCCATCCTTCCTCATTGTCGACAAACTACTAGCCAAATACAGAACAAGCATTTGGGAGCCTGTAGTTTTTATTATTCCCTTGGCACAGGAAGGTTAAACAGTTCAGTCTCGGTGTGAATTACTCTGAGAGATGACGAGGAAAGAAAGAAGAAATTCCTTAGCTTCACAGGTTAACACCACCCTGGAGGCTGTTGATTCACAGATGGGTTGAGGATGGAACTGCTTTTCTGAAGGACTGTGCAAAATTCTCAAGTGTCGGACGCACTGTCAATCATTCACTTACTCCTTTTTGGACTCTGGGTCCAAATTTGAGTTGTTCAAAGCTATACTGGTTTATTTGTTTGTGATTCTTGGAGTCAGCAACTTGCCCTGGTTCCACTGGATGTCTCTTCTGCTGGAGTCACCTGGACAGTGATTGTCACCTGGCAACGTGACATGGACTAGATGGACCAATGTAAAAAAAAAAAAAAAAACGCAAACTCAAGGGACGACCGGATACGTTCTGTTGGTCTCACGTGTTTGGCAGTTGGGATTGGCTATTGCCTGGACTTATCTGTCAGTGAGAGTTTGTATCTTTAAGAGGGCTAGCCTGGGCTTCTTCACTTGGTGATCCTGTGTTGTAAGAAAGTAAGAGTGGAGGCTGGAGAGATTGCTTAGTGGTTAAGGTGCTTGCCTGTGAAGCCTAAGGACCCAGGTTCAGTTCCCCAGTACCCACATAAACCAGATACACAAGGTAGCACATATGTCTGGTATTTGTCATTTACAGTGACTGAAAGCCCTGGTGCACCCATTCTCTTTCTCTCTGTCTCTCTTTCTCTCTCTGCCTCTTTCTCTCTCTCAAATAAATAAATAAATTTTTTAAAAAAGAAAGTAAGAGTGGAAGCTTCAAGCCTCTTAAGGACTAGGCTCAGAAGGTAAAAAAAAAATCTCACAGCCATGGTGTTCTTTCAGAGTGAGCCTTCCTAGATTCCTGCAAAGAGGAATAAACAGGTCCCACCACTTAGTGGGAGGCAATGCAAAAAAACATATTGCAAAGAGATCTTCACACATTGATGGAAGGATTTATTACAGCCAACTTTGCAAGCGTGTGTCCCATCCACGGTGCAAATGCAGCTAGTGAATGGAGTAGGTGAGTGATGTCTGAAGGCAACAGTGGAAGGGATAAATGCAACAGTGGTCAGATTCGAAGGCCAGAGAGACATCCGGAATGTACGGGGACAGTGCCGCGGAGTAGACATGTGATCGAGAACCTGGCAGAGGAGGTTTTTGGACTCTGTCTGATTCAAAGTCTAGTCTATAAAATTTCTCCTGTGAAATTAGCTGTGCGCTTCAGCTCTGTTCCAGCACAGTTGGAGGCATCTGCTAGGGCCTGCTAACTTATGTTCTTAGATTTTCCTTGGCGGAAATTATTTTTTCTTCCCTAAGAATTCTTTTTCTTTCCAAGGCTGAGGCTTTGGGTTAATACTGAGGATCTACAATTCATAAATTTGTTCTTCTTGCTTTATTGTTTCAAAATGAGACTTTTAATAGATTCCAAAGTCTTAATAAGTGTGCTGCCTAGACACATAATGAAGTCCCTGTACAATGTGGCTGACAGGTAGTAATTTATTATTATCCTTGACTCTGATAAGAGTCTTACCATTCACAGTGTGTGTCTAATAAATATCAGCTGTAACAACATGGCAATGGAGGGGTTATGATCCTTTTGCATATCAATCAACCATTCATAATGCATTCGTCTATTGATACTGTGTCTTTTTTTTCCTGGTAATGTTATCAATTACCTGTGGAAAAGAGCTAGAGCTGTGCGTCTTTGTTAGTGTTAGTTTGAATGTCCTAATTTACCCTGCCACCCATTTTTCTTAGCAGAGTAAGTCACAATATTTGCCTGGCCCTGCAGTGTCAGATTGCCAGTCGTTGATCATGCTAACAAGAGCTAATTATTAGCTTCCTCAAGACTGTTGCCCTATATGAGTTCCAAGCGTTCCAGGAGAATTCATATTTCTGTGAATTTTACACAGGATGAGATAGCCGCAAAGTGAGATAGGTCTGTTTTCCTATTTGTCCTTACTCCATCTGCATCTCCACCACCAGTAATGTGTTAATGCCACTGTGTCTCAGCCTGTGTTCACCCCGGGAATGAACGCCCTTCTAGGAGCTGAGAGAGACAGCCCATTCCAGAAGTGAGAATTAGGCAAGTCAAAGCGCTCGATGATTCTGGCAGTCACCAAGTTTGCATCTAGGAGCGACTTCCTCACAGGGTGATGCTTTTCTGAGAACTGAGCAGGGAAATGGCAGATTTTAAACACGGCTCATTGATGAGCAAGGGTTTTCCTCAGCTGAGCGCAGCTATTCCGGCACTTGAACTGCTTCAGTTGTCTTTCTTTTCCCTTCCTTTCCCTTCCCTTCCCTTCCCTTCCCTTCCCTTCCCTTCCCTTCCCTTCCCTTCCCTTCCCTTCCTTCCCTTCCTTCTTCCCTTCCTCCCTCCCTCCCCCCTCCCTCCTCCCCCTCCCCTCCCCTCCTCCTTCTTCTTCCTTCCTTCCTTCCTTCCCTTCCCCTTCCTTTTCCTTCCTTCCTTCCTCCCTCCCTCTTTTCCTTCTCTCTCTTTCTTTCTTTCTTTCTTTCTTTCTTTCTTTCTTTCTTTCTTTCTATCTTTCTTTCTCTTTCCTTCCTCCCTCCCTCTTCCTTCCTTCCTTCCTTCCTTCCTTCCTTCCTCTTCTTCTTCTTTCTCTTTCTTTCTTTCCTTCTTTCTTTCTCCCTATTTGATTTGTTGCTGTTCAGGAGTTCCAGGGGAAGGTAAGGAGATTTAAAATTCAGAAGAGAGGGCTGGAGAGATGACTTAGCTGTTAAGGTGCTTGCCTGCGAAGCCTAAGAACTGCTGTTCAAATCTCCAGGTCCCATATAAGCCAGATGCCGTGACACATCCATAAAATGTCATACATGCACACAAGGGGGTGCACGTCTGAGGTTAGTTTGCAGTGGCTGAAGGCCTAAGCATGCCCATTTTCTCTCTCTCTCTCCCTTCTCTCTGCCTCTTTATCTCTCTCCCCCCTCTCAAAATAAATAAATAAATAAATAAATAAATAAATAAATAAATAAAAATAAATCCCTATTTGTAATATGTATAAAAATAAAATCTGGGCTGGGGAAATGGCTCAATGGTTAAAGGTATAGAAAAAAATCAGCAGAGGATTGTTTACTGGGGAGGCTTTGACTGCAAGGCTCAGGGTCCCAAAGAAAATGAAAACCGGAACCCCAAGGTCCATTTGCAGTTCAATTGTACTAGACAGCCATCCTCGGGCACACATGTGTGTGGAAAAGCATTTCATTGATGTCTTCCAGTGAAGCTTTGTATTTAGGATAAGCCATAAGGACGCCAATATTGACATAATATTAACATGGAGCTGGAATTCGGTTGTTACTATTAAACATTTATGAAGTACCTATCTTGACGATTCATCAGTTCAGTTTCATCAATCAACAAGTAATTATCAGAGGTCTCGTGTGTGCCAGGTGCATGGCAGGTTGGAGCAGTGCTGGAGTCTGTGAGCAGACAGTGCGGACACGATGGAATGCGTGATAGAGCCCACAGGGAGGGTCCGTGGTGGGGGGGGGTCAGAAGAGATCTCTGCAGTGAGGCGGACGTGGCTCAGTAGATAGAGTGCTGGCCATACAAGCATGAGGACCTGAGTTCAGATCCCAGAACCTGTGTGAAGAACAAGTGTGCTGGTTGCATATCAGAGTCCCGGGGCCTGAGAGGCCAAGGCTAGGAAGAGTTGGGGTTTGCTGATTAGCTTGATCTAGCAGAACTGGTACGCCCTGGGTTCAAGGTGATGCCTTTTTTCAAACAGCACGATAGTGACTGAGGAAGAGACCTAATGTCAGCCTCCACATTCACATGCACATACACACATGCAACACACACCACACCCACATACACACACACATGTAAAAGAAGGAAAGGAGGGAGAGAGGGAGGAAGGGAAGGAGGGGAAAGAAAGAGACTCAGGCTTGGGAGTTTGGGACTATGGGAAGCATTGAAGGCTTATGATAGAAAGTGACTCGATCCTGCTGTGGTTTCCAGAGCCTGCCTCTGCTTGTTGAGGGGTTGGTGGCACCCTTTCCGCTGTTTGCCACAACACTGAACAGGGCTCTCCGGCAGTGTTTCTTGAAGGCATGTTGACAGGTCAAATCTTTAAGGTAGGATATAGTCCAGTCTTCAACTGGTCAACCAGGGTAGGAGCGTCCCTCTTGGGGCCCTCTGTCAGCTGTCCCCAAAACGGAGACAAGACTCCAGGTGCTGCCAAATGAACAGCACCTTTCTCCCACAGCTAGTGTCAGGAGAAGGGAGGTCATGCTCACAGCAGGGTGCAGGGGCCCAGTGGATATTGTCAGCATCTACTTCCAGGGGGACAGAAGAGCAGGCCGGGAGGCACTTGATGTCCTCCACATGGGGGAGATTGCTTTCCACTGCTAGCAAAGGAAGAACAAATCAGAGCTCTAATGGAAAATGCATTAGGCCTTCTACAGATTGTAGCGAAGTCAGAGGCAAGAGTAGCAGGGCATTTACCAGAGACCTGGCTGAGGGCAGGACCTACAAGGAGGTGCCTCCATCCACCAGGAAGGAAATCAGCCCACAATGCAGAATTAATCTGAGGCAGAGGGAGCAAGACTTGAGTCACACAGAAGTATGTGACAGGCAAGGCAGGGCCTGGGCTCTGCCAGCATTCTAAAAATAAATAATTCCCTCTCTTTTCCTTCAGAGGCACTCAAGGCAATTTGCAAACATTCACAGGCAAGTTTTCATGGGGCTGAACAGCAGGCAAAGCTCCCATTGACTTCACTGGCGCTCCCCGGGGACGCGCAGCAAGGTGAGGCTTTGGTTCTGGGTAATTAAGACTTATGGCACCCTTGTTCGTGCAGAAATGCCTGCGTGCATCGTTGAAATGCAGCCCTGACCCCCTTTCGCATCCCCCGGCCATTAGAAGCCCACTCAAGCCGTTGTTAATTTGACTCGCCCTCACCTTCTGAAATCAGAGAATGGCATCACTTTGATTAAGGGGGAAATCATGTTCCAGGCAATCAGTTGAGTCAGCTCACACTGGTGGTGCCTCACTGGTGGTGGGTCAGTTCTCCTAGCGCAGCGGGGAAGCGAAAGAGACAGCCTCTAATTGGGCCCTTGCCTTCTGAGCAGGTGTTCCCGCACGACCATCTTAGCTTTCTCTATTTCCCTGCCTCTGTTCATGTCCATGTCTCTAAGAGGCTGGTGTTTGGTGGGGAAGGAAGGGGAAGGGTCCTGGCCAGAAGGAACTATCTCTAGAACATTCCGTGGACCCCTCCTCTGAATCAGGGTGGAGGAGGGAAAGTGCGAAGGAATGGACAGATGTATTCGAAGCAGCCCTAAGCAGGGTGCTGGCCTGGCAGATGGAAAGATAGAAAAGTTCCCCAACACAACCTGATGTTCTTCAGCCAGGCACCTCTCTAGGCAGGGAAAGGCGCTTACCAATAAGGGTTAGCAGCCCACCTTGGGGTCCGGGTGGCCTGGCTGTGCCCTTCTCCCCAGGTGCGTGACTTAGATATCCGCCCCCTCTGTGCCTTAATTTTTCTCATCTGTAAGGTGGAAATAGCAATAGTAATCATCTTCTTAGGCACATAGTTGGAGGAATATAGGAATGAAAGATCTTGAGCTAAAACATGGTCATTGCTCCATATAGATGGGCAAACCAGTAGGTGGTTATGGAGTCCTCACATGCTAAGTGCACTGAATGTTTGTCACGTGGAATCTGTGAACGACAAAGGATGGCTGGGGCTGTGATCATCGCCCTCAGACAGGGTTTGACTGCCCCCTCTCAAGGGCATATTGCAATTTGCTTGTCATTGTAACAGTCTTAGAGACCAAAACTTTAAGAGGTAATTAGGCCACAAGGTCTCTGCCATCATGAATGAATTAATACCGTTATAAAGGAAGCCCTCTTGCCTTTCTTCTTTTCTCCTTTATTCCTGCCCATCACCACCGCCACGTTCACCATGTTACAAGGCAACAAGGCCTTCACCAGATACGGCCCCTTGATCTTGTATTTGCCAGCCTTCAGAACTGTGAGCCAAAAACCACTTTATTGTTTGTAATTTACCCAGGCTATGGGATTCTGTTGTAGCTTTAGGCTAAGACAGTCGCAGCTTCCCAAGAAAGATAAGGTATCTCAGGGAAGTTAAGTAATGAATACAAGCCCAAAAGCCAGGAAATGGCTGGACCCTGGACTTGTGCTCAGAGGCACTTGGTTATCAGTCTACACGGTGTTTGTCTTATTTAAGAAGATTTACGAGGGCCAAATGCTTTAGCTACACAAAAAACAAAGAGCTCGTGGGAATGGAGCCATCAAGGAGGGTTTCGGTAGTCTTCCAAATTCTCATAAGAAATTTGTATTATTTACTACTCTATGGTAGTTTGAATGGATATCCCCAATAGATTAAGGGATTTTTAATGCTTGTAACTTAGATCTTGAGCCCTGGCTGGAGGAAGTGTCACTGTGGGCAGATCCTCCCTCAGGTGTGGGGGTGGATCTGGAATGCCAGCCTAAGATATGCAGAGTGCTTGAGCTCTGCCCAGTTGCTTACTGTGCTGCTGGTGGTATTTGTCTCTCTGCGTAGACCTGTAAAAGGGGACCAGCTTCTTCTGCCATTATGGAACTTCCCCTGGGTCTGTAAGCTTCAATAAATCCCCTTCCTCCCATAAACTGGGTCTGGTTTAGAAGTTCATCCCAGCAACATGAGTTCACTGGGATACTTCTTTTATCGCTGTGACCAGAAATACCCGGCAATCAGTAATTTAAGGAAGGAAAGATTTATTTTGGAATACTGCTTAAGGGCTAAGCTGCAGAAGCACGAGACAGGTGGTCACATTCCATCACAGTCAGGAAGCAGACAGCAGACAGGAAGTGGAGGGCAGGCTATAAAACATCCCCAGTGATCAGCTTCCTTCAGCAAGGTACCACCTCAAGGTTCCCAAACAGCATCATCAGTTGGAGACCAGGTATGTAGATACATGACCACTGAGGGATGCTACACGTCCAAACGACAGCAAGGTTCGTTCATTCAGGAAGGATTTACGGGGCACATCATAATATCAGATGCATGGCTGGGGCCACCATGAACACATTTTCCAGTCACAGCTTATAGGGAAAGACGAACAAGCATCAAAACACTAGTACAGCAGGAGGGTCTCTGAAGGGTTGGGCTAAGCAGCACCGTGAGGGGACCGGGAAGTCCCTTCAGCGTGATGTCTGTGTCTGTCCTTGCTGAGCAGTAGTGGAGCAGGTGAGGCTGGGTGGTCAGTCTTTAAATAGAAACTTACTCGGTTCACCATCCTTGATGCTGAGAAATCCCAAGTTCAAGGGACTATGTTCAGTGGAGGCCTTCTCACTGCCTTCTGACATGCCGAGGCTATCCCATGGGCAGGAGAGGTCACAAGGGGCAGCAGGGAAGCTGGCCTGGCTCATCTGTGTTGGCAAGCCACCGCTGCGATACCCACCCCACTCGTGTGATCTCCACATTGACCCATTCTCGAAAGCAGAGCCCTCCTGATGTATGGCTCGGAAAGGTCCCAACCTCTCAACACTGTGGCATCAGGAACACATTCAACCACAACAGACAAGAAACTATAGAAGGAGAGGTGGGGTCCTGAGAGACGACAGCTTTAGGAAGTCCTAACAAGTTCCATGACTGAATCCAAGGATGAGTGGTAGGAGCATAAAATATTATATCAGGGCTGGAGAGATGGCTCAATGACCCTGGTTTGATTCCCCAGTAACCATGTAAAGCCAGATGCAGAAACTGGTACATGCATCTGGAGTTTGTTTGCAGAGGCAGGGGGCCCTGGCATGCCCATTTTCTCTGTCTGTCTCTCTTCTATCTCTCTCTGCTTGCCAATACATAAAAATATTTTGAAAAAATTATAGCATTACCAGCAGCCTTTGAGTCCTCGTGCAGTGTTAAGCCCTGTGCACTTTCTCTTTTGCTGTTTCTGTAGAGTAGACAGACCACAGCCCAGGGGCTAAACCCAGCCCACCACCTACTTCTGTACTGATCACAAACTAAGCTGGACCTAAACTGCTGGATATTTACAATCCATCTTGGCAATAAGGAAGACTGGCTTCAAATCCCAGCTGAGCACAATATTATTCCCCACCTTACCAAAATCAAATTCTATTGTTCTTACTAGTAGACCTGTACTGCAATAAATAAATAAATATATAAATAAATAAATAGACAAATAAATAAAAGTTGTTCTCTGTGATCACTTTCCCAGCTTTGCTGAAGGACAACTGACAAATAGGACTTGTATAACTTGAGATGTACAAGAGGATGATTTGATTTCCATCTACATGAAATGATTGCACAATCAAGTAAATTGATACCCACCACATGCACAGTTACCCACTGTGTGTACACTGACTATTTACTCTGCTAGAAAATTTCAAGTGTAAAATACAGTTATGTGGCTGGGGAGTTGGCTCAGTGGATAAAGTACTTATTATGCAAGCACTGAGACCCAAGTTTGGATCCCCAGTAACCATGTAAAATGCTGGGCATGGTGACACACACCAGTAACTCTGGCACCAAGGAGGTGAAGGCAGGAAACCCCTGGAGTTCATTAGCTAGCCAGTTTGCTGAATTGGTGAGCTCTAGGGTCAGTCAAATTCCCTATCTCAAAGATAAGGTGGGGGCTGGAGAGATGGCTTAGTGGTTAAGGTGCCTGCCTGCTAAGCTTAAGAATGCCTGTTCGATTCTCCAGGTCCCACATTTAGCCAGACACAAAGTGATGCAAGGGTGCAATGCTGCACTTGCCCACAAGGGGGTGCATGGGTCTGGAGTTAGTTCACAGCGGCTGAGAGACTGCTGGCTCACCCATTCTCTCTCTCTCTCTCTCTCTCTCTGACTTTCTCCAAAAAAAAAAAAAAAAAAAGATAAGATGGAAAGTGACTGAGGAAGACCCTTGATGTCAATCTCTGGCCTTCATTCACATGTATACACGTACATAGGTACACATTCACACACACACACACACACACACACTTGTGTACCCCCACACATAATCATGCATGCATACCATACCCATATACATGTGGAAAAAGAAAACTACAGATTTATTGCCTGTAGTCACCATATTATACATTGATTCTCTAAAACTTACTCATCTTTTAATTGAAAGTTGGTATCCTGTAATCAACATCCCCCACTTGTCTCCCTGGGAACCATTATTCTACTCTGCTTCTGTGAGTTCCAATTATAATTATGTTTGAATTTTGTCGATAAATGCTGTAAATATTTACTTTTCTGTCTAGTTTTATAAGTACCTACGTAATAGCCTCAATATTTACTATCTACTCTATCATGCCAACCCTTGCTCTTTCCAAATGCCCATGAAACTTCAGTCTTATTTAAAGATGAGGAGACAGTGCTGGAGAGATGGCTTAGTGGTTAAGACACTTACTGGCAAAG
The DNA here is from genome assembly GCA_036365145.1 of Orientallactaga sibirica. Classification (NCBI taxonomy): domain Eukaryota; kingdom Metazoa; phylum Chordata; class Mammalia; order Rodentia; family Dipodidae; genus Orientallactaga; species Orientallactaga sibirica. The sequence goes on along the minus strand of JAEOAD010000018.1, from coordinate 21,803,578 downwards.
CCAAGGGACCCAGGTTTGATTCCCTAGTACTCAGGTAGAGCCAGATGCACAAGTTGGTGCATGTGTCTGAGGTTCATTTGCAGTAGATGAAGGCCCTGGTTGTGTCCATCCTCTCTGTATCTGCCTCTCTCTCTCTATACATACATACATACATATATATATATATGTGTGTGTGTGTGTGTGTGTGTGTGTGTGTGTATTTTTTTCATATATATGGACAAAGGGTCATAAAGTATACATTTTTAAAGCATTAGTGTGTCACTTAACTTACATATAATTATCTGATTAGTTTCTGAGGCTTAAAAAGCACGAACCTTTCCAAGTAATGGCAGAGGAAGAATGCTCAGTGTAATTGCAAACACAAGGAGGATTTTCTTTGAGCAAAGTTGCAAAAACAAAGGAAGATACAACCTCTGATTACATAACTCCTACCTGGGCAAGTCAAAATCTTTGATTATCTATTTATGCCCTGCTGATCCTGGGGCCTGGAGGAGACCAGACACGTATAAAAGAAACTAATTCCAATCATTTCTCTGTTCCTCCTAGGCCTTGAGGAGTTTATCATGAGCGCTGCAGGTGGATAGGCATTCAGGAAAGGCAGATGAGGGGAGAAAGAGAGAGGGGAGGGAGAAAGAGGGAGAGAGAAGAGAGGAAGAGAGATGAAGGGGAGAGTCCATGCTCTTGCAGCCTAACTGGGGCAGGGCTGAGTCAACTTTGCCAGTTGAGAGGATTCTTATAGGACTCATGTTTCTTTAAGAATTCCTGGGGCAGGCTGGAGAGATGGATTAGTAGTTAAAGCACTTGCCTGTGAAGCCTAAGAACCCAGGTTCGATTCTCTAGGACCCATATAAGTCAGGTGCAGAAGGTGGCACATGGGTCTGGAGTTCACAGTGGTTAGAGGCCCTGGTGCACCCATTCTATCTGCATCTCCCCCCACCCCTCAAATGAATGAATGAATGAATAAATAAATAAATAAATAAATAAGAAGTCCTGGGCAAAGGAGGAGAAAAAGGAGAAGCCATATGAGGTTCTAGAAGAAGAAAGGGTTGATGGAGGTTCTGAGGGTGCCAAGCCCTGAGAATGCTGGCCATGAGTCTCCTTAAGGAAATTGTCCTGGTATAAGTTCCACATGCAAGGAATGAAAAGGTGAGCCCACTGTCCCTGGCCCTACACCCCCAAGTATAAATTAGGTCTGACGGCAGAGAAAGGAGAAGCAGGAACCCCTACACACACACACACACACACACACACACACACACACACACACACACACACACTTTCCTTGTGGAGTGAGGCTTAGGCAGTCCAGAATTACACATCTGTCCACATTCCAGTCACTCCTTTCTAGAAAGAACAGAAACCTGGAAAGAAATATGACAAAAGCCTTGACACACTGACAGCCTCAGAGGTGTCACCTCGTGCACCAATTTGCCCTTGACCCCAGATAAGCAATGAAGAAGTAGGCTTGGGGGACATATGCCATATCATGACCCCTATTCTCACCTGCATTTTATTCTAGTGAGAGAATCTAGCAGGTGCTTCAGAAAATTGCAGTCACACGGGTAAGCCACTGGGTTCCCACCAGGTAACTTACCCTTTGATGTTCTAAATGGAATGGGAAATAAAACCCACCAACTCTTGGAAATCTCTTTCTTTCTTCCTTCCTTCCTTCCTCCCTCCCTCCCTCCCTCCCTCCCTCCCTCCCTCCCTCCCTCCCTCCCTCCCTCCCTTCCTTCCTTCTTTCTTTCTTTCTTTTTTTTTTTGGAGAGAGATACAGAGAGAGACAGACAGAGAGGGAGAGGAAGGCAGATAGAGATGGGCACGCCATCAGTCTCTCAGCTGCTGTGAATAAAATCCAGATGCGTTCCCCCCCTTGTGGTCAAGTGTGGCATTGCACCCTTGCATCACTTTGCATCTGGCTAAATGTGGGACCTGGAGATTGGAACCAGGTTCTTAGGCTTAGCAGGCAGGTGCCTTAACAGCTAAGCCATCTCTCCAGCCCAGAAATCTGTTTGTTTTTTAAGAAAAGATTCAATGTGGTCTCATATCTTATATAAGAATGAGATTTTCATGAGATGTCTATGGATTTACCAATGGATAGACAATGGTGGACTCAATGCAAGCCAATTATTCCCTGCGAATTGCAGGGAGCATTGGATGTAGGTGGAGAAGAGATTGGTATAGTTACCTCTGAACTTGATATGAGTTTACTGTTTTATCATTTATGAACAGCTCCCTTGTCAAGAGGAGTTGCTTATTAAGTCACTGAAAATGTCATATGAAAATAGCCGACAGTTGAAGCTGTGACTCATACCGTGGGACCCCCAGTGGCCTCAGCACCACTAGATTCTGCAGCGAGTTAAACAAACCTTTCCGTGCCAGGCCCACTGCTAACCCTGGAGTAAACAGAGATTAATAAGGCAGAGCCTGCATTTGAAAGGAGTTCACAACCCTGTGAGAAAGCAGCAGGCTAAAAAAGAAGTTACACAAGATAAGATGAGAGCATTGGAGATAAATTGGAGGAAGTCACTGGAATTGTATTGATGAGGTCTACTTCCGTGCAAAGGGCTATGGGAATATGGAAGAGTGGTGTCAACACACCTAGGGGTGCCAGAGACAAGCAAACACAAGCCAGAGACACTTGAATCGTTGTCTTTAAAAAAAATATTTTTATTTATTTATTTGAGAGAGAGGGAAGGAGGCAGATAGAGAGAGAAAGAGAGAGAATGTGTGTGCCAGGGCCTCCAGCCACTGCAAATGAACTCTAGACATATGTACCACCTTGCGCATCTGGCTTATGTGGGTCCTGGGGAATCGAACCTGGGTCCTTTGGTTTGCAGGCAAGTGCCTTAATCACTAAACCATCTCTCCAGCCCCACACTTTGTATCTTGATAGATGTGAACATATTTGCAAGAGTGGCGGCCCAAAGGTGCTTCTATTTGTGAAGTAGACCCTCGTGCAGGAGGGATGTGGGGCTGTGGCAGGTCCAGCTTCCATAGTCTCTGGCCCTGGGGCAAGAGTACTCACGAGGCCAGCCTGCCATATGTTCACATAGTTCGAAGTTATAAACCAAACTAATAAGTTATAAACCTATTAATGAGCTGCTCCATAAAATGTGCCGAACCCTCCTCCCTTGACAAGGACACCTTTATCACTGCCTGGAAGCCCGGGTCGTAATGAAGGTCTGAAGGTCTTAATGCTACCCATGGCCTCTGAGTGACAAGTTGTTCGCCTCTGCACCCAGATTTCAGCCCATTGTTACGTTTCCTCACCTGTTCCTGGATTCCTCTGGGCATTTCTCCAGTTGCTTCCTCCTTGCTGCCTCACCAAGTATGTTTACTATGGGCTGCCTGCCATCTAGGCTCTGCCCTCTGGCTTCCCTCCTTCACTCCAGTTCCTTATCTTCAGGCAAACACTGATCTGCTGCTTGGCAGAATCTCCGGGGCACAGTGTCCTGATGGTCTCCATACTCTGCTGTCCCCTCCACCCCCTGGATGGGAAAGAGACCTGGGAGATTGTTGGATTTCCACGTGCCTTCCAGTTACTGGGGCTTATATACCAACCCCCCCCCCCGCCCACCCACACACACACCCCAGAATACCACCAGACTTAACCATACAGGATGTACTCAATTGCACACTTGAGGGAGCTGATGTGGAAGTTCCACACGCAAGTGATATATTTCTCTGAATACTAGTGTGTTTGTTTTCAAAAATTCACAGCGTGGGGCTGGGGAGATGGCTCAGTTAAAAAAGTGCTTGCTGTGCAAGTATGAGGACCCGAGTTCAGAGCCCCTGAACCAATGCAGATGCTGGATGTGGTGGCACACACCTGTAATCACAGCACTAAGGAGGTGGGAACAGGAATCCACGGGGCTCACAGGCTAGCCAACCTAACTGATGCGGTGAGTTCCAGGTTCAACAAAAGACCCCATCCCTGTCTCAAAAAATATGGCAAAGTGCTCGCTTTGGCAGCACATATATTAAAATTGGAATGATACAGGGAAGATTAGCATGGCCCCTGCGCAAGGATGACGCACAAATTTGTTAAGCATTCCATATTTTTTAAATTATTTTATTTATTTTTGGAGAGAGACACAGAGAGAGAGAGAGAGAGAGAGAGGGAGAGGGAGACATATAGAGATGGGCGCGCCAGCAGTCTCTCAGCTGCTGTGAATGAAATCCAGATGTGTGTGCCGCCTTGTGGGCAAGTGTGGCATTGTGCCCTTGCGTCACTTTGCATTTGGCTAAACGTGGGACCTGGAGATTGGAACCACTGGAGATTGGAACCAGCATTCTTAGGCTTAGCAGGCAGGCACCTTAACTGCTAAGCCATCTCTCCAGCCTGCATTCTATATTTAATATATATATATATATATATATATATATATATATATATATATATATGGCAGAGATCAACTGAGGAAAAGCCCAATGTCAACCTCTGGCCTCCACACACACACACACACACACACACACACACACATATACAGACATGCCTCCACACATACAAACAGGCATAAACACATACATACACACACCAGAACACATATACACACTAAAAAAGTGCACATACTTTAAAAAGTTTTGGTTAAGTGAAATATGATGTACATTCTAAAAAGTACACACAAACCCATGATTGTATCCAGTTGTTGGTATGACACTGCCATGAACAGTCCTGTAACCCTGTTGAGGACGTGAACATGAGTTTGAATTGGCACGTGTCTGTAAGTGGACTGCAGGGTGGTGAGGACATTTTTCACATTTCACCTGAGTCAATGTGTTACTTTTGTGTAGCCATGACTAAAATACCTGACAGAACAGCGCAGGTTGACACCATGTGTTTTGGTTCATGGTTTCAGAGGTCTATGGCCCTTGGTCTCTTGTGCTCGAGCACATCATGGCATGTGGGGCATGTGGCAGAGGACAGCACATCACTTGATGGGAGACAGGAAGCAGAAAGAAGGGAGAGGAACGGGCCAGGGATAACATACCCCAAAGGACCTGCCTCCAGTGACTTACTTCCTCCAGCTAGGCCCCTCCTCCTACCATCTCTACAATCTCCAAAAATATCACGAGTGGTTGATGACCAACCATTCAACACACAAGCCTGGGAAGGACCTTGCATACTGAGATCATAACAGTTGATAACAGGGCACAGTGTTCCAGAGTGATGGAACCAACCTGTGCTCTCACCTCAGGCAGGAGAACCCTTGGTGCGTCACAATTTCAGGAGCTTTCTTTATTGTTTCCGATGAGCAGAATGCTTGTGGAAGATGTCCTGAGTGTATCCTGTGGCTTCAGCAGTCCCCAGTGAGAGGAACTCAACTGTTTCTTAACTAATTTCTTTCTTCTCTTTGCCCTTCTTTTTTCTTTTTTCTTTCTTTCTCTCTGTTTTTTTATAGATTTCCTTTTTTAATCTCTTATGTTTTTATTTTTATTTATTTGTTTGAGAAAGAGAGAGAGAGAAAGAGAGAGGAGAATGGACACACCTGGGCCTCCAGCCACTGCAAATGGACTCCAGATGCATGTGCCACCTTGTGCATCTGGCTTACGTGGGTCCTGAGGAATTGAACCTGGGCCCTTAGTCTTCGCAGGCAGGTACCTTAACCACTAAGCCATCTCTCCAGCCCTCTTTCTCTTTATTTTCTTACTCTCTTTCTTCCTACCTCCTCATTCTTTTTCTTTCTGTCTCCCTCCCTCTTTTTCCCTTCCTTCTCTCTCTTTCCTTCTCTTCCCTCCTCCTCTTCTGTTCCCTCTCTCTTCTCTCCCTTCCCCCTCCCTCTTCCTTCCCCACCCCTGCCCTCTTTCTTTCTTTTTAGCATGGTCCTACTGTGTAGCCCAGGCTGATTTGGAATGCACTGTGTGGCCCAGGGTGGCCTTGTACTCACAGCCATCTTCCTGCCTCAGCCTCCTGAGTGCTGGGAATCCAGGTGTGTGCTCCCATTTCATTGACTTTGTCATTTTTCTCCCAACTCTGTCATGCCAGTGCCAGCTTCCTCCTCTGCCTGGTACAGCGCCTGCCATCATTTTGCCAGGGACTGAAACCCAATCTACAATGACCTTCACTCCTCTTAGCAGAAAGTACTTTTCTCAGTGGGTTTGTGTTGATTGCAGGTTCATCCGTTTGTGGCTTCAACCAGTTCCTGGGTCCTCTCAATGTAACGGACCATGTTCGTCTTTGCTATGCGCCTCTGTCACCTGGAAGAACACCCGAGACCCCATGGGGAGCCATCAGTATTTGCTAACCGACTGGCTGGCTCAGTGTAGCTTAAAATCCATCTTTATTTTTATATGATAGTTTAAATGATTTAATGAGTGGCTGTCACTGACAAGGCACTTGGGGACTGTACATAAAATGACACAATAATATAAAAATAAGGCTTTGCTCGGAGACTGATGCCCAGAACTGCCTTCTGTGTGCTATTGTTCTTTATGGTAGGGGAGACAATTCTTCCTTTGGTCCAGTGGAGTTGTTTTCATTGATAAAAATAAGTAAATCTGCATTCACTCTTGCTTTATTTGAATGCTTACACAAACAGGCATCGTATATAATATTCACTTTGGCCATGAATATGCAGGAAGTGCTGCGTCTCTTTATTTAGGGATTTTCAACATTGCAGTCATGTTCCTTGTGGTGACTGTAGACTTTCATATCTAAGACAGACTCATTTCTCAAAGTCATATTTAAATATCTCAAACGGTAGTGCCGGCCTTGTGGGTAATGCACAAAACACAACTCAAGAAGGAAGGTTCACTTCACTGGGAAAAAAAAATGTAAAGAAATGGCGGAGCTGGGGAGGTTTCATGCCTAGGAGTGGTGAGGACGAGAGGAGGAACAGAGAATTCTGGCAGAACCAAGTTGTCGTGAGAATCTAGATGCTGGCTTCATCCTGGAGCCGTGTTGGAGCTGCTCCTGACTTACAGGCACTCTCAGTGAGGTGCACTGTGTCTTTTCTGTGTTCCGTGTTTCATAGGCAGGGGTTCTCTTCTGCTTCTTGGAATATTTGAAATAACAAATCCCGACAACCCCCATGGCTACCTGGACCTACACACTCACAGCCTCATGGCTGTGGCCCTACTCTTGAGATCTTAGGATGGCTTCATTTGTGCGTTCAGTTTTTTCCATTCATTTGTGTGTCTGTGGTGTGTATATGCATGCGTGTCTGTATGTGTGGATGCATGTGTGTAGCAGTGAATATATGTATGTGCAGGCCAGAAATCAACATCAGGTGTCATCCTTAGTCCCTCTCCACCTCAGTATTTTTAAAAATATTTTATTTATTTATTTGAGAGAGAAAAAAGCAGAGAGAGAAAGAGAATGGGTGTGCCAGGGCCATCAGCTGCTGCAAATGAACTCCAGACGCATGTGCACCTTGTGCAGCTGGCTTATGTGGGTCCAGGAGAATCAAATCTGGGTCCTTTGGATTTACAGGCAAGTACCTTGACCACTAAGCCATCTCTCCAGCCCCACCACAGTATTTTAAAATATATATACTTATTTGCAAGCAGAGAGAGAAGGAGAAGAGATCCAGACAGAATGGGTGCACCAGGTCCTCTAGCCACTGCAAATGAACTCGAGATGCATATGCGTTTGGCTTTATGTGGATTCTGGGGAATAGAACCAGGGCCCATTATGCTTTGCAAGCAAACACCTTAACTGCTAAGCCATCTCTCCGGCCTCCACCTCAGTATTTTGAGACAAGGGAATTCCACGCTGTGGCCTCAGCAGACTGTATTTCAATAAGTAGACATGGAATTATATACCAGCACCAGTGTGAGGGTGCTGGAGGGAGAGCTGACAGCATATTCTAGAATTTGACTTAACCAGGGAGGCCTGGAAGTGTCTGTGAAGAACTGGTAACTGCTGAAGTTGCCTAAGAGAGCAGGTGAGGGGCTGGAGAGATGAATTAGCATTTAAGACATTTTCCAGCAAAGCCAAAGGATCCAGGTTTGATTCCCCAGTACCCACGTAAAGCCAGAGGCACAAGATGGTGCATGCATCTGGAGATCATTTGCAGTGGCTACAGGCCCTCTTGTGCCCATTCTCTCTCTGTCTTTGCCTCTCTCTCCCTGTCTCTCTGTCTTTCAAATAAATAAATAAAATATAGTAAAAAAAAAAAAAAAGCAGATGAGTTAACAAGGTCAAGGAGTGGGAGGGGAAACTTGGAGAAACAAGAACAGCTTGTGCAGTGACTCTATGGTGAGAGACCATGCAAGTCAGTGAGGCAATAGAAGAGGAGAGTGAAGCGTGCAAGTGAAACCTTTTGGGTCCTGTAAGAACTTTGCCCGTCTCCTCAGCAAGGCTGATAGACATGGAAAACTGGTAGAGGTAGGGAAGGTTCCAATTGCATAGTGTGGGTCATGGGACTCAGAAACACAAAGCAGAAGGTTTTAGGATTCCTCGTTTTTGTCTCTACACGGTCCCTGGTCAGCTTCTTGACTCAATTACAGGTGTCCCCCGACAGCTGTTAGCTGCCAGCCAGGCTGATCTCCCTGGTCTGAGTGGCTAACGGGGATGATGTGCTGGGATGGCGAGACATGCTCCAGCGATCTGCAGCTCTCTCTGCTACACAATGAGCCATTTGGGTGGGAAGGCTGGCTGTGCTAGCTGCTCTCAGATGCGAGTGTGTTCAGCCGGTACAGTCGGACAGGGAAGCCTGGTCTCAACTTTAATAGGAACACGTGACCAGTTGGCAGCACAGCTCTACTGAAAGATGACGGGTGCCCTTTGTGTGCCTGGACTTCCATTACAACTGAGATTAAATATAGACAAAGTTAAAATATGAATGTCCATGGCTTGGTATATAGAGCTAATGAGAGAAAAAAAACCCATCATAATAGTATTTTTATGCTCTAGGTATTTAAAAGACCTGAAAAACATCTTTTCTTGGTTCAAGCGATTGCAAGCACAGCATGTTAACATAGCCACAATCCTTGGAGAGGCAGAAGAGGGGCGACAGGGTGGAAGTGGGGAAGGAAACTGAGGGCTAACTTTCATGTGAACTGTGGTTACCACAGAGCCGACTTATCAAGCAGCATGAACGATATTCTGAGTGAGGTCATTCTTCCACATGGGCTGTGTTAGACATAGAGGGGTGTTCAGCAATGTCTCTGACTTCTATGCGCCCCCCCAGATGCCACCTTCATCCCCAGTTGTGATAACCCCAAATCTCTCCAGATCTTGCTACATGTTTACTGGGAGGTGAAATTCCCTTCAATTTAAAAAATTTTAATATCTCTCTCTCCCTTTCTCTCTCTCTGACATATATATATGTGTGTGCATGTGTATTTATGTAATTAAGTGTGGGCATGCGCATGACACTGCATATGTGTGGAGTTCAAAGGACAACCTCTAGTGTTCGGTTCTTACCTTCCACTTTGCTGGGCCAGGATCTTTTGCTCACGGCTGTGCTGGCTGGGCTAGCTGGCCAAGGAGCTCCTTGGGAATTGTCCTGTCTCCACCTCCCTTCTCACCATAGGACCCCTGGGATTACAAATGCCCACATTACTGCATTCAGCTTTCTGTGAGTTCTGGGGACCTGAGCTCAGGTTATCATAGCCGTGCAACAAGGGCTTCATTCACTGAGCCAGCTCCCTGTGCCCTTCTCTTTGTAATTGCTTACTCTTTGCGTGTGCATGTGTGTTTTTGTGTGTGAGGGAGGTCTCACTTCTGACTCACGGTAAGAGAGGCTCCAACATGCACACACCGGCTGTGGAAGCTTTGCAAAATGAAAAACCATCATTACTAGTCATCTGAAGACTGGCTTAAACTGGAATTATTTTCTGTAGAATGTGGTTGAGAGGGTTCACTCTGAAATCAGCCTGATTCTCAAGCTCTCTGGACACAGAGCATGGAGGTGAAGATGATGCCTCCTTGACCTTCCCTGACCGCCCAGCTGGGGTAGGCCCCACCCTATTTATTGAGGAACTTTGAATTCAGGATCCCATAGGCCAACTAATTTTCTTCATTTTTATTTCTTTTTTTAAATACATTTATTTACTTATTTATTTGAGAGAGAAGGAGGAAAAGAGAGAGAGAATGGGCACACCAGGGCCTCTAGCCACTGCAAATGAACTTCAGATGCGTGTGCCCCTTGTGCAGTTGGCTTACATGGGTCCTGGAGAGTGGAACCAAGATCCTTTGGCTTTCCAGGCAAATGCCTTAACCACTAAGCCATCTCTCCAGCCCCTTTTCTTCATTTTCAAATTTTTTAATGGATAACTTCTATAAATATAGACAATATACCATGATCATAATTCCCTTCTACTACCCTACATTTCCCTCTGGAATCCCCCCTCCACTGAATCCCATCTTCTTTCTCACTAGTCTCTATTCTATTTTGAAGTCGTCTTTTCTTCCTTGTCCTTCTCCGATTATGCAGGTCTTGTGTAGGTAGCATCAGTCACTGTGAGGTCATGAATATCAAGGCCATTTTGTGGCAACTTTTTTCTTTAAAGTTGGAAATGCAAAACCTTGCCTTTGCTATTTCCTCATTCACAGAGAACTAAGAAAGGGAAGAGTTGTTTGCTCTTGGGACTTTAAATCTTTCTCCCCTCTATTTGGTGGGAAATGGGAGGGTATTAAAAGCTGTAATAGAATCATCTGGATGCTTAACTGTAGTCTGGAGGAATTGGAAAAGCTTTGCAAAATTTCCCAAGAGAGCAAGGCATTCTGACAGGGGTCGGCTGCCCAGCATCCTCCGCTCAGACAGAAATCACTGCCCAGCCGGGCTGCGCAGTGGGTGGACTTGGAAATGCTTGACTTTCTGCCTCTTTACCATGCTGACCATGTGTGACCTTGAAAAATGGGCAAATGTCTCTGGCTCTCCACTGTCCTTTTTCTGAAAATAAAACTAAAAGCAGTGGCCGAGTCCCTTGTCAACATGTGTGGAGCACAATGAGACCATAATTGGGGGAAGATGGACGTTATCATCAGAAGTACCACGTTCCTACCTCAAGCCTGCCAGGCATTTCCTGGTATTCTGCCTGGGGTTTGCAGGCAGGTGTTGCTTTTGTATAACTGGAGTTTCAGGAAGCCCAGCTAACCACTAGGAATTGAAATTTGGTACCTTGAGGTGAAGTACAGATAAGTGATTGGAACCCATTAGAGATGCAGATATATAGTTAGATGATAGATAGATGACTATATATGCACATGTAGCTGTAGTTACATTTAACAGATAAAGTATCTTTGAATATAGAGTCACAATGTAAATAATAAATTACCTAAAATTATCAGTAACACCATAGCTTTCATGACTTGCAATAGATTATGTTATTTGAGTTAGAAGATATAAGCAATCTGCTATAACAAAATGCCATAGGTTGAGTGGCTTATAAACAAAAGAAGCTTATTACTCAGTTTTGGATAGCAGAAGTTCAAGACCAAAGTGCCAGCAGACCGGTGTCTGGCGGCCCCACTTTCTGTGCATAGGTGGCACCTTTTTACTGTATCTTCACTGGGTGGAAGGACCAGAGGCACTCTCTGGTCTGTACATGAGGACACTAATGTCATTCATGAGACTAGTGTCTAACCATCTCCCCCCACCCCCAACCACCATCACCTTGGGAATTGGGTTTCTATGCAAGCATTTGGGCCAGTGCTCACAAACCATAAGGACACAGTTAGGAATGGAGTTAGGAAACCTCAGTTGATTTGAATGTGAGGAAGCTGTGAAGGAAAGCACCAGGCAGTCTGCATGCATTTCTTCCTATCTTTGGAAGGAGAATTTATCTACAGCCCCTGAGGAGAAATGGAGAGACAGTCTGTTTTGTGTTTTGTGATTCGGTGCTATTCGTAGTAAGATTAGGCAGGAAAAGGTGGGTTTACATTAAGGCTTAAGCCTGATCCCTAACTAATGTTAAAATTAGCTAGCTAAAATTGGGTTTAGAACAAATGCTTTAAAAAAAAAAAAAAAAAAAAAAAAAAAAAGGTCTTTTAAAGTGGATCATGATTCTGGATTGTTCCAGTGGTAGCACATATTGGATATCTGTCTTGTGGAAGAGGTGTGTACTTTCATTCCTGTCCAAAAAGATACTGAAAAGCCAACACCTTTGTGTATTTCACCAAGCACTTCCTGGGTGACTTTTTCAAAAAAATTTACAGACCAATACTTCTGAATTAAAAAAAAAAAATCCTTCCTCTTTCCTATCCTTTTTCCTTCCACAGTTAGATATATAGAGAATAGATTAGGGGCTTGAGAGATGGCTCAGCAGTTAAGGTGCAAAGCCTAAGGACCCAGGTTTGAGTCCTCTGTACCCACGTAAAGCCAGATGCACAAGGTGGTGCATGTGTCTGCAGTTCATTTGCAGGGACTAGAAGCTCTGCTGTACCCATTCTCTCTATCTCCCTCTTTCTCTCTCTCAACTAAGTAAATAAATAAAGTATTCTAAAAAAGGAGTATACTTTTTAAAAAAGAATAGATTAATGTGAGTCCAGACACACCTATAATCCTAGCACTTGGGAGGCAGAAGTAGGAGAATCAAGAGTTCAAGGTTACTCTCAGCTACACAGAAAACAAAAACAGAAAAAAAGAGAGAGAGAGAGAAAGACTGCTTCTGTTTGCTTCAAACAAATTTCTTCTCTTCCAAGTCACTTCCCTTCCTTCTTGTTTAACTTCCTGGTGGTGGTCTTGGTGTGGTCATCTCCCACTCGAGAAAGAAGAGGAAAAGCTCTGTGTTGATCATCGTCTCCTTTCCACGCAGGAATTCCAATCTTAACATTAGCCATCAGGCACCCTGTCTCTTAGCTAGTGTTGACTGAATGCAAGTTGTGGCTTTAACTACCATGCTCTCTCCAGGGACCTTCCTCCTGAGTATGTAGACTTTGCTTTCCTAGTTTTAAGATGTGGTGAATGGCAGTTTGTGGCTGTAATTGACCAAAAGGTCTGAGCCCGTGCAGGCACAGCGTTCTGTTGAGTATGTGGCTTTTCTATGCCAAGCCACTTTCTGTATCCCAGAAGCTACCACTTTGCCTCTTAGTTTTTGTTTTACAATTTGCAATTTTATTTATTTATTTGAGAGGAGGAGGGCAGATAGATAATGGGTATGCCAGGACCTCTAGCCATTGCAAATGAACTCCAGATGCATACACCACCTTGTGCATCTGGCTTTACGTGGGCACTGGGGAATTGAACCTGAGTCCTTAGGCTTTGTGGGCCAGTGCCTTAACCACTGACCCACTCTCCAGCCAATAACTTTTGTTTTACTGCAGCATGTTTTTGCCTTCCACTGGTTTACCAGATCCATTTATACCTTCTTAAGAAGTGTTTAAGTCATTTGTGTTCAAGATATTTCATTATTGTTTGGTTTTTGTTGTTTTGGAGATAGTCTTACAATGTAGTCCAGGCTGGCCTTGAACTCATGGCAATCTTCCTGCTTCAGCTTTGTAAGTGCTGGAATTACAGGTTTGCACTACAATTGCATAAAAATATGTTTGTTTTGAAATGATGTCTCTTCCTTATTTATAAAAAATATTTAAAATTTTAAAATTAAAAAAAAGTTTTTTGAGAGAGAGAGGGAGGGAGGGAGAGGGAGAGAACGGGCCCACCAGGGCTTCCAGCCGCTGCAAACAAACTTGACGCATGCACCACTTTGTGCATCTGGCTTACATGGGTCCTGGAGAATCCAACCTGGGTCCATTGGCTGTGCAGGCAAATGTCTTAACCACTAAGCAGTCTCTCCAGTACTCTTCCTTCTTTCTTTCCCTTCCTTCCTCCCTTTTTAACTTCCTCTCTCCCTTCCTTCTTATCTCCTTCCAGAATTCCATATCCAGGATAGATTACTTGAAGCCCAAGTAATCCTGTAATCCCAGAACTTGGGAGGTCGAGGCAGGAGGCTCCAGATACAAGGAAGCACTTGGAAGATACAATTTTAGGAACTCGAAACGCTGCAACACAGAAGTTAGTAAGTGTTACTGCTCACCACTTACCACTTGGCCTTCACCGTTTCATTTTATGTAATGCTGTCATCGATATTCTTGACTTGAAATACCTCCTTACTTTGATTTTTGTCTTGAAGGCAGTATTTTTGTTTTGAAAGTGTACTCCATGTACATTAACACTCTTTGTCCGAATATACTTGGCTCCTACAGTAATGCATCTGTGTGTCTGTTTGTCTAGCTATCTATTTGTCTGCCATCATCTATTCATCCAAATAAAAACGGCTTATGCTGGAAACCGCTGGAACAAATCTCTAAAACACCCTTTAGTCCCCAGAGAGCTTCCGTGCCGTGTGGCCTTGGTGTGGGGTACAGGAGATTTTCTCTCCTAAGTGGGACAGCTAGTTGTCACTCTCCACTCCACTCAGCCACTTTTATGGCATCATTTCCCTGCCTCTCCACTTCACTCAGATTTGAGAGAGTTAATTATTCACTATATTTGCAAAGCACATTGGGATCCCTGGAGAAAGTGTGCCACATAAATATATATAAATGAATAATTAATTAAAGTTTAAGCAGATTACTTGGCGAGTTCTTCCCTAACTGCCCCATTTTCCTAATGAGTTGTTTGAAGTTCCAATCTAGTCTTGGTTCCCCTCCCCTCCTTTCCAGCATGTTCTTCTTCTTGCTGTCCTTCATTTCTGTCTGTATAACTCTTCTTCTTTGTGCCAGTCCCATCAGTACCTCCTTACTACAGGCACTGCCAATCATAGTGATTTAGCCCCAGACCTATAGGTAAACGCCTTCATTAACTTCTATGGGCATCATAAGTGCTGAAGAGCTCTAGGGTGAGATTAATAATTAGGTAATGGTTCTCATGTGCTGTGAAAATGAGAAGCCAGGCTCAGGAAATACTGAAAGCACTGTGGTTATCAGTAGCTGAGGAAACTCCTGTTTACTCACCCCTTGTCCCTGATTCGTTTCAAGCCAGACATGAGATCTCCGCTCGTCTACAATGGACTTTAAATGCAATCAAGTTCCCCCTGCAACCTCGATTCATCTCATGGGGTAAAACAACGCGAAGGCTTGCAATTCACTGGCGGGTTTTGGAAGTGTGGTGTGAGGTTCTGGAGAAAACTTTGTTGATTAGCTAGAGAATGAAGGAGCGGCGACACAATTGCTTATTGAATAGTGATGTCCGGGTCCTAGTTATTCCTTTACCATAGATTAAGAGGAATTAGAGAACAGTTCACGTCCGTCCTGCTTAAACCTGACCCAGTTTATTTACACTCTAATCTTACTTCAGAGCATGAGAGGTAAAAGGAGCTGCTCTTATCAATTAATAGCTGCAGAAAATTTAGATTTCAAGTTCAACACAAGAGCTATTTATCCCAAAGCACTAGAGAGCTGAAGAAGCACTCCCAGGCTTGCCAGGCTGGGGGGTGCTGTGGGGGGGGGGTGGGAGTGGGGGGGGGTGGCACGGAAATGCTGAAGGGATTTTTTTTTTCTTTCCCCCTTAAGAGTTTGAATGACTGTGAAATCTTGGATTTTCTGGCGACCTGTGTTAAAGCCCTGGGGCGAAAGCAGACCTATAATGGATCTATTTCTGAATTGTTCAGCAGTATTGGAGTTTAAAACAGCAGTCGTGGTACATGCATATAATGAGGCCAGTGACTCCTGTGCATCTAGGAGGGCATCGGTCACAGCCTGCATGGCCCCTCCAAGCACATAGTAGAGTGAACTCTTCCTCGGCCCATTTCTAGAATTCTCTTAGGAGCCAGTCCTATATTGAGCCAACATGGAAGCTTCTTTAGGGCTCTGAAAGAAAGGGTCAGAGAATGACCATGGCCGCAGTCCACTGTCAGAAATTCGCTTCTCTGAACTAAGGCATAGTTTTCTATTCCTAGACTCCTGGGAAGGGGCATGCGTTGTCTTTACCAGTCACAAATAATGGAGTATTTCTTTGACAAACATTTGCTGTTTGTTGAATTGGCTCATAAAGTGAATAACTCAAAGTTAGGATGAGAAGATGCATTTTCTACTTGCACAACCTCAGGTCACAGCCTGCAAAACCTGCTGGCGCGGATCTCCAAGCTCACTTCCGCTGCTAACACGAAGTCTGTACACAGATCATGAAGGGTGGGAGTGCATGGCTATGAGGATACATGGGTCGCCTGAGATGCACTCCTAGGAGCCCAGAAATTCATCAGATGTCTTGGGAACTTTGACATGTTCTGTACTAGTCCCTAGTCTGGGTTCTGGAGCTTGGCATAGAGCCTGGGGTGATCAGTATCCAATAATATTGCATTAAAAATGGGGAAATTGGTCTGGAGAGATGGCTTAGGTTCAATTCTCCAGGTCCCACATAAACCACATGCATATGGTGGCACATGCATCCGGAGTTTGTTTGCAGTGGCTGGAAGCCCTGTCATGCTCATTCTCACTCTCTCTCTGTCTCTAATAAATAAATACATAAAAAATAAAAACTAGAAAATTAATGGCTAGCTATATATTAGTTTCCAGGTTCTAGAGTGAAGTAGCACATTCTGGGTGGCTGGAAATAAGTGAAATTTTAGGCTAAGCATGTGGTTTATTTGGCGGAGTGCTTGCCTAGCATTCATGAAGCCCTAGTTTCCATCCCCAGAGCAAAAACGACATGAGACTATCTCAGAAGGAAGAGGCAGAGGAGGAGAGGACTCAGAAATAGATGTGCACCGGGGAGATAGGGTAAAGACAGGGAGGACAGCTCTGGAAAGATGAAAGCAAGATCAGCGTGATAAGGCCACAAGCCAAGCCATGCCTGGGGCCTGAAACCCTGCAGAGGCAAGCATCCACTCCCCTTTGCAGGTTTCAGGGGGAGTACAGCTTTCCTAGTACCTTGGTTTTGGATTTTTACTTTCTAGACCTTCTGTGAGAATGTAAGTTTCTATTACTTGTTTGTCCTTCTCCTTCTTTCTCCTTTCTTTCTTTCTTTCTTTCTTTCTTTCTTTCTTTCTTTCTTTTCTTTCTTTCTTTCTTTCTTTCTTTCCTTTCTTTCTTTCTTTCTTTCTTTCTTTCTTTCTTTCTTTCTTTCTTTCTTTCTTTCTTTCTTTCTAAGACTGGGACTCATGTACCCTGGGTTTACCTCAAACTCAAAATTCAAGGTAGCAAAGAATGACCTTGAATTTCTGATCCTCCTGCTTCCACCTCCTGAGTGCTGGGATTACATGTGTGGATCACCATGTAGCAGAAGAAACCGTCTTACTGGTCATGTCGGCTTGTGTCCACCCTAGGACCTCATCTTGACTTGCACATGCATAAACCCTGTTCCCCAACAAAGTCACATGTACAGGTGAAATAGGGAGCCAAGACTCCCCCATATATCCTTTTAGGGGTCATAGTTCTATGACAGCGACTTCATACCTCTGTTGAGAGAATGAAATGGAGCATAAAGATGGGAAATGTCTTGATGAGGGGTAAGTCTTTATGAACACAGGACTTGGGATTCAGTTGGGATGTGAGTCAACCCTTTCTCCCACAGCAGACTATTTTAGGGGTGCAGAAACCAATGAGAGGATAGATTTAAAAAGTAAGGTCAAGACATAACAACTATTTCATTACTTTCAAAGAGTTGTCTGGGTCTAGTCAGGGTCACAAGTGAACAGAGTGCCTGTGTTCACTTTAAGAATGGAAGAAGCAAGGGCTGGAGAGATGGTTCAGTAGCTAAGGTGTTTGCCTGAAAAGCCTCAGGACCCAGGTTCAATTCCCCAGTACCCACGTAAGCCAGATGCACAAGGTGGTGCATGTGTCTGCAGTTCATTTGCAGGTGCTAGAGGCCTTGGTGTGCCCATTCTCTCTCTAACTGCCTCTCTCTCAAATAAAGAAAGAAAGAAAAGGAAAGGGAAAAAGAAAAAGAATGGAAGAAGCAGGCAAGGAATGCCCTTCACAAGAGCCATGCTAGGGATAATGCAAAACACTCCCTCAGCTAATCTCCATGTCATTGTTACTGCCAACCTCCAATGTCACTTCATGAAGAAAAGCTTTAAGAAGTGCCAGAAACCCAGGCTGGAGAGATGGCTCAGTGGTAAAGACCTGAGTTTGATTTCTCAGTACCCAGGTAAAGCCAGATGCACAAGGTGGTGCATGCATCTGGACTTTGTTTTCAGTGGATCTCTTTCCTCTCTCTCTCTCTCTCTCTTACATAAATAAATAAATAAATAAATAAATAAATAAATAAATAAATAAATAATTTTATTTTAAAAAATGAAGTACCAGGAACCTACAAGCACTGGGCTTCTCACTCATGGCCCCTGACCTCTAAGAACAGAAATTCTGAGGTACACAGAGACAGCCACAGACATAGCTTCTGCATTTCTCCTTTTTCTTTTTGGGGTTAATGCCAGGGAAGAGTTGCATTTGAGTTGATTAGGGACCTCAGGTCTAAATTTCAATTCTGGGTTGAATAGTCACTTTTTGTTTCCTGGAGGTTTGAATAAATCATCCAATCTGCTTCAGTTTCAACTATTTTCAGCATTTCTATTAATATCACTAATTCTGCCTGCTTAGGACCCTGAAGTCACTGAGTCTGTTTGTGCCTTAATTTGGGATGAGAAAGAGGAAGGAGGCACAAGATTCACCCAGAACCAAACACAAGAAAATGGGCTGGAGTTAATCTGCAACATTTGCCGAGTGCGTAGGGACAAGTTTCTTTTTCATGGTCTTTGCAACTCCGGTTTGCTGTAGCCCGCAAGTTATGGAATTTGTTCGGCTGGGCTGTAATTCTGGTAAACAGAGGGGAGATGCTTATATAAAGAAGGTGGTTTAATTTTCATTCTGATTTGACAAGGAGATAGTCAGATGAGCTCTTACAAATCAAAGTACCACAAGATAAGTGCAGTTAATCCATCGTCCTCCCCTTTTTGCTTTGCATGCTAGGAAGCTCAGAGGTAATAAAATATGATGAACGAACCCATGGTTCTGTCTCACTTATCTATTGCTATTAACAAACTACCCCAAGCTTCGTGGTTCAATTCAACAATTTATTATTATTTAATCTTTCATGACTCTGAATTGATAAGACTCAGTCGAACAATTCTTGCTTGGAGACTCTTGGGCGTTTAAGGTGGTGTGTTCATTCATACAACCAGCACCTGGACTGGGTTGACTGGAGACTGAGTAAACATATCTCTCCCTCCACACAACTGGCTCCAGCTTCCACACAGCATGGTAGCAGTTGTAGCTCATACACTGTAGCTGGGAACATATCAGAGGGATATGTATGATGTATGTTCGGTGTACTAATGAGCTTAGAGTTCATAGCTAAGGTCATCTATGGAGACCCCTGGCACTTGTATGTCTTTTTCTATTTTACAGGGTCTTGTCAGACATGGATCTTTCCATGCGAGCCCTTGGGAGAACTCAGCAAGCATGTATATGTGTGTGTGTGTGTGTGTGTATACATACATTCCTCTTGTTTAGGACCTGTCAATGTACCTGTATCTTTACTATACTACCTCCCCTGGCCTCCCCCAATGTTATGTAAATGTGGCAGATTTACAACTCTGATCCCACTCGACAGGCAAGGTGTGATGTTTTACCTAGATTAGGTTACCTTGATTAGATTAAGTGAGCTGGGAGGACCCACCTTAAAGGCACCATTTCACGAGTTGGGGTCCTGGACTGTATATAAAGGAGACAGCTGGCTGAGCAGCAGCATTCACCGCCCTCCGCTTCCTCACTGTGGACTGAATGCGACCAGCTACCCCCACGCTCCTGCTTGCTAGGCCTTGTCCACCATGACGGACTGTTAGCAGAACTGTAAACTGAAATAAACCCTTCCCCCCTTCAGCTGATTTTTGTCAGGTATTTTGTCCCTGCTGATGAGAAAGTAACTAATCCAGAAAATAAGCTCCAGAAGTGGGGCCATTGCTGGGCTAAACCTGACCAAAGGCCATAGGCTTTTGGGACTGATTTTGCAGGAGGAATGTGGACAATTCGGAACTATGGGCTAGAGTAGCACTTGAATACTGTCTGGAGAGCTTGGAAGAACTTCATAACACACATGGGGACTGAGGTTCAAGGATTAGTGCCTGGCCAAGGGAATTCAGCCAGGAAGTGGTAGGTTGGGCCCTGAGCAGGTGTATCTATTGGCAACCAATGTTCTCCAGCACCTGGTGAGGCCCTGGCAGAGAGCTAAGTTTAAAACCCAGGTGGGACTCCCACCTGCTACCTCTCCATCACCCCTTCACAGCAGAAGTTTCTGAGAAAAACCCCTAGAACTGGGGCTGGGGATGTAGATAGGGATACCACGCTTGCTGAGCACACACAGGTCCTGGCTTCAATCCTGAGTACCAACATAATAATAATAATTATTATATATTATATATTATATTTTTATATTTTTTATATTTTTATTTATATTATATATATTATATTTTATTTATAATAATAATAAAATAAAATAATTTATATTAATAAATAAAATTCCCAGAAACAAAACCAGCTTTGCCACCTCCCGGCTCTGGAGCTGGGACTTTTCTACAACCGGGTTTCTTCATCTGTAAAATAGCGTTGCTGATGGCGACAGAGCCTGTCATGGGTGTTAAATCAATGAATGTCCCAAAGCAATGCCGAATAAGAACTCCAATGGGACATCCATCTACAAGGAGTGGGATAAAAGAGCCTTGGGCTTGTTGCCCTACTCTGTGATTTTCTTGGTTTTATGTGGACCTTGCAAACATCTAGCTGCTGCCGCTGCTCCCTCTGGCTTAATACTATACATTACCAGTAGACTGAAAGCCCCCAATCGACGTAAATGCCTGCCAAGAGGGCCAGGTCAGCTGCAGGATGCAGTTATGAAACACAGTCATGACGTGTAGGCCAAGCTGCTCTTCCACAGCCGCTCAAGCGCACTGGCTCTCCTTTTATTGATTTATACTGACACTGTCTCCCTGGGTGCCCAGCCACTCTCACTCCCAAGTGCACTTGCACATTCACACCCAACTTCTCTCCCCTGCACTCCATTTTTGTACACATGCTCTCAGTTCGCTCACCCAAAGACACCCCTTACACCTACAGATACATGCCTGTGGACTGTGTACCCTCCAGCCTCAGATCCACAGATAGCACTGCTTCTGAGCTTCCAAATCCCCAGAAATGACAGTCAAGTATCTGCAAGCACTCCTTGAAGGGCCAAAGTAGACTACATGTGCCTGCAAAGCTCTGGACACCCAGATACACCTGCCAGGGATATTCAGCCCTCGAAGATCTTTATCTGTGGTCCCAGAGTGCCAGGGAATGGATTTCCTTGTAGCTCACTTGCACCCTGCCCAAACAACCCACACAGCCCACAGACATGCTGTTTTCCTTAGCTGGTGCTTAAAGGGGCAGGCACTCCTGACCCAGGGAAGGTATGTGCTTAAAGATAACTGCCTGCTTTCCCCATCTCACGGTGGGGAGTGGGGGAAGAATTGAGCTGAATATGCACCTATGAAGAAGGGCAAAGAGCCAGAAATAACTAGGAGCAACAGCATTTCAACTGACAGGCCCAGAAATAGAGCTTATTCCAGAGCATGTCAGGGCCACAGAGCGAGTCATTCTGATCTCCAGCATGCCCATACAAAAGATGGCAGGGCTGGGGAGATGGCTTTGTGATTTGGAGTGCTTGCCATTTAAACAAGAGGACCTCAGGGGCCAAAGACTGCCAAGTTCAACTCCCCAGAATCCATGTGAAAAAGGCTGGGCATGAGGCTTGGTGTGGTGGTTCATACCTTTAATCCCAGCACTTGGGAGGCAGAGATAGGAGGAGTGCTGTGAGTTTGGGGCCAATCTGAGATTACATAGTGAATTCCAGTGCAGCCTGGGCTAGAGCGAGACCGTATCTTGGAAAACCAATCAACCAAACAAAAGACCCTGGGCATGACCATGCACAGCTGTACCCTCAGTCCATGGAGAATCACCGGGTTGAGACAGAGACCCAGTTTTAAGAAAATATGCTAATGTGTGATATAAGAAAGTCACCTGAAGTTCTCCTCTGTCCTCTGTATGTGCACACACATGGGTGGGGCATGCATCTGTATACACGTTCATACACTATTCATCACACACCACAACACATATACACTCTACACACACACACACACACACACACACACACACGGACTAGGGAGATGGCTCAATGGGTAAAGCACTTGCTGCACAAGAATGGGGAGCTGAGTTTGGAACCCCAGCACCCACAAGAACCAGCCACTGCAGCACACATCAGTAAATCCCAGCACTGAGGAGGAGGAGACAGTGGGTCCCTAGGGCTAGCTAGTCTAGTCCAATCAGTGAGCTTTGGGTTTAATGAGGGACCCTGTCTCAAAAATAAGGTAGAGGATGATTGAAGAAGACATTCAACATTAACCTCTGGCCTTCACACATGCGCGCACACACTCATGCACACCCCCACACATATGGACACACACGCATGCATTCATGCAAAGTTTTTTTTTTTTTTTTTAAGCCATGTAAAGCTCTTGGGTAACAAACAGAGCACAGTGCATCCCCTCCTCAGCACAGCTTCTCAGAGCCTGGCTCCGGGACCATAGGAAGAAGCTGCAAGCAGCCTCAAGGCTCAGGAGGTGGAGCTGAGGACAAGGCGATGAGAGTGGGATGGTTTAAGGAAGGAACAACAGAAGGTAACTGACCCATCAGGAGGATGCAAAATGAAGACTGGGTAACAATGGATTCTGGGAAGGTAAAGTCAAGGAGTCACGAGATAATGGAACTACTCAACATCAAGAGGCCTGCAGGACTTAGCTGGACTGCAGAGGTTAGCCATGGCAGGGAGGAAAGACCATGTATTTCCTGTTGGGATGGGAGTGTGTTCCTCACAGAAGATTGGCTTGCCAGTTTTGCTCTCTCCTCATCTATTCTGATGTGGAAGGCAAATATCTTGAGTTCCTTCATGACCCTTTTGAATAAATTTACATTGCAGAAGGGTGGAAGGGGTGGAGGAGGCAAGAAGACAAGATTTCCAGAACCCTGAGTGTGAAAATAGAGATAGGGAGACAATAGGGAACGAGAGAAGGAAAGAAAAGAAGGGGGCTGGAGAGATGGCTTAGTGGTTAAGGTGTTTGCCTACGAAGCCAAAGGACCCAGGTTTGATTCCCCAGGATCCACATAAGCCAGATGCACAAGGTGGCACATGTGTCTGGAGTTTGTTTGCAGCAGCTAGAGGCCCTGGTGTGCCCATTCTCTCTAACATATATATGTGTGTGTGTGTGTGTGTGTGTGTGTGTGTGTGTGTATGCCTCTCTCTCTGTGTCAAATAAACAAAATTAATCAATTTTAAACAATCAAGAAAGCTACTAACACATCACCTAGAATACAGATGAAAAGAAAAAAGAAAGTAGAGAATGAAGAAGGATGGAAGGAGAGATTAAAAACAAGAAAACATTAAAAAAGAGACTGGGCTTGTTGCTCGGTGTGAACATGTGTGAACATCCTACGCATGAACAGGGGGTGGGCATGCTTAGGAAACAGGCCCTGCTTTCAGCGAGCGTATGATCTACTTGAGGAGAACAGGCCACTGACCAATCTCAATATAAGGCAGAAATAGCCAATTCTGCAGAGAGAACTGACCAACTGTGCTTTGACCTGAGGTGGTGAGGGAAGGCGGCCTTTGCCTGCCTCTGGAGATTTATGTAGGAGGGAAGCAGGTAGAAGGGACAGGCTCTGCTCCATGGACTGCCCCCTCTACCTCATGAAACCTAGAGGTCATGTCTCTCTGTGGGGACAGATCGCTTTATCCTGAACATCCTTTCTGCCTGGAAACCCCACACAGACTGTGCCAGGCCAAATTTGAGTTTCTACAAAAACAAACTGGGAGTTTTTCATAGGCAAATTAGTCTGTCTAAAGGACTATCACTCTTTAAGATGATTTATTTATTTATTTATTTTTATTGATAACTTCCTTAATTGTAGACAATATCCCATGGTACTTTCCTCCCTCCCCCGCACTTTCCCCTTTGAAACTCCACTCTCCATCATATCCCCTCCCCCTCTCAATCAGTCTCTCTTTTCATTTTGATGTCATCATAAGACGATCTTTCATTATAGTGTGGGGTCCTTGTGTGCTCATTTGTTAATTCTTTCTGAGACAGGGTCTCGTATGTAGCCTAGGCCGGCTTCATACTCTCTGTCTTCTTGCCTCAGTCTCCCAGGTTCTGGGATTACAGGTATGCAACTCCCACACCTATCTTGCTTCTTATTTTTTTTTTCTTTGATAAAAATGCCCTGCTGACATGGTGGCACATGCCTTTAAACCCAGCACTTGGGAGGCTGAGGTAGGAGGATTGCTGTGAGTTCGAGACCAGCCTAAGACTAATTCCAGTTCAGCCTGGGCTACAGCAAGATCCTACCTCAAAAAACAAAAAGCAGGACTGGAGAGATAGCTTAGTGGTTAAGGCACTTGCCTGCAAAACCAAAAAACCAAGGTTCAATTCCCCAGTACCCATGTAAGCCAGATGCACAAGGTGGCACATGCACCTGGAGTACATTTGTGGTGACTGGAGACCCTGGCATGCTCATTCTCTTCCTCTCTCTCCCCCCTCTCATTTTCTCTCTCTTAAAAATAAATAAATAACCAAAAGGAAAACAAATAAAAAAGACTGCAGAGTATTCACAACTAAATGTGCATGTGGGGACTGGAGGAATGGCTTAGTGGTTAAGGTGCTTGCCTGCAAAGCCAAAGGACCTCAGTTCAATTCCCTAGTATGTAAGCCAGATGCACAAGGTGGTGCATGCATCTGGAGTTCCTTTGCAGCGGCTGGAAGCCCTGGTGGGCCCATTCTCCCTCCCTCCCCCCTCTCTCTTTCCCTCTCTCAAATAAATAAATAAAAATTCTTTTAAAAAGAAAAAAAAATGCCCTGCTGAATAAAACAATGTTAAGAGACAGTAGATTTCAGGATTTTTTTTTTCCTCAATATTTTTACTTGGCAACTTAATAGTGGGCCAACTACACTGCTCCCTAAGGTTCTGTTGATGTTAAATCACCTCATAGTCTGTGAACAACTGGCCAAGTAGCAAGTAAACCTACTGGGCTCGAGGCCATGCTCCCTCCTTCCCTCGGGCTCCCGGTCCCTCCCACGGGGCTTCCTAAGCTCCTTATATTGCCTTGCTTCCGTGTAGAGTCACTCTCTTCTCCCAGGCTCCTTAAACAGGAGGTGATAAACTGACTCACACTGAGGCAGCCATGAGGGAGGCCAGATTCACACAGCCTCCCCCAGGGGCTGTCAGATTTTAGTGGAGTATAAAAAACTTAATTCAAACCAATGAATTGTAATGATGGAGTTTCAAGCCCTTCCACCGGGCAGTGAGGAAAATATATTTATTTTTAAATAAAGGGCCTTCATCTGAAATCAAGCCACGCCCTTCAAATAATCTGCTAGAGAGGAGGCAAGGGTAATAAGTGATTCTGTCTTCCAGACCAAAATGTCACTGTGAAAAGAAATCCTGACCTTCTCTCTGCCTTTCTCCAATATAGGATTCATCAGGCAATCTCTCCCCTCCTATCCCCTGGGCAGCAGAGCCCCTGGCAGTCTGTCATAGAGGACCCAAGTGTGTTTGGGACAGTTTTCTGAAGCATGCCCATTGAAATAGACGCTCATGCTCACTTCTAGATTCCCAAGGAGCAGGGTGGTGCCAGAACATAGTGGAAGATAAATGAACGTGCAACTGGATATGGAGTACTAGATTAAATACAGCTCAGGCTCCGTGGGGCACCTGGGCAGAGGCTGCACTTGGGCAAATGTACCAGTTTAAAGCCCAGAACACTTTGAAAACTGACTCCCCGAGTCTTGACAGCAAACTACCGAAGGGCCAACAAAGAAATAGGGAGATCCAAGAGGAGAGACAGGTGGAAGGTGCCACAAATTCTGTTTTATCCACTGAAGACCTCATTTCCTGAACCAGCCCACCATTTCCCTATGCACATATATTAAAAGCATCCTCTGGCCAGGCATGGAGGTGCACAACTGTAATGGGGGGATGGCGGGGGGGGGGAATGGAGGCTGCAGGATCTCAAGTTCTAGGTGAGCCTGGGCTACAAAGTATCACAACCTTGTCTAAAAAAACAAAAATTCCCAGCACTCAGGAGGCAGAGGCAGAGGTTAGTAAGATCACTGTGAGTTCGAGGCCACCCTGAGACTATATAGTGAATTCCAGGTCAGCCTGGGCTAGAGTGAAACCCTATTTTGAAAAACAAAACAAACAAACAAGAAAGTATGATCTGTGGTTTTTTTTTTTTTTTTTTTGATGGGAAAAAAATAGACAGGATCTGGGACAAAGCCACCCCATCTTTTGTTCTCCTGAACACTCCATGGACTAAATAGTCTCGCACATCACAGAGGAGAATTTTAAGTGCTTTGTTTCTGCAGAAATGGGGCAGGGATCCTGGCCACATCTGTCAGGCCTCCTGAATTCTTCAATATGGTCGCCACTGACTAGGCAGGAGGGCCCCTTTCCTGCAAGGCGATGATTCTGGTTCTGGTTCTGGGAGTGGGGCTTCTGGACCATCACCTACCTGGCAACTTCTCACCCCAACCCAGGACCCGCTGAGAGGGAACTCTGGAAGGCGTCCATCACCTGCTTGAAGGGTCTCTCCAGGTGTCTCTCTCTAGACTGAAGTTTGAGAACCTTGCAGAACTCAATGTCAGGAACCTCACACAGGGCCGCAGCTCATAGGTGACCTAAAAAACAACGATCCCCAAACCAAGGGATGACTCAGGGGCCCTCTGACACCCCCAAGCCTGGGCTAAGCAACTGTGGATGTCTTTTCTTCTGCCCCATGCCTGTTGTGACTTGACCCACAGGGAAGCAACTCCGTGAGGAACCAGCTGTGTCCTCTCTGACTTCCAGTTTTGTAGTATGACTTCCAATCCGCACAAACCCACCAGTGCCGAAGGAAGCATGGACAAACTTTCCAAGATGCGTTGTTTCACGGCCCCCAAACAGTTATCTTAATGACCATCCCAGGGCTGTAAGGCAGGCCCTGAGCTGATGGCTCTGTGTAACCTCCCCCCCCCCCCCACCCCACAGAGGCCCTTCCTGGCAGCAGAACCTGGGTAGGCGAGCAGCCAGTCCCAACCTGCCTCCCCAAAGCCTAGGATGTGTCCTGATTTTTTTAAAGCCCTTTGGGCACTTCAAGGGCTTCACCCTTTTCATTTGAGGCTTGGGTCCCTTTGTACTGGCCTAATTAATTCATTTTCTTTTTCGGTCCAAAGAGGATGCCAGAGCACAGCGATGCAAATCAAATACAAACTCGCTCTGGGCACCAATATTCTGGACAGTTAAAACAAAGAGGCACGGCACAAAACCGGGGGGGGGCACCCAGAACGTGTCGCCAATCAGGCGGCAGGGTGGGGCTCCAACCGTGCCAACAGGAAGGCAGCCCCAGCCCTGCAGGCGGACAGGTGGAGGTTGGCAAGGGTCAAAATCCATCCAGGAGGGCTGGGAGCTGGGCAGCTGCGGGGCTCAACTCCAGGGAGCACTCTCCCTTTCATTCCCTGCGGGAATGGCGCTCGGGGGACCCCCGAAATATCAAAAAGCCACCACCAAAAAAACCCCATTGCCCGGGTGCGAAGTGGAAGGATGGGAGGGGGGTGGGGGAATGCGGGAAGACAGGAGAGATGGAGAAAGGGAGGGAGTTAGGGGGAAAAGGAAGAAAGTGGAAAGAGAGAGAGGGTTAGGAAGAGAGGTGAGAGGACGGGGGATCGCGCCGAGCTAGGGCGCGGGAGGCAGGCGGAGGAGGAAGGGAAAGAAAGAAATGGGGAGGGGGTGGCCGGGAGCCCACCGGACCCAGGGCTGGGGGAAGACCCGGGCGATCTCCACCTGCGTGGACGTCCCCCGGCCCGAGGCGGTGGCAGCCAAGGGGGAGGTTGGGAGGGAGCGGCCGGGAGGCGGGCTGGGCAGGGAGGCCGAGGGGAGGGAAGGAGGGAAGATGGAAGGGAGGGAGGATGGAGGGAGGAAGGGAGGGGACGGGGCCGGCGAGGCGGGGAGGAGCCGGCGCGCGGCTGGGGCTGCGGGGGCGGCGGCGGCGGGTCCGGCGGTGGCGGCAGGTGGCCCCGCGCGCGGCGGCCGCCGGCCGGGGGCGGGCTCCGGGGAAGGTGGCGCCTCGGGCGGGGGCCGGTCCCTGCACCAGGTGACCTGTTCCGGCCGGGATCCGAGCGGCCTCGCCATGCAGCGGCTCCGGTGAGCGCGGCGGCGGCGGCGGCAGCAGCAGCAGCAGCAGCGGCAGCCCCTGCCGCCCGCGCTCGGTCCTCCACCCCCGGGGCGAGGGGCTGCAGCCATGGTCCCCCCGAGAGCCGCTGTCCCCCCGGGCCTCGGCGGCACCCTCCCTGCCGGCGCGCTGCTCCTGCTCAGCTACCTGGTGAGCGCCGGACTCTGCTCGGGTCCTTCCCCCTCCGCGCGGGCCCCGGGGACGCGGGTGGGAGACAGCCGGGGGATCCCCGCAGCCGGACGTGGGCATGGCTAGGCGAGTTTCCCCCCTTTTTCTTTTTCTTCTTCTTCTTCTTCCCCGCCGCCGCCGCGCTCCGGGCGCTCCGGGCAGCCGGATGGAGTACCCTGAGCGCGGAGAGGGACGCGTGGACCGACCGGACTTGCCGGGCGACTCTCGCTCGGGTCCATCCCTCTCCCGTTTAGACTCGCTGTGGACCAGGATCAGGTCCCCCTCCGGGAGCCCCTCCCTTGTCTCACTCCCCCTGGAGCCTTGCTACCCTGCACTGGCTCCCTGTCCCTCTCCACTGCCCCCTCCCCCAGTCCTCTCCTCTGGACTTCCCATTCATCTTCTGGTGTCCCCTTCCTTCTCGTGCCCAACTTCCCCCCACCCCCCCACGCACCTGCCACCCACCTGGACCCTCCTTGGAGTTTACGCCGGCCGTGTGCTCCCGCCCCCCGGACGGTTCTGTGCCTTTACGGGGGCCACCTCGCCTCTCCCATCTCTATCCAACTCCTCCTTGGTCACTCCAGCCAAGTTGCGGATGCCAGAAAGAATTCTAGTTCTTTGTGCTCCGCTTACTGCCAGAGTAGTGACTTTAGCTGCGTGTGGAACATTGTTAGTTCAGAGACCGGGCTTGGCTTCTGCATGCCAGTTTTGCAATTTGCACACTACTTCTTGGCTTCTGGTCTACTCATCAACTAAATGGCAGTAACCTATTTTTCAAAAACCAACTCATTTGCAATAGCAGAGTCATTGAGACCCTCAGAACAAGGTGGGGAGATATTTCTCAGTTTCTTCACTGGCTTTTTTTCCTCCTGTGTTTGAATTCTGCCAAACACTAGTAGATTTTTCAGAAGGGCACACCTCTGCTGTACAGACTACTTTGGGTTCGAATGTCCTGCAGAAACCTTGCATTAACTTGCCATATATTACTGTAAATAAATGAAATGGAAAATGCTGAATCATGAAACTGATGTAATAGGAAATTCACAGAATGTAAAAAAAAAAATGAGCAGTGTCATTGTCCAGAATTCTTTTCATTTATGCGACAGTGTCATTATTTGGAATCTATTCTTAAAAGCTAAAAACTGCTTACAAGATACTGGCAGGAATTGCAGCTTGATTCTGGAGAAATTCCCCATCCCACCCAAGTTTTTTCTTTTAAACACTCCTTACCTCTTAAATGTTTCATTTCTTGAAGCAAGAAAGTGTAAAAATGCAAATTGCCACTCCGTCCTTGTATCTACCTGTTGAGCAACCCTTACTTTTACTTGAATTGCAAAATTAGCCAATACCAAATTTTATAGTTGAGTTTCCTTTCATATTTTCACAAGAAGTTGTCAGTTAACATGAATGATTTTTTTTTCGCCCAAGGGATATTATTATTTAATATTTATGCCACGGGGTTACAGCACACAGGCTCATAAATAAAAGTGCCGCAACAAATGACAGGGGGCTCAGCTGAAACAGATGATCCCTGTGCACAAGGCACTGCTGATTAGAGCGGAAGCAGAACCGATGTCCTCAAGCATCACATGAAGTATTCACATATAGGTGGTCTGGAAAGTTCCACATGGGAATCTCAAGACTGGAGAGGAGGGACCCCTTGACAGCAGAAGAAATCAGAGCGCAGAGCCTAGAGGCCTGTGTGACAAGACACTGAGATGGAGGAAGTACAGGAGTTCTGGATTAGTGATGGGCGCTTCAGAGGAGTGGATCAGACAGGGGAAACAATGGTGGAGCGGACAGACGCGACAGAGGGTAGCAGTGAGCTAGAGGTGATGCCTTGGTGTGGAGAGTCTACCCAGAGGAACATCTAGACAGCCAGGGAAGGGGGTGGGATGTACTTTGGAACATGATGGAGGGTGTCGGAGGGTGTCTGTCTTCCCAGTTCCTTCCGAGATGCGCTTTTTTGTTTGTTTATTTATTTTTTATTTATTTTTATTTTTTTTTTTTTTTTGAGGTTGGGTCTCGCTTTAGGAATTCAGTTTGTAGTTTCCAGCTGGCCTTGAACTCATGGCCATTCTCCTGCCTCTGTCTCCTGAGTGCTGGGATTAAAGGCGTGTGCCACCACATGCCCTGCCCTAGATGCGCTTTCTTGTGAGGGGCTTCTGAGGTGCAGCTGGGTTAGTGGGAGAGCCAGTCATCGCTGAAGATGGATTTGCACACCCAGGGAAGCAAAGTCTCACTTACGAGGAGGTCTTCACAGTGTGTTCCGACTGTGGTGCTGCGGGTTTTACTCTCCTAGCGTGTTCTGCCTGAAATATTTCTGCAGGGCAAGGTATCTTGATTTTGGAGAAGCTTGGAGTGTCAACCGGATAGCTGTGGTAGCTTACTGCCGTCTGGATTTTGCTCCTTGTAACCCATTCCTCTCACGCATAAATACACAATTAGCAGCTAGTGTGCAACTGTCCAGGATGTGAGGTCATGTCTAAAACAACCTTATATATACAAAGCAGGAAGTGCAGGCCACGTAATAGAAGCAGGATGTTAAAGAGGAAAAGAAAAAAGTAATCCCAGAAAACATTCAACATCGGCAAGAAAGAGGTAAGGAACTGGTCCTTGAGACAGTCCAGAGCAGCTGTGGGGTTTAGTTTATATGACTGTCCCAAGTGGATGGCCACTGAGCTTTCAAAAGCCAAATCGTCAATGATTGGGAGACCTATTCCTGTTTTGTGTCAGCCTGTTCACAGGGCTGGCTTGCAAGTAGCTTTCTGAACATGTGGCTTTGAGCTCCTGCCCTCACTGGGAGTGTGCCCTCTGGGATCAGGGTCCTGAGGAAAGGGCCTTTCTTCTCTGGTGTCTGGGACAGAGTAACCTTCAGTATCAGCCCGTGAGGAGTAGTGTGACTGTCGCTAGGATACTACCAGAGCATGAATAATTGTGATGAGGCCCAAAAGATAAGTCACGGAACGATGCCAGGCAGATTTCTGAAAAGATGATCCCTGGTTCCAGCAACTGCCAGAAAATCCTAATGTCAACAAAGGTCAAGACCGCAGAGAGCATTCTGGGAGAGGACAAGAGCCTCCCAAACAAAGGGGACCAGAACTGCTTCCGCTGAGGTCACTGCTGCAGGGAAGCCTTGTCCACCAGGACTCACCTTCCCCAATTAATCCTTCCCGTTGTCCATGCCCAACTAGAACAGGCCTGAGGCTGCCCCAGCCCTGTCCTTGACAGTGGAGCTTCTAGAAGGCAATTCTGTCCATCTGAACTCTAGTCTCGATTGAATAATCTTTTCCTTAAGTGAGAAAATAAATCTCACCATGGGCAATATTGATGTCAGCTCTAGAGCTGAGATATCCAGAGTGGACATTTGAGCTTGTTAGACAACTCAGGGACAAAGAAATAAGAGGACATTAGCAGCACAGATATATGGAGGGATCGTTAGCACAGACGGCAGCTGTGATGGAGTCTTGTACCAAAGTGTCTGTAAGTGGTCATATCCCATCCATCTAAGAGCATTCACTAGCTGCCTTACTATGTGTGCATACTATACAAAGACCCGAAAAGCACTTTCAGGGACCCTCGGTTATTCAGCTCAAGGAATTGTAACTGTGGATATTTGAAATCCAGAAATAGCCCCACATTTTCCATCCTCCAACAGCCTCCACATTCAGTCTAATCACTGCTTCTAAAATCTCTCATGCCATGGCACCCACCTTTTGCTTTTTGCCTCTCTTGGCTGCCTGTGGGTAACAATGTAGGTAGAAGGCAGAGGGGAAAGATAGAAGAGAAGAAATAAAGGACCCAGGCGATTCGCTGAGAAGATGGATAGACTGGAATGGACCATAAATAGCCTAAAGTGAATTCAGTTACTCTGCTTATTGGCTCGTCCCGTCCCCCTGAGGGAGGAACCGAGGGCAGGAGGAGGCTGAGGAACTGCTGACAAGGTTCTGCATTGGCAGCTCCTGCCTTACCAGGAGAAGGGCTTACTCATGCTGCTGAGAGCACTCAGACCCGTGTGTGTGTGTGTGTGTGTGTGTAAAACACACTAGCTGTTCACCCTGAGATGAAGCAAACTGAAACATCTGGAATGGGAGGGGAGAGTGGTAGCCTTTCCCCTTTCCATATGGCATGATGGAGTCTCTAGCCAGTAAGTGGGGACAGAAAGGAGGACAGGTATGTTGAGAGTGTCATTTTGGATGCTTCCAGAAGGCAAGAGGCACACTTTGACTGCCTCTCCCATCAATACAGATTTGAATTTTGGTTCTGCTTTCTGACATTATATATATATAATATATCATGTATATCTCAAAACATATATATATGAGAGAGAAATAGAGAGAGAATAGGCATGCCAGAGCCTCCAGCCACTGCAAATGAACTCCAGACGCATGTGCCACTTTGTGTATCTAGCTTTACTTGGGTACTGGGGAACTGAACCCAGGTCCTTAGGCTTGGCTGGCAAGTGCCTTCACAACTGAGCCATGCTCTCCAGCCCTGCTTTCTGCTTTTCAATAGCTGGTTGGCCCCAGGGCAAGTTATTAACCCACTCTAAATTCATCCCATGCCCTCTGTTGAAAACAAGACTGCTGTATCCCTCAGAGGGCTGCAGTGAGGACCAACTTCCTGTGAAGTAGTATGTGGGAAGATGAGGCTAGAAGTGAGAGAGGAAGAAGACTGGCCACGTCTGTCCCAATGTCTAGCACACACTGAAAATGACCAAGCCAACCTCAGTTATTTTTGTGTTATCTGAATTAGAAGGAAATGCTAATTAGCCTTTGGGGTGGGTTATAATTCAACTAGGAATACTGGTCATTGCTGTGACGGTGTTTCTCTGGCCAGCTGTGTTTGGAAAGGAACAGAAACTGGCTAGGGAGTTCTCCCAAGGCACACCTTGATGGTGAAGTCCATGTTGACATCATCGCCCATTCGGCCCAGTTGCATACTTTGTTGACAGAAATGGAGTTTTTGCTTACATCTAGTCAGCAAAATTTGGACAAAATTGGCCCTTTAAGCCAAGACAATTACCTTTTTGACCTACGGAAATTTTGATCCAGCCAGTTGGGAGAGAAAATGCTCAGGAGCCAGGTTTTCTAAGATGACTGATGGGGCAGACTGGGCAGGAATGAGAAAAACAGATATTCAATTATTGTTTACATACCCGACCTACCCACATACACGCGTAAGTGTAAATTAGCTTCCAATGGTAAGCTGTGAGTGATTTAAGATTTTCCGATCTCTCTTCCTTCAATACCCGGTGGACCATATAGAAAAAGAGCGAGTTTCCAAGCTTCTTGGAGCAGGGTTATTTAAGCAGTGTCTCTGTATTGATTTGTTTAAAGGAACCAAACAGCCATCCTAAAAGAAGTTTAGGCTGTGTTGATAGTTTTGTTTTCTCGTGTCCAGAAGATACAGGAACTCATTGGCTCCTGATGCCCAGGCTGAATCAATCCACTTAGGTCTTCAAATGTAGGTCTTAAAAAACACACATTAACTGGTCTCTCTCATTTCAAAAGATAGTCTAGTATGAGCACAATTCCACAAAGGCAAAGGAGTGGCTGTGCATGGTGTTGTCAGATTTGACTTCATTAGAGCTTACTTCTGGAACCAGACATTTAAGGGCCCCCGGGCATCTCTCCATTCCCAAGCCCTGTGTGTGCAGAGCAGGGCAGTCACTTCTGAGGTGGCACATCTTTGTGGTTGCCTAAACAACCTACTGTGAGGGGCCGGGAAACACTCCTTCCCACCCCGTATCTCTTGCTTAGTGCTGCGGTGGGTTTGAGCTGTGCTTTTGAGGTTGTATCTCACAAAGCTGGCATACAAACGCGGACGCATGATAGTATCTCAGTATTTTTTCATTATCACATTAACATGGATGAAATTGCCGGATGAACTGGAGTCCAGCAGGGGGTAGAAAGATGGGAAATTCTTTCATTTGCATTTTCTACTTTTGGTGTGGAGACATGGAAAAGTTATAGAGTGTCAGATGGTTGTCTTAAAGGTCCGGAGACATCCACCCTAAACAGGTAAGCTGGTGTCAACCTTCCCAGATCTCTCATTTCTTAGCTCAGCTGTCCCCAGGGCCCTGAGATTCAACAGGGTAGGGCTCTTCAGAGAGTGGCTTCTCATAGAAGAACTGGGGATGGTAAGGAAGGACTGCTAACCGGCAAGCTTGGCCAATTTTTCTCGTTTCTAGTCAGGTGCCCCAGGGTCTTAAGCAGTAACAGGAATACCCAAACCCACCATTTTGTTCCGCAAGTGAACACACTAAATCACTACCCTGGGTCAAGCTTTATTCTAGAAACTGGGGCTCCAATAGTGGCATGGACTCTGACTTTATCATTTCTAGACAAAGGAAAATGTGGCTGACTTTTTAAGTTTATGTTAATGTAACCTGGCATGTGAAAATACCTATGAAGGCTGGACACGTGTCATGCCTGTAGCTGGAACTCTTCAAGTTAATTGCCTTATTTTCCTGGCAGGAAATAGCTTACAACCACACACATGACTTGAGCCAGGAAATCAGCCTCAGCTTAATCAATATTTAGAGTGTGATGTGTTGCTAATGGGTGTTGGTTCTGTACATAACAGGGATAGCCACAATTCATGGGGTAACAGCTGCCCACTGTCTGCTCCAGCCCCTAGGTGCCAGCCTCCTTCATTGCAGAAGTGCACCATAGACCTTTTGGGTTACTCCAGGGATTTAGACCACACGCTGCTCATGCCACGTAGGGTGATTGTGAGGTCCTCTTTGGAGCCATTATGTCCTTGTTACATTGCAAAGATGCTGCCCTCTCCCTGAAGTGGCTCTTCTCTTGCCTTCTGCCTGTCACCTCTGCTTCCCTCACTTCTCAAATAACCCATCTCAGTCCATTAAATTGTATCTCTCTCTCTCTGCCTAGCCTAGCTTCCAGTTCTCATATGGCTTGAATCTTTTCTGAAATAAACAATAGCAAGACATCAAAACCCACTACCTGGGAGCCTTGGAAAAAAATATGGAATCAACTCTCATCAACTATATATATTTGAAATTATGCCTAATTAGTTTTTAAAATTACATGTCTCTTAGGATAACTCCTTACAAAGCACACCTTCTGTCATTCTGTGTGCTGAAAATTCTACCTAGAATAAAAGCTTGAAAATCAGTAACAGTAGGGAACAAACTACCACCTAGGAGCCAGACCAGCTAAGGTCCTTGCTTGTAAGCAGAGTTGTGTAGGACATATTCCTTTATGTATAAATCTCAATGGCTGCTTTCACACCACAGTGGAGGCAAAAGGAAAAAAGACCACCTAGTGGCCCACGACTACTAAACTAAGTTGTTTGGATTTGGATTCCAATCCTGAATTCAGCCCATTGAGTAGCAAAGACATTTGAAAAACAACTACATGTGTACTGGGCACGTATAATGTTTCTTGTTTTTTTCACCCTAAACAATATGGTACAACTATGCACAAAGCATTGACATTGTGTTAGATGTTATAAGTAACCTGGAGATGATGTAAAGTCTACAGGAAGATATGTTGTACACATAAAGGCCTTGAGGATGTCAGTATCCTTGGGGGTCCTGGAACTAATTTCCCATGGAGACTGAAGGGTGACTATTTTTACCATTTGGTCATTTTTAATTTTTTTTTTTTATTTTTAGAGAGAGTGAAAGAGAGCGAGAGAGACAGAGAATTGGCATGCCAGGGCCTCAGCCACTGCAATCGAACTCCACACATTTGCACCACCTAGGAGGCATGTGAAACCTTGCACTTGCCTCACCTTAGTGCATCTGGCTTATGTGGGATCTGGAGAGTAGAGCATGGGTCCTTAGGCCTCACAGGCAAGTGCCTTAACCTCTAAGCCATCTCTCCACATTTTTGATGCATATGGTGTGTGTGTATGTTGCGTTTGTATAGTGTATGCATATGTGTGCCTGTGTAGACACATATGTGCCTGCATGCACACATGCAGAGGCCAGGGAGAATGAGGGTGGGTGTTTCCTGGAGGCTTAGTCTCTCTGAACCTGGAGCTACTGTTTCCCATCAGATTGGCTGACCAGTGAGTCTCAAGGCTTCTCCTGTCTTCAGCCCCCGCCCCCAGGACTGAGATTACAGGTGTGCATGACCACACCCAGCTTTTTATGTGGGTGCTGGGGCATGAAACTCAGATACTTATGCAGCAAGCAGTCTTACCCACTGAACCATGTCCCCATTTTTAAAATGGAAACAATCTTCTGCTGACCTTAAATCTAGACCAGCACCATCCATAGAGAATCCCAGTTCCATACATAATGTTATATTCATTAGAAGAGTCAACAAGAACCGGTGTGATTAATTTTAAGAGATTTTATTGAATTCCATGTATGCAAATGTTATCATTTCAACATGCAATCGATAGAAACATTATTAGACATCTCATAGCCTTTTGTTAAATATCAAGGCTTTAAAATCCAGGCTATATTTCCCATTTTTCACATT
Source organism: Orientallactaga sibirica (assembly GCA_036365145.1). Taxonomy (NCBI): domain Eukaryota; kingdom Metazoa; phylum Chordata; class Mammalia; order Rodentia; family Dipodidae; genus Orientallactaga; species Orientallactaga sibirica. The sequence continues at coordinate 21,766,830 of JAEOAD010000018.1, read as the reverse complement.
ACAGGTTAGCCAAAATGCCTTGTGACTGCATGTTGGATAGAATTTGTCTAGAATCTGTATCCCCTTGGGTTTATTTTGCTGCACTTGAAACTTGGAACCAGGTGAAAATGAAGTAATCTTCATAGGAGAGTACAGACCTTTTCCTTGAAGCAGAATTTGGAGGGAAGGCCCTGGAGATGTACCAGGTGAGGTGTGAATCTGCCTCCCTCACACACGCTGTGATGAGCGTAACACATCAGGCAAACTGCAACCATGCCCTGCGAGCTGCGCTTATTAATGTCCAAAGTGTGACTGGTGCATTTTTAGCAATCAAGTCTAAAAGAATGAACAGGATTATTAGCAATTTCATTTTGCAGTGAAATCAAAGGACCTTTCTCTTACATTCTGTGTAAAAGCATTAAAAAATGTACTGGGGAAAAAATATAAAAATCAAAATAAGAGAATTGGGCCTGGGTGAGGTTTTAGGGAATGCATTAAAAGAATAAGGAATAAGCCAGGCGTGGTGGCACACGCCTTTAATCCCAGCACTCAGGAGGCAGAGGTAGGAGGATCACTGAGAGTTTGAGGCCACTCTGAGAATACAGAATGAATTCCAGGTCAGCCTGGGCTAGAATGAGACCCTACCTCGGAAAAAAAAAAAAAAAAAAAAAGAATAAGGAATAGAGCTTTTCTTTGGAAAAGAATGCAATATGATATTCCTATATGGTGGCAGATCACACTCATTGGGTGGAATTCAGTGCGGAAGTATCTGAGGCATTGTCCTGTCACACGGTACCCTGGCCACCCATCTGCAGTTCTCGTAGTCCAGCTTCCATTAGCACCAGTGGAGAATCCTGTCATACTGGCATATGCATTGCTTGATTGGGCACTGTGTCATGGCACATTCAATCAAATGAACGAATGAATACCACTGTGGACCTATGCACGGCTCATCTATTTGTGCAAAAGCAGAATGCAGCCTGCAATTTCCAAACACCCATGACTCTCTTTTACCTTGATGTGCTAAGGAGTGGGCAGTATATGGGGGACAGGATGAAGAAAATGACCTGGGCTTTGGGCTTGCCTGTGCTAGCCCACTAACTGATCAGTGTGGGAGATGTAACCCTTGCTTGTTCTTTCCTTGTCTGCGAGATGAGGAAGCTGACTAGCTACCACAGTGGACTCATCCTCTCCAGCCGTCTCCACTTCCAACTATAAGATCATTTTTGTTTTCTCCTATCGATTTGACAGTAGAGATGAGAGCAGAAGACAATCCTCTCCCCGTGGGGGCAAACAGTTCGGACTGTCCCCACTTTTTCCAGATGTCTTCCCCCAGGCTCTGATGACTAATGAAAAGGAATGGCCAGCCCTTCCATTCTTCCTGCATTTTGCATCAACTACGCTTGCTATTTTCACCTTTTTAAGGATTATTGCTGAGGCACAAAGTTCAAAAGATAAAGGGTAGAGTATAAGACATAGCTCCCTCCTACGTGGTCTCCTGGTCACTTCATCTTTCCATGTTCCATGTGAGCAAACAATGTTACGTGCATTCAAGTGAATATTTTTAAAATCGTGTGTGTGTAACTCAATATGGTATTTCTGAACCCACTTAACATGACTACAACAAGCTGGGCTTGGTGGCACATACTTTTAATCACTGCACTCTGGAGGCAGAAGTAGGAGGATCACCATGAGTTCAAGGTCACACTGAGACTACATAGTGAATTCCAGGTCAGCCTGGGATAGAGTGAGACCCTACCTTGAAAAGAAAAACACCCAAATTGACTACAACAATCATGGTATATTGTTTACATATATGGAGATTGTCAATACAAAATTTAAAAGGGCTGGAGAGATGGCTTAGTGGTTAAGGCACTTGTCTGAGAAGCCTAAGGACCCAGGTTTGATTCCCCACTACTCATGTAAGCCAGATGCACAAGGTGGTACATGTATCTGGTGTTCATTTGCAGTTTTTGGTGTGCCCATGCTCTATCTGCCTCTTTCTCTATCTCTCTCAAATAAGTAGATAAATATTTTTTAAAAAGCATCAATTAGAAAAAGTTTTTAAAAATCACTACAGCAAACTTCAAACCCCAAACGCTCCATATAGCTCATTTCATTACATGTGCATGAAGATTTGGGGCCTTATTGTGGCTGCCTAATCCTTGTGGGATGGAGGTATTGTAAAGCATGTAAGCTTCCATCTTCTGCTGGTAGCAAGCATGCTGCTATGAGGACTCTGGACACACACCATTTCCCACAGAGCTGAGTCTATGTGTAGGATAAATGCCCAGAAGTGGAATTGTTGTGCTAGAGGGTGACTGCATTTATATTTTTGGTAGCTATGGCCTGATTGGCTGTGCAGAGATTACTGCCACCAGCAGTGCATTAGAGGACATGCTTTTTTTTTTTTTTTTTTTTTACACTCTAGCCAGTGGAAGATCCAAATTTAATCTTGAGAGTCAAATAGGTTAAAATGGTATCTCGGCATAGTTTTAATCTGTAGTTCTCTTCCTCCGAGTGAGAGTTTACTCATCGGTGAGTCATATCATGGGCTCATTTCCCTGAGGGATTATTACGAAGGGAAGGACAGCCTCTTCTAGGGAACCTTCATTGAGTCTTTGCTGTCTGTAAAGGAAAACCCAGAGGCCTTGGGCTGGGCCTCACTGCTGTTCAGAGCCCAGAGGCCCGTCTTTCCACCTCATATGCCTAGCCTGTTTGTGTCTCTGCCTCTACACTCTGCTCTCTGGCCAAGCTGAGCCGCTCCTTTCACCTGCCTGCCTGTGTTCCTTGCTTTGTTGTCATACCACATTGTCTTTTGAGGCCACCTTGAGCACCGTTTCTTCACGAAGGCTTCGTGCAGACCCCGAGTCAGCTGTGCTCCTTGAAGCTCGTTTACTGTTTGGCTGGACCACTGACTGTCCCCTGTCCCATTGTTAGTGATGGGAATGACTCCTCCACACCACACTTCTCCTTTGCCATTCCATGGCTCTGAACCCCAAGGAAGAGAGAAGCTTCTCCTTTCCTTTCCCTTTCCCCCTTTCTCCTTTTCTTTTCTTTTCTTTTCCTTTTCTCTCTTTCTCTCTTTCTCTCTTCCTCTCTTCTCTCTTTCTTTCTTTCTTTCTTTCTTTCTTTCTTTCTTTCTTTCTTTCTTTCTTTCTTTCCTTTTGAGGTAGGATCTCACTCTGGCTCAGGCTGACCTGGAATTCACTATGTAGTCTCAGGGTGGCCTAGAACTCCTGGTGATCCTCCTATTTCTGCCTTCCAAGTGCTGGGATTAAAGGCATACACCATCATGCCTGGCCTCTTTTCTTTTTTAAGTTTTATTTATTTGCAAGCAAAGAAAATGAGAATGTAAATAGGTGTGCCATTGCCTCTTGCCCTGTAATGAACTCCAGATGCATGCACTACTTTATGCATCTGGCTTTTTGTCAGTACTGGAGAATTGAACCTGGGCCAGCAGGCTTTGCAAGCAAACACCCTTAACCATTAAGCCATCTCCCCAGCCCTGCCTCCATTCTTTCTTTGGAAGACCAAAGTGACTTTTTTTTTTTTTAGGTAGGATCTCTCCATGTAGCCCTGGTTGTCCTGGAACTCTCTAGTTAGGCCAGGTAGCCTTGAACTTGAGCAATCCTCCTGGCTCTGACTCCCAAATGCAGGCATTATGGCGTCCATCAATGTGTCCAGCTGCCCAAGTGATTTTTTTCTTTTAAACGGTGATACAATCATTCCTACTGTAATGCCTAACATTTTAGCCTTGATGAAGCATGTTAAGGGAATTTACAGTGTTGTACACTCATCACCACTTCCCATCTGTGGCAGGTTTCCATCAGCTCACACTGAAACTAACCACTCATTACGCTCCCCTAGACCTTGACCCCTACCTCGTCTACTTTCTCTCTGTGACTGCAACTCCTCTGCTAACCCATATGAATACATTAGACAATGCTCATCCTTTTGCATTGGGCTTATTTTACTTAGCATGTCCTCAAGCTTCACCCATGCAGAGGTCATCCACATCGGAATTTCATTCCATTGTCGTGCATATGTGTGGATAAAGCACGCGCCTTTCTCCTTTCTTCCACTGATGGACACTTTAGCTGCTTTTAGCTCTCAGAAATGCTGCTGCTCTGAATGTAAGCATACATTCCTATTGAAACTCCTTTGGGTAAATACCCAGAAGTGGGATCACTCGATCAGATCACAAGGTGCTTCTATGTTTAATTCAAAAACAGAAACTGAAGCCGGGCATGGCAATGCACGCCTTTAATCCTAGCACTTGGGAGGCAGAGGTAGGTGGATCGCTTCGAGTTGGAGGCCACTCTGAGACTCCATAGTGAATTCCAGGTCAGCCAGGGCTAGAGCGAGACCCTACCTAAAAAAAAAAAAAAAAAAAAAAAAAAAAATCAGAAACTGCCGTGATGTTGTGCATAGAAGCTGAACCATTTTATATTCCCACCAGCAGTGCACAGGGGCTTCAATTTCTCTACATCCTCAGCCATGCTCATTTCCTATTTTTCTTTCTTTTATTCTGTACATCAGAATGGGTGTGAAGTGGTTAGAGTGACCTTCTTACTCTGGTGTTTTGGATCCCTGAATCACCAAGTCATGCTCAGAAGAGCTCCCAGCCACCCCGAGACCCTTCAGCACCTCGTACTCCAAACCATGCCTTGATTTCATCACCAGGCTTCTCGGATATCTTCTGGGAGAAATGTTCACTGCTGAGAGGTCACTTAAAAAAAAAAAAGAATTCAGTAGACAAACAGCTAGAATCTTTCTTGGCACTTGTCACAATGTTCATGGTAAAATCAGCCCATGCAGCCCACTGTTAAAGCTCACCTGTGTGTGACACGGAACAGTAGAGATCTCCCGCGGGTCTATCTAGCATGTGGGTTTGTCCTGGCTCTGCACTGATGGGGCAGAAAGAGGCTGCTCTGGGATTCATTTTATCTTCCCTCGCTGCACCCTTTGAACTTTTCTCCCGTGCTTTGATTTGGTCACCATTTGAAGTCAAGACAGTCGTCTAAAGACACCTGAAGCTGGGCTGTCTCTCTCATCCTCATGCAGGGCCCATAGCTACTGGATGCATGGACCAGCTTCCATGTGGAAGCCAGCTCTGGAGTTATTGCCACGTAGCTTTAAAAGTCACATTTTGACCAGCAGGTGCTACTGAGCTTGGGGAGAGAGCTTAATGTGACCTAATCTTCATTTGTGTTGGGTTGGTTTTTCTCCAGTCATTCAATAGTGCTTTCAGCATATCTTACTGTCCACATTCGCTGCTTTATGGAGAACAGTAATTTAAAAAATATTTTTATTTGTTTATTTGCAGGGAGAGAGAGAGAGAGACTATGGGCATGCCAGGGCCTTTAGCCATTGCAAATGAACTCGAAATATGTATCACTTTGTGCATCTGGCTCTACAAGGGTGCTGGGGAATCAAACCCTGGCCATCAGGCTTTGTTAGCACTCACCTTAACCGCTGAGCCATCTCTCCAGTCCCTGAGTACAGCAATTGTGATCCCTGGGAAATAACTATTCACCTGAGTGTTGAGATGTTTTTAACTCTCTGAATTTCTTACCATTTTTTTCCTCTTCTTTTTAGAATTTTGCTCCATCTTTGGGGAGGCAGACTTCCCTGACTACATCGGTGATGCCCAGAGCAGAACAGAGCACGACTTACACAGACTTTATTTATTTTACTGCCTTTGAAGGAAGTGTGCGCAACGTCTCTGAAGTCTCCGTGGAGTATTTATGCTCTCAGCCTTGTGTTGTCAATTTGGAAGCAGTTGTTTCATCCGAGTTCAGAAGTAGCATCCCCGTATACAAAAAACGGTGGAAGAACGAGAAGCATCTTCACACCAGCAGGACACAAATAGTTCATGTGAAATTCCCAAGCATTATGGTGTACAGAGATGATTACTTCATCCGGCACTCCATTTCCGTATCCGCGGTGATACTACGAGCCTGGATTACTCACAAGCACACGGGCGGGGGCTTGAATGTTCGATGGGAGGAAAACCTGCTACATGCTGTGGCAAAGAATTACACCCTGCTGCAAACAGTCCCGCCTTTTGAACGTCCTTTCAAAGACCATCAGGTGTGCCTTGAGTGGAACATGGACTATCTTTGGAACCTTTGGGCCAACAAGATCCCACAGTGTCCTCTGGAAAGTGGTAGGTCATTTGCCTCGCGACAGAGTGCATTCTCGTGTTTTCAGATAGAGAAAATTCTTGTGTTAGCAAGAATTAGACAGGCAAAATGGTGAGGCATATTGTTGGTCGTTTGGATTTGAGGGACAAAAGGGAAAAGTGAAAAGGGAGAGAAGAAAGATTGGGAGAGAACAGGGTGGAAGATGAAAGAGAGCAAGGGAACAAGGGGCCATGGAAGGGAGCCCCTGACGTGTTCCCTGCCCATACCGGGGTGTCTGTTATTATTTGTAAGCAAAAGGCTGTATCTTGGAAGACATGAGATTCCAAAGGAAGCCTTGTGCCAGCCTGGGAGGTTGTGTTTGTTTTTAAATTTTTGTTTATTTTAATTTATTTATTAGCAAACAGAGAGAAAGAGAGAGACAAAGAGGCAGAGAGAGAGAGAGAGAGAGAGAGAGAGAGAATGGGTGCACCAGGGCCTCCAGCCACTAAAAATGAATTCCAGATGCATGTGCCACCATGTGCATCTGGCTTACGTGGGTCCTGGGGAATCAAGCCTCAAACTGGGGTCCTTAAGACTTCACAGGCAAGTGCTTAACTGCTAAACCATCTCTCCAGCCTGAGGTTGTGTTTTGAGAATGGTCACACCTGGCTGGCTCCACCCTACTCTCCTATTTCTTGTATATATAATTAGAACTCTCTAAGCCTCAGTTTCCCTATTTGTAAAGTAGGCTAACAAGTCATTGTCTTAGAATAAAGTGGCAAGGATTAAATGAAATGGAACTGTTGGGTACATCATTGATGCTTAGTGTCAAGTAGCTACAATGATGACAGAAATGCCACATTAAAAAATATATTTTATTTGAGAGAGATAGGGAGAGAGAAAGAGGCAGAGAGAGAGAGAGAATGGGCATGCCAGGGTCTCTAGCCACTGCAAACAAACTCCAGGTGCATGTGCCACCTTGTACATCTGGCTTACATGGTTACTGGAGATTTAAACCTGGGTCCTTGGGCTTCTCAGGGAAGCACCTTAACCACTAAGCCATCTCTCCAGCCTAGAAATTCCATTTTTTCCTGATGCCATGTGGTGGCAGCCCTTGAAGGGCACATGCATCACAGCCTCCCTGCACCAGGGTTGGACATCTGGGGCTCACACTAGAAATGGGAGTCTGAGGTTCTGTTCTGAGTTCAAGCAGCTCCTGGCTCTGGGGATGCGAGTGCCTGCCAGCTCTTCTCCTGTATCAGGAACTCACACCAGGCCTGTTCTCTGCCCCGCCCAGGTCTGTTTTATTCCCATACCATAACCACCTACAGCAGAATTGCCCAGGGCAAGTATATATTGTCCTTCATCTGGCTGAGAGTTGAGGGGAGATGAAGGCATTTAAAATGGACTCTGGTCTCTAGACCAGCTGCCAATGGGCCTTTGATCCTATTGTGACTGTGGCCTGACTCCCAGGCTAGTGGCTGGTGGAAAGAATCCATGGCCTGTGACACCAGACTTTTCTGTAGGCCATGCCTGATACCTTCTAATCTTCCTGTGGTGGGACCAGGTGATTGAAGACCCATGCTCCATCTTCTTCTTATAGTGACCTTTTTTTTTTTTTTTTTTTTTTTTTCACCTCTGGGACATAATTTCTGGCTATGGGGATTTCTTGGTGTGGTCCCATAGTGGCTGTCTGCATGTAATAAGAACTTGACACACAGGGCTGGAAACATGGCTCAACAGTTAAAGGCACTGCTTGCAAAGCCTATTGGTCCTGGTTCAATTCCCCAGTACCCACATAAAGCCAGAAGCACAAAGTGATGCATGTATTTTGAGTTCATTTGCAGTGCCAATAGGCCTTAGTGCACTCATACTCTCTCTCTCTTTTCTCTCTCAGATAAGTAAAACATTACAACAACAGCAACCAAAAAAAAAAAAAAAAAAAGAGCTTGAAACACATGTGTAGCCATGTAATTCCATGGAGCCTACTCCACAATGCCGTCAGACCAACATTTTTGACATCTTGAAAACTCTTACTGTTTGATTGTAATTTAGAGTCACAAGAAGTTGCAAAAATAGCAGAGAGTCCTGTGTGTCCTGGCCTGGCTTCTCCCATTAGCACTCCCTTCGATACCACGATATAGTATCAGAACCAAAGGACTCGTGTCAAGTGAATATCATAAACTGAATTCCGGTTTAATAGCGTTGGCATTCGTATGTATGCCCATGTATGTTTCCATACAATTGCATTTTACAGGTTGGCTTATTCTGGCTCTGTGTGGTTCTTTCCATAGAGAACTCTGGAGAAGACAGAGGCTAATTCCCTTTCTTTGTATGTAGGCATGCCTTGCGGGTGGGAGGGGGTAATTAGGTGTCTGGAATACACCGAGCTACGTGCATTTTTATGGTCTGTGTGCAACCCCCTCCAAGCGCAACCCCCTCCAAGCACAGCCCCGTGCTAGCATCTATGTGGCGTGCCTTCCATGGGGACTCCTCATTTTCGAGCAGAATGGAGCACGGGGCACACACAGCCACAGTTTTGCTTTGCCTCCGACTTTGTCAGGGCTAATGATTCCATTTCATGTTTGGCAAATCATATATTTCTCATTGAAAAATGACTGAATTGCAAGCTGGAAGTTTCCAAATGAAATCATTTACGAACTGGCTGCATTCGTAGGGTACCTGAACATGCCCTTAAAATGTGAAACGCCTTTTCATTCTTTTGTTGTTCCTTCCCGAGTTCACAGGGCTCGGGAATGAGACAGTGGGAATTCTCTCCCCACCTTCTTAGAGCATTACTTCCCCTGTGAGGACCAATCTAATCAAATCATAATGCACAGGAAACCCTTTCCTATGGGTTAAAATCCCTGAACATGGTTGGGGTGGGGGGTGGGCTCTGAGCACAGCTCTGTGCCTATAACTGTGACTTGTTTACTAAAAAGGAGACCGTTTCTCCCCTCTCCTTAAGAGACAAGTCACAAGAGCAAGAGCAGCGGCCTGTAGCACGTGCCTGTGACCTTCGTTGTGGATGTGGCTGTGGGATGGGTGGGAGGGGCCAGCCTCTGCCTTCTTCCTAGCAGGGGTTTCTTGGCTCTTGATGAACAAGAGTGGAATGAAAACATGAGAGAGCACTGTGAGAGGCAGGACCGAGCCCTGGGGGCACCTGTCTGTCTGGTCGCTTCACAGTCTACAGTAGCCCCATTGATGTGGGGCTTGGGAGTGTTTTCTGTGTCAAGTGTCTCATGTCGTGCGACAGCCCTGCCTCTGAACTACAGTGCACTTATCTGGTTTTCATTTTCTTTTTCATTTCTGAAGACTCAAAGTCCCCCATGCAAGAATGTTCCAGCAGAATGGTTGACATGCCATCTGCCACTGGCTTAGCCTAGGTTCCTTGGCCAGGGCTGAGTGCCCCACCCTGGGACGTGGCTCTCTGCAGCTTATCATTTTGCCAGGACCCAGGTTGAGCTATTGGTCTGAATTTTGGTGGACAACTGACAGATTTTTTCCATCAGGTCCTGCTTTATAAACCCAGCTAAGATCAGTATTCAGTGGCTTTACAGACGCGGTTGTATGCCAAGGTTTAGTTACCTGCCCTTCCACACACCTGTCCCTGCTGTGTTCTGGGCACAGAGGCTGTAGGTGGTTAGACAAGCAATGCTTGTGACTTCCCTTATTGTTGTCTGTTTCCTTGGGGGAGGGGACAGGTGCTAATCTCTTGCCCATTCCAGTCACATGGGTGCCTGACTCATTCGTTAACTCACCAAAAGAGAGCAAACAACCACACAGGCTGGTGGTGCCCACCCTAACTGGGCCTCGCCCCGACTTCTCTTCCTGTTACACCCTATGAGAAGAGTCAACCCGTGCTGTTGGCTACAGCTTCAGCCTATATAGGTTACATGTTCAAACCTTCCTCGCTACGTGTACTGCTGGCATCCTGATCTAAGTCACCACCCTCCTGGACTCTGGCCACAGCCTTTCATGTGGCTTCTCTCTTTCTCCTTTGCCCTCCCTCTCCCAACAGCCTGTGCGAGCTGGTCACCTCGTCCCTTTCAAACTCCTTGCTCTGCCCCTTGTCCTTGGGATCAACCCATGCTGGCCTGTGGGGTTGTCCCCAACACCTTGCTGGCTTCACCTCTTAGCATGCTCTGGTCTAGCCATGCGGGGATGCGTCTTTCTCCCTGTCCACTTTGGGACATTTGGCAACTCCATCTCAAATGCTTTTCTCCCAGATCTCCTCACAGCAGCTTCCTTGCTCACCTCCTCACAGTTCTGCTCCATGACCATCTGGCTTGAGACAATGGTTCTGCTCCAGCGTGATTCCCCCCCCTCACTCTCCCCACAGCCTGTCCTCACTGGACACTATAATTAAATATATTCCATTACTGCTTTGTTGGCTATGCCAGAAGGCAGGCTTTATCAGGGCCAGGGACCCTTGATTGCTTTGTTTCTAGTGAGCATCACACTGTGACCACACGTTTGTATCCTCACACATGTTGACACAGTGGGGGGAGTGTGAAGAAGCGGGGACCTAGACTCAAAATCTTCCATTGGTCCTCTGCACATACACCAGCTTCACAGGCAGACCCATTTGAGGAGCCTCCTGTCCACAGTTCTTCTTTTCCTTAGACTCCCACTGTTAGGCTTTTACCTGGGGTAGCTGCTATCTCACACTACAGGCCCAAGAAGACCAAACTACACACACCAACATCTTCTCCCTGCCACCTTGCACGCTGTTGCAGTCAGGTTCCCATTGCTGGCAGAAATCACCTGACCAAGAGCAGCTTTGGGGGAAAAAAAAGGGGGTGGTTATTTTGGCTTTCAGACTCGAGAGGAAGCTCCACGACGGCAGGGGCAAACAATGACATGAACAAAGGGTGGACATCACCCCCTGGCCAACTTCAGATGGACAATAGGAACAGGAAAGTGTGCCAAACACTGGCAAGGGGACGCTGGCTATAGCACCCATAAGCCCACCCCCAACAATACACTGTCTCCTGGAGATGTTAATTCCCAAATCTCCATCAGCTGGGAACCTAGCATTCAGAACACCTAAGTTTATGGGGGACGCCTGAATCAAACCACCACACATGCATACCTGATAAAATTGTACCTGAATTTCTAGCCAGCTCAAATAGCTCAAATGATCACTTTCCCCTGCCCTTGCCTCACATATACGTACCGTACGTATATATGTACACACACACACACACACACACACACACACACACACACATGTTTATCTTACTTCTACCTGAAAATTACCTTTCTGACCTCTGGTTTCCCAGAGCCCCTGTTATTTCCTCTTTGAGGTGTGCTGTGTTCAATTCAGTGAAGCAAACACTGAGCATTTACTATGCACCAGTTTCTTTACCAAAAGCTGGAGGCTCAAGGATGTTTCCCTCTGGGTGGTTACGCGGGAGGCAAGCCCAGCATGAAGCACAGGTACAGCCACTTTCCTTTGCTGAGTTCCTTTGCAGGGTGCCAGACACTGTGGAGGAACCCACTGGACTCTGTCCAGTGCTGTCCGGTCACATTTGCAGGAGAGGACACTGTCTCAGGGAGTGGATTGGCTTGCCTAAGGTCATACAGCTATTAACCATGGAGCTGGCATTTCAAACCCCACATATAACCATTAGGTTCTGTTTATTATTTATTTACTTTTCATGATTCACCTTTGACTGAGCCATTGCTATGTGTTAAATGCCTTGTGAGAGCTTGTCCCAGAGGATGTTACATTTGGACAAAGAAGTGAAGGATGAGTTCTATAGTCAGAGAGAGAGTGGAAGAAAGGACAAGCGGGCAGAAGGGACAGCGTGAGTATGGGGCCAGGGGAGAAAAGGACGCCCGGGTGGGGGGACAGTGATATCCTATGTCCCTTGATGGGCAGGATGACAGAGAGGCACGATGCTGCAAGTCCATTTGATGGACTGGGAGTGTCTACACAGAGACTGGTGTTGAGTGGGGACCTGAGGCTGCCTGCACTGGTGAGCCAGAGTGCCACGTCAACTGACTCCCGACATCTGCCACAAGATGGACATGTAGACTAGCAGCCCATCAGGTGTGAGGCAGGCCACTCAGGCTGACACCTTCACACTTTGAAGATCTTTAGATATCCTGCCAGTGATACTAACCATTTTGCCCTTCAGTCTGCCTCCATACATAACAAAAGAGAGAGAAAGAGGGAGAGACCATGGCAATTTCCTTTCTTTCTACTCTCTTTGCCTTTTACTAAAAAAAGTCATTCTTGTCTTTAGAGCCAGTGAATTTGAAGTGTGATTTCTTATAACAAAATTCCATTATAACAAAATAATTGAAAGTTAAGTCAAATGTTGGAGCCAGGCTTGACTTGTCATTGTGAAAGGAAACAAAACAAAACTGTTAATGCAGCAGGACTGTTCGAGCCAATGACGCGATGATCCTTTTTCTAATTATAAGCTATATATTTTGACTTACACAAACACGCACACACACACACACACACACACACACACACACACACACAGTTCATTTCCCCTCAGTTAATCATGGTAGTTTGAATTTCTCAGTGATAACACTAATTAGTGCCTAGCATCTGCACTGCCCTTCACAATTTTCAAAACACTTTTTCCAGGCACATTGTCTCATTTAATGCTCATAATAGCCCCATGGGAAAGACTGTATTATTCTCATCCTCTCCTTAATGAAGGGGGAAACAGAGACAAGGGGAGTTTGTCTAAACCTCGATTCTACTTCGACACGGCCGCCTCTCCGAAATATGCTAATCTAGTCCTAACCCAGGTTCTAAATTAGAAGGGAGACTTTTTTTAAAATTTGAATTTTTATCGATGTGAATCATCCGGCTTCCTTCACCCACTGGACTTTGTCTCTTTGAAGCCGATTGGGCTGCACTAGAACAGCTTTGGAGGCCCGGGTAGGGAAGCCCTGGAATGTAGCTACCTCCTTCTCCCTGCCTGCACAGAAATGTTCACAGCTTTGGTTCTCTTCTTTCTTAGCTGCAAAGGTAATACATGTACCTGGTAAAAAATTCAAATAGTATAAAAAGGGAAGAATAGGTTCTGCCCACCTCAGTCTTCTGGTCCTTTTCCCAGAAGCAAACTCGGTACGAGAGTTGCTCGTGTCTCCTTTCAGAAAGATTCTCTGCACGTAGAAGCATTAAGTTTAACCCCTTGTCTTCATGTACAAAGGAGACGACCCGAGCACCTGCGCCTCGTGCACATTAACGACATGGCGGAGATTTTTCTCCATCAGTATGTACTGCATGACCTCATTTTTTGGATCCAGAGCATTCTGTTGTTCGGCAGTCCATCAGCTATTTAACTTGTGTTTGTGGATGGGCAGGCGGGCCACTTGGAGCCCCTTGCGTTCAACAAGGCTTCTCTGAACATTCTTACAGAGGTGTCAGTGCGCACATGTCAAGGTCTGAAGGGTGAGTCACTAGGAATGGGACTTATTATAGTCTCAAGAATAGGGTTCGTGAATGTTCCACAGACTTATAACGTAACTCACATCACCATCCAGTCTCCATTTTAGGGGAAATTCTGAGTTCTGATTTATGCTTGGCTTTTTTGAAAAAAAAAAAAAAAAAACCTTTTTATTCTTATGATTTTGTTTTATTTATTTGAAAGAGAAACAGACAGACAGGCAGCAGACAGAGAATGGCCATGCCAGGTCCTCCAGCCATGCAAATGAACTCCAGACACATGTACCTTGTGTATCTGGTTTACGTGGGTAGTGGAGAATCAAACATAGGTCCTTAGGCTTCATAGGCAAGTGCCTTAACTGTTAAGCAATCACTCCAGCCCTATACTTGGCTTTTAAAAAAAATAGAACTATTAAAATGGATGTGGTGGCACACATCTTCAAGTCCAGCGGTCGGGAGGCAGGGGTAGGAGGATGGCCAAGAATTCAAGGCCACCCTGAGGCTACATAGTGAATTTAGGTCAGCTTGAGCTGGAGTGAGACCCTACCTCAAACAAAACAAAACAAGAAATGTTGCACCCAATTTCTATGACTCCTTGAGTGCTGGGATTGAAGGTGTGCACCACCACACCTGGCTTGGAAAGTTTTTTTTTTTTTTTTTTTTGAGAGAGAGAGAAAGAAAGACAGATAGAGAATGGGTGCGCCAGCAGTCTCTCAGCTGCTGTGAACGAAATCCAGATGTGTGCGCCCCCTTGTGGGCAAGTGAGGCATTGCACCCTTGCATCACTGTGCATCTGGCTAAACATGGGACCTGGAGATTGGAACTGATGTTCTTAGGCTTAGCAGGCAGGCGCCTTAACCGCTAAGCCATCTCTCCAGCCCTTGGAAAGTATTTTTAAAAAATATTTTATGTTTATTTATTTGGTGGGGAGGAGAAAGAGGCAAATAGAGAATGGGCACATCAGGGCCTTCAGTGGCTGCAAACAAACTCCATATACCTGGCTTATATGGGTCCTGGGAAGTTGAACCTGGGTCTTTTGGCCTAGCAGGCAAGCACCTTAACTGTTAAGCCATCTCTCCAGCCCTGGAAAGCATTCTTGAGCTAACCTCCCTCGCTTTACTTTCTTTCTGCTCACATTATGCTCACAGATGTCCCTTTCAGCCACACGCAGGTTGAGGATGCCAGTGCAACCCTGTCCTGTGTCTGAAGCTCATGTTGATCTTGTTGCATGGAGATGGATCTTGCCCACAGTAAGGCTATCCTGTCAGGGTTCTGATTCCCAGACTGAACTAAGCAATGGCCTGCGTGATGTCCCCAACTCCACCCTACTTAGGGATGAGGTTAAAGACACGCAACAACCATGAAGAGGTGGGAATCCCATTCTTCCTCATGAGACACTAGTCTTTGTGCTGAAACTGGGTGGCACTAGTGGGCCCCTGCTGAGCCAGGCCCTAACCTGAAGGTGAGGCTAGTACAGACCACAGGGCCTTAGAAGTTAAAAGCTGTCTTAATTATATAACAATATTGAGATGTGTTAGTGTTTCGGCATCCAGTGGCCACACAAGGTTGTGACAGCTGTGGGTCAGCCATAGTTTTCTGGCTGGGGGGGGAGTTGTAAGATGTAGTGTGGTCAGTGCAAAGCCCACTTGGCATGTCGTGGGGAGCCAAGTTTGAAGAGAGCTGAGCCTTTTATTCCTCCGCAACCTTTAACAAGACAGGAACATTTTGCTCGTCTCCAAATGAAGAGGTTTCATTATACGTGGAAGTCATGCCTCCCTTTGCTGTAACATTTGAAAAAATAAGACAAACAAAGCAGTCAAGGGGGAAGAATTCCAAACATGCTTTCGTGGCATTTGTGTTTGCGTCTCGGTGCAGCTTCCCACTTCTCATACAGGAAAAGCCAAGGAAATGGATGGAAGGGAAGGATTTGAAAGGAGCATTTGGCAAAGGCAGCGTGGTGTGTGTTAGTATGTTACAAAATTATAGAACGTATTAAAAGAACAGGAGACAAGTTTGAATTGTGATTTGGCGACAGTTACATTGATTCATTCACCACACAGCTAGGGAACCCCTTTCAAGTGATAAGTACTGTTCTAAGCTCTGGGAATGGAAGTGAATGATGCCAGATCCCTGCTGTCCTAGAACATACAGAGGAAATTGGGCAAGCTACTAAATCTCTTTGGTCCTAATTTTTTGCTCCCTGTAAGTTTTTTAGTGGTGTATGACATTGACACCGTCACTTCCTGGTCTACTGCTGTGACAGACATCATTAATCAATTACAGGTGATCCTTGATTTATGATGGGTTGATGGGATTTTTTTTTTCAGTTTCGATAGTGCAAAATTATACCAAGACACCATTGGATATTTTTACTTTTAGTACAGTATTCAATAAATTACAGTAGCGAGCCAACACTTCATTATCAAAGAAGCTTTGTGTAGGTGGTTTTGCTCAGTGGTAGGCTAATGTAAGTGTTCTAGGCACATTGAAAGTAGACTAAGCTAAGCTATATTTAGTTGGTTAGGAGTATTAAATATGTTTTAAAAATATTTTTAGATATTCATCTATTTATTTGTATGTATGTGTGAGAGAGAAAGAGGGAGGGAGAGATGGGCATGCCAGAGCCTCTTTCTGCTGCAAACTCTAGACACGTGCATCACTTTGAGTCTGGCTGTATGTGATATTGTAGTTAGCATCATGGTGTTGGGATGAATATCAAAACCAAGGCATAGTTTAGGGGAGGAAGGAATTTATTTCAAGCTTATAGATTCGGGGGGGAGGAGGGAAGTTCCATCAATGGCAGAAATTGGCTCCCATTCATAAATCCAAGCACAGAGACACCACCAAACAGCCAGCACCTCGAGCAAGCACAGCCAGAGCTCCAAACCTCTCTGCACACCTTTAGGCTGGAATTCAGATTCGCCCCCAGTGAGCTGGAGTCTGCCAGCAGGCAGCTGAAGCTGCAAACTCAATTTCCATAAAACATCTGAGTCTATGGGGGACATACATTCATACCCACACATGGGTAGTGGGGAATTGGACCCAGGTCTGCAGGCTTTGCAAGCAAACGCCTTTTATCATTTATTGAGCTATCTTATCAGTCCTATTAAGTATATTTTTGACATTTAGTTTTTGCCATTGACATTTATTGGGACATAGCCCATCATAAGTCAAGGAACATCTATGTAGACAATAAGCCTGGACGTTTTCCTGTACCTGATGGATTCTAAAGTCATTCTTTATTACTTCTAATTACAATGGAAAGACAGAAATATAACTCCAACTTGTAGAATAATCAGTTACAGAATTTATTTTTAAAAAATCAGTTTTGGGTACAAAGCGTATGTCTTTTTAAAATTTTTAAATTTTTTTTTTTTTGGAGAGAGACAGAGAGAGAGACAGACAGAGAGGGAGAGGGAGACAGATAGAGAATGGGCACGCCAGAAGTCTCTCAGCTGCTGAGAATGAAATCCAGATGTGTGCACCCCCTTGTGGGCAAGTGTGGCATTGCGCCCTTGCGTCACTTTGCATCTGGCTAAACGTGAGACCTGGAGATTGGAACCGGGTTCTTAGGCTTAGCAGGCAGGTGCCTTATCCGCTAAGCCATCTCTCCAGCCCAAGGGTATGTATTTTTATACAATTATTTTAGATCCTGGGGTTGAGATTTCTCCCTCAGTCTTTGGCTACAAGGCTTCTGTATAACCTGCAATGTCTGGACCTGTGGGGGAGGGACAGGCTCTCTGACACTCTGATCCCTCTCGCTTGAGAACCTCCTTCATGAAGTCTTTCCCAGGATGAGGTTAGACAGAACCCAGTTGTCATTTTATATGCAGTAGACAGCAGCAGTCACCCACAGAAGGCTTTCTGGGGACCAGCGTGGTCATCTGTTCTCTTAAGCCTCACTTAACACATGGAAACCCAACCAAGGTTGGGCTGATGTCAACTTCTTTGGTGAACTGTTCCCTCACATTCAGAATACCCCCTTTGCATTATCTCTGTGTATAAGCTCTGTCACCATACCCATAACAGACAGGCAGGTCCAATATGCCAAGACTGAGTTCGAAGTGAAGAAAGAAGTTCAAGTGCTTCTGTTGCAATTGGTACATTTACAAATGCATCTCTAGAGGCTGGAGAGATGGCTCAGGAGTTCAGGTGCTTGTCTACAAATGTATCCCTTGTGTATTTATACACATTGGGGGAAACTGGTTTAGTTAATCCTAATACACATGCTCTCTCTCTCTCTCTCTCTCTCTCTCTCTCACTCACACACACACACACACACACACACACACACAGGCCTGAGAGTCTAAAATCTGCTCTTAGGATTTTCAAATTTCTCTACTTGTTAGATTCTTCTTCTTTTTTTTTTTTTTTTTTTTTTTTTTTTTAGGTAGGGTTTCAATCTGGTCCAGGCTGACCTGGAATTAGCTATGTAGTCTCAGGGTGGCCTCAAACTCATGGCAATCCTCCTACCTCTGCCTCCTGAGTGCTAGGATTAAAGGCGTGCGCCACCACGCCTGGCTGCTTGATAGATTCTTTATTTCTCTTTGGAAAATGAGCAGAGATGTCCAGCATCCCAGGGAAAAGACCCCATAACTTGTCCCAATCTTGGTATTTGGTGAGTCTCACAGAGGCCAATCCTTCTCTCTATAAGAGGCCCAGGAAATAGATTTGTTCCATCATTGAATCATGGATGTTTAAACCAAGGAACATTTCTTAGAACATTTTAAGAAAAAGAAAGGCATCCCTATTTCTAGGTTGAGTTAAGTAAATTCTCTTTCCTTTGTGGGGGAAATATGAAAACTAGAAATGTATACTTAGCCTTGTTTAAAGCAGTAGATATTAAATATAGAATGAAAAGAACTTGGTTTTCCTCTAAGATTTGTTATGGACATTTTCATGTTCTCCAGAGCCACAGAAAAGTCCATGTTGGTGGAAAAAAAAAAAAAAAAAAAAAAAAAGGAACTGTGCTCAGTTTGAAGGGGCATAGTTAGTCTTTTTTTTTTTTTTTTTTTTTGAGATAGGGTCTCGCTCTAGCCCAGGCTGACCTGGAATTCACTATGTAGTCTCAGGGTGGCCTTGAACTCATGGTGATCCTTCTACCTCTGCCTCCCAAGTGCTGGGATTAAAGGTGTGTGCCACCACGCCCAGCCATGGTTAGTCATTTTGTGCAGGGTACTCTTTTGAGTATATGTGGGATTTTGTACCAAAACCAAAAGGGGAGTTAGGGATCGTGGTGGTTATATTGATTGTCAACTTAATAGGACCTAAAGTCACTAGTGAGGGACTCGGTCAGCCTCAGGGCATGCCTATGAGGGATTATTTTATCTGGTTACTTGAGGTGGGAACGGAGGGGGTGACATTCCATGGGCTGGAGTACTGGACTGAATGAACAAGGAGAGCTAGCTGAGCCCTGGCATTCATCCCTCTCTGCTTCCTCGCTGTGGACTGAGTGTGAGCAGCTGCCGTAAGCTCCTGCCACCATGCCTTCCCCACCATGATGGACTCTAACCTGAAACTGTAGGCTGAGACAAACCTTTCCTTCCTTAAACTGATTTTTGTCAGGTATTTTGTTCCAGCAATGAGAAGGTAACTAATGCAGGAATATAGTTCATGGTAGGGTGTGTGCATAGTATGTGTGAGACCCTGGGTTTGATCTGTAGAGGCAAAACAATGAAACAAAACAGAAATCAATGCAGTTTTAAAAGCACAAGTTCTGAAGCCAAACTGCTGAAGTTTGAATCCTAGCTCCGTCTTTTTTTGTTTTTGTTTTGTTTTTGTTTTTTTGTTTTTTGGGGTTGGGTCTCACTGTAGCCCAGGCTGACCTGGAATTCACTATGTAGTCTCAGGATGGCCTCCTACCTCTTCCTCCTGAGTGTTGATATTAAAAGCATGCACCACCGCGTCTAGCTTCCACCTCTTAAGGCTCAGGTTTCATTTTTCTGTTAAAATGAGATAATAAAGAACTCACTTCTGATGGGTGTGGTGTCACACACACCTTCCAGCTCTTGAGAGGCAGAGGTAGGAGTTTCACCATGAGTTCAAGGCCACCCTAAAACTACATATTGAATTCCAGGTCAGCCTGGGCTACAGTGAGATCCTACCTTGAAAACAAAACAAAACAAAACAAAAGAACCCACTTCCCAGTTTGCTATGAGATTATCTCTGCATTATGCTTAGTATGCTGCCTAGCATACACTAAATGCTAGTTAATATGTTGGCATATTGTGCCTCTGTTTCCCCATCTGTAAATGGGTATAGAGATGAGGATTAAATGGGGTGATAAATGTAAACTGTTTGTGGCAATGTCTGAACTATTGTGAGTTCTGGGGCAGTATTGACTTATCATTATATCAGAAACTGAAAACACTTGCCCTAGCGTTAAGAGGGCAGTATGCAAGGTTTTTAAAAACATGAACTCTGGGCTGGGGAGATGGCTCAGTTGTTAAAGGTGTTTGCTTGCAAAGCCTGATGGCCTAGGTTCAATTTCTCAGTACCTACATAAAGACAGCTGTACAAAGTGGCTCATGCATCTGGAATTTGTTTGCAGTGGCAAGAGGCCCTAATGCACCCATACTCTCTCATAAATAAGTAAATAAGAATGTGTGTGTGTATATATATATATATATATATATATATATATATATATATATAGAGAGAGAGAGAGAGAGAGAGAGAGAGAGAGAGAGAGAGAGAGACATAAAAGCCAGCTGGAGCCTAGCTTGTGCAAGGTCCTGGGTCCATCACAAACACAAGAAAAATATATGAGTAAGTAGTAGCCTGAGTTGAAAACCTGAAATTTAGCCCCATCCCTTCTGAATTTTGTGACCTTAGCTCCGGGCTTTCCAGCTGTAGAACGGGACTAACAGCAGAATGAGTCTACTTTATAAAGATGCAACGAGAAGTAAAGGAGCGAGAGTCTCCATAAAATGCTCCGCACGGTGCCTGCCTTATAGTTGGTGTTCTATGAATGTTGGCTTGGCATTTTAGGTGAATTTAAATGTTTGACTGGAGCTGGGGGCAGAGGATGCCAGGACGGTGTGATTTGGGAAGGCCTCTTTTCTTTGGAGACAATTGAAAGATGGCTGTTTGTGCTATTTGCAGATATGGTTGCTCTCCTTGACTTTCCCTACGCTTCCAGTGGAGAAAACACAGGCATCGTAAAGAAGCTTCTAGGGTTCCAAAACCGGGAGCTGGAAGCCACCCGATGCCAGCGCGTGGATTACCCAGTGTAAGTGGACGGGGCACAGGCTGGTGGGATGGGCCCTTTTTTTTTTTTTTTTTTTAAATCTGAGGACCTGGCAAGCTAGTAGAAGAACGCTTTAGGAGGATGCATTGTTGGGAGGTGCTTCGCATAAATGTTCAGATCTATACAACACATCTATAGGCCTGGAAACCTTAAAGTAGGCACGAATGGTTTTTGCACATGGGCACACAGTCTCTTCTCCTTGGTCTTGCTGTGCAGGTCTCAGGAATGATGTGAGCAGATAGCAAGATGGTACAGCCTGAGGCATTAAGAGGTTTCAGGTGCAGCCAGCCAGAGCCAGCTCAGGCTGCAGTCTTGGCTTGGCCCGTTCCATCCAGGAGGATTGGATGAGCTGCTAGAAGTCTCGGAGCTTCTGATCTCTTCCATTGATTTCAGCAAAATCCACATGTACCTATTTTTCCTTCTGCTGAACTGAAGATGCTGGAAAAAAAAATGGTTCCTTGTTCACCTCAGATCAGATGGATTTAGCAGAGTGATTTAATTCTTCCCGTACTGCTGGCTGTAGGAAGATCTTGAGTCACTTACAGAGCGTATGTTCGTGCTAAGCTTCCTTGTAATAACTTATCTTCACGAGCTTGCTCAGCTGGGCGGGTCAGGCGGGAGCTCTGTGTCACCATCTGTCTGCATATTGTGCCACTGACTTCAAGGCCAGATTCTAAAGCCCAGAATACTGTATTCGGAAGGAGTTCCTTGGATGTAACCCCAAAGAACTGGGGGCCATTGCCACTATAACCCAGACTGTGACTTGGCTATGAGGGTAAATGGAGAGAGAGAGAGCGAGCTTGAGGCATTGGCTTGACTTCCAGTCATGTGCTAGGTGCAAAATGCATGATTCGCAGCTACTTGTCTTTGATCTACTGGTCACTGGTGTAATGTGGGTCCTCCAACAGGTGTCAGCAAATATTTCCTGAATGATCGATGGATCACATATCTTGGCTAACTGTGCCCTAGTTAAATTGGCTACTGTTATTTTATCCTCATGGCACAATTCTACAGAAGTATGATATTTTTTCAACTAAATAGCCCCATTAGGGAATGGAACAATTAGATAAGTTGTTTCACACTAGTCAGGCAGAACGGAGATATTGAACACCCTCCTGCGTGCATTAAGATGGTATATGTGTGTCCACTTGTCACGCGGCGATGCCATTTACACGTTATTACATTTCTCTTACCTAAGGGCTTTTATCTTTGAAAGAAACAAAATTGCTCAAAAAGCCCTAATTATGTTTTTCCCCCTTTTAATCATGGATATTAGACTAGCTTCTTATCATATCACCTCTTATTAAAATCCATATTTTTATTCAATGTCTGGCTTTATAAGCCTTAATCAAGGATTTAAATGAAGGCACGTGAGAGCCTCTGAGAGGCACAAGACAGTTCTTGGTGGAAGGTAGAATATCTGTGAGTTTTGTACAAAGAAGCTTAACTCCTCTCTTTGCAGTTACTATAACTACCTCTTTGTCTCAAAATATCAGGCTTTGCAAGCCGATCTCCCATGATGAACACTAAAGCAAATCCATCCCTTCATTGGAAGGAAAGCAATTTACTTGGTCATTGTTAACTGTAATTACCTGTTCTTAGATGATATCAACCTGCAGAATTCTCTCCCCTCACTCCTTTAGGTTTACTCTTTCCTTGTGGCTTTATTTACTGCATTATTGCAAGACCAATCTCTGTGGGATTCTGTACTTTGTTGATTCTAATGAGATGTACGGCACTCCTTCTGTATTTCTTACCAAGGAGGGTGAGTACACAGTGAGCCTTTCACGTGATATTGTAATTTGCTGATACGCTGCCTCCTGGCACAGACGTCTGTCTCGGAGGAGGAAGACGTTTATGCACATGACAGCTCCACGGGAGTCATACATGTCTGATTCTCAAACCTGGTTCCTGTAATTATGTCGTTTGCTTAAATATGTGATCCAGTTAGATAGGAATGGGGAAGGAAGACTTGTTCCTCTGAAAACAAGGAGTTGATTATTTTGGGTACACTCACTGGCTAAAGAGCTGTTACTAAAATACGACTGTGAGACCAACACAATGGTAAGATGTTAGACAGGTAGATTGAAGAACTTTAAGTGAGTCTTGGGTTCAGGTTGTTCCACAAAGAATTTGGGTGGTGTTATGCAGACAATACCACAGCCATAGAGAACTAAATGTGAGATTTAAATTAAATCTTTTTTTCCCCTAGAAGTTCAAAATAAATGTCTTATTTACAAAGAAATGAATTTTTTGTTTTGCTTTTTAAAATTGTACTCATTTATTTGAATGAGAGCAAGGAAGGGAGGGAGAGAGAGAGAGAGGAAAACACAGAGAGAATGGGAGCACCAGGGCCTCTAGCCTCTGCAAACAAACTCCAGACACATGTACCACCTTGTGCATCTCACGAGTGCCTTAACCACTAAGCCATCCCTCCAGCCCTGTCTTTTAAATTATTATTATTAGTTATGTATATACTGTGTGTACAGCCATGATGGTACCATCGTTAGCCTTCTCCCTGTCCTCTCCCCATGTGGATTGTGGGTCTTGCCTTATGGGTATAGCCATCAGTTATGGGGGAGAGGCAATGTCTCTGTGCATAATGATCCAACTTATGGCTCTAACAATCTCTCCGCCCCCTCTTCCGCGAATTTCCCTGAGCCATGTTGGGTTCATTTTAGGTCTATTTCAGTGACACGGTCTTGGGAGTCTCTGTGTCTCTGGATATCTGGTTTGGTAGGAGTTGAATGTTCTCTGTGTACACAAGTTCTTCCTAATGTAGCTCAGGCTGGCCTGGAACTTACCATGTAACCCAGAGTAGCTTTGAACTAAAACTCTTCATCCTACTGCCGGTGCCTCTGTCTGTCTCTAGTTATATGAAAAATGGGCACCACTGCAACTGGCTTTTGTTTTTGTTTAAAGGAAGAAGGATTGTAATTTAGACTTGTGACTTCCCACGACAATTGTTGAACAGGCCTGGCCTCTTCTCTCTTTTTCATCACCTTTAATTTTCCTTTTAGGCAATTTGCATATTCAAATGCATCTTGTCAGAGGAGAAGATCTGGCTGTAAAAACGAAGTTCACCGTACCTCTGAGGGAATGGTTCCGACTGGATATCTCTTTTAATGGAGGCCAGGTAGCTATACGGAATGCTCTGCCCTGAATTCTGTTAGCACTCTCAGTTGAGCTAAGCGTTGCTGTGAAGTCAAAATCTGCAAGGGGATTTGTGGCAAATGATGAGCTCTTTCCTGCTATGCACTTGCTAAATCAAACTTTATAGAGGGAAGTTTCAATCATAAGCATCTCATCCCACTTAATTAACTTTTAAAGTGCTTCTCTCTGCTATATTGTGAATGAGTAAATAATATAGCCAGCTCTGTAGCCACAATTATCTGAGTAACTCAGTCCTTTCCCCCAAGGAGATAGGCTTCATGAAGTAAAATGTTCAACGGCACTGGTCTTGTTTACATGGTGTTATCACATCACAACTTTTTTCTGGAAGGAAATTTATTGGCTAGTTTAGCTAAGAAATGGTTTGAAGTGCTTTTGGCAGTTGAGACAATTGCTTATGTTTGGCTAAACATCCTCATTATAGCCAACAAATCTAAGTGATAATTCTGGTGGGATGGAGGGCCTTATCTATCTTGTACATTAAACATTTCACATAACCGTTCCAAATTCTCGTAACACAGCTTTTATGGATTATGGCAAATCTGTAGTTGTTGTAATTGAAGGTGATTCCATTTCTCCATCTACGGGATGCCAGCATGCCACCTTCTTCTAGTGACTTTATTTTCTCATCTCCTTTCCTTACTGAATTGTGATTTTTCTGTAACCAAACCAGAGGAGGCATTTGGAAATACACAACCCTCCCTCATCTTTAGGGTTACTGCGTTTCCGTTTCTGAAGAGGAAAAAAAAAAAAAATAACACAATCAGATCAGTTCTTGCTGCCTTCCCGAGAGGACCATAGGATGTTAGCCAGGAGGTCTTGTGTGTTTGCTTGTTTCTTTAAAAACACTGGGTGCCATAGCTGAGGTCCACAACATCCCTTCCCGTGGAGGTGAGGCTTATGATGTATGGCTTCCAGGCTACCATTGTCTCCTAAAAAAGTCATCTTAGCTCCATGTGTCACCAAGACAGGCATCAAATCACCAGAGCAGATTCGTAGATCTTATTTTGCACCTGTTGTATATACAGCACTAGGCCTCTGTTGCTTATAGACTATTTATGGAAGCAGCATTAAGCATGTGAAGAGAAATCATAAGGCAGCTTAATTGCCAAATGATTCATATTGATTTCTAGAAGAGAGACAGCATTTCATGCTGGGACGCTCAGGGAAGCATTTGTGAACAAAGTTTTTATATTTGGATAGAATTTAGATGGAGAAGAAAGGAGGGGGGCATTTTTACATAGTGTTGGGGGGTAAACAGATAAACCAGTTTTGACTGGTGTCTTAGTCTGTTTTGCATTGCTACAACAGAATACCTGAGATGGGGTAATCTATACAGAAAAGAAGTTTCTTGTACTTTTGGAAACTGGTAGGTTCAATATCAAGTTGGTGGCACCTGCTAAGAGCCTTCTTGCTGTGTCATGACACGACATGGGTGTCACTGGGTAAGACACAGGGAGAGCCAGCTCAGATCTCTCTTCTTTCTCTTTCTTCCTTCCTTCCTTCCTTCCTTCCTTCCTTCCTTCCTTCCTTCCTTCCTTCCTTTCTCTCTCTTCTTTCTTTCTTTCTTTCTTTCTTTCTTTCTTTCTTTCTTTCTTTCCTTTCTTCTTTCTTTCTCTCTTCCTTCCTTCCTTCCTTTTTTTTTTTTCTTTTTCTTTTTGGTTTTTCGAGGTAGGGTTTTGCTGTAGCTCAGGCTGACCTGTAATTCACTATGTAGTCTCAGGGTGGTCTCGAACTCACAGTGATCCTCCTACCTCTGCCTCCCATGTGGCTGCGATTAAAGGCATGCTCCACCATGCCCGGCCTCTCTTCCTTTTCTAAGGATGTCACTAATCCCATCACAGGAGTCCCATCCTCATGGCCTCATCTGACTAATAACTCCCAAAGGCCCCACCTCCAGGTGTTATCAACATATGAGTGTAGGGGTTCAGTGTGAAATATGTGAATTTGTAGGCTATAGAAAACTGCTGAAAGGAGGAGAGAGATGAAGAGGAAGATGAGGAGGAAGAAGAGGAGGAGAAGGTCACTAGGGGCTAGAATGTGCAGGAACTTGCACATCAGGGACTTTAGACTTGGGCTGACAAGGCAGTGAGGTATGGTGAGTAGTGCTGAGCAGCAGCGTGAGGCAGAGATGAAGTGGATGGCGTAGTGTGTGGTGGGGGGGCAGGAGAGAAAAAGACCAGGAAGTAGAAAGTAAACAAGGGTATTTTCTTGGGTATATATAGATTTTTGGCACAGGGTTTCAGACTCATCTTTCTGTCCCAACTGAACTCCCTAGTGTACGTGGGTCCCAGCCTCTGGGATGGGTTAACACCTTTGTTGCCTTGGCCAAGTGGGCTAGTCACTTCAAGTAAATGGTTGCTTTAAGAAGACAACCAGTGTGTGTCATTTTCTTAGCCTGTGTTTTGTGGCTGGACAGGGTTGATTTCTAATGAGCCAGGCTTTGGTAGACACAGATTCATTTCCACGTTTTGAGAATCTAGAGAGGCCAGCGCAAGTGTGCGCACCACTTCCCATAGAAGCACTGAGAGAATAACAGTGACCCCTTAAGTCCGGGGACTCACATGGTAGCTCATGACACAAGAACCCACATGAGACAGCAGGCAACATTCATGACGATAACATTGTCCCTGTTGAAGTGAGAGTGATGAGACTGCCCCCGCCCCCGTCATAGGAAAAGAGAGGTGGGACCATCAGGGTGTGAAGAACATACAGCATTCATCTTGGTTTTCTCCTGAGACTCTCATGGAATCAGTAACATTTCAGAACTTCCTTGTGAAATCACACATACTTCTTTATCTTTTTATGCAACAAGCTTGTAAGCACAGACACATCCAGTGAACCTTTGGCATGTGAAACGAACTGGCAGAAATTGCCTTGTGGATATTTTTAACCGCACCATCAAGTCATTTGGGGAAGCTAAATTTATTGTCTCAAAATACGCACAAGGCTAGTAAACTGTTAATTTTATTTTTGTAGACATTAATCAGGCAAAAGGCTAGCACATTGCATGAGTAATTTCTACCGAGGACCATATTTATAATGTGGAGTGCTGAGATGTAATTGATCTTTGTATCTCTCTTCCAACGTAGATAGTGGTAACCACCAGCATCGGGCAGGACTTGGAAAGCTACCATAATCAGACCATTAGGTAAGTGTGATTTTCATTTAAAACTGGGCTACTCAAGGGCTAAAGACTCTTTGTGCTTAAGGCCTTGATGCTAATGCTATTCTACACACCTCCTTCAGCGTTTCCAAGCCTGAACTGGCCTCTGCCCCATAGCTAGTGTGTGCACTTTTCACTTTTCTTTCATCAAGCATAAACTCTCCCAATTTTCCCTGCAACCTTTTTTTCCCCTAAGCAAAGGAAACGGGTCCTTTCTGAAGATCTCATTGTTAATTCTTCCTTTCATGGCACCTCATAATTCATTTTCTTTGAAAATTATCTTCTTCGAAGGATTCTATAGAAAATAAATCAAAGTATTAATGTTGCTTATTGAGAATGGCTGGGAACTTTGGCGTGCTGTAAGACATAAAAGCAGACAGTCGTTGTATTTATGTTCATAATCTAGATTTGAAATGTGTGCAACTATTGATATTGGGGTAACTTTTCATCCTTATGTAACCATTCTTTACAAGAGTGGCAGAAACTGAGAACTGGGCCCCTTTTCTTGTGCTTCATAATTTTTTAATTTGCTCCTTTATCCACATGTCATAGAGGATTTCATAGTGTCCACCATGAGACAGCCTTCATGAAGTATTCGGGATATCCCATTATCATTAGAAAATGTATACATCAGTGAATATTTAAGAATAAGTAGGGCTGGGGAGATGGCTTAGTGGTTTAGGCACTTGCCTGCAAAGCCAAAGGACCCAGGTTTGATTCCCCAGGACCCACATAAGCCTGATGCACAGGGTGACACATGCGTCTGAAGTTCATTTATAGTGGCTGGAGGCCCTGGCATACCCATTCTCTCTCTCTCTCTCTCTCTCAAATAAAAATAAAAAAACAAAAACAAAACATAAAACCAAAACACACACACAAAAGAGTAAGTATAAAATTCAGAAATGGAAATACCAGTTTATAAATATAGCATAGGTCCAGCTAGCTCAGTTGGTAGAGCATGAGACTCCTCAATATGTGTCAGGGTGTTCAGACACTTGGGTGTGAGGTGGAGAAGTGGTTTGTGGGTCCAGTGGTGAGAGATTTCACTACAGCAAGGAGAATGGTGCTTCTCCACACAGGTTCTATGGAGTCTCATACACTACAGAGTCTCTCAGAAACTGATTTCTGGTCTAAGCAAATGGTTCAATCAATAAAGTGCTTACTGTGCGAGCACAAGGACCTGAGTTCCATCCCCAGAACCCATGTGAAAAAAAAAAGCTGGGCATAGTGGTACATGCCTGTAATCCCAGCCCTAGAGAGGTGGAGACAGGTGGATCCCTGAAGCTCGCTGGCCAACTAGTCTACTACTTGGCAAACACAGGGCCATTGAAAAATTACACCTCAAAAAAATAGGTGGAGGGAAGCCAGGCATGGTAGCACACACCTTTAATCCCAGCACTTGGGAGGCTGAGGTAGGAGGATCTCTGTGAATTCAAAACCAGCCTGAGACTACATAGTAAAATCTAGGTCAGCCTGAGCTAGAGTGAGACCCTACCTTGAGAAAAACCAAAATAAAATAAAATAAAAAAAAAATGTGGAGTGCTGGGGAGATTGCTCAGTGGTTACAGCACTTGCTTGCAAAGCCTGATGACCTGGGTTCACTTCCCCAGTACCCACATAAAGCCAGATGCATGCATCTAGAATTCATTTGCAATGGCAGGAAGTCGAGTGCTCCCATTCTCTCTCTCTCTGCAAATAAGTGAAATATTAACAAAAATAGGTGGAGGGGTTGTGGAGATGGCTCAGTGGGTAAGAGTGCTTGCCACTCAAGCATAAGGACTTCATTTGTCCCGAGTTCAATCCCTTGCATTCACTTCAAAGTTGAGCGTGACCACATATGCCCTCTGTAATCCCATTTCTGGGGACGGGAGCAGAGACCAGAGAATCACTGGAGCTCCTTGGTCAGCCAGACTGATGGAAATGGCCGCTCCAGGATCAGTGAGACTCCATCTCAAAGAAGTGCATGAATGAACACTGGAGGAAGACACCCAATGTCCTCCTATGACCTCTGCGTGTAGATAGAGGACATGTGCATCTGCACACACGAGTGCATACACCACACACATACCGCACTACATACTGAACTTATACACATGCAAAACAAAAAATAATAATAGGTGAACAGCACCTAAGAAACCTTAGTGGAGGTCGACCTCTAAGAACACGTGCACCTGCACATACATGAACACATAAACACACACACACACACACACGGATTGTTAAAGCCATGAAAGCAGAGAGGAGTAGATGGCAGTAGAAGTGTAGAGCCTCTTTTCTTTGAAACCACTCCCGCCTACATGTAAGTCAAACCAATTTCTTTTAGGCTCCAGGCACCTAGAACAATTCTTATTTCTCATGGCTGGATTAAAGGATTAGAGTTTTATAGAAAGGCTAAAGATGTGTTATTTCCTAGCCTTCAAATAGGTCAGGAGTGACTTGATAGCTATATCGAAGCATGGCAGATGAGGCTGAGGAAAGAGTTGAAGTCTTACAGTGCACCCAGGTTGGCAGAAAGCATTCAGCACGCAGCAGGTCTTCATTATGTAAGGGGCTCTGGGTCTTCCGTGACAAGTTCAAGAACAGAGCTGCCTCATAGTCCTCTTTGGAGAAAAAGGATCATGGGCTCCACTGGGACTCTCTTCTAGTGTTGTGTTCTATGCAGTGGGATCTAAAATCAGAGCTTCTCCCTTCTCACCTATCACCTACCCCAGCCCTAGGACACTTTTGACAACTGGTTCGATTTCATAGGCTTCTTTTCTCTGAAATCCTAGAAACTCAGAGACTGACACGAATGAACACAGGCAGAGATCTCATGTGATGGGCACTGGACCAGAGTGAGGGATATGCGTTGTGCAGAACTTTCTAGGGAATGCCAGAAGCTTGGTGCTAGGGCAGCCAGAGCTGAGTTCCAAAATGAAGTGACTTAAACAACAGAACTTCTCAGATCTAGGGGTTAGAGGTCCAACACTGTGGTCTCAGCTGGACCAAGTTCCAGTGCTAGGAGAGGGTCGGTTCCAAAAGATTTCCTGGGCTTCTGGTGTGGTCTCCCTGTGTGTTTGCCTATACCCAGATGCCTCCTTGGGACAAGGGTCCCACCTATCTCACTAACCACACCTGCAGAGATTCCCCGTAAATAATATCACAATGTGAGGTGAGGGCTTCAGACTTAAGCATACGAAGGAGTGGGGCTCCAATTCACCTCAACAGAACAAATTGTTTATTTATTTATGAGAGAGAGAGAAATATATGGGCCTCTTGGCCTTGCAAATGAGCTCCAGACACATGCGCCACTTTGTGATCTGGCTTTATGTGGGTACTAGGGAACTGAACTCAGGTTATCAAGCTTTGAAAGCAAGGACCTTTTTGCTGCTCTCTCTGTCTCTCAAATAAATAAATATAAGAATATTTTTAGGGCTGGAGAGATGGCTTAGAGAGTAAAGCATTTGCCTGCAAAGCCAAAGGACCCAGGTTTGATTCCCCAGGACCCACGTTAGCCAGATGCACAAGGGGGCACATGCATCTGGAGTTCATTTTCAGTGTCTCGATACCCTAGCACGCCCATTCCCTCTCTCTCTTTCTCTCTCCCTCTCTGCCTCTTTCTCTCTAAAATAAATAAATTAATAAAATATATTTAAACAAAAGAACATTTTTTTAAATGTGAAGAATCCATGATGAATAAGAGGATATAAGACTTTTAAGTAAAGACAGAGTCAATATGATTCTCTGACATTTCAGGATTGTTTGGGGAGTGTATACTAATATCTCACTTGTAGCATCAAACAACTTCCTGCCTCGTGATACTGGCAGTATCGAGCCCTGAGTGTTCTTGAACTGCCACCTTCATGCCCCTTCCTGTGCCCCTGTGGCGACCCCTCCACCAGCAGAGCAGCTAGAGCAGGTCTATGGGGTGCACAGCTCCTTCCTGGGGTTCCTGTAGGCGGATGTCTGCCATCTCAGTCCTGTCAGGTCCTCACATTGACAGTGGGCCAGGCCAGCAAAGGACATCAACTATGTCCGGCTTCCTGGTTACAGGCATGGAAAGGAACGCTCATAGCTCTCCTCTTTGATCTTGTAATGAAGCCTGGTGTTGTCCGTGTCCCACCAAGGTAGTGCCTGTATCAGAAGACCACAAATGCGAAGACTTGAGCACAGGGCTCTGTGCATAAGATACCATTAGTGACTCTGGGTGACAGGAACAACTTCAGATCTCCATCCTTCCATCTACCGACACATATTCACTGAGCACACATCACATACCAGCCATAGTGCTTGATTCTGGGAATAAAAGGGCGGGGTGAGGGAGCTGAAAATTCCAATAGGGAAGACTGACACTAGGCAATTAATTCACAAATTAATTAATTCACAAAGGAGACATCATGAATGCCAGGAACCAAATGAATAGGGTGGTTTAAGAGAATGCCAAGAGGGTCAGGATCTAGACTATGTGCCCTAGAGATGACACTTCAAATGAGGATCATGATCAGAGGTCAGGGACACAGATTTTGAGGACCTAAGTTTCTCTACCAAAGAAACTGTCAGTTGAAGCCATTTCCTCATTCGGACTGGGGCCCATCTAACACCTCTGTGAATTTTCTAGACCCCAGTACTCTGCAGTAATAAACCAGGGCACACTATGTCCAGATAAGAGGAGAGACAGTTTTCCTACATGTCTGAGGTTTTCGAAAGACACCGATTTGGGCTTTGGAAGACACTGGCTCAGCTTTTATGTCAGGGAAATTGATGACCATCGAACAGCGCACACAGTCCAAGGGATCTCTTGCAATCCTTGTGCAGGCACTGAGGATTTCAGAGGAGAAAAATGTGGAACCACGGATGTAGAGATGCAGATGGAGACTGAGCTAGACAGATCTACTGATGGTTGATAATAACGACAGCTTTTACGTTACAGTGAGTGAGTGCCCTGTGGACCATGTAATTTATCATTAGTTGGAAAACTCAGTTCAAGCAAAGACCCTTGTCTAAATGTTTTCTTTCATGTTAAAAATACACAGTAGCCGGGCTGGAGAGATGACTCAGCACATTAAGGAACTTGTCTGCAAAGCCTAATGACCCAGGTTCAATTCCCCAGTACCCACATAAAACCAGATACACAGTGGTGTATGCATTGGAGTTCATTTACAATGGCCAGATGCCCTAGTGTGCCCAGTCTCCCTCTCTGTCTCCTCCCTCCCTCTCTCTCTCTGCTTGCAAATAAGTAAAAATATCACAAAACATACACAGTAGCTCCCCCTTTTCCAGAGGTCTGTTTTCCATGGTTGCATTTACCCACAGCCAACAGCCATCCAGAAATATTAAACAGAAAATATCAGAAATAAACAGTGTGCAAGTTTTAACTTGTCTACTGCTCTAAACAGCAGTAGTGTTCTGAAGAATTTCGCTGCTTGTTTTTTTTTTCCCCACCTGGGATGGGAGCGACCCCTGTGACCAGGGTATCCTTGCTATATGCTACCTGCCTGTCAGTAACTCTACCTTCCATTGTCGTCAAGGGCTGCAGGGCTTGTGTACAGGTGTGGTATTTGAATAGATGCCCCCCAATAGATTCAGGAGCTTATTAAAGCTTCTTAGAGTTCCAGCTACCTGGCTGAAGGAGGGGCCACCCGAGAAGATCCTGGTGTTTAGCCCTAAGGTGTGGTGGTGGATTTGGAATTCCAGTCTAAGGATATGCAAAGTACCTGAGTTGGGCCTGGAGTTCCTGAAGTGTGCTGTGTGGTGTGGCTTTTGGGTTTTGGGCTTGTGGTTTCTTTCTCTCTGCTTGGTCCTGTGTAAAGGGGCCAATGTCTTCTGCCATTATGGAACTTTCCTTTTATCTTCAATAAATATCCCTTCCTCCACAACTGTGCCTGGTCTAGAAGTTCGTCTCGGTGACCTGAAGCTGTCTGCCACATCAGGTAACCCTTATTTTACTTTAAAATGCCCCCTCATTGAAACAGTAGTGATATTGGCTGTTCTGAAATGCCAGAGAAGCTGTAAAGTCCCTCTTTTAGAAGTGACAACTCATGTCGTCACATGAAGGGTGAAAACAGCTCAGAAAGAGTATGAGAGAAAGAGACCACATTTAAATGTGCTTATTATAGCAGGTTATAATTGTTCGACTTCGTGGTTTGCTACTGTTAATTTTTCACTGTATCTAGTATATAAATAAAAGCTTATTACAGAAGTGTAGATGCAAAAAAAAAAATACAGGATACATAGGATTCCAAGCTATCCAAAGTTTTAAGCATCCATTGGAGTTCTAGGGAATTCCCTACTCCCCACACAGATAAGGAGGGGCTATATGTAAGTGTTCATTTATTCCCCATCTTCTAGATTGAGCCTTTCCTTTGATCTGGAAATTGGAGTTTGCTGTGACCTTCCTTGAGTAAACAGCATACAATGTGTGTCTTTAAAAAAAGGATGGGGATGCTGGAGAAATGGCTTAGTGGTTAAGGCTCCTGCCTGCAAAACTTAAAGACCCAGGTTCGATTCCCTAGTACCCATGTAAGCCAGATACACAAGGTGGTGCATGCTTCTGGAATTCATTTGCAGTGGCTGGAGGCCCTGGTGTGCCCATTCTCCACACCCCCCCCTCTCTCTCTGCCTCTTTCTCTCTCTTTCTCATGTAAATAAATAAAAATTTTTAAAAAGAAAAGAGGGTAGAAGAGATGGCTTAGCAGTTAATGCACTTGC
Source organism: Orientallactaga sibirica (assembly GCA_036365145.1). NCBI lineage: Eukaryota > Metazoa > Chordata > Mammalia > Rodentia > Dipodidae > Orientallactaga > Orientallactaga sibirica. The sequence continues at coordinate 21,733,030 of JAEOAD010000018.1, read as the reverse complement.
CTACAAAGCCTAAGGACTGGGTTCAATTCCCAAGTACACGTGTAAAGCCAGATACACAAAGTGCCACATGTGTCTGGAATGGTATGGCCATTCTCTCTCCCTCCCTCCCTCTCTCTCTCTCTCTCTCTCTCTCATAAATAAATAAATAAATAAATAAATAAATAAATAAATAAATAAATGAAATAAAAAGAGAACCAACTAGATATCTGACAAATAATTTGAGTCTCCAAACCCATCTAAATTATTTTAGTTTGTTGGCTATAATTTCATGACCACTTCTTTTTGTAACTTCTCTTTATGGAGCTACTCAGAGTAAAGAACTTAGTGTGTGTGGTGTGTGTGTGTGTGTGTGTGTGTGTGTGTGTGTGTATGTAGAGTGCACTAGAGTACTGAGCTTTGAACTTTAGACCTTGCATTTAGGCAGGCTTCTATCACTAAGATATGTCCCTAGCCCTTTATTTTACTACTGCTGCTACTGCTTCTGCTTCTGCTTCTGCTTCTGCTTTGGCTTCGGCTTCTTCTCCTCCTTCTTTTTTTCAAGGTAAAGTCTTGCTTTCTGGCCCAGGCTGACCTGGAATTCACTATGTAGTCTCAGGGGGCCTTGGACTCAGAGTAATCCACCTACCTCTGCCTCCCGAGTGCTGGGATTAACAGGTGCGCCACCACACCCAGCTTTATTTTACTTCTTTTTTTTCAGGTAGGGTTCTCCCAAAGTTGCCCAGGTTAGCTTAGGCTAGCCTTGAACTTGTGATCCTTTTGTCTCAGTCTCCTGAGTAGCTGACATTCCAGACTTGTGCCATCAGACAGGCTCAAATCAGTTTTTGTAATAAAGAAGCAGTCTTCCCCACTCCTGTTGTATTGATTTCATATTTAAGTACATGCTAGAATTATAATGGTCAGTTCCGTGTTTGAGAACAAACACATTTTAGCGTGAGGATGCACCTCACAAACGGGAGCCAAAGTCCAGCAGGGGTGAGGTGACGAACGTAACTGAAGGTCACAGTCATGGTGCCCACTGTGTGCCTGACACGGCTGTGTTGTTTCTGGAAAGGCATCCCGAATCTGAAACCCAGGTTATGGCCATGCCACCTTGAACTCACCCCATCTTGTCTGAAACTCTGAAACCCAAGCTTCTCTGAAATCTGACAAGTTTTGAGCACCATGTCAGATTTTGGAGCACTTCAGATCCTCATTAAGTTTCAGATTTCAGAGTGTCTGGGGTGTTTCTGATTCAGGATGTTCAAATTTGTCTTTACAAATATTCCAAAATTCAAAACACTTCAAAATCTAAAACAATTTCAGGCCCAAACATTTCAACTCAAGGACATTTAGCCTGCAGTTTTATTTTACCTTCCCAACAACCATATAGACAGGTACTATTACTATGTTATGTTAAAGGGGGACATGAGGGCTCTACTGGGGGACATCCCGTGCATTGTGAACAACAGCCAGTAGGTCTGTTGGGAAAAGCAGTCATCTCAGCTAGTCTGGTTAGCAAAACTTCTACCACACACACAGTGCTTCCCATCCTTAGAATGCCACTGACTCTGGAAAATTAGAATGTTCAATCTGGTCAGTTCACACTCTCCTAGGATGGAGGTGGTAGTGGGTGTGTGTGTGTGGGGGGGGAACCTTCATCTCCCCTCATCCACCATGCTGTGATTCTGAAAAGATAAATACCGGGAGTTGAAGCCCTTCCATTTGGGAAATAATTTCTACCTGCTCATTCTTGCCGTCAGGGGCTGATGGAGCAAGCCCACTTTCCCACCCTCTCCTGCCTCCTCTCCAGTCAGGTGCATCCGCTAGAAGGCAGCCAGCCCATCCTTGTCCTGGAATAACCCCAGGCCTCCTGGCTCCCTCTCATGCAATTGTCAGTAGTCCACTCTGTTCTTCCCATGCCACCGTGGCTCTTGGCTTCCTCAGCGCCCTGGGCTCCTGGCGGCCTGTCTGGTGTTGTTTTCTCTGCCTGGTCTTCCATCTGCCCTCCCTGCTCCTGGCTCTTCCTCCTCCATACATGGCTTCTCACTTGATAGATGTCTTGACCCTTATCCCACCTGCTGTTCACATATGCTCCTCTTACACCTTCACCTATTCCTGCCTTTTAAATAGGTAATAAATGTACGTGGTTTAAGAAAGCAATCCTGGGACCTGGGGAAATCACTCAGCAGAGAGCTTGCCCAGCACAAGCGTGAGGGCCTGAGTTCAGTACCCAGAACCCATGTAAAAAACTGAGCTGACTATACACACCTGTAACCCCAGTCCTGTGTGGGGCAGAGACAGGAGATTCTCTGGGGCTCACAGGTCAGCCAGACCAATTCCTTCCCAAACAATAACAACAACCCCACAGCTCCAGATTCAGAGACTCCGTCTCAGGCAAACATTACGGAACAGCAATACAGGACACCTGATGTTCTTCTCTGTCCTCTGCATGTGTGCACAAAGGGCACACCCATCTGCACACTCGTGCATATACTATACATACAAACACACCACACTGAAATGGGAATTTTAGGGTTCCTTGCCAATACACTAATGCATCAATAAATTTAGGGGACCCCGGATTTTTGTCTTATGAATTTAAAGAATTAAAATCCACAAACCAGAGGCTAAGGCTTAGAGAGACTTTATTAGATTAAGAGAAGGAGCCGGGCATGATGGCACATGCCTTTAATCCCTGCACTCTGGAGGCAGAGGTAGGAGGATCGCTGTGAGTTCGAGGCCACCCTGAACTCCAGGTCAGCCTGAGCTAGAGAGAGACTCTGCCTTGAAAAAAAAAAAAAGAGAGAGAGAGAGAAGGAAAGAGAAGACAGTACAGAGAGCTCCTGCTACATAGAGGGCAGGAGGGGGTAGAGAGCTTATGTGGGAGTAGGGGTAGGGGGGTCTCCCCTCATTGCAGCCCAACTGGGCTGAAATGAAGGAAGGCTTACCAGAACCTAGAAGTTCAGGAGCCAGCCAAGAGAGAGAGGACACCCCTGGAAAACGTCTACTTACAACCTTAGGGTGGTGGGCCTTACCTTCCAGCTCAGGAGAGCCAGAGTAAGAGCTGATTGGTATGAACTTAGGGCTGGCTCAAGAAGAGGCCAGCCACGAAGCCAAGTTTTGAGGCTGAGCTTAACCAACCACAATGCCAGGATCAGGTTGAATTCTAGGAAAGAGGAACTCCCAGGATGGGTTCAGGTTGTTAGTAGAAAAACAGATCTAGATAACTGCTTTAGTCAAGAGATAAGGGGGGGGGGCTGGAGAGATGGCTCAGCCGGTAAGGCATTTGCCTGCAAAAACTAACGCTTGGAGTTCAGTTCTCCAGGACCCACGTAAAGCCCAATGCACAAAGTGGTGCATGCATCTGGAGTTCATTTGCAGTGCCTGGAGGTCCTGGCACAGCCATATTCTCTCTCTCTCTCTCTCTCTCTGTGTGTATGTATCTTTCTGCTTGCAAATAAATAAATAAAATATTTTTTTTAAAAAGAGAGAGATAAGGAGAGGAAAGCTCCTTCTTTGATCTCTAAAAAAGTGGAGATGACAAGGACAGACTTAAGGACATTTCTGCTTTTTACATTCAGGGCCCAGTCACCCTAAACTACCCAACAAAGCTCCCTGAGTCCCTTGCAACACCACATACACGACACACGTACCTACTCCAAAATATACATGTGACTAAATCAATACCAGAAAAGAGAGTAAAAATATCTATGAAAGCCCTTCCAGCTCTGGCCCTGTTTACTCCATCTCCTACTCCTCACCCTGTAGGAAAATACTTTCATTAGCTCCTTGTGTGTTGTTCCAGAGTTTATGAAAATGCAGACAATCCATCCTCTTCTTTCACAGGTAGAAACTATTTGTTTTCTGCACCCTGATTGAACAATGCGAAATGGGAATTTGGGAGTTCCTTGTCGGATATACACCAATTGGCCAATAAATTTAGGTGCCCAGGATTCTTGTGTTATGAATTGAAAGAATTAAAATCCATAGGTGGAGGGCAAGACCTAGAGACACTTTATTAAGAGAAGGAAGCGTAGAGAGCTCTGGCGATGGGGGAGGTGAGAGGTAAAGTCCCCTCCCCCCATCTCAGCCCAGCCAGGCTGAAGCGACTGGGGACTTACCAGAGCAGGGAGCTGGAGGTTTAGGAGAGAGAACAGCCCCAAAGAGGCCATGCCCACCTGGTAAACATCTATCTATAATGTTATTGTGGTGGGCCTTACCTTCAGGCTCAGGTGAGTCTCCAAGAGCTGATTAGTGTGGACTTGGGGCTGGCTCAGGTAGGTCAGCCATGAGGTCACATTTTGGGCTTGAGTTTAACCAACCACAATGCCAGGATCTTTTTTTTGTTTGTTTGTTTGTTTGTTTGTTTGTTTGTTTGTTTGTTTGGTTTGGTTTTCCAAGGTAGGGTCTGACCTGGAGTTCACTCTGTAGTCTCAGGGCCCTTCCCAGGGAGAGGCTCCAGTTGTTTTTGGACAAACAGCAAGAGATAGGGAGGAGAAAAATCCTTCTCTTATCTCTAGCAAAGTGGAGATTGTAAGGTCAGACCCAAGGATATTCCTGTGTTTTACTTTCGGGGCTCAGTCACCCTAAATTACCTCACATGTATTTTAGAAATCTCTCCAGATCCTTGTCCTCTTTTCAGTCTATGTAGTAAAGTCATTTCCAGGGCTCACTGGATAGATGGGCCAGCAGCCCTCACTGACCATCACCTCGTGGTTCCCAGTCTTCAGGGGATGTAAACAATACTGCAAAGCACATGTTCACACACTTCATTCATGTAAACCCACGATGCCTCTGTTTTATTCCTGGTGCTTTAAGCCTTTCAGGGCAACATGGACATGTAACACATCCCCTTGCTGACCTCTGGTCTTTGGCCAAGCCCTTTGACCTTGATGTGGTTGCCTCCGCCTCACTGAATTTAACCTCAGATCCTTATCTAATAGTCTATAGTTTAAGCTTCCCTTCACATCCATCTTTACGGATTTGATAAGGGTTTATTCTCCCCTTTTAGAACACAATAGTTCCAATGAAGACCAGTCATTCTAAATCATTCCATTGAAAGGCCCACGGGCTGGCTAGTCTAGCTGAGTGGGTGAGCTCTAGGTTCCGCGAGAGACCCTACCTCAGAGAATAAAGTTGTGAGGGATTGAGAAAGATCCCCAGTGTCAACCTCTGGCCTCAATACTCACACATGCAAGCACACCCACATACGTGCACTAATACACACGGACATGCATATACATATATATATATATGGCGTACATACATATGGCCTCCACCTCCAAACAAACAGAAACTAAATCATTGAATTGATTCCAGACAGGATCACCACTACCAGTGGTACCTAGTGGGCATTTACTGTGGGCCGGGCACTCATTGCTGTCTATCTACACTGAGTCCTAACAACCAAATAAGTGAAGAACTATCATTTCTAAAAGATGTATATATTTGTGCTGGAGGGATGGCTTAGCAATTAAGGTGCTTGCCTGTGAAGCCTAAGGACCCAGGTTCGATTCCTCAGGACCCACATAAGCCAAATGCACAAGGTGGTGCATGCTTCTAGAATTCGTCTGCAGTGGCTGGAAGCCCTGGTGCACCCATTCTCTATAGGAAAAAAGAAATTATTTATTTGAGAGAGAGAGAGAAGAAGCAGAGAGAGAGAGAGAGAGAGAGAGCGAATGGGTGCACCAGGTCCTTCAGCTGCTGCAAACAAACTCCAGACACATGCACCACCCTGTACATCTGGTTTACATGAGTCCTGAGGAATCAAACCTGGGTCCTTAGGCTTCACAGGCAAGTTCCCTAACCATTAAAGCATCTTAAGTTAAGGAGCGTCCATGGAAGAGTGTCTTTTTAAATAAGCAGGTTCCAGCCCAGGGCGGCCTCAATCCTTTGTGTTCTTCTCCAGCTTTCCCGAGGATTTCTATTACAATGACACAGCTGGATACTTTCTTATTGGAGGGAGCAGGTATGTGGCTGGCATTGAAGGGTACTTTGGACCCATGAAGTACCATCGTCTCCGCAGTCTGCACCCTACTCAGGTGAGCCTGGGGGAGCAACAAGTTGACAGGGAGTGTGGGTGATGGCATGGTGGGCCACTCAAAGGGTGGGGAACCCAGTGTAAACTGTACCTCGCATGGGCTCAGCTATCACACATAATTAATACCGAGGCTTCCCCCCAGCTAGTGCAATAATAGATTTCTGTTACCATTTGCTTCATTTAGTACTCATAAAATGGAAACCATTTACTTCTTCTGTTTTAATAACTACTAGCTTAATTATAGAGTGGATTTTTATCAGGCTGTTGCCTATCCAGTGATTAAGCTAATGAAAGGAGAGAATCTTAGTTATTTGGTAAAGCTTCTTTTCTGCACTATTATTTAAAGTATCAGAAGAGATGATATCCCGGCAAATTAAAGTCATGGTGCCATTTGTTCACTGTTCTAGGCAGAAGCCCAGCTTCGGCTCATGCTGGGGTGGACTGGTCACAATGGTCCAGAATAGAGAGAGATTTTATCCTGAACTGAGACTACAACACAATGGAAACCACATCCATAGCTACCCATGGAGTAAAATCACCCAGGGCTCCAGCCAGGCCAAGGGAGAAGGGCTTCCCCACAATGCAGCCCACAGCAGTGTACTCTCAGCCCTGCTAAGGAGATTAGGAACCCCATTGCATACCCAAAAGGGAATGTCCTCTTGTTCCTTCAACCCTGCGGAGTGTGTCCTGGAAAAAGCAGGAGTCCCCAGGCAAAGTCATAATTAGGATTAATGAGAAGCCTGACTGCCCATGGGTGACATCTTTGAGATTGCTAGGAAAAAGGGGGAAAAACCCAGCAATGCATGTATTCATTTGTGTAAGAAATGAAAAACTTGCTGTGTGCCTGACTCTGGGCTAGCAGCTGAAGCGAGCAGGCTGGATTAGGACAGGAACTTTAAAACAGTATCTTAGCTCATCTTTCATTCATTTATTATTTGACAGAGAGAGAGAGGCAGATAGATAGATAGATAGATAGATAGATAGATAGATAGATAGATAGATAGATAGGTAGATAGATAGATAGTAGATAGATAAATAGATAGATGATAGATAGATAGAGAATGATCTTGTCAGGGCCCACTGCAAATAAACTCCAGATGCATGCACTACTTTGTGCATCTGGCTTTACGTGGGTACTGGAGAATCAAACCCAGGTCCCTAAGTCTTACAGGCAAGTGTCTTAACTACTGAGCAATCTCTTCAGCCCTAAAACAGTATCTTCCTGCCAGCTGTGGTGGCACACATCTATCTTCCCAGCACTCCAGCCGTGGAGGCAAGAAGATCAAGAACTCAACGTCCTCTTTGGCTACATGGTAGGTTTGAGGCCAATATGGAATACATGAGACCTTGCCTCAAACAAACAAACGGGCTGGAGATATGGCTTAGCACTTAAGGCGTTAGCTTCTGAAGCCCAAGGACACAGGTTTAATTCCCCAGTGCTCACATAAGCTAGATGCACATAGTGGCACATGCGTCTGGAGTTTATTTGCAGTGGCTAGAGGCCCTGGTGTGCTGTCTCTCTCTCTCTCTCTCTCTCTCTCTCTCTCTCTCAAATAAGTATCTAAAAATAAAATATTTTTAAAATAGTCAGCCAGGCATGGTGGCCTATGCCATTAATCCCAGCACTCAGGAGGCAGAAGTAGGATCACTGTGAGTTTTAGGTCAGCCTGAGACCACATAATGAATTCCAGGTCAGACTGGGACAGAGTGAGACCCTACCTCCAAAAACCAAAAACAAAATATTTTTTAAATTAAAAAAATAAAAACCCCAAATAATTAATTGGGGGGGGCCTAGGGATTGAGCTAGGACTTTGTACTTTCTTTTTTTAGGCAAGTCCAACAGACTAGCCTTTAAAAATTTTTTTTTAAGATTTTATTTTTATTTATTTATTAGAGACAAAGAGAGGGGGAGAGAGACAGAGAGTGAGAATGGGCGGGCCAGGGCCTCTAGCCACTGCAAATGAACTCTAGACGCATGCACCACCATGTGCATCTGGCTAACGTGGGACCTGGAGAATCAAACCAGAGTCCTTAGGCTTCACAGGCATGCGCCTTAACTGCTAAGCCATCTCTCCAGCCCTAAATTTTTTTTTTTTTTATTTATTTATTTATTTATTTATTTATTTGAGAGTGACAGACAGGGAGAGAAAGAGGCAGAGAGAGAGAAGAGAGAATGGGTGCACCAGGGCCTCCAGCCACTGCAAATGATGCATGCGCCAGCACTTTGTGCATCTGGCTTACGTGGGTCCTGGGGAATTGAGCCTTGAATCAGGGTCCTGAGGCTTCACAGGCAAGCGCTTAACTGCTAAGCCATCTCTCCAGTCCCCAGACTATCCTTTTATAATGTGAGAGAGTTAGTGAAAGAGAGGATTGATGCACCAGAGCCTCCAGCCACTGTAATTGAACCCCAGACTTGTGTGCCATCTTGTGCACATATGCAATCTTGTGTGCTTGCATCATCTTGTGTGTCTGGTTTATGTGGGATCTGAAGAGTCAAACATGGGTCCTTAGGCTTCACAGGCAAGCACCATAACAGCTAAGCCATTTCTCTAGCCCAAACTCTGTACTTTCTAGAGATTCTTTTCTTGTTGTTGTTTTTCGAGGTAGGATTTCACTCTAGCCCAGGCTGACCTGGAACTCACTATGTAGTCTCAGGATGGACTCAAACTCACAGTGATCCTCCTACCTTTGCCTCCCAAGTGTTGGGATTAAAGGAATGTGCCACCATGCCCGGCTTATTTTCTAGGCGTTCTATCACTGGGCTGTACCTTTAGCCCACGTTCTGTTTGTTCATTTGTGGCAGTGCCTCATCAAGTTGCCCAAGCCCGTCTTAACTTTACTCTATAGCTCAGTCAGCCTTTGGAATTTTGATCCTCCTGCCTTAGCCTCCTGAGTAGCTAGTATTGCAGACCCATATCACCAAGCCCAACTTTTTTCTTTTTTTGAGGTAGGGTCTCACTCTAGCCCAGGCTGACCTAGAATTCACTATGTAGTCTCAGGGTGGCCTTAAACTCACGGCGATCCTCCTACCTCTGCCTCCCGAGTGCTGGGATTAAAGGCGTGTGCCACCACACTAGGTTTTCAGGCCCAACTTTTAAAAGGTTATGTATTTAATATTATGAGTAGCAAATACACATATACATATGCATTTAAATATTCACACATAAAACTGTAATAACATTTTTACTAGGAATATCTGCCCTTGTTAGGGTCAATGCACTCCAATATTTTGGCTCCTCCTTTATAAAAACAAAAGACAGCCACTGGTTATAACACACCAAAATCATTTCGAGAGCCATTCTTGGGTCCAAATATGCATATGAAGACACAGGACATTGATAAGTCCTAGGAAATCTCACTCTGGGCTTTCAACCTGTTATTCCTGAAAGGTCACATGACACAGGTAAACCCTCATGTTTTTGGGTATCCATGTGCAAACATGAGGTGAATGGACTGTAGGGAATTGTGCCCTGGAACAGTAGGCTTGCATCTGCTCTTGCAGGCTCAGGAGGAGGGATGGGAGGAGACCCCAGGCAGCAGAGGTAGCACAGATAGAACGGTATCACCAGATGAGGATCGGAGGTGAAGAACAACGTGATTTCCTAGGGGCACCAGGCAGAGGGGGACAGAAGAGGGTACAGGTCTGCCACCTAGACCGTCCTGATGTGTAAGGAGAGGCTAGAGGTCTGCCATCTGGACCATCCTGATGCATAAGAAGCTTTACAGAGGTGCCACAGAAGCCAGAGCTCATGTGTCCTTGCTTCCCAAATCCCAAGTGGATGATAGACAGACCAAGAGGCAGCTGGTGACATCAATGGGAGAATGAAGCCAGCTGAACACATGCGTAAGGACATAAGTTGATGGGCCCCTGACAGTGGTTGTCCATGCTATTTTCTTGTCTTCCATAGGTCCTTAATCCCTTTCTCCAGAAGGAACTTGCTGAACAAATCGAGTTATACTATGACCGGTGTGCTGAGGTTCAAGAAATAATCTCTGAGTATGCTCTGACAGTACAGGTCGGGGGTGAGACGCGAGAAGCGTGTAAGTATGGGGCTCCAAGATAGTCAATTTCAGCTCTGTGTCTTGATTAATGTGGTTGGTGTCTCCTTAAGGGGACTAAAATAGAAATGTAACATGTGCAACTTGGCTCAGATACCAGTGCCACAAGTGTACCTTGAGCTCTCCACAGATGGATGGGAATCAAAGTATGCATTCCACCTGGTTTCAAAAAAAAATAAAACCCTAATGACAGCAGCTAAGAAGCACTATGTGTCATAGCTTCCACTATACTTAATCTTGTTTAAAAATACGAATGAGAATGATTTGAGCCTTGCATGACATTGTCCCTACCTAGAAAGCCCAGGAAATTAAAAATAAATTGGAAAATAATCATTAGAAGTGTTTCTGCATCTGTGTACTTTTGTCTTGGGTCCTTAATATCTCAACAATGCCAGGCTTGGTGGCACATGCCTTTAATCCCTATACTCAGGAGGCAGAGTAGGAGGATCATCAAGAGTTCGAGGCCTGGGACTACAGAGTGACTTCCAGGTCAGCCTGGGCTAAAGCGAGACCCTACCTCAAAAAACCAAAATATATATATGTGTGTGTGTGTGTGTGTGTGTGTGTGTGTGTGTGTGTGAACAATGACTTTGTTGTTTGGGGCCCCATTTTATTTATTATTTATTTATTTTTAATTTTATTTATTTATGAGAGAGGCAGAAAGAGAGAGAGCAAGAATGGGCATGCCAGGGCCTTTAGCCTCTGCAAACAAATTCAAGATGCATGCATCACCTTGTGCATCTGGCTTACCTGGGAAATTGAACCTGGGTCCTTTGGCTTCATAGGCAAGTGCCTTAACCGTTAAGCCATCTCTCCAGCCCCCATTTTATTTTATTTTATTTATTTATTTTTTATTGACACCTTCTATACTTACATACAAAAAACATGTGATATTTCCCTCCCCTCCCCCATTCCACTTTAGAACACCAATCTCCATCATATCCCCTCCCTCTCTCCATTAGTCTTTCTTTTAATTTGATGTCATCATCTTTTTCTTCTATTTTGAGAGTCTTGCGAAGGTATTGCTAGGCACTGCAAGGTCATGGATATCAAGGCCAATTTCTGTCTGGGCAGTTGCATTGTAAGAAGTCATACCCTTCCTTTGGCTCTTCCATTCTATCCGCCCCCTCTTCCGCAATGGTCCCTGAGCCTTGGAGGGTGTGACAGAGGTGTTTCAGTGCTGGGCACTCCTCTATCCCTTCTTCTCAGCACTGTGTTGCCTTTTGGGTGATCCCAGTGGTCATCACCATCTGAAAAGAGAAGCTTCTCTAACCAGAAGTGAGAGTAGTGTTAATATGTGAACATGAACATTAAGTGTAGTGCCCCCAGGGCAGCTTGGTGGGAATAATATATACATTTAGTCAGACAAGAGCAGGCTTTATACCTCTAAGGCTCATGACCTCACCTGCCATAGACTTTTGCTTAGGTTTTTCAGTATCAGGCATGTATTCCCTCCCATAGAGAGGGCCTTCAGTCCAATTATGGAGCAGTTGGTTACCCCAAGAGTAGACATGCCACTGTTTATTTATTTTATTTTATTTTATTTTTGTTTTATTTTTGGAGAGAGTTAGAGAGAGAGAGGGACAGATATAGAATGAGCATGCCAGCAGCCTCTCAGCCGTTGTGAATGAATTCCAGACACGTGCGCCCCCTTGTGGGCAAGCTTGGCATTGAGTGCTTGTGTCACACGTCTGCCTAAACGTGGGACCTGGAGAATCGAACGGGCATTCTTAGGCTTAGGAGGCAGGCGCCTTAACCCCTAAGCCATCTCTCCAGCCCCCTCCCCCCCATTTTATTTTTAACTCCTTGAAATTGACTGCAGGAAAGTATTAGTACATTCCAACAGAATAAAAAAATGAATCTCAGATGAGCTTTTGTGATGCTCAAGAGCACCATGGGCACAGACCTTCTTATCCTCACTGAAGGTGTGAACAGATCTTGGTCCTGCCTTGTCCCCCAGTGTCTTAGCTTGGGTTTAGTGCTTACACATTTCTCTGTGCTGTAGACTTTCTCGGTGGCATTAAAGTTAGTCACATATGTTCCTTCTGGAAGAGAAATTGCTGTGGGGTGTTTGCTATCAGCAAGCGTGCATTTCAATCCCAACTGTAGATCTTCCTGTCTCCAGAGCTGGATTTCCCAATCCAGGCTCTGTGTGTGTATGTGCGTGTGTGTGTGCACTGTGTATGGGCGGCGGGGGTGGGGGGGTTGGTGTGTGCCAATCATGACCCAGTCTGATAAGGTCACGTGGAGAGAGTAAGGGATAGCTATTGCTCCATTCAAGAACATACTATTCTGGTCCCCAGTCCCTGTACTTACAGCTGAGTTATCTAAAATCTACGATGCTGTCAGAAGAGGGGCCCGACATATCCCAAAGAGAATAGAAACTGACTTGGGGAATGTACATAGCTGCAGGAGGAAGACCCTGAGCTGGACAGTGGGCCTCCCATGCTGGCCGGTTGCCTGCCGTCACCAGGGAGATTTTCCTAACTGCTTCACCTCCCCCGGCACTCTCGCTTGGGCTTTGCTCTTCAACACACATGCCAAGAAAATGGCCTAGATATCGGCCTCCTGGGGCCAAGTCAGAGGCCAGCTGCTCATTCCGTAGAGTTAGTCGACAGCCCTCAGCACTCTGGTCATGTTTCCCTTGGACTCCGTTCTGAATGCTGACCTCAAGGCAGAGATGTCACGGCCAATTTCAAATCCCTGAAGGACCCGAAGTAAATCCAAGAACATTAAGCCTGACCTCTTATTCCTAGCTCCTCTCGGGAAGGAGGCTTCTAAATGAGATGCAGGTTTTGTCACTCCGGAGAGATTGATGCTTGCACTTCTGCCTGTGTAGGTAACTTCCGCAACTCCTACCTGGACCTCAAGCACAAGTATGGGACACCCGCTGTGTGCAGAGCCTTCCCCTGGGAGAGAGAACTGAGAGACAAGTACCCCAGCTTGTTCCAGGCACTGCTGCACATAGATCTACTGACCGGTAATCGAGCCCCGGCCTGGGCTTTGGGGACAGGCTAGAAAGAACCCTTCCTTTTCTATTGCACTCGCCCTCTTGGAAGATTTATGCCTCAGTGTTATTTTTAACCCTAGTGTTCTAGCTTAATTTCAAATTTAAATTCTGCCCTTGTATGTCCACAATGCTCAATATATGTGCACACATTTCCAAAAACTTAAATTTAGGACTCACTCAAGCAATTCTTTATCGAAAGCCAAGGCCACAATGGACAGCCAGCTGCCAGAGCTGACCTCCAATGGAGTTGGTTTGCAAAATACCTTTTTTGGTGTGTATTTGAAAAGAATTTAATTATTGGCATATAAAAAAAACCTTGTAGAAAAATGCAAATTTTGAGCTTTTCTTGAAAAATGTCAAGACATGGCTACCCTGGGCCTCTGTCCGTCCAGGCATTCATACTGGCGGTGAGGTGAGGCCCAGCTCTGCTCTGTCTACTCACGCAGCCTCTCTTCCTTATTCCTCACCTCCTGCTTCCTATCTTCGTGGACCTGACTTGTTGAGCATCTGAACTTGAAACGCCTAATTTGAAGTTCATTTGTGCATTATCCCGGGAATTTGAATGTCTTTTGTGAAGGCTCCCCTCTGCAATTTGGGGCTGCTTGATTGAGTAGGGCCACAGGGGATCTTGAATCCTTGGAGGGAGGGAGGGAAGGAGTGAGGGAGGACGAGAACTGCACTGTCTTGCTGGTAAAAGGACCCATTGTGTGCTTGACTACAGAACCAGCACTCTGAGTTAAGGTGATGGGAAAGTGGCCTCCTGAGAGAATGACAGTGTCCCGAGTTCTAGGCTTTCTTTGCAGATGTGACTCACCCTGTCCTGGAAGGACTGAAGCTATGTGGATTTTGATCTTTTATTCTTTCAATACTGGCCAAGTGACTACTCACTTGGTCACTTGGCTTAACTTCAGAGATGAGTTTGATAAAAGGTCTGTGCTCTTGAGGGATGGGCTTAAGAGCCAAGTCATACCGACATCACTTTAATAAAAGCTGTGGAGAGGAGGCATAGCGAAGGAAGTGGCCAGTTCTACCTGGAGGACCCAGCTGTTTCAGAAAGGCTTCCCAGGGAGGTGACAGTAGCACTGCTTATGGAAGTGTCAGGTGATAGCAGTGGATGTTGGAGGCAGAGAGGAGAGAATAATGATAAATAGAAGAGAGGAGAATGTTAACTGATCCTCTGGCAACTGGAAGGCAGAAATGGCCTGGAGAACACGAAGTCCAGCCAGAGCTCAGTTACCCTCCTAAAGATGCCTGGCTTGTCCTTGCAGGGGACTGGGACCATAGAACGGACGCTTCAGGCAGCAGGTGACTCTGGCAGTGGGGAGATAAGCTAGTGGGGCACGGGGCAGAGAGGGTTAATGTATGGTCCCAGGAAGAGAGGGTGGCGGCTTCATGGGACAGCGAGGGACATAGAGCTAACAGATGTGACAGGGGTGGCCTTGAGGAGCCGTGACTGTCAGTCCTATGACAGCATGGCCTCCGGAGCTGGGTGACCTGGTTCCATTTTAACCTGACATTTACGGTGTGCTCTGGGACAAGTGACTAGATTTCTCTGAATGATGGGAGCGCTTACCTTGTGGTGCCAGGTTCAGTGAGTTGATGTGTGTATGAAACACTCAGTGGGGCTGGAGAGATGGCTCAGCCATTAAGGTGCTCATCTATGATGCCTACTTACCCAGGTTCAATTCCCCAGTACCCACGTAAAGCCAGATGCACAAAGTGGTGCATCCATCTAGAGTTCATTCACAGTGGCTAGAGGTCCTGACACACCAATCTTCTCCCTCTCTTTCTCCTTATAAATAAATAAATAAATAAACTATTTTTAAAAAATAAAAATAAAAAACAAAACACTCAGTGGATGAGGGTTTGGATTAGTGGTAGAGCATTGGCTACCATGCATGAGACCCTGTGTTCCATCCCTAGTACTACAAAAAAAAGAAAGAAAAAAGAAAAAAGAAAGAAAGAAAAGAAAAGAAGGGCTGTAGAGATGGCTTAGGGGTTAAGGCACTTGCCTATGATGCCTAATAACCCAGGTTCAATTTCCCAGTACCCATATAAAACCAGATGCACCAAGTCATGCATGCATATAGAGTTCGATCACAGTGGCTAGAGGTCCTTGCACACCAATTCTCTCCCTCTCCCTCCCCCCTCCTTGCAAATAAATGATAAACTAGATTTTAAAAAATAAAAATAAAGCCGGGTATGGTGGTGCACACCTTCAATCCAGCACTCAGGAGGCAGAGGTAGGAGGACCATCGTGAGTTTGAGGCCACCCTGAGAATACATAGCGAATTCCAGGTCAGCCTGGACTAGAGTGAAATCCTACCTCGAAAACCCAAAAAATAAAATAAAATAAAAGGCTGGGTGTGGTGGTGCATGCCTTTAATCCCAGCACTTTAATCCCTGACTGCTGTGAGGACTGAGCAGTGATGACCTTGGTTTTTCTTTGGTCGCTTGGGAGGTGATAGAACCATCTCACCTCAACATAGACCCTCAGGAAAGGAGGGTGTGTGATGAGTGCTGAGGAGAGGTAGGAGGATCGCTGTCAGTTCAAGGCCAGCCTGAGACTCCATAGTGAATTCCAGGTCAGTCTGGGCTAGAGCGAGACCCTACCCTGAAAAACAAAACAGGAAAAGCAAAAAAAAAGAAAGAAATAAAAAAAAAAAAAAAAAAAAAAAAAAAAAAAAAATTCGAGTGTGGTGCCCTGAAAGGAGTCAGCCGGCCTTTTGCAAGCTAATGCCTTGATGCCTTGAACCTGAATCACTGAGTCATCTCCCCAACCCATCAGTTGCCTGTGGAGCGCGTTCAGGCCCCTAAGGCCTTCACCCGCATTCCCTGCTGCAGGCTGCCCTGTGCCAGTGCTGTGTTGCAAGAGGGTTGCAAGCGCTTCCTCAAGAACACTGGCCGAGGAGCAGACCAGCCAATTGGCCCATTGGGAGAGGAGCCAGGACGAAATCTCAGCTAATGAACCTTATTCGATCTGTCAGAACTGTGATGAGAATGCAACTGATAATAGTAAACTCAAATACTATTGTGCTGCTTTTAATATTTGGCTAAGCATCAATCAATAAAAGAAACGGACTTTGAAAAAAAAAAAAAAAACTCTGACAACTGAAAAAATCTAGATGTTTAATAAAATTAAGATTCATTTTTAAAAAAAAAAGAAAGAAAGAAAGAAAGAAAGAAAGAAAGAGAAAAAATGTGGAGAGTGGAGTTTCAAAGGGGAAAGTGGAAACAGCATCTCCCAACCTCTGCCCTGTACGCATGTCCACATGTACATTTGAAGATGTTCTGCTCTATTTCTGATATTACCAGTAATATCCCACCTCTCTCCTACAAATGTTCCTGTCGACACTGTCAAACCCAGGTGTCCCTAGAGGAGGCCAAGTCACCCCTGACTGCTGTGAGGACTGAGCAGCGATGACCTCGGTTTTTCCCTGGTCCCTTGGGAGGTGATAGAACCATCTCGCCCCAACAAAGACCTTCAGGAAAGGAGGGTGCGTGACGAATGCTGAGAAGTTGATGCAAATGGGATCCAACCACATCTAGAGCAAAATTGTTTTTTTGTGTGTGATTTCTGATCATAGTTAAATATAGTTTTGCTGGTTGGGAGAAGGAGTGAATCATTTTCACAATATATTCTTTTTTAAGAAAATACTCTCAATAAGATCATTTTCATGTTATTTTTATAGCTCAAAATTTTGTTTATAAGAATTTAAGGCCATTTTATTCTCCATGGAGGCCAGAAAAATAGAATCTAATTAAAAATTCAAATCATGAGCTCTGTAGCCATAAGACATCCTGGACCCCTACTACAGAACAGCTAGATTCCAGCAAGTTCCACTGACCCCGTGGAAGGGAGGTTGCTACAGCCCTTATGGGTGGTGAGAGTGGGAACTCAAAGCCAAATGTGCCATTTGCCAGGCTTGCTGGTCAAGTGCTTCTGGGGTCAAATGAGAATGCCAAGGAGCACCCAGCACCTGCTGTGTCTCCCCTGCCACCATGGTCTTGGTCTCCACAGGACACGCCTCCTCTGTTTGCCTCCTCTGTCCTTCCCTGGGGACATGGGAGCAGAAGTATGGGAGGGCTTAGGAACCAAGGCCCCATTCTGCCAGGGGTGCCTGCTATAGGGCCTTCTGCAGAGGTAAGACATGTACACCCTCAAAATCCTCTCTTCCTTGCTGGGCATGGTAGTGCACACCTTTAATCCCAGCACTTGGGGGGGGGCAGAGGTAGGAGGATCTCTGTGAGTTCAAAGCCACCCTGAGACTACATGGTGAATTCCAGGTCAACCTGGGCTAGAGTGAAACCCTACCTCAGGAAAAAAAAAATCATCTCTTCCTGGCATGGTGCCCTTGCTCAGGGCTAATAGCATCTTACAGCTAACCCAAGGGAGAGATTGGTGTCCTACCTTATATGCAGCTTCCTAACAAGGTTGAGAGAAATGCAGACAACTTGATTTTGCAAATTGAGGCGAGGGGAATCCGTTTATGTCTGTAACATATCTTAACTATGATCCTCTGGCAGAGGAACAGCGGTAAGACTGCTGTGGCTGTCTGATCCCTGGCTCTTAAAAACCCTTCCAAGGTCAGCCTTCCTTTGCAGTCTAGCTAGCACCACGGCTCGTGTACAAACTGTGTCTGCATCCTTGTTTTCTGCTGTCTTCCTGTCTTGTCCTGCGGATGAACAGACCTGATCGGAATGGTTCTCACTGCAGTTTGTATGTGGTCTGTGCCTCCAGAGTTCAGGTGTTAGAAGCTTGGCCACTGGAGCAATAAAGCGAGAGATGAGCAAAGCTTTAAGGGCAGGGGGCTCCTGGTGGGCAGCTCTTAGGTCACTGGGAGGTAGGTGTTGCCCTCAAAAGGTTTAAGGTTGTTCTCCTGGGACACCTGAGCTCTTGAGAGTCAGAATTACTACGAGTAAATCCAGGCCTTGACTGGCTCCCCAGCTTTCTCTTTGGTACCGTGCTTTCTCTCTCACACACACACTGGCTCCCACCATGACACCATCCCCAGGGCTTAGTTGGTGCCATCATCATCCCCTTGAACTTCCAGAACTGTGCCCCAAGCCAAACCGCTTCTCTTTAGGAAATTACTGTGCCTCCCTCCCCTCTGTATTTTGGTATGGGAATGCAAACCAGATGAATACATGCATCGTATTGCATTTTCAAGTCAGGGATACTACGGACTTGAGTGTCAGCAGTTTGATGCTTGGATTTTTGGCTGCAGGGATAGGCTAGGTGCAAACGATCTAAGGCCATACCACTCTGAATGAAGTGAAGCAGGGTCGGGCCTGGTTAGTACTTGGATGGGAGAATAAATGCAAAAGATAAGGCAGTTAATTGAGGGCATTCCTTTTTTTAAATTTTATAAAAATTTTATTTACTTTTGGAGAGAGACACAGAGAGAGACAGACAGAGAGGGAGAGGGAGACAGAGATGGGCGCGCCAGCAGTCTCTCAGCTGCTGTGAACGAAATCCAGATGTGTGCGCCCCCTTGTGGGCAAGTGCGGCATAGCGCCCTTGCATCACTTTTGCATCTGGCTAAACCTGGGACCTGGAGATTGGAACCAGCGTTCTTAGGCTTAGGAGGCAGGCACCTTAACCGCTAAGAGATCTCTCCAGCCCCCCCCTTTTTTTTTATTAAATTTTTCGAGGTAGGGTTTCACTTTAGCCAGGCTGACCTGAATTCACTATGTAGTCTCAGGGTGGCCTCGAACTCGTGGCGATCCTCCTACCTCTGCCTCCGGAGTGCTGGGATTAAAGGCATGAGCCACCACACCCGGCAAGGGCGTTCTTAACTCATTCCTCACCTTCCATGCTTTTATTCACTAAACAAGTGTTGACTAAGTGCCCCATGAGCCCATGTAGAGCAAAGGCTGTATGGTGATGAAGTTCTTGTGGTTGTTATGGCACTGGGGATGACACGCAGTCCTTTGTGCATGCTAGGCAAGCCCTCGGCTGGCCTCTGAACTACATCCTCAACAAGGCTTTTTCTTTTGCTTTGTCTTTTTTTTTTTTTTTTTTTAAGGCAGGGCCTCACTGTAGCCCAGGCAGGCCTTGAACTCATGACAATCCTTCTACCTTAGCATGGATTATAGGCATGAGCCACCATACTTGGCTAAGGCTATGTTTGAACAAAAGTTATTTAGAGCCGGGCGTGGGTGCACACGCCTTTAATCCCAGCACTCAGAAGGCAGAGGTAGGAGGATCACGGAGAGTTTGAGGCCGGCCACACTGAGCCGACATAGTGAATTGCAGGTCAGCCTGAGAGTGAGACCCTACTTGGGGGGGGGAAGGGGAGGGGGGGACACAAACAAAAAGAGTTATTTAGGGTAAAAGGAAAGAAAAACAATATCTCCCTTCATGTCTCCAAAAGAAAAAGGAATTGGTTTGTTTTGGGGTTTTTTTTAACAGATAAAAAGGCACAATGGCATTTCTTTTTTTTTCTTTTTTTTTCTTATTTATTTATTTATTTATGTTTTCTGAGGTGGGGGGTCTCACTCTAGCTCATGCTGGCCTGAAATTCACTATGTAGTCTCAGGGTGGCCTTGAACTCACAGCGATCCTCCTACCTCTGCTTCCCGAGTGCTGAGATTAAAGCACCACCATGCCTGGCTATTTCTGATTTTTTGTTTTTATTATTAAGAACATAATTAGTATGGATACATCATGTGTTGCTACCATCTTTTCCCTCCTCCCTGCCCCCATTCCTCAGGAGGCCCTCCTCATTGGGTTTGCTGAGATTCCCATGGGGTTGTGGGTTATGCATTTCTGATTTTTATGAGGAGCCATCTTTTTCCTGGGCCATGTCGCCTCATATGCATGGCCAGCGTCACTTCCAGGCCACAACATGGGCACATTTGAGACTGAGAGTGATTCCCCCACACAATTTTAGGTGGATCAGCTGTCTTCCTCTAGGTGAACAACGCCCTTCAGAGGAGAGGTGGGAACATTGCAAGGGCAGACCGTGGAAGCTTCAGCTTCATTAACACGTGGGAAGTGTAGATAGAGCTACCTGTGTGTCCCCACCCAGCAGCTCAGCTGTGTCCACTAACTTCCAGGGTTCCCAGAGCAACCCTACCTTTCTAATACAAAGAATCTCCAGATACACGCACTGCACTCTGGCATTGTTTTGTTTTTAGTTGTGCCAAAATATATAAAGTTTCTCACCCAACTGTGTTTGAGTGTGGTTGGTAGATAGTGTTATTTATTTACATAACTATGAGACAGAGCTCCCACACTCATATCTTGAAACCCTGAAAACCACCATTCCACTTTCTTTTTTTAATTTTGTTTGTTTGTTTATTTATTTATTTGACAGAAAGAAAGCGGGGGGGGGGGATGGGCGCACCAGGGCCTCCGGCCACTGCAAATGAACTCCAGATGCATGCACCACTTTGTGCATCTGGCTAACATGGGTCCGGGGAATTGCACCTGGGTCTTTTGTCTTTGCAGGCAAATGCCTTAACCGCTAAGCCATCCCTCCAGCCCCCTCCACTTTCTTTCTTTTTTTTTTTTTTAATTTTTACATATTTATTTATTTTATTATTTATTTATTTCCAAGGAGAGAGATTGAGGATGGGAGGGAAGAAGGGAGAGAGAGAATGGGCATTAAAGAGCTTCTAGCCACTGTAAACAAACTCCAGACACATGCGCCACTTTACATGGATATTGGAGAATCAAACCACTCTCTGTCCCGTGCATTTCACTACTTGACCTACCTTGTGGAAGCAGGATCTGTCTCTTTGTGACTGGCTTATTCACTTCTCAGTGTCCTCATGCAGCACCAAATATCAAAATCTCCTTCCTTTTTAAAGACAAAAGCTGAACAATTTTCTCTTGTGTGAATGGGCCACACCCTATTTACTCATGCATCCACAGATGGACACTTGGGCTCCTTCCACCTCTTGCCCATTGTGCTAGTGCTGTTCTGAGCAGAGGAGTGCAAACTATCTCTTCAACGATGTTTGCTCTCAATTGTCTGGCATGTTTACCAAGAAGCAGTCTTGCTGTGTCACATGGTAATTCTATGTTTAATTTCTTGGGGAATCGCCATTAATATTTCCTGAGCACATGAACCATTTCCTTTCCCCCCCCCACCAGTGAAGAGTAGTTCTAATTTCCCCAACCAATGCTCATTTTCCACTTCTTTTTGTAGTAGCCACCATTAATTTTTATGCAGTGTTTTATAAGCTGTGGAAAGGCTGGTGTCATGGGAATTAAAACTAGAATGCTTGGGACTGGAGAGATGGCTTAGTTGTTAAGGCACTTGCCTACGAAGCCAAAGGGCCCAGGTTCAATTCTCCAGAACCCACATAAGCCAGATGCACAAGGTGGCGCATGCATCTGGAATTTGTTTGCAGTGGCTGGAGGCCCTGCCATGCCCATTTTCTCTTTCTTTATCCACCTCTTTCTCGCTCTATCTCTCAAATAAACAAATAAAAATAAGACTAGATTGCTTGTATAACATGACACAATATCTATGAAAGAGCTTCATGGACAGAAGATTCCTATGCAGGCACGAGGGATGGCTCGCCTGCATAGTATCTGCCATGGCTTACAACTGTCGGGTCTCGTGTGTCTCATTTCTTCAAGCGCAGGACTATCCAGGTTTAGAGTTGACTAATACGTGCTTTCAGATCTCCATAGTACCTGAAAGGATGCTGGGCTTATGCTTATTGCTTAGTGATAGATCTTTCCTCCATGTGGCCCTGCCCAGGACATTTGTGCCAGGACTTCTTCAAAGAATGTACCCTACCCCTTTGCTTGTCCTCCTGGCAGGCAGCCATCATGTCCCAATGCCATCTACCTCCTCACAGCATCTTTCCCATTTCCCCAGGCCCATAGTCCATGCCCCATACCTCTTTGTAGGCCTCCCCTTCACGGAGTGTTGTGCCTTTGCACCATAATGGTGGACGTTCCTGTCTGCTTTCACACTCCAGCTCAGAGTACTCAAACACAAGGACAGTTTCTCAGCTATCTTTGTTTTGCATGTCAAGATCAGAAGAAAACCTTGGAGTGTCTGTCCTCACCTAATCCTTTTTTATTTTTCTCTATTTATTTGAGAGAGAGAAATAGGCAGGGAGAGAGAGAGGGAGAGAATGGGCACATCAGGGCCTCCAACCACTGCAGATGAACTCCAGATGCATGCACCACCTTGTGCATATGGCTTATGTGGGTACTGGGAATCAAACATGGATCCTTTGGCTTTATAGGCAAGTGCTTTAACTGCTAAGCCATCTCTCCAGCCCTTTAAAAAAAATATTTTATTGAGTTGGAGAGGTTGCTTAGTGGTTAAGGCGCTTGCCTGAGAAGCCTAAGGACCCTGGTTTGATTTGCTAGTACCTACGTAAGCCAGATACACATGGAGGCACATGTATCTGGAGTTTGTTTACAGTGGCTCGGGGGCCTAGTGCACCTATTCTCTCCCTCTCTCTCTGTCTCTCTGCCTCTTTCTCTCTCCATTTCTCAGATAGATAAATAAATAAATAATATTTTTTAAAAATAAGAAAAATATTTTATTTATTTATTTGAGAGAAGAGAAGAGAAAGGAGCTAGTCTTGTTCTGAGCTCTGTAGACATAGTTCTGGTCCCAAGTTTATCAGGACCATCTCCACTGTTAACAAAAGCAGAGCAGGGCTACAAGATCCTATGCATATTCATTTGCCTTGGAATACAGAAACAACACAGCCTTCACTCTTCTTGCTTCCTTATTATTTCTAATTGAATGGCTGAGAACACAGGCATCCAAATGTAGAGCAGCCCCAAGGTATATTGCAAACAGTTTTGGACCCATGCATTGAGAACCTACAGGCACTGTGCTAGACCCTGGGGCAACCACTGAGAAGTGGGACCAACTCACACACAGCTCTCTGCCAAGTGCCAGGGGGTAGTGAGGGGGAGGCGTGTAGAATGCTGACAGCTGATATGCTAGCGTGCTGTAAAACGCAGCTGTTTCGCCTGTGTCTCCACTCCCATGTATAGCAGGACTTGCTCCTTACCTCCCAGAGTGTGCAAGCCTTTGAATGAAAGATGGCAGCGCTCCTGGGGAGCCCAGCTGTAGTGCATATGGATGTGTCCTGAGACTCTCCCTGCCCTGGGCATTCTGGGCTAGGCTCTGCATCCTGATCACCTTGCATGTCCTGGGAAGTCTCCTATCTCTGCTCTGTCCCTGAGTGCACCAGCAGGCTCTAGGTGGTATCTAAAATGAGATATGATCAGGACTTCAGGGAGCCCTTTGGATCAGTCAACCTCAAGAATGTTTTCTGAAGAGCCTGCAGTTCTTTAGGAAAATGGTGACTGCCAAGGCACCGAAGGGGCTCTGTTAGCATTTAGGATTTTTTTTTTTCCCCTAAAGCTGGAACAATGGAGTTTAGTATGCATGGTTTTCATGATTTAAAAGCTGTACTAGCCAGTTCTTTCTTTTACTTTCCTGTCACACCTTCCTTGTCAAAACGGAATGGTTTGAAATCAAAAGCTCTTTGAAAGAGACCCTGGCACCCAGGGCAGTGAGGGGCCGATGGGCTCGATGGAGAGCGAGCGGCTGCAGGAATTGCAATGGAGGCCTGGTTCCAGGCCAGGGGATTGGAGGCAGCTAGGGCTGGTGAGGAAGGACACAAAAGCTCGTATCTAGATAGATAGGGTCTTCAGAATGGAGCAGTGAAGTGAAAACAGGGCAGGTAAATGAGGCAGGTAAGCTGGCCAGCGTGCTGTGGGGATATCTGCCTCAGGCCAGAACTATTCTCTCTCTTCTCTCCCTTCTTTCTGTGTGGGGTTCCACGGAGCCCACATTGCCAGTGCCTGTGGCTAGAGGAAGTCTAGGATCTGCCAGTAAACGGTTGTCTGGGAAAAGGCCAGGTCCAAGGCTGGGCTGCTCTCCCAGGGCTGACACCATCTGCCTGGTTCCTGCAGGGCCTCTTGCCCCAGGCTTTGGAGTACTGTGTAGGGAAGAGGTGTCCCCGCACAACATGCAGGGGGCTGGTGGCTGTACTAACAAAGAGACTTTGATTTTCATTTTTGCCAACAATTGCAGTGTTTGTTTGGGGAAATCTAAAACACAGAGTGTAGACACAGTGGAAATGCAGTTATGTTAGCCAGTAGCACCAGGATAGTCTTTTTCCTAAGAGCCAGTTTTGCTTGCTGAAGAAACATCAACTTTATTATTATTTTAAAGCATATATTCTTTTTCTTTTTTTAGCTTTTATTATGATTATTTTTATTGAACACTTCTTTAATTGTAGACAATAACCCATGGTATTTCCCTCCCTCCCCCCACTTTCCCCTTTGAAACTTCCTCCATCATATCCCCTCCCCCTTTCAATCAGTCTCTCTTTTCAGTTTGATGTCATCACCTTTTCCTCCTATTACGATGGTCTTGTGTAGGTAGTGTCAGGCACTGTGAGGTCATGGATATCCAGGCCATTTTGTGTCTGGAGGAGCACATTGTAAGAGTCCTACCCTTCCTCTTTGGCTCTTACACTCTTTCCACCACCTCTTCCACTAGGGACCCTGAGCCTTGGAAGGTGTGTTTGAGATGTTTCAGTGCTGAGCATTTCTTGTCATTTCTTCTCAACACCATGGTACCTTCTGAGTCATCCCAAGGTTGCCACCATCTGAAAAGAGAAGCTTTTCTAACCAAAAGTGAGAGTGGCATTAATATATGGGTGTGGACATTAAGAGAAGTGCTTACTGGGCAGTTTGGTGAGCATAGTGTATACATTTAGCGAGATACCAGCAGACGTTACACCCTAAGGGCTCATAACTACCCGTCATACATTTTCAGTATCAGGGATGTGTGCCCTCCCATGGAGCAGACCTCCAGTCCAATTAGAGAGCAGTTGGTTTCCCCCATAACAGACATGCCACTATTGCACCCATTGGCTCATTTGGCCTGGCTGGCCAAATTTAAAGCTTTCAGTGTTCACTGTTGAGTACCTTCACTGGTGTTTTCTCTCTCCCATTGAACTGCATAAGCATATATTCTTTTTCAAAAAAAAAAATTACAGAGGATTAAAAAGTAAACAAAGAATGGTTTGTGGTTTTCACAGACAGAAAATAATGACCCTCAAAGGAGAGAGAGATAGAAAGAGGGGAGCAAGGAAAAAACAAAAGAAGAGAGGGAGGGTGAAAGAGGGAAGGAAGGGAGGAAAGTGTAATGGTTTGCTAGGGGTCAGGAAAGTCTTTGAACCCCAGACCCTAGGTTTGTTTCTAGTTTTAATCAAAGAATTGGATAAAAAAGACGGAGATGGATAATGATTAATTAAATTATTATATTTATTGAGGGAAGTACAGAGCCAAGGAAAGGCACCCATGTGGCTAGAGATCCCACATGGAGGACCTGGAAAAAAAAACACAGAGAAAAAAGAAAGTTCAAGGAGCTCCCATCATGTGGGAAGCTGGAGGGGATAAAGGAGCCCCCAGGTGGAGAGTAAGGGCTGGAGGGCCCTTCCTGGCTGAGCCAACCCTGGCCCAACCAAGGAAAAAACTCACCTACAGCTGGAAGTTCCCAAGTGATCAGAGAGCCTGGCCTCCCCTTGCAAAGGTATCTATAACCTTATAGTGGTGGGCTGTCTTCAGGCTCAAGTGAACTAGAGAGACAGCTGGTGGGTTAGGACTAGGGGCTGTTTCAGAAAGATTTTAGCCCTGGCACCAAGTTCGGGGGCTGACCTTGATCAACCACATGTTCAAATCCTATGAAAGACCTCCCTTCCAGGAGGGGTCCTGGTTGTTTGTGGAGAAACAGGTCTAGGGAATTAGGCAAGAGATAAGATCATCTTTGAGGGGAGGGAGGGGGAGGAGGGAGGGAGGAGGGAGGGAGGGAGGGAGGAGGAGGGGGAGGAAAGGAGGGAGGGAGGGGGAGGAAGGAAGGAAGAGAAAGAATGAGAAAAAAGAAAAGAAAAGAAAAGAAAAGAAAGGAAGGAGGAAAGGAGGGAGGGAAGAAAGAAAGAAAGAAAGAAAGAAAGAAAGAAAGAAAGAAAGAAAGAAAGAAAGAAAGAGGGAGGGAAGGAAGGAAGGGAAAGAAAGAAAGAAAGAAAGAAAGAAAGAAAGAAAGAAAGAAAGAAAGAAAGAAAGAGGGAGGGAAGGAAGGAAGGGAAAGAAAGAAAGAAAGAAAGAAAGAAAGAAAGAAAGAAAGAGAAAGAAAGAAAGGAGAGAGGGAGGGAGGGAAGAAAGAGAGGAAGGGAAGGAAAGAGAGAGAGAAGGAAGGAATGAAAGGAAACAAGGGAAGGAAGGAAGGAAGGAAGGAAGGAAGGAAGGAAGGAAGGAAGGAAGGAAGGAAGGAAGGACTGGTGGTCCAGGTTCCTAGGCCTTAGGCAGATGTTTAGAAAAGCATGTTGGAGGTACAGCTCTGGGCAGGTGCTTATATGTGTGAAGCCCTTGGTTCAATCTCCAGCACTACCAGAAAAAAAAAAAAATGGGAAGAAAAGGAAAAGGAAAGAATGCATCTTTATGAACACACACAGATTTTTTTTTTTATTTATTTGAGAGACATAGAGAGAGATAGAGAGAATGGGAGGCCAGCAGCCTCTCAGCAGCTGTGAATGAATTCCAGATGCACGAACCCCCCTTGTGGGCAAGTGCAGCATTGCATCACTTTTTGCTCTGGTTAAACATGGGACCTGGAGATTGGAACCCGAGTTCTTAGGCTTGGCAGGCAGGCGCCTTAACCACCAAGCCATCTCTCCAGCCCCAGACATTTTTTTAGTTGTTACTAATTCCTAAACAATAGAGTATAACACCTTTTAACATAGCATTATATTGGCAGGAACAAGGGTGAAAGGAAGGGGGGGGGAATGACAGGAAATTTACAGCGCCAAAGGCGCGAATTCTTTACTTTTGGGAGCCACAGGAGCCAGCTCCTCAAGCTTCAGGAGCCCATGGGAACCACAGAACAGAATGCAAATGAGGATGGTGTGGGTTTTTTTTTTAAGCCCGAAAACTTGATGAAGAGTGCTCCCTTTAATGGTTAAGTGACATTTTCTCCTTTTACTCTTTTTTTTTCTCCTCTTTCAAACTTCTACTCTGGATGCATTCCGCCTTTCAGAAGCTTGAAACTAAAAATGACTTTCTTATTGATGTTCTCGTCCCTCTCACAAGGAATGAGGGTGCCTTTCTCCTTCTGAATTCTCAATCAGATGCTGGCTCCGGCTCCTCGGGAGAGTGGCTTTCTTCTCACATTTTTCCACTTGCCTCTGAACAATGAGCAAACGTGGCAATTGTAAGCAGGAGGAGAGGGCGGAGCACGGTCCGCAAGGCAGTACCGCTGTGGGGGACTTCAGGGGTTAATTCATGGTGGCTGAGGTCGGCCCTTAGCTTCTGAAAGGGGAAAGAATGAAAATGAGGAAATGGCTCTGTCTTCTATTTTGTTTGTTTATTTCTTCATCATACCATTAATCTCCATAAACAAGGCATGTTTTTAGTTACAGATCTGCTAGGAAAAAAATGCATATGCTAAACCAGATGGGTGAGATTAACAGTTTCATTAAACTGACTTTAATATCACCAGTTAAACACTATCACCAATGATACCACAGCTTGGATTTTAGGCAACAGTTGGAATCCAAACTTTAACAGATGTACGAAATGAACAATTTTACCTTAGAATTGTTTTTTTTATTTTATTTTATTTTATTTTATTTTATTTTATTTTATTAAATTCACTAGTGCAGAAAATTGTTTAGACGCTTGTGCAGAGAAAAGAGTGGTTAGTAATATTTTGGGGGAGAGTTAAGAATTTTAATATAAGAAAGAAACAACCAAGGCCTTCTGGCCTGCAAAATTGTGCTTAGCTTTTTGACAGAAGGATCTAGGTTTGCTCTGTCTTTTCTAGCAGTTCCAGGTACCTGGGCACGGCTGCTAATGATTTCTGGGGTTGCATGCCAGGGGTCAGCAGGGCAGGTGTTTCATTTGGAGTCCTTCCCTCCTCTGAGCCCACCAAGCTCAAGTCTGTGTACTGAGGCAAAACCCATCTTCTTAGCTAGTAATTTGGCAGGGAGGTGAGACCAGGATGAATCGTTAACTAAATGTTAATGCTATTTTGTTAGGAATGCACACACAGGGGCATCTGAAATGAGAGCATATTTAAAAACTAAATATATGAATAAGTAGCAGTAGACTTTATGTTGGGACCGTGTTTCAGTGCTACAGTGCATGTTGAATCCAGCAGCGAGGGCTCAATGCCTGGGTAATGGCTGAGGAGGATGGAATTCTTTTCTCTGCTATGCAAAGGGAAAAGACAAAAACCAGCTCCCCAGACTCCTGGTGGAAGAGGATGCCATCATTCTCCAAACAGGCACATGAGGAAGCATTCAAGGTGTATGCATACCTTCGTGTTGTTGGTCATAGCAAAACCACTTAAGGTGACCTGGGAGTCTAAAAAATAGAGAACTGCTTCAGCAAATGGTATGGCTATAAAGTGCAATATAGTTGGCCCTCTGGTTCCATGGGCTGTGGGGTCTGTGGCCATATCCAACTGTAGATCAAAAATATTTGACCCGGGCATGGTGGCTCACACGTTTAATCCCAGCACTCGGGAGGCAGAGGTAGGAGGATCCCCATGAGTTCAAAGCCACCCTAAGACTACATAGTGAATTCCAGGTCAGCCTGGGCTAGAGTGAGACCCTACCTAGAACCACCCCAAAACTAAATACACACACACACACACACACACACACACACACACACACACACACACACACACACATATATTTGAAAAACTGGCTAGAGATGTAACTGTATGATAGAGTGCTTAATATGTGTGCAACCCTTTGTTCAATCCCCAGTGCCAAGGAGGCAAAAAAAGTAAAGAAAAAAAGAATCGGTAATAAACATGTACAGACACTTTTTTATTGTCACTAGTCTTAAAACCATACAGAATGACACCTATTTACATAGCACTCCCATTGTATTAGATACAGGGGCTTGAAGATGATTTAGAGTGTCCAAGAAAGTGTTCACAGGTCATTCGCAAATACTCTTCTATGTTATTATACATGGGACTTGGGCATCTGAAGACTTTGGTATCTGTGGAAGGTCCTGGATGTGGTTCTCTGTGTGGGAAGAATGAGCTCCTGACCATGAGGGAGAGCTACTCATAATATGTCATTTAAAAAAGAAAGTTGGGCTGGAGAGATGGCTTAGTGGTTAAGGTGCCTGCCTCCTAAGCCTAAGAACGCTGGTTCCAATCTCCAGCGGTTCCAATCTCCAGGTCCCATGTTTAGCCAGATGCAAATTGACACAAGGGTGCAATGCTGCACTTGACCACAAGGGGGTGCATGCATCTGGATTTTGTTCGCAGCAGCTGAGAGGCTGCTGGCACGCCCATCTCTACCTGTCTTCCTCTCTCTCTCTCTGTCTCAAAAAAAAAAAAAAAGAAAGAAAGAAAGAAAGAAAGAAAGAAAGAAAGAAAGAAGAAAAAAAGAAAGAAAGAAAGAAAGAAAGAAAGAAAGAAAGAAAGAAAGAAAGAAAGAAAGAAAGAAAGTTGATCTGAGACTACATAGTGAATTCCAGGTCACCCTGGGCTACCGTGAGATAAGACCCTGCCTTGAAAAACCAAAAAATAAAGTAAAAAATGAAAAAGAAAGTTGAGGGGCTGGAGAGATAGCTTAGCAATTAAGATGTTTGCCTGCAAAGCCAAAGGATCCTGGTTTGATTCTCCAGAACCCACATAAGCCAGATGCACTAGGGGGCTCATGCGTCTGGAGTTTGTTTACAGTGGCTGGAGGCTCAGGCGTGCCTATTCTCTCTCTCTCTCTCTCTCTCTCTCTCTCTCTCTCTCTCTCTGCCTGTTTCTCTCTCTCAAATAAATAAATAAATAAAATATATATTTAAAAAGTTGAGAGTTGGAATCTGTAGTAGCATACATAATATGCCATTTTGGATAGAAAATGTATATGTATATATATGTAAATAGATGCACATTTAAAGTATTGCATATACAAAAGAAAAGTCTCCAAGCATACCAAGATTTCCCCAGTTTTTATCTTCACTATTAAAGATTGGGGGAGAGGAGACTTCTGTTTTTGTTTTAGACCAATTTGCATTGTTTGATTTTTCCTACAACAAACAGCTATGTATTTAGAGGCTGAAACAAGCAAGCGAACCCACAAAGAATATAGAAAGAGGAGCATCTCCTTTTTTCAGTACCATAGCTTTCTTAGCCTCCACTGTTCTGTGTGCTTGGGTTCTGCAGAGCCTAAGGAGATGCAGCTGGGTTGGGGAGGAGTCCCACGCCTATGTGGGTGCAGATACTGCGTCCCCTTCTCAGGACTCATGTTGCCTAGAGAGACCAGCACCAGCTCAAGCAGTCAAGAACACGTGAGCTTTCAGTTTCTTCTCTTGACCTTTCTGATCTTGACCTCTGCAAGGAAATTTCTGTTAAGTAAACTTAATCCCAAACCTTCCCATGGGGAAAATATCTTTATTCATTCTTTACTGGATTGCTAAGCAAGCACCTGTTGCCTCCTGAAAGGTTTTTTTTTTTGTTTGTTTGTTGGTTTGTTTGTTTTTTGGCTTTTTGAGGTAGGGTCTCGCTGTAGCCCAGGCTGACCTGGAATTCACTATGTAGTTTCAGGGTGGCCTCAAACTCACAGTGATCCTCCTACCTCTGCCTCCCAAGTGCTGGAATTAAAGGCATGTGCCACCACGCCCAGCCAGTTTTTTTTTTTTTTTTTTTTTTTTTGTTGTTGTTTTTTCAAGGTAGGGTCTCACTGTAGCTCAGGCTGACCTGGAATTCACTCTGTAGTCTCAGGGTGGCCTTGAACTCACAGCGATCCTCCTACCTCTACCCATTGAGTGCTAGGATTAAAGGTGTGCGCCACTACGCCAGTTTTTTTTTTTTTTTTTATTTGAAAGAGAGAGGCAGATAGAAAAAGAGAATGGGCATGCCAGGGGCTCTAGCCACTGCAAATGAACTCCAGACACATGCACCAATTTGTGCATCTGGCTTACATGGGTCCTGGAGAATCGAACTTTGGTCCTTTGGCTTTGCAGGCAAATGTCTTAACCACTAAGCCATCTCTCCAGTCCAGTTTTTTTTTTTTATAATAACATTTGTTTTTTGATTGAATGAAAATAAAAATGTTGGATGTAACAGTTTTTAGGGTGGTAAAATTTTAGTCTAAGTTGACATTTAACTTAACATTCAAGCTGACATTATTTACATGTACTTAAGTCCTAAGTTACATGCAAATAGCATCTGTTCAATCCTGCGTGATCTGTCATAACGTGGCACCTGCAGTAGTGCCTTGCCTGTCTTATAAAGTAAGCATTACTTGGCTGCATTAATAAATAAGAGAGATGATTGGGATGGAGAGATGGCTTAGTGGTTAAGGCCTTTGCCTATGAAGCCTAAGGACCAAGGTTTGATTCCCCTGGACCCATATAAGCCAGATGCACAAGGTGGAGCATGCATGTGGAGTTCGTTTGCAGTGGCTACAGGCCCTGGTGCACCCATTCTCTCTATCTACTTTTATATCTATCTAGTAAATAGATAAATATAATATAAAAAAATAAATAAGAGAGATGAGTGACCAAGACAGACTTTAGAAGAAGCGAAGGACTATCCATGGAGCCATCCGACTGGCTAGTTTGGTTTAGATGGTTACCAGCATAAAGATTCATGGGGGGATTGTGTACAATGAAGCTCCAAGTGGCTTAAGGTGAGGCTGGGAACAAGTCCTCTTCCCCCACTGGAGGGCCTGGTGAAGACAGTCACTTGCCTGTCCACCCAGGCCTGAGTGCAGCAGACTGAATGTGAACTTGGCTTTGGGTGACCTGCCAAGCTGGTTCAAAGTTCAGCTGGGCCCTTTGCTAGCCTTTGTAAGTGTAGACAAGTTATTTTGCTTCTTCAAGCCTTAGTCTCCTGATGTGCAAAGGGAGTACTAATAATAGTGCTAATCTCATAAAATCCTACATCTCAAATGGCATAATTTGCATAGGACGCTCCACCCTGCATGTGGTGCAGCATGTGGTAAGCCCTCCATAAAAGTTGACTCATTCTTTGTATTGTATTTAGAGGCCCATCAGAAAAACTGGAAGCAAAAGATGATGAGAAAGCGTCTCAAAATAAGATTCCTTTGCCCAAATTTTTAGAGCAGCAGCAAAGAACTATTTCTGGGATTAAAACACATTCTTCCTGGGAG
Source organism: Orientallactaga sibirica (assembly GCA_036365145.1). Taxonomy (NCBI): domain Eukaryota; kingdom Metazoa; phylum Chordata; class Mammalia; order Rodentia; family Dipodidae; genus Orientallactaga; species Orientallactaga sibirica. The sequence goes on along the minus strand of JAEOAD010000018.1, from coordinate 21,700,802 downwards.
GTTTAGAAGAGTCTCTCTGGAAGTTTCCGTGGCCCTGATTGGGTGTGAATTACACTGAGTAAATTACTCTCTTGAGGCACCCTCTCAGCGCTGGAAGGCATATCCTTTCCTCCAGGATACGAGACTGTCATTTAGTGCCAAAGAAAAAGCTCTTTACAGAATGACACCATAGTTGCCCCAGCGGATTTAATTTACCTCCGGAAAGGTGGTATAATTCAAGGTACTACAGGACCAACCATGTCAATAACTCAGGTGATTTAATTGGCTCCCCCCCCCTTTTCTCTAGCCACATCAATCCCACAGTAATTAATTCTGTGCATTGTGTTATTTACAGTGCCAAGGAGCCAAAATGCATCCATATTAGAAATCGGCAGGCGGATATTTGAGAAGGCTGTAAAGAGACTCTCCAGCGTGGATGGTCTTCACCAAATTAGCTCTGTCGTCCCCTTTCTGATGGATTCCAGCTGCTGTGGTTACCATAAAGCATCCTACTACCTCGCAGTCTTCTATGAAACTGGATTAAATGTGCCTCGGGATCAGCTGCAGGTGGAGTATTTTGTGGGTTCCAGGAGCATCTGTCACCGGGGTTATGTTTGCAGAAAAATGCCCTGCTAGTGCTACGGCTTCTTGGAGCTCTTTAAAAATCTTTACACCCAGGAGTCACGTCCTTGGGCTGAGGAAGTACAGGAGAGCCTGCTTTCACAGAGGGAGGAGAGCACTTCTTCTGTTTCTGCACATGGCTTTCAGGACAAGAGTTGGTATACCATGTAAGGGACAGTTTGAGCACTAAATCCCATCCTTCAAAACCACTGACTTCTTTCCTGACCAGTGTGACAGCTCTTTCATACTTAGACCATCATCCCATATTACTTTTTTGTTTTGTTTTGTTTTGTTTTTTGTTTTTGTTTGTTTGTGGTTTTATTTTTTCGACGTAGAGTCTCACTCTAGCTCAGGCTGACCTGGAATTCACTATGTAGTCTCAGGGTGGCCTCGAACTCACAGCGATCCTCTTACCTCTGCCTCCCAAGTGCTGGGATTAAAGGAGTGTGCCACAACACCCAGCTTACTTTTTTGTTTTGTTTTAAAAGATATTTATTTATTCGAGAGACATAGAGAGAGACACAGAGAGAGAGGCAGATAGAGAGAGTGGATACTCCAGGGCCTCTAGCCACTGAAAACAAACTCCAGATGCATGTGACACTTTATGCATCTGGCTTTACATGAGTACTGGGGAATCTAACCTGGGTCCTTAGTCTTCGCAGGCAAGCACCTTAACCGTTAAGCCATCTCTCCAGCCCCCATATTACTTTTTAGTTAAGAGAAGCCATTTGGATCTCTAAGCAAATAATTGCCACATCCACCCTTCCACCATCAAAATAAAATGCCAAGCTAGACAATGGCTGTTTTTGAATCCAAATTGATTACACAACTTGCCTAACATTTAGAATCCTAAGTGCATTAGTCAGGGTTCTCTGGAGAAACAGAACCAATGGGATTATATATAGGAGGAGATTTATAATGAAGAATTGGCTCGTGCAATTATAAAGACTGAGAAGTCCTATCATCTGCCATCTGGAAGTGGGAGGCCAGGAAGGCTGGAGATATGCTTCTAGTCAAAGCCAGAAGGCCTGAGGACCAGGGAGGCTAATGATAGAAATTCTAGCCCAAAGGTAGGAAAAGACCAGGGTCCCAGCTCCAGCAGGCAGGCAGGAAGCGGGAGGCATAAATTCCTCCTTCCTCTGCCTTTTGGTTCTATTCAGCATCTCAAAGGATGGCATGGTGCTCCCCCCACCCTGGGGAGGGCCATCTGCTCTACTCAGTCTCTAGTTCCAAACTACGCCCACTGGAGGCACGCTATCAGGTTCCCTGGGATGCAACACTGGGGTCCCACTGCCAAGGTCAAGTTGACAGATCACATTAGCCATCACAAGAAGCACGACTACATGCTCCCTGATCATATAAATCGTTGGCGCTTGTTTTGAGTGACATTCGTGTCCCTTGTGTGTGATGTCTCCTCGTCCACCCATGTTCCTAGCCCGAGGCCGTGAAGCAGTGCCCCACGAAGGTGGATCAGCCTAGAAAGTGTAGCCCTGTCTGTTAGCCCGGTTGACCATGGGACAAATGGCTTCACCTTTCTAGGCCTCTGTCTCCTCAACTATGAAATGAGATTGTGGAGCAGCCAGTCTCTAGGGATTCCTCTGACACTAGCGTTTTGAGAGGGTGAGGGCAAAGGCACAGACCCACCGCTCGTGAATAATGTAGTAGAAGCACAACACTGGCCTTAAGACAGATGGAAGATACACACACACAAAAGGACTGAGCAGTTGGGAGCAGTCCCAGTTCCACCAAGAAAAATAGCAAGTCAGAGCATGTAAGATACCAGACACTGAGAAGGACAAACCGCTAGGAAGTTGTAAGTCATTAGAAATCCGAGTTGACTTCTTTTCTAATGATGTATTTTTTTAAAGGCATGAACATTTCTGAGATTACAAGAATTATAGAGAGGGACAGGGCTGCATGACCTCTGGGGATCAAGACCTTGTGACCCTGTCTACAACTGCGTAAACACTTTGCCAATTTCTTCCTACCAGGGCATGCTGTATAGTTTGGTTGGAGGCCAGGGCAGTGAGAGGCTGTCGTCAATGAATCTTGGGTACAAACACTACCAGGGTGTTGAAAACTACCCATTGGACTGGGAACTGTCATATGCCTACTATAGCAACATTGCTACAAAGACACCCCTGGACCAGCACACACTTCAGGGAGACCAGGTATGATAGAGATGTATGGGAGTAGTGATGGTCTGGTTCCCAGGGCTTCCTGAACGCTTTTTTATGGGGTCCGTGGTACGCTGTTTATGCGCTGTCTGTCAGATGATGTATATCACTGGATGGAGAGAGAGAAAGAGAGAGAAAAGCTTTTTTGCCCTCTCCAGTTCATATTTCTCGCCTGTGTTCTCAGACTGACCACAGTTATGGGCTCACATCTCTGTGTGAGAATCTTTCCACAAGTGGGAGTACTGAGAAAGAAGATTGGGCCCTGAATAGATTTTCATTTTGCAAAATAATATGTAATAGAAACTTGGACCTCTTGTCTTTGTCCCAAGACCTTGTGATATGGGGAGGTCTGGAGATTTGAGGTCTGAATAGGATTGAGAGGAGGCAATAAGCTCCCAGGACCCTTACCCACACATAACGAGTAAACAGGGCATGCCATACCCACAAGCCAGCTCTATCAGCAGCTAGGTTCCCAGTGCTGCGTGCCTGAGTTCTGTCGGAATCACAGGAGTCTGGTTAGCCAGCGCTCCCAGGTGGCTGACCACAGCATGGGATTCTTGAAGTCTTGGCCCTATGGAGGTTTAAGCACTTAACTAGATTCGGGTACTAACTCCAGCCTCACTTTTTGCAGGTTTCCAAATCGTATTGACTCATGGACCAAAGAAATTAGTGACTCGTCAGAAAAAAAAAAAAAAAAAAGATGATGTGTTAGATTAGCCTCACTGATGGCTTGTTTACTGACTTCCTTTGAGGACAGGAAATGATAGGCTGTCAGTCAAGGTGGCCATGTAAGAAAAACGGGAAAGCTGTGTCTTGACGGATTGTGGGAGAGGAGACAGGACAGTGGGCTTCTGGATTTCATGTTCACAGCCCATGAGATGATGGTTCAGGTTGAGAAGCCTGTTCTGGGAGCTAGAAATCTGACCTCCCCCCCCCCAAAAAGCACCAGTTAGTGAATATTGTAGGCGTCTCTTTTGCACCTGCTGACCTCTCCCAAGGGAATATGGACACAAATGACGTGGGTGCCGGGCTCTGTGCACCGTGGACCGTACATAGCCGAGTGACGGGACTTGGCTGTGATCTGTGCCATAGCTTGACTTTCCTCCTCCTGTTGAACAGACCTGAGGGACAAGCGTGGCAAGGTCAGGGCTGGCCAGGGTCAGCCTTAGTGACTATCTGGACTCTAGAAGTCCACAGTACAGAACACCAGTGCTTCAATATTTGTGAATAGATTTTTTTTTTTTTTTTTGGATTTTTGAGACAGGGTTTGGACTCTGTAGCCCTGGCTGGCCTGAAACTCACTACATAGATCAGGCTGCCCTTAAAACTCACAGGGATGCACCTGCTTCTCCCTCGTGAGTGCTGGAGTTACAAGCCTGGCTGTAGAAGAAGTCTATAGTGGTCATGACTCAGAGAGCTGCTGTCAGTGACTCTGGAACATGAGAAAGCCAAAAAACACTGATGTCCTAATTCCATTAGATGAGAAGAACTCTTTCCAAATAAACTTACAGACGACTGTCATTTGTACTGACTATTCTGTGTGTGTATATAAACGATGTGCAAAATTTGATCTTGGCTTCACAGGGACTTATTTATTAACCAATATTATTTTAAAAAAAAAAGAATTGCAAGGACATTTTTTATGAAATCAAGCTATAAGACAGCCTTTGTCTTTCTACTAAGCCTGAATGTGCTTATCGAGTCATGTATGTATATATTATACTTTTAAGAATTCTAATTCAAGCTGGGTGGGGTGGCACACATCTTTAATCCCAACACTAGGGAGGCAGAGGTAGGAGGATCACCAGGAGTTTGAGGCCAGCCTGAGACTCCATAGTGAATTCCAGGTCAGCCTGAGCTAGCGTGAAACCCTACCCTGAAAAACCAAGAAAATTAAAAAAAAGAATTCTAATTCAGCATCAATTAGCAGTGGGAAATGGTATGTTGCTAACAAGCTCCTTCTCTTTTGAAGATTTGGCATGTGAAATGTTATGATTATGAAAGAAAATGTTTAATTGGTCAGAAGCCGAGGAGATGAACAGAAGAGATCCATCGTGCAGCTGAAAGTCGTGTGATTAAGACTCGCAGATAGGAATTACACACTTAGAAGAGTCATGTCATAGCTCATTTTCTTAAGAATGCCTAATTAATGGCTTCTTGAGAATTCAAGCAGGTGTCATACATTGATTTAAATGTCCTTTTGTTGAGGTATCTATTAATTCCCCAGCATAATGTAGCCAATGAAGAGCTCTAGAAAGCTAGACCTCTAATTAACGAACCAAGGATCTGTCAATAACCCCTTTCTTGATTCGTGTTTCATTTTCTCTTTTATGTAACTTGCGGTTGGCGTCACGTGACGGAGTAGAGGACACTGCTGCAGACAAAGCTCAGAGAGGATGCCTAGGGCTTCTGTTTGTTGGCTGGTTTTTGTGGCTTACATTGCAAACAGGCTCTCTCTCGTCTGCCCACTCTGTAGAAGTTGCTCTCTCTGAAGGCTTGGCCCTAGCTTTCCTTTTGCCCTAATGCTTCTGGGAGGGCTGAGGACTTCAGTTTTTATTTAAAAAATATTTATTAAAACCGCGAGTGGTGGCGCAGCATGCCTTTAATCCCAGCATTCGGGAGGCAGAGAGGTAGGTGGATTGCTGTGAGTTTGATACCAGCCTAGGATTACAGAGTGAGTGCCAGGTCAGCCTGGACTAGAGTGAGATTCTACCTTAAAAACAAAACAAAACAAAAAAAAAAAAAAAACAGGGCTGGAGAGATGGCTTAGCGGTTAAGGCACATGACTGCTAAGACAGAGGTCCCACATAAGCCAGCTGCACATGGTTACATGGTGGCACATTGCTGTGAGTTTGAGACCCAGCCTCTCTGTCTCCTCTCTCTCTCTGTTCTAATAAATAAATAAAAATGAAAAATCTTTTTAAAAAATCTATAAAAAAAAAAAAAAAAAAAAAACACAAGCTAGGCATGGTTGTGCACACCTTTAATCCCAGCATTTGGAAGGCAGAGGTAGGAGGATCTCTCTGACTTCCAGACCACCCTGAGACTACAAAATTCCAAAAGACAAACAAAAACAAACAAACAAACAAAACCAAACTATTACTTATTTATTTATTTGAGAGAGAGAGAGTGTGTGTGTGTGTGTATGGGTATTCCAGGACCTCCTTCCTCTGTAAACAAACTCCAGACACATGCGCCACTTTGTGCATCTGGCTTTCTGTGGGTACTGAGCAATCAAATCCAGGCCATTAGGTTTTACAAGCAAGTGCCTTTAACCACTGAGCAATCTCTCTAGCCCAAACAATTTTCTTAATTTTCTAAATTATTTTTATTTACTTACTTGCAAAAAGAGAGTGAGAGAGACACAGAGAGAATATCGGTGCACCAGGGCCTCTAGCCACTGCAAACAAACTCCAGATGTATGTGCCACTTTGTGCATCTGGCTTTATGTGGGCAAAGGGGGAATCAAATGCAGGTCCTTAGGCTCTGCAGACAAGTGCCTTAACTGATGAGCCATGTCTCCAACCCCATGCTTTAAAAAATATATTAGTTATTTGCAGGAAGGGGGGCACACCAAGGCCTCTAGCCACTGCAAACAAACTAGATACATGTGGCACTTTGTGCATCTGGCTCTACATGGGTTCTGGGAAATCAAACCTGGGTTGCCAAGCTTTGAAGGCAAGTGCATTAACCAGTTAGCAATCACTCCAGCCCCCAGCTGGTACTTTGTGTGTGTGTGTGAGGTAGGGTTTCACCCTAGCCCAGGCTGACCTGGAGTTCACTATGTAGCCTAAGGATGGCCTCAAATTCATGGTGATGGTGATCCTACAGCTACTTCCTGAGTGCTGGGATTAAAGGCGTGCAACACCCACAGCCACTGGTCCTTTTAAAGCAATGTTTCGCTGCTGACACCAGGCCCTGGAGCACTTGGCTTTCAACCCTGCCTTTGTGTACAGCATCTTGGGGTTCATACTTCCCCTTTTCTCCACTGGTACAGTCAATGTCTACTTTATTTTATTTATTTATTTATTTACTTACTTGAGAGCGACAGACAGACAGACAAAGAGAGAAAGAGGAAGAGAGAGAGAATGGACATACCAGTGCTTCCAGCCACTGCAAACAAACTCCAGATGCTTGTGCCACCTTGTGCATCTGGCTTATGTGGGTGTTGGGAAATTGAGCCTCAAACCAGGGTCCATAGGCTTCACAGGCAAGCGCTTAACCACTAAGGCATCTCTCCAACCCCAATGCCTACTTTAAACCTTTTAAAGTGATGAATTTTGACGTAGAACTTCCCCTTTGGCGGCTACGGTGTGTGACTGTAGCACACTCCCAAAGAAGCTGCATTCTTGTGGAAGTTAGCAGGGTTCCGTGGGAAGCTAGGGCATGGCCTATGGCCCGTCCTCTCCACGGCTGCCTGAAATCCCCAGAAAGCAAGCGTTCGTGGAAAACGTGGGATGGTTCTCCAACTGTAGACACTGCCAGCCTTTCTTTCTGATTTCTTTCTTCCTATCTTCCCCCTTCCTTTCCTTCTCTTCCTTCCCTTTTTCTGAATGTATTTTCTCTTTCCACCTCCTCACTTCTCCTCCCTCCTTGCTACTTTCCTTTCCTTTCCTTTCTTCCTTCCTTTCTTTGTTTTCTTTTTATCTTTCCCCTTCCTTCCTCCCTCCCTCCCTCCTTTCTTTCCTTCCTTTCTTTCTTTCTTTCTTTCTTTCTTTCTTTCTTTCTTCTTGTTCCCCTTTCTATCCCCGTTTCACTTTCACTTCTCTCCCTCCTCCTCTTCCATCCCCAACCCCCCCCCCGCTTCTTCACTCCTCCCCTCTCAGGCCTTTCCTGAAATTGGTGATGGCAGCCTTCTGACAGGAAACCATCCTTGGCAGCATGAGGCTGGGCAGAGGGAAGAGGTGAAGCCTTCCTGGGACAGAGTGGCGCCTCGCACGCACTAATGCTTGAGATGAGAGGAGGGGGAGGTCTGAGGATGGCAGTTTCCAGGCACTGGGTCTCTCTTGGGAGCTGGCAAGCAGGTTTTAACCCTGTGATGTAGATATTAACTCCTGTGTTGCTCATTCTGCAGACACTGATTTATGAAGAAACAGCAAAGAACCTTCCAGAAACCATGGAATGTCCCAGAACTTGCTAGTCTGGCACTCCTACTTCCTGTCATCATCCTTGGCTCTGTACGCACTGCCCCACCCCTACTGTGGCTGCCTCTCCCTGCCCAGCCTCTTCCCCAGCCACAATATGCTTGGGGTTTAATTTGCAAGTCGAGAGAGACAGAAAAAATGGGTGCATCAACATCTCTAGCTGCTGCAAGCGAGCTCCAGATGCATGTGCCACTTTGTGTATCTGGCTTTACGTGGGTCCTGGGGAATCAAACTGGGATTGTTAGGCTTTGTAGGCAAGAGCCTTAATCTCTGAGCCATCTTTCCCAGCCCTGCAATGTGCTGTGTGATCAAATGAACAACCAAATGCTCCTGTAAGGTTACTCTGTCTTCAGCTGTCCAGGCAGGTGACCTGCTTTCACAGAAAACTCACACCTGGGTCTCTGTCATGGGACTAGTTGCTGCATTGGTGACCCCAGAACCATGGAAATGCACCCTACTCCTGCCTGGGGTGACAGGCAGCATGGCTGGCCAGTCCCAGGACTGCTTCTCTGGAGGTGAAGCTTTGGCTCATTCTGTCCATTTCTCCCTCCTAGCTGGGCACACATCTGTGGCAGCATAATCAATTCGTCCACATGCTGAATAGATCCCAGCACACAATATAAGCTCTTGTAAAAAAAGTGTCTGATCTCTGTAGTCTGTCTCCAAATTGTACTCCTTCCATTGTTTTTAAAGGCCCACACAACAAGACATTGAGCTGTACAAAGCTACAGATACCTATGGGAGGGCTAACACTCTAAACTGCTATCAGCCGTTTACAGTTTAGAATGAAGTAAGGTCCTAAAAGATGATGAGTTGCGTTTACAGAGGGCGGTCATGCACCAGGCGCATTGCTGAGTTCTTGTAAAACCTATCTCATTTAATCCCCACGCTAGCCTGCAGGGTCAGTATGAATGTCATTCTCATTCTGTTGAAGAGGCCATGGGGACTTGAAGAGGTTAGAGGACTTGTCCAAAACCATCTAGCAAATGAGTAGTGGAGCCTAGATTTCAACCTAGATCTTTCTACTCTGTGCAAAAAATAATGCCTTATAGGTTGATTTTTTTTTATAGAGGCGGTACCATGCTAAGCTCCTTCTTTTAGATGCAGAAAAATGAGCATCATATAAATAATGTAACTGGCCCAAGGGTCGCAGTTGCTTGGTGGTGGGTTAAAATTCAAATCCCCTGGCTTAGATAGGAAAGGTCAGGCTCCTAATGGCTCTCCCTTAGTACCACCCAGGGGAGTGGGAAGGGGCCAGGGATATGAAAAAGCAAGTGCATTCTTTCTTCACAGTTAGACATGGTTGCTCAGGTCTCCCAGGAAATGGTCCCTTCTAAGATTCAGCTACAGCACTGGTAGAGAGTGGTCCTTGACTGCACAAGGAGATAATGACACAGTCTGTCTCGCGCTTCTTCTCAGGTGCCTGACCCCTTCCCAGCCACCCCTTCACAGGAGAGTAAGGCTGGGTGATGAGTGTGAAGCAGCCTGGATTTGACCTCTAAATTTGAATAACTAATTATATGATTTGGGGAAATTGAGCTAGCCCGCTTGGGCCTCAGTGTCCACATGTGTAGAATGGAAGTGTTGGTGATGCTATCTTAGCAGGTAACCAAGATAGATGTCTACCAGGGTAAGCTGTGGGGCAGTGCCTGGTATACTGCTCATATAGTCCACCATGGTATGTTACCAGTGCCAGAGTCAATAGAGACTCCCTCAGGGCAGGAACTGTTGTGTTGTGTCCTTCAAATCTTAGACAAGGAAAAGGAGAAAAACAAACAAGAGAAGAAAACCAAAGTCAAAACACTTGAGTTGTTGGGGCTGTAGAGATGGCTTAGCGGTTAAGGCACTTGCCTGCCAAGCCTAAGGACCCAGGTTCAATGCCCCAGTAACCATGTAAGCCAGATGCACAAGGTGGCGCATGTGTCTGGAGTTCGTTTGCAGTGGCTGGAAGCCACTGTCCATCTGTGCCCCGCCCCCAATATTTAAAATTATTTTTGGTTTTTACTTTTTAAAAGATTTTATTTTTATTTGTTTATTTATTAGAGACACACACACACACATGCAGAGAGAGAGAGAGAGAGAGAGAGAGAAAGAGAGAGACAGTGAGAATGGGCGCACCAGGGCCTCTAGCCACTGCAGACGAACTCCAGAAGTATGCCCTACCATGTGCATCTGGCTTACGTGGGACCTGGAAAATTGAACCGGGGTCCTTAGGCTTCACAGGCATGGGCCTTAACTGCTAAGCCATCTCTCCAGCCCTTCCTCTATCTAAAAAAAAACAAAACACTCGAGTTGTCCATGTGAACACAGAACTGAGAATTCCTTGTCAGAGTGGCTTAGCTTCTGCCCAAACCCAGACCCACTGCAGAGGGCAGTCCAGGACCTTCATGTGGTCCTCCAGATACATGGAGGTGGTATGCTTGGCAGAGTGCAAGGTCTTCCCTCTGTGGGGCGACATCACTTGAGAGCCCTGAGGAACTCTGCCTATGGAATCTGGGCATCCTGACTTTGAGGACCATGTGCCCTTGAGTTCATGATTTCACTTTCTGGGCCTCCCTTTGTGTCTTTCTTTATCTGCAAATTGGAAGCAGTTGTTCCTGAGTCTTAGCTTTATGGTGAGGAAGTGAGGAAGCATTTGTTAAACATAATTTCAATAAAGGGCAGTGAGTGATTTTAATTATTTCCACTGCTAGACATCTAGCAGGAATAGATTATGTTGGGTCCTGGGCTTCACATGATCCCCAATCCTAGTCCTCTAATGTCCTTCAAAGGGACACCTGGCTCCACCCTGCCGTAGAGCAGGAGACAGCTGAGAGACCTTCTGAGGAATGCGACTGTAGACGACTTTCTTTAACTAACAAAGACAGGAAGAAAATCAGGTCTGGCTCCTCCTCCTCCGAGGCTTATCTCCTAAGCTGGTCCCTCCAGTTCCTCACCATCTGCTCATGTGTGCATGTACAGGGCATTGCAAGCACTCTCCAGGGTCTCTTCATGGCATGAGGCACAGACCTTATGCTCAAGAGGAGACCATGAAACAATGGACCTGGGTGCTTAATAAACACCCAAGTGTATGCACCGGGACGCATCTTATTTTCATCAAAAGAGGCCGACGTCTGGAAGGCTGTGTACAAATTCGAGTTACTTTGTAAACTTTCCCCTGTTCATCTTTAGAGCCTCAGGAACAGTCCTTTTCAAATTCATAGAGCTGATGTGTTCTTTTCTTTACAGGGCAGATTGAAAAAACTTTTTAGAAATAGCCAAAAGATATTTGAAGCAGAGGCTGTGAATTAAGAGTGGTTGATCATGCAGGCTAGTCATGCTTTGGGCTAAAAAAAATAATAATAATGTCATACTTAGAAAAGGTTGATTTACCTCTTTTGATGCTGCGGGTTTGAGAACTGGCTCTGAGATCAGTGGCCAGGTGGACGCGAACAAGCTTGAATAATAGAAGTAGAAGTGGAAAAAATTCTGACCTCCCAAAACACATACTTTGGAAGGAACAAACAACTGTGTAGGTATGTGAGATGTGATGTGCTCATTTAAAAAGCATTTGACCTTGTGGCAAATGTGAGCATGCCTCATATTTGAATTATTCGTGTGAATTTTACTTGAACAATGACTGGTTTAAAAAAAAATGTCTTAGCCAGGCTTGGTGGCGCATGCCAGCACTCAGGAGGCAGAGGTAGGAGGACCACTGTGAGTTCAAGGCCAGCCCAAGACTACATAGTGAATTCCAGGTCAGCCTGGGTGAAAAGTGAAATCCTATCAAAAAAAAAAAAAAAAACAAAACACAATAATAATGTCTTTTATTTTGGGTACTTACCTCTCTCCCTCCCTCTCTCCTTTATTCTTGCCTTTCTTCCTTTCTAAGGCATATGTTGAAACCATTAGACTGAAAGATGATGAAATACTTAAGGTACAAACCAAAGAAGATGGCGACGTCTTCATGTGGTTGAAGCACGAAGCTATGCGCGGCAACGCAGCAGCCCAGGTAGACACAGCCACCATGAGAGACCCAGTCAGCCCCTAGAGACCAGGTGACCCTGTGGTAACAGGGCCTCCAGCCCCCATGACCCAATGCGTTGCAGCTCCATGGTCGCTTGCACTTACCTGTCCGATGGGACTGGTAGGGGACTCCACTTTCACAGTGCCTTACAGCCCAGCAGACAAGGTTTATCCATAAGCATCCATAGTTATTGGCAGGGCCAGGCCATGGTGCATCCAGACTGGCTGGTGACGCTTCTGCTCACAAGAGACCCAAGTCACTGCTGGCATGTCACCACCCCAAGCAAGTCCATGCCGAAAGGACCAGCCTCATCTGTTTCCTCAACATAACCTGTCTTTGGTTGGGGTTTTGAGTGGCTGACTGCTCCGTTGAGAAAAAGTCCCTGCTAAGGCTAATTGCACCCGAAGGAGCCTTCTCTCCAGAGGAGGGGTTTTAGCTTTGTGTGAGTGCTCCCATGGGGAAAGGGAAAGAAAATATACAAGAACTGTAGGAAACTGACATACCCACCTGGTCAGGGACTCTTAGGGCACAAGTCTCCCATCATTCCCAGAGAACTTTCTGGCAGTTTAGCAAGTACTTTGCCAGAAGTTGAAGATATTTGGAATGGGAAAAGGAAAGAGGAGAGTAGAGGAGAAGCAGAGAAAAGAAAAGACAAGGCGGAGAAAGTTAGCTAGTTCGCCATGCTGGTCACTGGGCCCAAAAGAAGGCAATACCTCCTCTAGGAGGGGCCACTGACTGGGTTCTAGACGGCTCTGTGATTGCTGGCCAAGTTCCATCATGTTCCAACCAGCTTAGCTCTGGTCCTGGTGCAGACACACACACACACACACACACACACACACACACATCACACACACACTTGTGTGGAGAGGGTCTCCATTTATTTATTTATTTTTAAATATTTCTATTTATTAGAGAGAGAGAGAGTATGGGTGCACCAGGGCCTCTTGCCACTGCAAATGAACTCCAGATGCAAGCAGCCAATTCGCGTGCCTGGCTTTTGCGTAGGTACCGGGGAACCGAACCTGAGCCAGCAGGGGCTTCTATTTATTCAAAGGCACTGCCAGCCTTTCCTTCTCCACCTTGGAAGATAAGATATATCTATCCAATTTTTGGTTCTCAACCAAAATTATTTCAAATTAGGTTTGTGCATTCTTCTCACTTTGTGACGTCTTAAGTAAAGCATTGCCCAAGAGAGTCATTGTTCTAAATTGCTATTGTCTTTAAGCAACGATTGGCCCAGATGCTGTTCTGGGGACAGCAAGGGGTGGCGAAGAACCCAGAGGCTGCCATCGAGTGGTACGCCAAGGGAGCCTTGGAGACCGAGGACCCTGCATTAATATATGACTACGCTATCGTGCTATTCAAGGTAAGAACCACTTAATCTGGCTAAATTGTGCAATTCTGATAATAGACTTCCTGAGACATTTCCTGTGGGCGTGCAGGCAAACAGGGAGTCTGTCACTGAAGAAACGTCGTACAGGCTGCTGTCCCTGGTGTTGGAGAGGGATAGCAGAGGAAAGAGAGCCAGGAGCATGTCCCTGGGTGCATTTTTAATCGCCAGTTTTGCGTTTGGCATCTGGATTTGCTGTACTTTTGCAAGATGTGTGGCATTCTGAAGGAGCTGCCTGTATTTCATGGGTTGGTGTGAGGCCGCCAGCCCCACAGGTGCTACACATTTGTCACCGGGTCAGCAGAGTGTGTGTGGGCCAGATCCGAATAGTGTGCCAGTGGAAAAACAAACAAACAAACAAACAAACAAACAAACAAACAAACAAAAACAAACTTAGGTGTGAGCCAAAGAGGAATAAGCAGAAGGAGCTGGGAAGAGCCCACAGAGTTCAAGTTCACGTCTGCACCCGTGGTGGATGCCCTTGGAGAAGCTGATCGCATGGACAATGGTCATGTTCCAGGGCTGAGTGAGATAACGTAGCCAGTGGGCTTTGAGAACTGGACGTGTGTGCGTGTGCCTTTTCCAATAGAATGATGGTTCGCACCGGCTGATGGAGCTCAACTTCCCAGCTTTACATACACCAACCTTGAATCCTCACAGCCATTTGGGACCTATTACATGTAACTTTAGTGCCTTATAACTGCTGTTTATATATAGGAACAGAGGCACAGAAAGGTTTTGTCATTTACCCAAGGTCGCCCAGCTGGTGCATTTTGGACCTGGGACGGGGATCCAGGCAGGCTAGCTTTATAATCTATGCTCTTTATCCCCAAACATGGATTCATAAAATCACAAATCCTGGAAAAGTTAAAAAAATTTTTTTAAAAGCTTTGGCATGGAAACTTCTGGACCTTATGTCCATGCTCAGATACGACATGGCTCCAGAACCCCAGCTGTGGCCACTCACTGACAACTAAGACGTTTGCTTCAGTTCTATCCTGTAAACCCCCCCAAAGCCTGGAAAACAAATAGCTGTTACGCTTTCCAAATTGAGGGCCTGCACCTTCTTTTTCCAGGCACCAAGTCAACAGCAATTCTTTGACTCTTCGCCATATGCCAGTGTATTTATCCAATAAACATTCCTTCCACCCTGGCAAGCTGCCAGGCACCACACTAGATAGAGGGACGACATATGGAGGTCGGAGTCACATCCCTGGCCTCAGGAGGCTCATACCCCATAGGGAAAGACAGGGGACAGAATGGCTCTGAGGAGGGTCACGTGTTCCCAGTGTCAGTGCTGGCCACTGTGTACAAAGTGTGGGGAAGATAAAAGTGGGAATCAGAGACTACTTCTGCTCATCAGGATTGACAAGGCAGAGAGGCAAATACATACAGAGATGGCTCTGTGATGACATGTTTCCTCGGGATCCGATTTCTTCCTGTCCCTTCTGGCTTCTTACATTGCAGATCTCTGGGTAGATGAAGGAAGCCTTTGAACAGCACCTCAGGGAAGATTTCCATGTCTGACAAGGCGCTCATTTTTTAAATATGTATTTTTATGTTTTTGGATTTTTTTGTTTTTCAAGTCAGGGTCTCACTCTAGCCCAGACTGACCTGGAATTCACTATGTAATCTCAGGGTGGCCTCAAACTCACAGCGATCCTCCTACCTTTGCCTCCCAAGTGCTGGGATTAAAGGCGTGTGCCACCACGTCCAGCATATTTTTTATTTTTTTATTTGCAAGCAGAGAGAGATAGAGAAAGACAGACAGACAGAGAGAATGGACGTGACAGGGCCTCCAGCTACTGCAAATGAACTTTAGATGCCTGTGCCACTTTGTGCATCTGGCTTTACATGGGTACTGGGGTATCAAAACTGGGTCATTAGGCTTTGCAGGCAAGCACCTTAACTGCTGAGCCATTTCTCCAAGTCTCAAGGTGTTCTGTGGGAATGGGAATCCCAGATTTAAAATGCAATGTTGGCACCCAGAGTGGGGCTGTGGCTTGTCTAGACTAGGCAGGGGCATGGCATAGTGCATTCACCTGACAGGGCAGCTTTGCTATGCTACAGCATTCATCCCCACTCGGAGTGTTCAGAGGCCGGTTATGGAGTGAGCACTCACTCTGGTGGTACTTGACACGGGTCACATGTAACCATGGATACTGCTCAGATTATGTATGTATAGCACATAATATTTGTGCAGGAAGTTAACGGATTAAGCTGAAAGTGTACTGGATTAAAACACAAGGGTAGAGCTGCAGAGATTGCTCAGTGATCAAAGGCACTTGCTTGCAAAGCCTACTGGCCTAGGTTCAGTTCCCTAGGATCCACATAAAGCAAGATACACAAAGTGGCTCGTGTGTCTGGAGTTTGTTTGCAGCAACAAGAGGTCCTGGAGTGTCCATACTGTCTGTATGTCTTTCTCTTACATACATACCTACATACATTCCATACACATGTACATAATATACATTACATACATACATACATGCCAAGAATACCAAAACTATTCCTACCCTGGTAACTGGAATATCTGGGTTGTAGTTGTGGATCTTTACGGCTCTGTGTGAGCCAACTTCTCAGCCTGTTTTATTTCTTTAAAAGAAACAACTGGAAAAGATAAATGTTGGATTCCACTAGGGACTAGCATTCTGTAGTTCCGGGCTAATGTTCTTTTCAAGCACTCCTAAAAGGTGATGTCATGCCCCATCTAATTGTGTTAAGGATCCTTCTATGCCCTTCTCATTCTTCGTCCTCCTTAATTAAATGAAGAAATGGTGTACTTCTGAAACAGATTTTCATCATCCATCAGTTTTATTAAATAGGTAAGTTAAGACCTAGTGGAAACTTAGATAAAATTTAACTTTTAATTCCATTTATGGTTTTTATTTGGAATCCTGGGGGGGGAAAAAAAAACAATAGAGCTAAGTCTGCCCTGTGTGTTTCCTGCATCCTGTAGGAAACCGAGTCAGCATGCTTTCTCAGCACAGAACCAAAACATACCGGAGAAAACAGAGTATGGCGGTTATTGGCTCAGACTTTGGAGCCCATTTGCCTGGGTTCAAATCCTGCCTCTGCTTCTCACACACCGTGCTTTGGCAAGATGCTGGGATGAGAATGACAGTGGCACATTTGATAGGGTTGTTGCCATGGTGATCATGTGGGTGCCGGCCCATGGTAATTGACACAGGAGGGTTGATCAGTCCTGACTCCTTTCCCCATAAAGCCAAGCATTCAAATAGAGATAAAGCTGTGTTCTTGCAAACAAAGCCCTCTCATGGTCATATCATGTGACAGTGTTGATCCATCTTGTCTGAGTCTAAGAGGGACTCCAGGGGTACGTGGGAAGTGGGAGGGGCCCGTGGTTCTGCATGAGTTGAAAGAAGCGGTGGTTTTCAGTTGACTTCCCTTACCCGGCATGCTTACCATCGAGACCTGCGTCAAGAGCACGCACGCTCAGGTAGCCCCCTCCCACACTATTCTTACCCATGCTTCTCCCATGGTCTCCTAGACACCTAAACAGGGTCCACAGAGTTCCTTTCTTACAAAATTCAAGCCACCTCTTCTGGAAAATCTCGAATTTTCTGGAAGAATCGTGTTAGTAGTTTCTGTCACTTGCCTCGGAGGCAGTGATTGCATGGGGTCCTACCTCGTTTGCAGAAGCCTTTCCAGCTGGTTCTGAAGCCACAGTTAGTGTCATCCCCTGGGGACTTGAGCCAATAATTCTTGACTGCCCGACACAGATAAAGTGCTTTATCTGGCTGACAAACTAGATCATCTCGTAGGAGAACGTCTACGATGACCAAGTGCATGCAGCCTGAGTCTCGGCTTCCCCCGCAGTACGTGTGGCCGGATGGGAACACAGTTCGCATGGTGATCAGTAGGGGACTTCATCTCACTGCTAGCCTGGGCAGTTGAGGTTTGTCACTTCTGTTCCACAGATAGGAGCAAGATGACAGTGTGGAACAAGAGGACTGTGCATCAAGGGCTGGAGAGATGGCTCAGTGGTTAGGTGCACTTCCTGTGCAAGTGGGAGGGCCTAAAGTTCAAATCTTCAGTACCGTGGACACAGCTGGCCTGTAATCCCAGTCTTACAGGAGAGTAGAACCCCATAGTCACAGGGACCCCACAAGCTCCAGAGTCAGTAGAGAGACTCTGGATCCAAACAAGACCAGACATAAGAGCGATGGAGCTGGACACCAGACTTTCTGCTCTGGCGGCCATACTGAAACTGGAATTTTGGGGTTCTTCGCCAGTGCACTGATACATGCCAACTTGAGAGGGAGTACAGTTAGGGTGACTGGACCCCTGAAGGTAAAAAAGGCAGGAGTCTTCACTTGTTAGAAATTAGAGATCATCTGACTTCTTATCTCTTGCCTAGTTCCCTAGACCTGTTTTTCCACAAACAATCAGGACCCCAACTGGAAGGGAGGCCTTTCATAGGATTTAAACATGTGGTTGATCAAGCTCAGCCCCCAGAACTTGGTGTCAGGGCTAGCCTCTTCCTGAGACAATCCCTAGCCCTAACCAACCAGCTGTCCCTCTGGTTCACCTGAGCCGGAAGACAGCCCACCACTATAAGGTTATAAGTACCTTTGCAGGGGAGGACAGGCTCTCTGATCACTTGGGAATTTCCAGCTGTGGGCGAGTTTTCCCTCCTCAGCTGAACCCAGGACCAGTTGGGTTGAGCCGAAGGGAGCACCCCCCACCCAGCCCTTACACTCCACATGGGTTCTTTATCCCCTCCAGTCCCCACATGACAGGAGCTCCTTGAACTTTCTTTTCTCTCTTTTCTTTCCCCAGTTTTTCCAGTCCCTCTACGTGAGGTCTCTAGCCATGTGGGTTTTTTCCTTGGCTTTGTACTTCCCCTAATAAGTATAATAATTTTTTAAAGATTTTATTTATTTATTTATTTATTTATTTATTTATTTATTTATTTATTTAGGACATAGGGAGAGAGAATGGGTGTGCCAGGGCCTCTAGCCCCTGCAAATGAACTCCAGATGCATGTGCCACCATGTGCATCTGGCTTATGTGGGACCTGGAGAATCCAACCAGAGTCCTTAGGCTTCACAGGCATATGCTTTAACCACTAAGCTGTCTCATCCTTCTCACTCTTTTTTATTCAATTCTTTGTTTAAAATTAGAAATGACAAACTGGGTGAGGTGGCGCACGCCTTTAATCCCAGCACTCGGAGGCAGAGGTAAGAGGATCGCTGTAAGTTTGAGGCCATCCTGAGAATACTGAAAGAATTCCATGTCAGCCTGGGCTAGAGTGAGACCCTACCTTGAAAAACAAAACAAAACAAAAAAATTAGGAATGACTATCTACACAAGACCATCATAACAGGAGGAAAAGATGATGACATCAAAATGAAAAGAGAGACTGAGAGGGGGAGGGGATATGATGGAGAGTGGAGTTTCAAAGGGGAAAGTGGGGGGAGGGAGGAAATTACCATGGGATATTATCTGATTATGGAAGTTCTCAATAAAAATTAGAAATGAACCTAGGGTTTGAGGTTCAAAGACTTTCCTGGACTCTGAGCACCCCGTTACAAACTCACTGATGATTTTGGGGTTACTCCTATGGACCGATAATTTTGTGGTGTCCCTAGATTCTTATTTTGTGAATTAAAAGTTTTGAAGTCCATGTACCAGAGGAGAGAGAGTAAGGTTTAGAGAGACCTTATTAGATTAAAAGAAGGAAAGAGGAGAGAGCTTAAAGAGCTCCTGCTCATGAGAAGGCCGGACAGGGTGAAACCCACCTAGAGACCCAAACTGGGGTCATTTACAGATTCTGAATGGGGCCTCTGAGCTAACCAGCCATGGTGCCAAGTTTTGGAGGCTGTGCTTAAGCAACCACAATGCCAGGTTTAGGAATCTGAATTTTAGAAAAGGTGAACCCTGACCAGGGAGGGGCTTGGGTTGTTTATAGAGAAACAGATCTCAGGAGCTCCTTTAGGGGAGAGATAAGAAGCCTGATCCGTTTCTGAGATCTAGCAAAGTGGAGAGTGCAAGGGCAGGCTAAGGACATTCCCTGCTTTTACTTTTGAGGGGGACCCAGTCACCTGAACAGCCTCAGTATGAGAGTGCCCCATCCCACTGCAGGCCAGCATATGGGGCGCCACACCAAACACACACACACACACACACACACACACACACACACACTCATTATATACATACACATAGAAGGAAAAAAAGCATTATGCACAGGCATACTTAAGATTGCATTTTAGAGGCTGGGGAGATGGCTCAGTGGGTAAAGTACTTGCTTCAGATCCCTGGCCCCCATGTAAAAGCAGATATGAGTGCCAGCTCCCAGTCCCAGGTAAATGTTGGGTGTGATGGCAAATGATGATGAAGTGGAGACAGGAGGATCCTCTGGGCTTGCTGGCTAGCTAGACAAATGGAATCGAAGAGCTCTGGGTTCAGTGAGAGAGCCTGTTTCAAAAATAAGGTGGTGTGTAATTATGGAAGCAAGACATTCGGTCTTTACCTCTGGCCTTCTCTCTCTCTGTCTCACACACACGAGCACAAGCACACACACATAGAAACACATGCACACATCATACATACACATAAACAAGCAAAAATGTGTTTGTGGGACTGGAGAGATGGCTCAGCAGTTAAGGCGCTTGCCTGCAAAGCCAAAAGACACAGGTTGAATTCCCCAGGACCCACATAAAGCCAGTTGTACAAGGTGGCACATGCATCTGGAGTTTGTTTGCAATGGCTGGAGGCCCTGGCACGCCCATTCTCTCTATCTGCTTCTCTCTCACACATAAATAAATGAATAAATAAAATATTTTAAAAATGTGTTTTTTTTTTTTTTTTTGGAGAGAGACACACAGAGAGAGAAGAAGACAGATAGAGAATGGGCGCGCCAGCAGTCTCTCAGCTGCTGTGAACAAAATCCAGATGTGTGAGCCCCCTTGTGGTCAAGTGCGGCATTGCGCCCTTGCGTCACTTTGCATCTGGCTAAATGTGGGACCGTTGTTCTTAGGCTTAGGAGGCAGGCGCCTTAACCGCTTAGCCATCTCTCCAGCCCACAAGTGTTTTATATTGACTACACTGGTGTGCCTGTGTAATGTTGCTGAGCAGCTGGAGTTTGTTTCCTCATAACCATTGCTGTTTATCAATGTTTAGGGTCAAGGAGTGAAAAAGAACAGAAGGCTCGCCTTAGAGCTGATGAAGAAAGCTGCTTCCAAGGTAAGCCACGCACATTGTTAGAAGGGAAGGAGCCGGTTCCTCCCCCGCCCACACTCAGAACTCTGCCAGAGCGAATGGCCAGCCTATTTCCACAAAGCTGAGGTGGAATGGGGTAGGCAGGGGTCCCCCCAGTGCAATGGTTAGTCATTTTCAAGTTACAACACATATAGAAACTTGCCACGGTGCTGGACAGCAACATTCAAAAGCTGAATTCACCTCCAGTCAATAGAAGTCAGGCTGATTTTTGTTTGAAGGCTAAAATTATAATCAGGAGCTGCCCTGATAACAAGCAGTGGGGCTCCTTGAAAGTGAATGGGTATAAATGCTGCCGCTGAATTCCTTAGAAGGTTAACTCTATTGTATCCAATTCTCATTGCTTCCTGTGCTCTGCTAATGGGCTGTTTGCCAGGTTTAGGAATGATTTTTGCCTTTGTCACTGTTCACTCTTCAAGTCAGCTAATTTTTATATAACACCACAGAACGGAGCTTGTCACACCCATTGAGAGAGGACACACACACACAAGCATGCACGTAGAACCACACATACCCAATTGTGCACACTCCCTCACATGGACCGGCATGCATTTTCGAACAAATGGCTGCTTAGAAGCCAAGACAGTCCAGTACTTGCCAGGGAACTTTGGAGCTCTTTCAGCCCCTGGCTGTTCCTCTGCGCCCAAGGCTGCTAGATCTCCAGATCCCATGTAAGCCAGATTCACAAAGGTGAGTCAAGCACATGGCCCCACATGCCCACTAGGTGGCATAAGCACCTGGAGTTCGATTACAGTGGCTGAGGCCCTCATGCACTAATTCTCTCATGCTCTATAAAAAATTTTTTTCAGGTAGGGTCTTTCTGTAGCCCAGGCTGACCTGGAATTCATTATGTAGTCTCAGGGTGGCCTCGAATTCATGGTGATCCTCCTACCTCTACCTCCCCAGTGCTGGGATTAAAGGTGTCCATCACCATGCTCAGCTCTAAAAAAAAAATTTTTTTTAAAGTGCTATATGATTCTCCCTCTTTCATTCAGCAAGGGCATACTAAGGACCTAATCTTTTTAAACAAATTTTATTTATTTATTTGAGAGAGGGAGGGAGAAAGAGAGAGAAAGAATGGGTACTCCAGGGCCTCCAGCCACTGTAAATGAACTCTAGACACATATACCACCTTGTACATCTGGCTTATGTGGGTACTGGAGAATCAAACTTGGGTCTTTAGGCTTCACAGGCAAGCGCCTTAACCACTAAGCCATTTCTCCAGTCCCAGGACCTAATCTTTGTCAGGCACTTAGTGAAAGCTGCAAAGAGCTTTTTTTTTTTTTTTTTTTTTTTTTTTTGATTTTGCAAAGTAGGGTCTCACTCTAAGCCAGGCTAACCTGGAACTCACTCTGTAGTCCAAAGCTGGCCTCAAACTCACGGCAGTCCTCCTACTTCTTCCTCCTGAGTGTTGCGATTAAAGGTGTGTGCTACCACCACTCTGGACAGAACAAGGTATAAGTACTAATTAACAAGACAGGATTTCTTGTGGCACCTGAATTGAATCCAGGGCAATGTAGAGAAGCACCAGGTTTTAGCTGATGGCAGGGGCAACTGAGGCAGGCTGTGGCCTCTCCAGATGAGCACTGAGAAGCTATTTGCGTGCATCCCTTCTGTAATAAGCATGTCTCAAAGCAAGTTGTTGCCACTTTATAGCATGGTTTACTTCATTAAAACACAGTCTGGGGGCTGGATAGAGGGCTCAGTGGTTAAGGTACTTGCCTGCAAAGCCTAACCACCCATGTTCGATTCCCTGATACCTACGTAAAGCCAGATGCACAAAGTAGTGCGTGCATCTTGAGTTTGTTTGCAGGGGCTAGAGGCCCTGGCATGCCCATTCTGTCTCTCTCTCTTTTTCTCTCTGTTGGGCATGATGACACATGCCTTTAATCCCAGCACTCGGGAGGCAGAGGTAGGAGGATCACTGTGATTGCAAGGTCAGCCTGAGACAACATTGTGAATTCTAGATCAGCCTGGGCCAGTGTGAGACCCTACCTTGACAACTTGGAAAACACAACAAACAACAATAACAACAACAAAAACCACAGTCTGTAGTACTTTTAAGGAATGTACGTTGTCCCAGGCTCCAAAAGAGTGCTTCATGAGGGTGGAGGACCCTTTTCTCAGCTCCTGGGTGGGCACTAACTCAGGAGCTAGGGTGCAGGACACTCAGTCACACAAGGCTTCCACTAAACTAGTGGCCTCTGGGTTCTTGTCTTTCGAATTGTGATGAATGAAACCCAAAGACCGGAGGGTGAAGTTTAGAGAGATTTTATTGTACAGCTGATGGAGGTAGAGCTCAACAGAAGGAAAGAATACAGACCCCTGCCCAAGAGCAGGCAGGAGCAGAGTGTCCAGAAATGAGAAAGCCCATCTCGAGACCTACACTGGGGTCTTTTATGGGGGTTTACTGAATGGGGTAAACCCATTAATCCAGCCCCAGATATCTAGGTGCTACCAGATTTTCACTAGTCCTTTTAGATTCCTCTCTCTTCTCAGAAAGGAAAGTAAGAGCAGAAACACCTCTTCACGTCCTCTGGGGAGAAGAGATCAGTAGAAAAAACCAGGTTCTTCCTTCCTGCAGGGTTCCTGGGCTTTCATCATCTGAGCACCTCTGCAAAGCTGCAGAGGGTGCCCCACGGTATGCTTTCAGGAAGAGCAAGGAGGCTTAAAGCTGGTTGGAAATGAATGGCTCCTTCCCTGGTACCAGCTCAGACTCCACTAAAACCCTCCCCCCTCTTCATCCTTCCCTGCTGTTCCAGCCCCTGAGTCCCAGCAGAGCCAGGGATGCCAAATCATCACAAAACGCCAATGCTGTGCAAGTGGGTTGTCACAGCAGCTGCCCTTGGAGACTTGGCGATGTTCAGAAGAATCAACAGATGGGCAGGCGGGTCACCTAGAAAACTGTCCTAGCCAGAGCAGGTTTGAGGCATCCTGCTATAGCCAGCTCATGAATTTCAAGGGCACTGTTGATCCTGCAGCGTGAAGAGAGGCGTTCTGGACAGGGGTGTTATATAAGAACCCACAGGCACTGAGCGATGATTTGAAGGCCAGCGTCACTGTTGTGCTGGAAGGCAGAAACCCCAGCAGCAGCCGGGCAAAATCCACCCAGGGAAGTCTCTCAGGCAGGCACATGTTTTCTTAGCACTTAGCTTTTCTTCAGTGCCATCTGCCCCCTCCTCCCCCCTGGAAATAAAAAAGAAAGGGAGGGGTTTGTTCAGACTCACGCCAGGATGCTTCCACAGCAACGGCTTCCTGAGCTCTTAAGATTTCATTAAAAAGAAATAATTTCTATCTTGTTCTAAAATTCAGGGATTGCATCAGGCAGTCAATGGCCTAGGATGGTATTACCACAAATTCAAGAAAAATTATGTCAAGGCAGCAAACTACTGGTTAAAGGCAGAAGAAATGGGGAACCCAGATGCGTCGTACAACCTTGGGGTTCTGTATTTGGACGGCATTTTCCCGGGAGTTCCTGGAAGGAATTTGGTGAGTGAACTTGACCCAGCTGTGCACCTGACCATTGACCAGTCATGAATGCTTGTGGGAAGTGTGCTGTGTGCCCAGCCTGGACTAGGCATGAGGGGGTGGGGCATACAGACATGTGCCCTGCCCTCAAGGAGCTCAGGGTCCAGAGAGAAAAGGCAGATGGTGGAGAGGAAAGTGCCTGGACCCAGGTGTGAAATGGGAAACTTCCCAGTTCGTGAGCATAATGTCAGTGGTAATAGTAACCCAGCACTATCACACTCAAGGGCAGTTACTGAACACCCACCTCTGCCAGGTACACGTGTGGGCTCTGGGGATACAGCAGAGGACAAAACTGTCCCTGCTCTGACAAAGCCTGCGTTTAGACAAAGAAAGAAAACAATAAGTGTCTAATATAAATGCAGATGGAGTAAGCGTCATGGGAGAACAGAACAGGGCAAGGAAGCCAGGGTGGAGGAGACGAAGGGATGCTGTTTCACAAAGGAGACCAGGGAAGGCTTCTCTGATGAGGTGACGTTGCACAGGCTCCTATCCTAGAGTCTTGTAGCTATCCGAGAGAACATTCCAGAAGGAGGCAATAGGTAGGGGAAAGGTCCTAAGAAGGAAGTACACTTATCAACAGTGTACTAGCAGGGAGGCTACGGTAGCAAGAGGAAAGAAAGGAGAAAGGCTAAGGAGGTCACTGGCCAGGTCATCGTGAGACTCAGCTTTGCCCTGAGGGACCTGATAAGCTGCTGGAAGTCTTGAATGGGGCAGTGACAGTCCCCAGGAGCCAGAAGGTTGATGTGTTACACCAGGTAATTGGATCTCATGGGCATTTTGAAGACCAAGGAACCAGGATTTGCTGGTGAGTTGTGTGCAGGCTATGAGAGGTCAGGATGGTAAGTGACAACTCCAGGGTATTTGGCATTTGTCAAGACAGAAGGATGGAGGTGGCAGTTACTGGGTTGGTCAAGACTAGCCATGACAGATTTGCTGGAGTAGGAAGGTGGACTGGGGGCTACTTCCCGGTGAAGCAATAGGCGGAACCTGAGACTAAGTTATCTCATTTAATCCTTTCCCCATCCTTTCCTTGAGGGACAGGCAGAAGCTACTTTTTCATTTTTTTTTTTTTTTTCGAGGTAGGGTCTCACTCTCGTCCAGGCTGACGTGGAATTCATTAAGTAGTCTCAGGATGGCCTCAGGTTCATGGTGATCCTCCTACCTCTGCCTCCCAAGTGCTGAGATGAAAACCGTGTGCCACCATGCCCAGCAAGCCAATTTTTTTTTTTTTTGCTTGTCTTATCTAAGACACAGTACCCTTGACTGGTCTCAAACTCACTGAGTAGCTGAGGCTAGCCTTGAACTCCTGATCCTCTTCCTTCTACTTCCCCAGTGCTAAGATTATGAGTACATGCCACCACATATGGCTTCAGAAGCCACAATTTGTAGTTGAAGAAAATGAGATTTGGAAAGAGTAATTAACATGCCCAAAGACACACAGGTCATCAAAAGCAGAGCTAAGGCGTTGGGGAGATAGCTCAGTTGATAGAGTACTTGCCTCACAAGCACTAGGGTCTGAGTTCGATCCCCAAAACCCATGTAAAAATGTCAGGTATTGTTAGCCAGGCGTGGTGGCGCATGCCTTTAATCCCAGCACTTGGGAGGCAGAGATAGGAGGATCACCGAGAGTTCAAGGCCACCCTGAGAATACATAGTGAATTCCAGGTCAGCCTGAGCCAGAGTGAGACCCTACCTTGAAAAACAACAACAACAAAAAAAAAGTCAGGCATTCTGCCTGCTAAGCCTAAGAACCCCGTTCCAATCTCCAGGTCCCACGTTTAGCCAGATGCACAGTGACACAAGGGCGCAATGCCACACTTGCCCACAAGGGGGCGCACACATCTGGATTTCGTTCACAGCAGCTGAGAGACTACTGGCGCGCCCATCTCTATCTGTCTCCCTCTCCCTCTCTGTCTGACTCTCTCTGTGTCTCTCTCCAAAAATAAATAAAATAATTTTTAAAAAGTCAGGCATTGTGCACATGCCTGTAATCCCAGAGTTGAGGAAACAGAGACAGGAGGATTCCCCGGGTTCACTGACTAGCCAGCCTTACCTTTTTGGTGAGCTCTCAGCAGAACTAGATGGTGGGATTTTTTTCTTTTCTTTTCTTTTCTTTTCTTTTCTTTTCTGTTCTTTTCTTTTCTTTTCTTTCTTTCTGTTTCTGTTTTTATTTTTCTTGCTGTAGCCCAGGCTAACCTGGAATTCACTATGTAGTCTCAGGGTGGCCTCAAACTCACAGCGACCCTCCTACCTCTGCCTCCTGAGTGCTGGGATTAAACACGTATGCATCATGCCTGGCTGAATGATGTTTTTAAGGATGATCCCTAAGATAATCCTCTGGCCTCCACACACATGCACCTGCACACACATGAACATGTACACACACACATTTTTTTAAAAAGCGGATTTCGTATTTGTCTTCCTACAAAGTCCATGCTTTTGCAGCAATGTTTTGTTTTGTTTGTTCAAGGTAGGGTATCACTAGCCAAAGCTGACGTAGAATTCACTCTGTAGTCCCAGGTTGGCCTTGAATTCAAAGCGATTCTCCTATCTCTGCCTTCTGAGTGCTGGGATTAAAGGCATGTGCTACCACATGCAGCTTTTTTAAAAAAATATTTTATTTATTTGAGAGAGAGAGAAAGAGGAAGATAGAAAGAAAGAGAGAATGTGCATGTCAGGACCTCTAGCCACTGCAAATGATTTCCAGTTGCAGGCACCACCTTGTGCATTTAGCTTATGTGGGTACTGGGGAATTAAACCTGAGTCCTTAGCCTTCTCAGGCAAGTGCCTTAACCACTAAGCAATCTCTCCAGCACCTCCTTTCTTAAAAGAAAAAAAAGAAAACCCAAAACAAAAACCAAAACAACAGTTTGCTGCCTCCCAAAACAACAATGATAATCAGTGGGAGTCAGTATACCCATCTAAGTGTTTGTTTTCTTTTTCCCCCCACCTCTGTGCGATTACACATAAGGCTGATATTTTTATGCATTGTGAATGTCTGGTAACCCTCCCACACATCTGTGAGCATGAATTTCTTTCCTGTCAGATTCTAATTCTCACCTTTTTACTGGAAATGCAGGGTTATTTTTTGAGTGTGCACGAGGTTGAAGAACAGTATTAAGCAAGGTTAGGAAAGTAAATGCTTAAATTTTCACCCAGTGTGACTTCTGATACAGGCTCCCGTCAAGCATGAAGAGGTTGTGTGAGGATGGAATGAGACGGCAGTGGCATTCCTGGTTACATGTTGTCTTATTTATTGGGTAAACCTAATCAACAGAAGAGCTGTTGGTGAGGTCGTGCATCACAGAGGCTGGCTTCTGTGATGAGCTGTCTTTCTCCAGCTATGGCTTGACCTGGTTTTCTTAAAAGTATCAGAAGTTATAAGCCTGTGATAATATTGGGCTCAAAGTACCTCTTGACCTTGACCTTGACGGTGTTGAAAACAGCACGGCGGGGGGAGGGACTCTGCCCTAACGAGAAGGGTGTTTGTTCTTCTCTTGTACAGACGCTAGCTGGTGAATACTTCCATAAGGCGGCACAAGGGGGACACATTGAAGGGACCCTGTGGTGTTCTCTCTACTATATCACCGGCAACCTGGAGACCTTCCCAAGAGATCCTGAGAAAGCCGTTGTGTAAGAATCTGTCCGGTGTCACCTATGATTCAAAAGCCATGTCCTCTATTCACCATGTCTCCAATAGGAGCACCCTCTTCATCCCTTGTTCCTTGCCTCCCTTCCTCTCTTTCTCTATTTTTTCTTTCTGTTTTTTAAATTCAAAGATGTGTGTGCAGTATGTGCATGTGTGTATGTATGTTCATATATGTATAGGAGCACATGTGTGTGTGCAGCTGTGTCTGTGTGGAGGCTGGCCAGAGGACAGCTTTGAGTGTTACCAGGCACACTATCCACCTCCTGGTTTTTTTTTTTATATGTATTTTTTAATTTTATTTTTTATTTATTTTTGGAGAGAGACACAGAGAGAGATAGAGAGGGAGAGGGAGACAGAGATGGGCGTGCCAGCAGTCTCTCAGCTGCTGTGAACGAAATCCAGATGTGTGCGCCCCCTTGTGGGCAAGTGTGGCATTGCACCCTTGCGTCACTTTGCATCTGGCTAAATGTGGGACCTGGAGATTGGAACCAGCGTTCTTAGGCTTAGCAGGCAAGAGCCTTAACCGCTAAGCCATCTCTCCAGTCCCATGTTTTTTTTTTTTTTTAAAGAATATTTTATTTGAGAGAAAGAGAGATAGAAAGAGAGAGAATGGGCACACCAGGATGTCTAGCCACTGCAAACAAACTCCAGATGCATGCGCCACCTTGTGCATCTGGCTTACATGGGTCTTGGGGAATCGAACCAGGGTCCTTCAGCTTTGCAGGTAAACACCTTAATTGCTAAGCCATCTCTCCAGCCCTATTTTTATTTTTTGAAGTAGGGTCTTGCCCAGGACTTGGCATTCACTATGTAGTCTGAGGCTGGCCTACAAACTCACAGTAATGCTGCTACCTCAGCCTCCTGAGTGCTGGGATTAAAGGTGTGTGCCACCACACCCAGCAGTATTAAATATTTTTAAAGAAATTATTTTATTTTCTCCTATTATCTTTTTAGCTTTGCATTCATGTACTATTTCTAGTAGTTTAAGTCTAGAGATTCCAATATAGTAAGTAGTTCATTATTAATTAACTTTTTAAGAATATATTAGGGAGCAGATTTAAAACAAGGAAACTTTATCATAAATCAATAGATGTCTCCTTCCCTTCCTTCCTTCCTCCCTCCCTTCCTCTCTCTCTCTCTCTCTCTTTCTTTCTTTCTTTTTCTTTTTTTTCTTTTTGATGTAGAGTTTCACTCTATCCCAGGCTGACCTGGAATTCACTATGGTAGTCTCAGGGTGGCCTTGAACTCATGGTGATCCTCCTACCTTTGCCTCCTAAGTGCTGGGATAAAAGGCATGCACCACCACGCCCTGCTCTTTCCTTTCTTCCCTCCCTCCCTCCTTCCCTCCCTCCCTCCCTCCCTCCCTCCCTCCTCTCTCTCTCTCTCTCTCTCTTTCTTTCTTTCTTTCTTTCTTTCTTTCTTTCTTTCTTTTCTTGTGGTGCCAGAGATCAAAGTCAGGGTCTCACATATATAAGGTAGGCAAATGCTGTATCCCTGAGCTGCCCTGCTAGTCCCAGGAAACATATTTTATTGGGGAGAGTAATAGAACTCATAGTGGAAATTTTTTCCATGGTAGTACATATTTTTCGTTATGTATGCTATATGTCTTTGTTTACCTTAACAGATAACTACTGAGCACGTATAGGCAAGGACATTGGATAAAAAGCTCTCAAACCGGGCATGGTGGCGCATGCCTTTAATCCCAGCACTTGGGAGGCAGAGGTAGGAGGATTGCCATGAGTTCAAGGCCACCCTGAGACTACATAGTTAATTCCAGGTCAGCCTAGACCAGAGTGAAACCCTACCTCGAAAAAAAAAAAAAAAAAAAAAAAAAAGCTCTCAAATGTACTTTTTTAAAAAACCTTCTTAACATTCAGTTATGCTTTGTTGCTTTATAAAAATTCTAATAAGCAAAATATTTCCCATGTGGGATTTCTTGAGATCATATGAAGAAAAAAAAAGTGATTAATTTGCCACAGTTTGCATATTTTCTCTCCCTTTCCTTTTCAGATGGGCAAAGCACGTAGCTGAGAAGAATGGCTACTTAGGCCATGTGATTCGTAAAGGCCTCAATGCCTACCTGGAGGGTTCATGGTAAGTTGAGACCCGTGCCAAAGCACACTGCCTCAGTCTTTCCTTTTCTTTTCTTGTTTTTTCTTTTTTTTTTTTTTTTTTTTTTGGTTTTTTGTAGTAGGGTCTCACTCTAGCCCAGGCTGACCTAGAATTCACTCTTTATTCTCAGGGTGGCCTCAAACTCACAATGATCTTCCTACCTCTGCCTCCCAAGTGCTGGGATTAAAGGCGTGAGCCACCACATCCAGCCTCAGACTTTCCTTTTCAATCTGTCAATATCGTCTTAGGAAATGGAGTCTTAAAATGTGACTGACAAAAACAACTTGCAGGGAAATCGCAGCCTCCCAGTAATGACCTTCAGAGTATCACCCAACTGATTGTTGACTGGGAAACATTGTGTTTTCAGGTTTAATTATACACAACAATTAGTTTTTTGGGGGGCAGGCGTCCACATTCATCATGCTGAGAGACACACACATTCATTGACTCCTCTTCCAGCTCATTCCTCTTGCCTGTAGATCGGGAGGTGAGACCACCAGCGTCTCCCTGCAAGACCGCACCACGTCCAGAATCCCCACTTTGTTAGCGGGAAGAAGTGACACCAGTGTGTACTATACCTGCAGTCTTCAGGAGGCGAAGATTGCTTTGAAGTCACTCGCTGGCATCCCGTGTCACAACAAGATGCCCCTTTTCCTGACTTCTCATGAAGTTGGCATATTCCATTCTGTCCTGTAAGGACTTACAAACCCTGCTGTTGGCTCAGTGGCATCACAGATCAGCATCTCAGATGCTACCTGCCTTCTTTTTCCATTTTGTTTTCTTCTGTTGAGTCTAGCACTCCGTCTTTGTTTTCCCTTGGGCCACATTTTCTTGGCTGGTTTATTGCCTAAATGATCTGGGTATTTCCATAATAACAAAAATGGATATGCAAATCAGCAGATATCCCCTCGGTCCACTGCTTCAAAGACATTAGGCCAGACCCAGAATAGATCACACTCTGATATGAACCTTAATTAAAAACATAAGTCCGGAAGAATGCTGTTTTCTCTTTTGGTCCATAGCCATGCTCGCAACCAACACATCACGTCTCAGTGAACAAGGATCTTAAATCAGAGCATGTGGGGGAAATGAGCCCCATGAAAAAGGCACCAAACACAAATGTTTGTTTTATCATCCTGTGCCAGTTCATTATCAGAGCTTCACTTGGCGCCACCAGGATGAATGTCTTGAAATGAGATGACTGTAAACTCACCTTGCCATTTCTGTGCTGCGTTAGTTTGTTTCCTGAGTGGACTTTAGTTCCTGAGATTATCAGACCTGGGGCCGGATGTGGTAGCATGTGCCTCTAATCCCACCACTTAGGACGATGATGCAGGAGGATTAGAAGCTCCAGGGCAGGCTGGGCAATGCTGTGCCTCTAATGCAAAACAAATGAACAAGATTGCATGTGGTGGTGCACACCTGCACTCAGAAGGTAGAGGCAAGAGAATCACTATAAATTCTAGGCTAGCCTTGTCTACATAGCAAGTGCCAGGCCAGCCAGTGATGCATGATGAGACCCTGTCTCAAAAAAAAGAACAAGGGCTGGAGAGATGGCTTAGCGGTTAAGGCGCTTGTCAGCAAAGCCAAAGGACCCAGGTTGGATTCCCCAGGACCCACGTAAAGCCTGATGTACAAGGTGGATGTATCTGGAGTTCGTTTGCAGTGGTTCGAGGTCCTGGTGCCTGGTGCATCCATTCTCTCTCTCTCTGCCTCTTTCTCTTTCTCTGTCAAATAAATAAATAAATAAAATATGCAAAAAACCAGAACAAAACAAACAAATCACCTCTCAAGTCTGACTTTTCTCTCCCAGCTCTCCACACACTTTTTTGAGTGAACTAAACATTCTAATATCAAAGTGATTTTATATGGAGTCTTTCAAAAGAGGAGTGTGTCTATAAATATAGTCGTACCTGCAGACACACTGGTTTTTCTATAGAGTGTTTGTTAATAGCTTTTCTTTCTTGCCTGCTTTTGAATTACACCCCACATAGCACTTCAGCTAGCACATTAAAAAGCGTGTGATTAGCTGGGGGCAGTGGTGCATGCCTGTTATCCCAGCACTTGACAGGTAGAGGCAGGGGGATTACAAGTTTAAGGTCACCCTTGGCTACACAGTAAGTTTGAGGACAGCCTGAAATGCATGAGACTCTTGTCTCAAAAGAAACAAAAACAACAATAATAAGCTTGCCACGTAGGGTAGATGGCTAGGGACATGTGTGGTCGGTTTTCTTTCTAAGAACTCAGCCACACCATGCCCCTACCCATACACACAGTCTTGGTGACGGGAGAGAACTTAAGTGTACCTCTCTCTCTCTGTCTCTCTCTGTCTCTCTCTCTCTCTCTCTCTCTCTCTCTCTCTCTCTGTGTGTGTGTGTGTGTGTGTGTGTGTGTGTGTGTGTGTTCAACAGATTTACTGTCAGGCCTGGGGACTGGTGGCTGCCCCTCCCCTTCCACATGCATTTTTTTCTTGTGACTCACATTCAGCCTCGAAGCATTTGTGCTGTTTCCCTCCACTCAGGTGCCCTTCCCCCGATTCCTTTCTCCCTGTGTCCTTCAGTGGGCTGTGACTGCTCTGGACTTGTCAGTCGTCTTAGCTTTGTTTCACTATGCCTGGCACAGTGGGAGCCCTTGGAAGTATTCAGGAAGCACTGAATGAACTAACTATGGGAAACCACGTTAAGGCTGCGGGTTTGGAGAAGGGAAAAAATGATGCTTGGCTTAGGAGGCTTATAGGGCAACTGGATTGATGTAGGATTTGGGGGCTCATGAGGGGGTCTCAAACTTGTGAACCCCAATTTTGGGTCCTTATCCTATTTAACAAATTAATACAATGGACTCGAGAAGGATAGATTGTTTTTTATAGACTTGGTGGGGTTTTTATTTATTTTATTTTTTTTTTTTTGTTTTTCGAGGTAGGGTCTCACTCTAGCCCAGTCTGACCTGGAATTCACTATGTAGTCTCAGGGTGGCCTCGAACTCACAGCAATCCTCCTACTTCTGCTTCCCTAGTGCTGGGATTAAAGGCGTGTGCACTACACCCGGCTCTAGACTTGGGTTTTTTTAAAAATTGTATTTATTTATTTGAGAGAGACTGAGAAAAAGAGAGAGGGAGACAGAATGGGCATGTCAGGGCTCCAGTCACTGCAAACACACACATACACCACCTTGTGCATCTGGCTTACATGGGTCCTGGGGAATCAAACATGGGTCCTTTGGCTTTGCAGGCAAGTACCTTAACCACTAAGCCATCCCTGCAGCCTGAGAAAGATAAATTATTAATTCTTGAGTTTGGGGAGAAATCATAATTCCTGAGGTTTCTTTAGGGGAAACTGGTATCTAGGAAAAGGCTGGGATAGGTCCACACAGGTGGAAGATCAGATAGAAGCCCCTTCAAATAACAGACCTGAGAGAATTAATAGTGAAGGACTCCGAGATTAAAGTGAAATCATGTATGTAATCAAAGTGAGAGGGTACCCAAAGCATGACACAGAGAGAAGGGAAAAAGAAAAACACTCAAGCCAAGATAAGTATTATCCCTTGGAGGGTCAGAGTCACGTGGATGCTCAGGCTAAGTCACAGGACAAAAGGAAGCGTGGGGTGGGGCGGAGCATGAGGGTAACCTCCTTTACATGGTTCAGACATCCAATCAGGGTGAGCCTCATCATCAGAGACCTGATTGGTTTGGACTCAAGGTACTGACTCCATCTGATTGGTTCGTGGTCTAAGGGGAGACCCAGCGAGGCAGAGCTGAAGAAGTGGAAAGTTCCTGCTGAGCCCGTGACTGGCAGCCATCTTGGGTGAGACAGGATCAGACCCAAGTTCCAGTTCAGCCAACACGAACAGAATGTGTCCTTGTTCCCTGTTTGGGCTTCGGTCCCCAACTATCTGCCTAAAAGAAGCTAGCAGTCTCCTATTTCTTCTTCGTGATGATGGGAGTAGAAATGATAGCCTTGAAAGATGGGTGGGGATTTCCATTTAGCCATGCAGAGGGCACAGCTTATGGGGAAGGAAATTACAGGAGCAAAAGGAAAATACTAGGCAAGGCTAAAAATATTTAAGCCATCCAGTTTTCTGTGATGATAAGACTTGAGGATAAAATATAATGAAACCAAAGAAATGTCACTTGCTGGAATTTTGAATGGCAGGTTATACATTTTTCACTTAATTGTCACTTAGCTGGGAAAAAGAACAGACAAGCAGCTGGGCCAGAGTCCAGGTTAAAGGAAGTGAATGTGAAGAGAAGACGTGGAAGGAACCAGAGAGTGGGTTTCTTTGTTTCCACACTAGATAGAGGTGCATGCAAAATAGCATGGGAGGGCTGAGTGGTTAAGGCACTTACCTGCAAAGCCAAAGCATCCAGGTTCGATTCTCCAGGACCCATGTAATCCAGATACGCTAGGTGGCACATGCATCTGGCTGGAGGCCCTGGCACATCCATTCATTCCCTCTCCCCCTCCCCCAATCTGGCTTTTTAAATTTTTTTCTCTCTCTCTCAAATCAACAAATAAATAAATAAAAAAACAAAATAGCATGGGATGCAGATGTGAGTTTCAGAGCACAGCAGTAACATGTAACAACCTCCCACCCTTCCTAAGCAGATGAACCCATACCTATAATCCCTGTGCTCAGGAAGATAAGGCACAAGAATCATGCTCTGGGCAAGCCTGGGCTCCTTAGTGAATTCCAGACCAGCCTGGGCTACTTAGCAACACCTTATACCAAAATGGCTTAGTGGTTAAGGCATTTGCCTGTGCAGCCTAAGGACCCATCTTCTACTTGCCAGATCCTCCGTTAGCCAGACACACAAAGGTGAGGCAAGCACAAGGTCGCACACGCCCACTTGGTGGCGCAAGCATCTGGAGTTCGATTGCAGTGGCTGAGGCTCTGGCATCTCTCCTGACTCCCTCCCTCTCTCTCCCAGGCTCCCTTTCTTTCTTGGGAAAAGAAAAAAAAAAAAAAAGGGTTGGGGAGATGGTTGGGGTTTAAAGGCACTTGCTTGCAAAGGCTGCCAGCCCAGCTTGGGCTCAATTTCCCAGCAGCCATGTAAAGCCAGACACAAACTAGCACGTGCATCTGTGATCCCAGTGAGCTATGACAATGGGAGGTAGAGCCAGGAGAATCCTAAGCTAGCATGCCAGATGCTTTTGCAGGCAAGAGACCCTGTCTCACAGAAGGTAGAGCACAGACACCTCCAGCTTGTCTTTTGACCTCTATGCATATGCTATGGCACACGTGCCCATACAAACACACATGCAAGTGAAGTAAAATATAAAAAAATTTTAAGGAGAAAGGGAGGGAGGGAGGAAGAACAGGAAAGAAAGGGAGAAGAGGGGAAGGGGAAAAAAGGAAGAGGAGTAGAAGGTGGCTGCTGGTGAAACCTCCTTCACGTCCTGCCCAGGTTAAATTCCCTACCCACCCCCAGCACTCAGATGTAACCCTGACTCAGAACCTTCTTACCCATTGTCTTCTTGCAAAGCCTAACGACCTGGGTTTGATTCCCCAGTATCCTCATAAAGCTGGATGCACAAAGTGACACATGCACCTGGAGGTTATTAAAAATATTAAAAATAACACATACTGAGGCAAAGTGCTTCTAGGGTTTTCTGCTCTCCTAGGCCCCCCAGCCCTCCCTCCCCAGGGGCTAAAGGGGAAATAGACGAGTGCTGCCCAAGGCAGGACTTCTTTGGTGCTATCTATTTTTGCTGTGCTGAAACCAATGCATCCATCAATGTCTACAGCCCAGCCCTCCTTTTCATTTCTGCGTGAGTCAATTTATTCTGGATGTTATTTCCAAATTACACGTGTCAGTTTGATGCGCTTGTGCTTCTGCCCGTTGTTCCAAGATTTATGTGGGATTGTTTAAGGGAAGATCGTGATTGAGGAAGGGCTTTTCGCTGTGTGGACATAATGCGGAAGATGATGCTGTCATGCCCAAGGCGGTCCTTGGACACCAGGAGTCGGCAAGGAAAGGCTAGCTGTCATATTTCATTTCTCTGTGTGTTACCCGTATGTGTTTTATCTGTGAGCTGCGCATTTTCTTGCCCTTTGTCTTTAACATACCCTCAAATGCTTAACCACAGAGGTTAGCCAGCATAAAGCAGTGGGCTTGGGGCAAGACAAGGAGGCATGCAAAGTTGCAGCTAAAAGAGATTCAACTTTTTCACCGGAGCCATGAACTCCTCGGGGAGACCAGGAGGTTTTCTTTCTGTACAGTTTTGTCGTGTTTTTTTTTTTTTTTTTTTTTCTCTTTCCTGTCTGAGCTCCTTCAGGCATTGGCAGAAAAGAGCACAGAGGAGATCATAGAGTTGTTTGAGAAGCTGCTTGGAGGTGCTCAAAGTCACGACTCACAGCAAGCGGCCAGAGGAGTGATGATGAAGAAAGATACGTCATTAGAAACGTGCTGGAAACATCTGTGCTGGGTCTGAACTGAGCCCCTTCATTGCTCAGCTCTGTCACAGTGACTGTCAGGGCCCCGTTTTACTTCAGCCTGTGGCACATTTGAAGTACTTGTCATTGCCATGTTCCCCAACCTTGAGGGAACTCACGGAAGGATAGGAAGGTTTTAAAGCCTTTTCCCAAGCTTCCTGCAATGAGCAGATGTGGAGTGAATGTTTGCTCCAGAAGATAAGTGTAGAAATGGCTGTAATGGGGGCTGGAGAGATGGCTTAGCTGTTAAGGCGTTTGCCTGTGAAGTCTGAGGACTTCAGTTCGATTCTCCAGATCCCACGTAAGCCAGATGCACATGGTGGCGCATGCGTCTGGAGTTCGTTTGCAGTGGCTAGAGGCCCTGGCGCACCCGTTCTTTCTCTCTCTCTCTCCTCTGTCTCTCTCTTTTCCTTTCTCTGTCTCTAAAAAGTAAATAATAATAAAAAAAGAAATAGCTATAATGAATACTTGCAGATGGTTTCTGTTGAGATAGCTATGTGAACACTGGGAGGCTGCACACCATGTCTGAGAAGTTTGAATAAGCTGGGGAGGTTGGTCTGGAGTGTCTCACCCCCCACCCCCGTAGACCTCACCATTCAATAAGAGAGGGTGTGCCATGAGCACACACAGGCATCGGGTGATTGGTTCTGCCACATGAAAGACAGGTGGATTTCTGTGTAGAACTTCTGTTGACATCGATGTTTTTAGACATCTCACTGTGATGGATTTCAGTTCTTCTTTGATGGAAATGCTTCAGAATCCTATAAATTTTCCCTCTGGTTTATATAATTGGACAATAGTAGTTTCCCTTCCCTCCGCCACTGCCAACATAACTCATCTTACAAAGAGTGTCAACCTCCTGCTCACCCCCGCCCCCAGCGCAGCGCACACCATTCAATTCTAACAGCCAGCCAACTGATTTCTCTACTGCCCAAGAGAAGCTTGTTTTGTTGTATTTTAATAATGTGTCCTTGTTGTATGCATCTGTGGTGGGAACTGAAGCACAAGTGTCACCTGAGTGTTTCTAAACAAATGTAGATTATAAGACTTTAGGAATGAATGGGACCTTGTTACAGATGGGGAATTTCTTTTCTTTTCTCTCTCTCTCTTTTTTTTTTTTTTTTTGTCATTTTTCATGGTAGGGTCTCACTGTAGCCCAGACCTGGACTTCCCTATGTACTCTCAGGGTGGCCTTGAACTCACAGCGATTCTCCTACCTATGCCTCTGGAGTGCTGGGATTAAAGGTGTGCACCATCACTCCTGGCTACAAGGATGGAGAATTTCTGCTAGGCTCAACTGGCCTGGGGTTGGGTGGGCTATGGTGTATTTACCGCTGTGGTTGTGGGATTGCCAAGGGACTTGTCTTTGCGGGGGATGCTGCTTCATGGAGCTCAGCTGTCTTTAGCTAATTGGTCTGTTATCTTGGGGATCTCACAGGCTGAGAATCAGCTTTGTAGCCACGCAGCCCATGGCCTTCAGCTTGTCTGACTGAAGGTCTCTCTGACTGTCCTGATTTGATCCCCAACCACCTTTGTCTGTCTCTAAGACATGGTCTGCCCAGGGTTGCTTGTAGCAGTTTAGAAAGATGATTTCAGGGTGTTGACCTGACTTTCTTTCACCTACACATACACTCTTCTCACCCCTCCCAAAACCAGTTTCTAAGTAGTGGCTGAACTAAAGAGAAACACTCCATGTGTTAATGACTTACCCTGGAAAATACACTTTAGGAACAACTCCTTATGGTCAAAATAAATTTTTAATTATAAACTTGATTATACACAGAAAATGAAGGAGATAGATGAATGAAGAGAGGAAAATAAAAATGACTTGCGTTCTCACCACATAGGGATCAGTGGTGCCAGCACAATCATTAAGAGCTCGGCTTCCTGGGCACACATGTGTCTGTGTTCATGCACAGGTAGCGGTTTATTTTTTTCTTTGGCAAAATGGGACGGACTCTTATTCGGCTTTCTTTTGCACCAAATGGAAATTTTTGCATTAACATTTGTGCTTTTTTAAAAAATGTTTTTCCTTTCACATTTTATTTGCAAGGAGAGAGAGAGGGAGAGGAGAGAGAGAATGGGCACACCAGGGCCTTCAGCCATTGCAAACGAACTCCAGGTGCATGTGCCACCTTGTGCATCTGGCTTTATGTGGGCACTGGATAGTGAAACCTGGGTCCTTGGGTTTCACAGGCAAATGCCTTAATTGCTAAGCCATCTCTCCAGCCCCAGTCTTCTGTGTTTTTGAGAATTCTTTATCACATCATATTTTATTTTATTTTTTATTTTTACTTATTTGCGAGAAAGAGGCAGAGAGAGAAAGAGAGAATGAGTGCACCAGGGCCTCCAGCCACTGCAGATTAACTCCAAATGCATATGCCACCTTCAGTATCTGGCTTACATGGGTCCTAAAGAGTCGAACCTGGGTCCCTTGGCTTTGCAGGCAAGTGCCTTAACCGCTAAGTTATCCCTCCAGCCTGACATCATATTTTTTTGAGACAGTTTTATGGAGTCCCAGCTGACCTCAAACTCTGTATAGGCTGGCAATGCCCTTGAGCTCTAGATCCTTGTGCCTCCACCTCCTGAGTGCTAGGATTACAGGGGTGGGCCACCACGCCTAGCTTAATGTGGTATGGATAACCAAACCTAGGGCTGCATGCATGGCAGGCAGTACTTTAACCAACTGAGCTATATCATCAGACACCCTCTTCCTTTTGCTTGAGTCAGAGTATTGTTTATTTATTTATTAAGAGAGAAGGAGCTGGGCATGGTGGTGCACACCTTTAATCGCAGCACTTGGTAGGCAGAGGTAAGAAGATTGTCGTGAGTTTGAGGCCAGCCTGAGACTACATAGTGAATTCCAGGTCAGCCTGGACCAGAGCGAGACCCTACCTCAAAGACCAAAAAAGAAGAGTGGGCATGCCAGGGCCTCCAACTGCTTCAATGAACTCCAGATACTTGTGCCACCGTGTGCTTCTGGCTTACGTGGGTCCTGGGAAATCAAACCTGGGTCCTTTGGCTTTGCAGGCAAACACCTTAACCACTACACCATCTCCCCAGCCCATGTGTTCATTCTTATACTTCTTGTCTGACCACCTTGCTTCCAGAGCCCTTGTGTTCCTTGGCCCTCCTGCTAGTGGTGAATGTAGGGAGGCGTTTGCTTCCCCAGGCCCTCTTGTCCCTTTACTCCATGCCTAAATCCCCGGCCAGCCTTTCCACAGGTGAAAAGTGTCCACTTTCCTGTACTTCTTCAGTCACTACGGGTCCAACATTTATTTTGTCATGTGTTTTGGCCACTGCATGCAAGCTTTTGTAGATTGTCTCTTGGCTGCCAAATTTCTAATGCATGACAAAAGCTCTATTTTAATTAAGCTTGCTTGGAGCCCTAAGCCCTAGAAAGCCTTTCACAAAACAGAACACTGTAAAGCACTGGAGTTTTTTTTTGGTTAATACCACTTATCTCCTCTAAGCGAGATAGGAAGGATTCAAGGGGAAGACAGTTGGTCGCCACACACCATTCAGCCAGTAGAGGTAGCTGTTGCATCAACCAACTCCCAGCCTTATCTCTGCTTTCAGCCTTTAAGATA
Organism: Orientallactaga sibirica; assembly: GCA_036365145.1. Taxonomy (NCBI): domain Eukaryota; kingdom Metazoa; phylum Chordata; class Mammalia; order Rodentia; family Dipodidae; genus Orientallactaga; species Orientallactaga sibirica. Next base: position 21,660,929 of record JAEOAD010000018.1, on the reverse strand, counting down.
GAAAATAAATCAGCCCATGCAGTATTTTTAACAACAGGATTTATTTTAAAAAGAACTCATGATTTTGTGGTTTTAAAAAACTGCTTATTTTGTGCCCCCTTATGTTTGAATATAAAGCTCTCTGTGAATATTAGTAAGAGCCACTATATGAAATTTATTATTAATCGTCTATTTTTAGGCATGAAGCTTTGCTGTATTATGTTTTAGCAGCAGAAACTGGAATTGAAGTGTCACAGACAAATTTAGCACACATCTGCGAGGAGAGGCCAGTATGTAATGTATTCTTCTCCCAATAGAAGTGCTAAGATTAAGGATAATGAATTTAGTTTTATGGGGGGCAGAATTAGTCACTGGACAGAAATATTAATGAATTAACTTTCTTCCCCCTTTACCTCCTAGGATCTGGCTGAGAGCTACTTGGGCGTTAATTGTGTTTGGAGATACTATAATTTCTCTGTTTTTCAAATCGATGCCCCTTCATTTGGTATGTATAGAAAACCCGGGGCATTGGAGGGTTTTAATCTTTTCTAACAGGGAACATCTAACAGCTTTGTATGGAGTGTGATATTTCTAAACAATTAGGAAAGAAGGTGAAAAATCTCTGCAATTAAAGTTGTGTCTAAACTGCTGTCAGCTTCCTACCATGGACTTCCCCTTGCCCTTGTCCCATAATATGCTTTGGAGCCACCTCCCAAGCAAGGTGGCTCAAACCAGAAAACTGTTACGGTCAGATTCCCCGAGTGAGCCATTTGTCCTTCTGATTTCAAATGGGCTTCTAGTCCCCCTGCTCTGTTCCCTATAGCATGGTCCAGCCTAAAGGAACTCCAGTGCCCAGGCTTCTTTACCCATGGGCTTTTGCCAGTGGAAGGGACTCCTGGAAGATTGAATTGTGGGAGGAGGGGAGGAGCCTAGTTTATACCATCTCTCTGCTTTGAGTCCTGTTTCTGGCAGCAGCTGCCCTACTGTGTTCCAGCCCTCATCAGGTCAGCTCTCCCAGGACCCCGAGGCTCTGACAATGCCACAGCCATCCTCTGACACCACCCTTCTCCACCTTAGGGATGACTTCCTCTAGTTTCCCATTTGCCCTTTCAGCTCTTTCAACACTATCACCCACTTCCTTATGGTGAAATTCCCCTGTGGAGCCACAAGAAATGGATTCTGAGGCTGGAGAGATGGCTTAGTGGTTAAGGAGCCTGCCTGCGAAGTCTAAGAATGCCCATTCGATTCTCCAGGTCCCACGGTTAGCCAGAGGCAAAAATGAAGCAAGGGAGCAATGCCACACTTGCCCACAAGGGGGTGCACGTGTCTGGAGTTCGTTCACAATGGCTGAAATGGCCCTGGTGTGCTCTCTCTCTCTCTCTCTCTCTCTCTCTCTCTCTCTCTCTCTCTCTCTCTCTGCCTATTCCTCTCTCTTTCTCTCTCTGTTTCTCTTTGTTCCTCTCTCTCTCTCTCTCTCTCTCAAAAAAAATGGATTCTGGTTTTCTGGTTGAACATTGATCTCTACACTCCTAAGCAAATTGAACTCATGGCTGAAACAAGGTTAAAGAGATAGAGGGCCCGTGAAACTCTGGAAGTACTGTAGCAGATGTGACATAGTCAAAGACAAGCTTGGCTGATGAGGCAATGAGCCTGCCACCGCAGACTCCCTCAAGCAGACCTGTGCAAGGGAACCCCCAGAGAAACCAGCCGTGTATAGAGATGGGCATGCTCAGAGCCTAAACTTCTACAAGGGCAACATGAAGATGTTCTATATGCATATAGCAATAGGAGATACTCTGGTGAGGGTGTGGAGCAAGGATGAACATGTTGGTCTAAAATCAGACCAGTTGACAGGTGAATGTGTGTTTTGTGTTCTGCAGCATATTTAAAAATGGGAGACCTTTATTATTACGGACACCAGAACCAGTCCCAAGACCTCGAGCTGTCTGTGCAGATGTATGCCCAAGCAGCCCTGGATGGAGACTCCCAGGTAAGCAACAGAAAGGAGCTGTCAGCACCCAGGACAGAGCTTCGCACGCCCACTCTCACTGCTCCCCACAGTTCTGAGGAAACCTCCACTGAGCACTGGGGGGGAGAGGGGGGTCCCCACACCTTTCTCCCACCAATTCCAGACGAAGGAAGTTCTTATGTTAATTCTACAGTCAGAAAGATATACCCAGGTGATGAATTATCGAGGGCTAGAGAACCTGATAGTGAGCCAAGCCACCAGAGTCAAAACCTGGTCTCTGGCTGTAGACCAAAGGGTGTTTCTGCCAGATTCCATCCAACTAACTCAGGAGGTAGAAACGCAAGACCCTAGAAGTGCCACCACAGTATGAAGTGGTTTACATGTGCACTTGAGCTAGGATTTAAGTGACAGGACCTGCTTCTCAATGACCTTTTCAGAAACTTCTTATTTTGCAGTAATTTTAAACTTCTAGAAAAGTAAGAAGAACCCAGAGAGTTCCTGGGCACCATCACTCAGCTTCTTGTATTGTTAATATCTTAGACAACCTTGGCACTGTCAAATGAAGCAAGTTATATTGGGACAGTATCATTATCTCTACTTGGTTGTGATCTCACAATGTCCCTTTTCTATTCTGGGGTCCTATGCAGGGTCCCGTGTGACATCTAGTTGTCACCTGTCTTTCTAGGTATCTCTAACTTGTGACAGTTCCTTAGTCTTTCCTTGTCTTCATGAACTTGATACGTTCAGAGAACACTGGTAGCGTATTTTATAGAAGGTCCCTTGTCTTCTGTGCTTTCTCAATACAGTGAGGTTATGTATTTAGGGCAAGACTACTACAGGAGTGCTGGGCATAGTGGTGCACACTTATAATCCCAGCACCGGGAGACCAAGATAGGAGTATTGTCACCTTGGCTCAAAAAAAAGTGGGGGGTGGGGATTGTGGATGTAGGTAGTACAGTTGATAAAGAGCATGCCTTATAAGTATGACCACCTGAAGTCAGTCCCCGGAACCTGTCATCCTAGCAGTGGGGAGACAGAGATAGGAGGATCCCTGGGGCTGCTGGTCAGTAAATCTAGCCAAATTGGTAAGCTCTGGACCAGTGAGACCATGTCTGAAAGGTGGACAGCATTCCTGAGGATAAAACCCAAAATTGTCCTCTGTTCTCCACACACACGCACAAACATGCACACATAGGCATTAAAGGGGGGAGGGATAGATACTACAGAAGTGATGTGTCTCTGAGCATTGTATCAGGCAGGTGTATATGAGGTCGGAAGGTCCCATCCTCAGCAAGCTGCCTTTATCTACCTGGTGAAGGTGGTTTCTGTACGGTTAATCATTTTGTCTTTTCTAAGTTATGAAATATCTTGGAGAGATAGTTTGAAACTCTGCAAAGATCTTGCTTGTCCTCAAAAGTTTGCCCAGGAATTGTAATAGATCTGACCTGAAACAATTATTATTATTTTTAAAAAAGATTTTATTTTTATTTATTTCTTAGCTACTGTGCCACCAACACAAGAGTATTTTTATTTATTTATTTATTTATTTATTTATTTATTTGAGACAAAGAGAAGGAGAGTGAGAATGGGTGCACCAGGGCCTCTAGCCACTGCAAACGAACTCCAGATGCATGCGCCCCCTTGTGCATCTGGCTTACGTGGGACCTGGAGAATTGAACCGGGGTCCTTAGGCTTTGCAGTCATGCGCCTTAACCGCTAAGCCATCTCTCCAGCCCTGCAACAATTATTAATATATTCCAGTGATCATTCTTTCCACATCTCTTCTCCATTTGCTAACTGAAGTCACGTGAGGATCTCTGGGTTTTTTCATGAGGGTGGATGGAACTGTTGTTACCTGCTTGTGTGTTTTGGAATCTGATCATAGAGCAAAACCTGAAAACATCCTCATCCCTCCCTCATCTTCCATCCCTCTTTTTCCCCTTCTTTCTTTTATTCACTTTCCCTTCCTTCCTCCCTACCTCCCTCCCTCCTTCCTCCCTTCCTTCTTTCCTTCCTTCCTTCCTTCCACCTTCCTCTCACTTTCTTCCATGTTTGTAGAGGCATTACATCAGAGTAGTTGAAAACCAGTTAAAATTCCACGTATCTCTGTTCATAGCTAGTTGCACATGGTATGCCATTCAATCTGAATGTCTGTCTGCTCAGCCCGTCAGCTGGGGTAATAGAACCTCCCCACTGGGTGTGAGCTTTGAATGAGGTGTTTGGTGGAATGCTCATAGCCCAGTGTGTGTATTCTCAATGGACATGATCCATTTTAGCATTATCTTTCTTTTTGAAATGAAGTAACTGCTGCTAAAGGAATTTGATAAAGAAACATTTTCCCTCAGGTGATATCTGTCACATTTAAAATTAGGCCTGGGGCACTGGAGAAATGGCTTTTCGGTTAAGACACTTCCTTGCAAAGCCTAAGGACCTGGGTTCTATTCCCCAGAACCCATGTAAGCCAGATGCACAGGTGAAGCACACTTCTAGAGTTTGTTTGCAGTGGCTAGAGGCCTCAAAATACCCATTCTCCTTCTCTCTATCTGCCTTTTTCTCTGTCTCTCAAATAAATAAGTAAATAAATAAATTATTTTTAAAAATAAATTAGGCCTGGATGGGCAGGAGAGATGGCTTAGTGGATAAAGCACTTGCCTGCAAAGCCTAAGGACCCAGGTTCAATTCTCCAAGTCCCACATAAGCCAGATGCACAAGGTGGCGCATGCATCTGGAGTTGTTCTGCAGGGGCTAGAGGCCCTGGAGTGCCCATTCTCTCTCTTTTTGTCTCTTTCCCTTTCTCTCTGTCTCAAATTTAAAAAATAAAATAAAATAAAATTAGACCTGGATAATTTGGTTTTCAAATTTGATTTTTTAAAGAAAGGCAATGTTTTTTTTAAAAAGCGACAAAAGATAAACTTAAAAGACAAGAAGAGTGGGGCGTGGTGGCGCACGCCTTTATTCCTAGCACTCAGGAGGCAGAGGTAGAAGGATCATTGTGAATTCAAGGCTAGCCTGAGACTACATAGTAAATTCCTTGTCAGCCTGGGCTAGAGCAAGACCTTACCTCAAAAAAAAAAAAAAAAAAAAAAAAAAAAAAAAGACAAGAAGATATCAAAGAATGAAAGAATGCACCTGCAGTTTCATGGCCAGGTCTTTACCTGTTCGTGTTCCCTTCCAGTCCCCGCCCACCAGCTCCTGTGTGTAGTGTTGCCTTGGGCAGACTTGCCTCTCTGGAAATCTGTCTTACCACTAAGCTGAAGCATTACCATTGGTGAATCTTATTCTTCTGTTTGCTAACTTATTTATTGATCCAACATGTATTTACATATCCTGCAGTGGTAGTCAGGACCTAGGAGTGGGGACGTAAGGTGAAGAAACAATATTCCCGTCTTCGTGGAATTTATAGTCTCTGCAGGAAGAGTTGGCGGGTAATTGATGATGTGCTACAAGGAACACTTGAAGGTCTCCATCGTTCCTCTTCATTTGAATACCTTAGCTGTATTTAAGAGAGTGTGACTCTGTCCCTCTCGGTGGTTTTATGACTACGAGGTAGTATAATGCTATCGTGTTTTCTGAAAGCCCCTACCTCACTCAGCCACGGGAGAGGGTAACAGTCCTGTACAGGAGCCCCGGTGACTGGATTCTACTAGCTGAATAACTGCGAGCTGATACTTCCTTATTGCTTTGAACAACTTTTGTGGTCTCGCCAGTGAGGAAGACGACTTGATACATCTGCACTTGCGGATGACCAGCTAATCTTCATATTTTATGCAAACCATCTATTCTTATTCTTTGCCTGATTATCTACTGGAACTTGGATACTTTTAAAAATTAAGTCATAATTAGTTCCAAATATATCTGTCTAGTGAACTTTAATGAACCTTAAGTGAGGGCATTGCATACAAATGCTCCCCTAGCCTATGGGCCCACTTAGTTTGATCTTATATATCTGTTGATCAGAACTTTAATATTTTCTCTTCTCTTGTTATGCTGAATATGCATGCATGTCTTAAAGATACTTCATGCAGCCAGGCGTGGTGGCACATGCCTTTAATCCCAGCACTTGGGAGGCAGAGGTAGGAGGATCTCTGTGAGTTTGAGGCCAGCCTGAGACTACATAGTGAATTTCAGGTCAGCCTGGGCTAGAGTGAGATCCTATGTCAAAACAAACAAACAAACAAACAAACAAACAACAAAAAGCATACTTCATGCTTTTGGGGCTGGGAAGATGGTCTGAGAAGTTAAAAGCACTTGCAAAGCATGCTGGACCAATTTTGGTTCCTGGTTCCATGACAAGCCACATGCACAGCAAGAGACCCTGACACACCCAAGCTCTCTCTCATAAATGATAGATTGATAGATGATAGCTGATAGATAGATAGATAGATAGATAGATGATAGATAGATAGATAGATAGATAGATAGATAGATAGATAGATAGCTTGAAAAAAGACAGTTCATGCTCTGCTTAGAAGCTAGCTGGCAGCATAGTAGAGGCTGAGTGGACACTCTGGGTCCTGTCTGCTTACATTTCAACCCTGCTTCTGCCACTTTCCAGCTGGATGATCTTGGGCAAGTTTCTTAACTCCTCTGTGCCTTAGTTTCTTAATCCATAAAAGCAGGGAGGATAAAAGTACCAATCTTTCTCATTATTTTTCTAAATTTTTATTTATTAGAGAGAAGGGGGGTGCCCCAGGGCCTCTTGCTGCTGCAAACGAACTCTAGACACATGCTCCACCTTCTGTGTCTGGCTTTATGTGAGTACTAGGGAATCAAACCTGGGCTAGTGTGCCTTGCAAGCAAGCACCTTTAACCACTGAGCCATCTCCCCAGCCTTGATTCATTGTTATGAGGACTAAGGGAACATCTATAAAACAGAACGTGGCCTCATATCAAGCAAGAACTCACATTGAGCTACTGTTCTGATAATCGTGGCTCCACATGGAACAGTGAGCCCCGATATGTACAATCTGGTGCAGGTTTATTTCCTTTAGATTTCCTTTCAGGCAGCCCCTGAAAGACACGGTAGGAGAAAGGCTGTAAACCACTAAAACTCGACCCTTAGGGACTAGGGAGATGTCTCTGTGGGTAAAATTCTTGCTGTGTAAACAGGAAGACCTGAGTTCAGATTCCCAGCACCCATGTAAAAAACTGGGTACATGCCAGGCATGGTGGTGCACGTGTTTAATCCCAGCACTTGGGAGGCAGAGGTAAGAAGATGGCTGTGAGTTCAAGGCCACCCTGAGACTACAGAGTGAATTCCAGGTCAGCCTGGGCTAGAGTGAGATCCTATCTCGAAAGAAAAAAAATGGAGTGCAGCCACACATACCTATCATCTCAGCAGTGGGGAGGTAGAGACAGGAGGATCCCTCAGGCTTCCTAGCTAGCTAGTCTAGCTGAATAGATGACCTTTAGATTCACTGAGACTCTGTCTCAAAGTATAAGGTGGAGAGTAATTGAGGAAGATGCCCAGTCAACTTCTGGCCTACACACGCACACAAATGTTGCCCACACATATATGAACACACATATATACCATACATAAAGGCCAAAAAAGTGCCCCCAAATCAAACAAGAAACAAAAACATGATCCATGAATTCTTTGAAAGGCAACACCTACTTTCCTTTGTGATGCTCTAGTGGCGAGTACCACTTCATCTGGGGGAGGCATTTTAGGGAGAGTATAGAAGGAAGAGCTTGGAAAATGCCCCATAGTGGAGATTGTTACTAAAGGCATCATGGGTGCTTTTCCACACTGACATCGGCCATCTAAGCCCCATGCCCGTAGGTTATCCTTCAGTTCATCAGGTCTCCAAGAGGTTGACGGTTACGGAGGGCACAGCGTGGAAATGATGGACATTGCCATTGTGTTCTGTTTTGCTGAGCATGCAAGGACTCGCTTTCCCTGAGTTCTGTATGAGAGCCAGAGACAGGAAGGGTAGATCTCTTTTGCCTGGCATCTGAGCACATGTGGTGCAGCATTCTTTGAAAGCCTCCCTACTCGCCTGCAAATAAATTTCTCAGATGCTTCTATTTAGGGCAACAATTCATCAATGAAGATGACAAAACAAAGCCATCTGGCTCTGGGGACGCAAAGGAAAATGTAGAGGTTGTAAAAGTTTACGTGGTGATGAAGGGCATGTGTCTGGGTTTTATTCCAAGTTGATGACTTTGCGTGTGTGTGTGTGTGACTTTATTTTAGGGATTTTTTAACCTGGCTCTGCTGCTTGAGGAAGGCACCATCATCCCACACCACATTTTGGATTTCTTGGAAATTGACCCAACACTGCATTCCAGTAATATCTCCATACTCTGGGAGCTGTACGAAAGGTAGTTCAGAGCCACTCTAATTCAATGGAGACTGGGGGACCCAAATCAATGCCATTTGCCCTTGGATTCAAGTTAGCTTCACCCTGATTTTGTGAGGTCAAGTGTTAGAGAAAGGCTCCAAGGGTTACTGGTTACAGAGCCCTCAGCCAAACCCAAATGCATCTGGATATATAATATGCTTGATTTGAAGTTCAAGTGCTGACCAAAGTTTTCCATGAGAGTGGAAAAAAAAAAACCATCACACATCTGATTAGCTTTTCTGAAAGATAAGGAGTCCTTCCTACACCCGGACTTTGGACATTCAGACAGCAATACTGCCTGGGCAGGGCCTGTACTCAGGGTCTTCCTTCAGAATGAGAGACCCTAGTGAGAGTTCTGCTAAGGCCCCACAATGCCAGCTTGCAACCAGCTTCATTCTCTGCATCTCATGTTGAGAGTGTTGGTGGATACAAAAGTAGACTTGTCAGTGTGAGGGTCTGAAAGGCCGGCTGTGGCTGGTGCCGCCAAAGCCAGCTGACTCCCAGCTGCCATGGGCTTTGTCTGCAGGTGCTGGAGCCACAGTAACAAGGAGTCCCTCAGCCCCTGCTCCTTGGGCTGGCTTTACCTGCATCTGCGGCTTATCTGGGGCGCTGTCCTGCACTCTGCCCTGGTAAGTATCATCTCCCAGCCCTGCCCCAGAGGCCCCTGCCCTTTGCCAGTCATCTGACACACTCTCCCTCCCGATGTCTGCAGATCTACTTTCTGGGAACCTTCCTGCTGTCTGCGTCGATCGCCTGGGCGGTGCAGCGTTTCCAAGTTGCCTCAGGTAAAGCTTGGTCTAGAGCCAGGGCAGGAGGGAGAGGTAGCGGTTCTTTGTCTCTTGCAGTGAGTGACACACCCTCTTCTCACGTCCTTGGGTACACTTCCTCTCTTGTCCTGCACGGTGTGGGGAGGGTCCCCTCACCGTTCATCTCGATCTCTGGTTGCCAGAGGCCACAGATGATTAAATTTCTCAAAGAATTTTTTTGAAAATGCATCATCTACCGAAATTCCCCCTTACATACTTGAAAACATAGTTCTGAACCCTGTGTCCGCATGAAGCAGACAGACGATGAAAGGAATGAAAATAAACAAGCACTCAAAATGAATAACCATACCTAGCCCCGCGGGCTCAGGAGGCACCAAGGAAGACAGTTCAACTTTGTTCCCACAAGTCACAGTCATACTTCTGAGCGGGCCTGGGGAGTAGTTAGGAGAGAGAGAGAGAGGTCTGCATCTCTTCTGTCGGCTAACTCATCAGCTGTGTGACTGAAGCCAAGTTATTCCACCTCTCAGATCTCTCAACTTCTCATCCATCAAATGAGATTGTAGCAGCTATTTCTCAGGAATATAAAATGGGGGGGGGATTTAAGTGAAAAAAAATGCATAGAAATGGCAATTGTAGTTTACTATATTAGCTGTTACATTAACTTGTTATATTAACAAGTACATTAATTTGTCTGACAATGCTGAAACCCTGAGTTGGAGGAAGGCCTTGGTGCTGTCATTCATGACTCACACTTTGTAGAGACAAACCTACAGACTCTTGGGAGAAAATTCCGATTTGCATCCTCTTGAATGGCAACAGAAGGATGGATAGAAGGGTGGACTAACGCCCAAAGACCAACAGAGACCCTTGCAAATGGACCCATGGGAGGACAGCCCGGCAGTTGAGGGTTACCACGGCCATTATTTGTGTAGCAGATAATGAAAGCTGAAAGGAGTGCTTCTCCTCTCCTCCCTCCCTTTGCCAGGAGAAGTCCCTGGCTGTGAGGCAAAGGTGGAACCACTTCCCTCTCATGCACCTGAGGGAGTTCGAGGTGCCATCCGCACTCAGCCCTTCCAGGCTGCAGGCCTGGTCCTCTGCTGTCTCATAAATCTCTCTCAGATGCATTCTGTTCCATCCCTGAGTTTGTTGCCAGGTACAGCACATTTATTTTGCATCTTGTCAGTGTTTTCCATTTCAAATTATCTTTGTCGTTCGCACTCTGTGGCGATATTGTTATGATTATTACGAATGCAGTTCCGTTAGAGTTGCTGAAAATTGACTTGATGATGTTATGCCAGCTGGTAGCCATGAAAATTCATGGGCGGTGGAAGGGCTTTTATCAGAAGTCGGCTTTTTCCTGTCTTCACATCTTCATTATCAGTCCCCCCACAGTTGTCTTGTCTGGGCCCTCCTGCCCTTTCATATATTTCCCCCCTTCCTATCTCTCCTGGCTTCGTTCTTCCACCAAGCTTCCTAATTCTTCAAACATTCCCCTCCTTCCTTTTGACCATCCCCTACAGAGGGTGATGACTAGATAGGATCTTAAAAATAACTTAATGCTCTGTTTTTCATTTCACAGACAAGAAAACTAAGGCTAGGAGGAGAAGTAGCCAGCCCAAATGTTGCAGTCAGGTTCACATTGCTGGCAGAAATCACCCAACCAAGAGCAGCTTTTGGGAAAAACAAGGATTTATTTTGGCTTACAGATTCGAGGGGAAGCTCCATGATGGCAAGGGAAAATGATGGCATGATCAGAGGGTGGGCATCACCCCCCCCGGCCAACTTCAGGTGGACAATAGCAACAAGAGTGTACCAAACACTGGCAAGGGGAAATTGGCTATAATACCCATAAGCCTGCCCCCCAAAATACACTGCCTCCAGGAGGTGTTAATCCCCAAATCTCTATCAGCTGGGAACCTAGCATTCAGTACTCCTAAGTTTATGGGGGACACCTGAATCAAACCACCACACCAAGAAAGGAAAAAAGGCCAGGAAGGGATGAAGGGGACAGAACTTCAAAGCTGCTTTCAGAACCTTGGGTGCCTCAGCGTGTGGCTGTTGAATGTCTCACACCCATTCTCCCCACACATTACAATTATTTTATGATAGGTCTTAGTAGCTTTGAATAAACTTCATAGCATTAATCTACCCCTACACATATTTGCCTTGACAGCAATATAAAGGGAAAGTAAAAGAACAAATTATAGCAAATAATATGTTTCCATAAGTAAGTTCTAGTCCTGCATTTCTTCATTTTAACATGCACATGAATCACGTAGGGGTCATAGCCAGTGAGTCTGGTTGGGCATTTCTAACAAGATTCCAGGTCATATCCACACAGTCATTATACAGAACATACTTGGACCAAGAAAAGCAGAATAAATTGAAATGGCTATCCGAATGTGGTGGTGCACACCTTTAATCCCAGCACTCGAGAGGCAGAGGTAGGAGGATCCCTGTGAGTTCGAGGCCACCCTGAGACTACATAGTGAATTCCAGGTCAGCCTGGGCTACAGCAAGACCCTACCTTGAAAAAACAACACCAACAAAAAAGGCTCACACTGACAGAATGTGCCTGCCAATCAATTATTTATTAATAATTATTTATTAATTAGTTATCAGCAAGCCTTTCAGTTAGGATGTTGAACTCCTTGTTGTGTTAAGCTTAACTCTCCTCATCTCCCCCGAGGTTGTGTTTGTGATACACAGCAACATGCCAAGGCATTGGCCACATGAAATGGTCCTTCAGGGCAGAGCAGGGCAGGAGTTAGCAATCGCCAGCAGTGGGGGAAGCAGGCTGCCAAGATTCTTGCTCGAGCAAGGAAGAAGCCCACCTGTGCCTCAATTTCCTCTTCCGGAAAACAATAGAAATAGTAGCACACCTGCTTTGTATTGTAGTTGAGAGGACCAATTAAGATGGTGTACAGTGTTTAGAACTCCACCAGGATTAACTGGAGTACAGTACTGCGGGGCATTTTACCTGCAATTAGTCCGTGCAGCCACCAGGGGACGCCTTAACTTAAATTAGCCTCATTTAGCTCAGTGAGGTTTACCAGAGCCTAGCGTGCTTTTCTACGCTGTAAGATTCACTGTAGAACAGGACTCTTCAAAAGCCAACTATTCCATGAAAAGTATTGCGATAGGGTATAAATATCAACTCTCTCATACTACCTTGAAGGAAAATCCTTTTTGCCTTCCATCAGGAAGCTCCATTCCTAAAAAGGCCATTGCTTCCGGAAGTAGTTCCAGGTCCCTGGGTCCTGGGTCGCCTAGGGTCACTTGATTAACATAGGTCTGAAAGCAGAACCTTTGCTCCCCCATGCCTACTCTGTCATTGCAGGTCTGTTGGCTTACAGGTTACCCAGCAGCTTGGCTGTCTTTGCCCATGGGAACAGAATGCCATTCCCACCCCCCACCCCCAGGAGTCTTCCTATTTCCGGTTGTTCATGGGAAAGGCTGAGGCCTTCTGCTGGGACCATACACAGATAGTTCAGCCATTCTTCTAGACTCCAGAGAACATTCACCTGCCTCACTGCATCTCAAAAGCACCCGCTCTCCCTCTTGGCCTGCCAAGGACACCAAGCACATTACCTTAATGGAACAGTCTTTCAAAGCCCAAATATCCTAAAGTCTGTCCACCTGCCTGCTACAAGCCCCCCCCCAACAGGCTGACTGCCTGAAAGGAAGTGAAGGAAGAATTGGGGGGGGGGGACCAGAAATACCATTCAAAGCAAGCATTGTCCCTAGCCATGAGTGAGCATCCTTAATTTGAAACTGCAAAATCTGAACGCTCCCAAGATCCTAAGGGCTCCAAACTGCAATTTTGAGCACTAATACCTCAAGTGGAAAATTCTACCCCTAAATCTCATGTGACAGGTTAAAGTCAAAACACGAGTTCAGCCGGTGTGGTGTTCCATGCATTTCATCTCAGCACTCAGGAGGCAGAGCTAGGAAGATCACAGTGAGTTTGAGGCCAGCCTGAGACTACAGAGTTTGTTCCAGATCAGCCGGATTGGAGAGCAAGACCCTACCTTGAAAAACCAAAAAAAAAAAAAAAAAAAAAAAAAAAAAAAAAAATAAAGCCAACCCCCCACCATTTACCACCACCCCAAACCGGTACATTATCTTTCAAGCCATGAATGTAAAGCATACATATAAAACATAAGTGAATTCCACATTTATACTTGAGTCCCATCCTCAAGATCTCCCATTTTGTATATTCTAAGGCTGCATCCCAAATCAGAATTCCAAAGCCCTTCTGGTCTCAGGCGTTTTAGATAAGGAATGCCCCACCTGTGGAAGGACTATACACTTTATGACTGAAGGCTGCACAATACAAGACCAGGTGTGCAGAGCCTCCAGCTCCTAGTATAGCTAGGTAGCTGAGCCCATGCCAGCCTGTTCACTGTACTCGCCATTCATGCCCATTCACCCCTTCAGGCAGTGGTTAGCACAGGTCCTTTTAGAATGAGTAAGATGATAGGAGCAAGGTTAATTAAGCCTTTCCTGCTTTGTTCCTGTCCTCTACATTTCCAGCTAATGAGATTTCTGCCAAAACACAATGAAATGTTACCAAGTGGTGCTCATGAAGAAAGCAATAGCCTTGAAGTCAGAGATTTCATAGCAAGGGCCTGTTTTCCCTGATCCTGTTACCCTTGGCACCCACTGGTACCTCCACTGAGAAGAAGCATTCATTCCAGTATCAGGAATCCCGTACCTGCGCTGGGCTCCGCTGGCTGGCTTCCCTCCAGTTCTAATTCATACACAGTAGGAGGTGTCCAAGGTTTCCTTCTTACCGCTCATTCTTGCCAGTGGTCTGCTGTGTCAGAGTTAGCCCAGTGTGCAGGCAACGGGCAGGCAGGTGTACACAGTGACTTTCCACAGGGGTCTTTTCTGTAAAGCACCAGATAACACACACTGTGGACTTTGAGGTCATCTCTGTAATGACTTCACCATGTCCCTGGGGCTCAGAAGCTGCCATGGTGGCTGGGTTTCAGATAGTTAAAAGGATGGATAGATAGATAGATGATAGATAGATAGATAGATAGATAGATAGATAGATAGATAGATAGATGGGTGATAGATAGATAAGACATTTGAATTTCAAGTGCTTTTCACATATTATGAAATCCTACTCTTGTTTGGATTTTGTTTTCCCATTTAAGAATGTAAAAACTGCTGGACATGGTGGCACACGCCTTTAATCCCAGCACTCAAGAGGCAAAGGTAGAAGGATTGCCACAAGTTCGAGGCCACCCTGATTCCAGGTCAGCCTGGGCTAGAGTGAAACCCTACCTTGGGAAAAAAAAAAAAAAAAAAACTGGGCTGGAGAGATGGCTTAGCAGTTAAAGCATTTGACTACAAAGCCAAATGACCTCGGTTCAAGGTCCCCAGGGTCCCCAGGACCCATATAAGCCAGATGCACAAGGTGGCACACTCTTCTGGAATTCATTTGCAGTGGCTGGAGGCCCTGGCATGCCCATTCTCTCTTTCTCTCTCTCTCTCTTTCTCTGTCTGCCTCTTTCCCTCTCTCAAATAAATAAATTAAATTTTAAAAAAAGAATGTAAAAACTGTTGTTAGATCAGAGCCATACAGAAACATGCAGCAGCTGCCTGTGGCTCTTGGTCCCGAGTGCATGTGGACTCATTAATGTACAGAAAATGGTCCCCAAGGCAGCAAGTAATTCACAAATCACTTCTCTTTGGCTCTGGAATACACTTTGTAATTTTTAAACAACGTGCTGATTTTCATGGATACCTTGATTCTAGTCCGGTAATAAAATTAGCACGCATTCCAGGTGAGCTTAGACAAACAGGCCACTCAAAAATTAAGACATGCTATGGTTGGGGGTGAGTTTTGGGTTTAAAAGTCCACAGAAGGGAGACTATCCTCACGGAGTAATAACAAACTTACTGCAGAAACAGGGAGCGCTTTTATTGTGCTCTTAGCAGAAGCTTAAGTGGTAGCGGTGCTAATTAGACATTCCTTTCACATTTACACATTGACACTTTTTGTTTTAATCGGAAAACTGATTGTTGATTTATCTTGTTGCCATGGTGACTTAAACATTCCCTGAGCTTGAAAGTCCATACCTTAGTGTTGTATTAACTTTGACAGAGATCATGAGAAAGATCCTGAGGTCAAGGCGGGGGAGGGGGAGTACAGACCCCATCTGCTCCAAGCCCTTTAGTTCACAAGAGAGGACATTGAAGCACATGGGATTCTAGCACTTTGAAATTGAAACAACCATGCATCAGTATCTAGCCTAAGAAGAATTAATGGCAGACAGATGAGACTTGCCCAGACCAGGTCTTCTGACTGCAGATCAGTGATCTTTGTACCTCATCACAGGGTCACCAGCCACAGCGATGGCTTTAATGACCCTAGCAATATCCCATTACTCCACAACACCACAGCGTGTCCCCAATCCACACAGTGTAGGTGTTAGAAGGGACCCTAAAAAGTCCTGTGTGCGTAGGCAGGAAAGCAAAGTTTCTCAGAAACCCATGCTCCAACTTCCGGCAGTGGCCCTTGGGGATGGCCATGACTACTTAAAGGTGACACTCTTGAAAGTTATTTTTTTCTAGCAATTGGATTGTCAGCAGGTGGTGGCTTACGTGGGC
Organism: Orientallactaga sibirica; assembly: GCA_036365145.1. Taxonomy (NCBI): domain Eukaryota; kingdom Metazoa; phylum Chordata; class Mammalia; order Rodentia; family Dipodidae; genus Orientallactaga; species Orientallactaga sibirica. The sequence continues at coordinate 21,645,243 of JAEOAD010000018.1, read as the reverse complement.
CCTGGAGAATCAAACCTGGGTCCTTTGGCTGTGTAGGCAAGCGCCTAAACTGCTAAGCCATCCCTCCAGCCCCAGCATGGGCTTTAAAATTTTTAAAAATTTATGGGCTGGAGAGATGGCTCAGTGGTTAAAGGCACTTGCTTGCAAAGCCTGTTGGACCTGGTTCGATTCCCTAGTACCCATGCAAAGACAGATGCACAAAGTGGCACGTGCAAATGGAGTTAATTTTCAGTGGCAAGAGGCCCTGGTATGCCCATTCTTTCATTCTTTCTCTTTCCCTCCCTCTCTCTCTCGTCTCTCTCTCTTTCCCTTCCTCATCCTCCCACTTCTCTTGCAAATATATAAATAAAAATAAAAACCACTTATTATAAACTGCATAAGACTAAGATATTGATGAGCTTAACATCACTGCTTCAAGGTGAACCAAGCCATGTTTGCACAGACTTTGACCACTGAGCTAACCAGACATCACACAGCTCCGTTAATACTTCTTTATAGATAAAGACACCAAGGCTCAGGATTACCCAGCTAAACACCAGATCTAGTCAACTCAAAGAAAACAGCAGGCATCCCCAAAACAAACCTTCCAACTCTTTTATCAGTCCTGAAATCCATGCACCTGAAATGAACACATTTCTCAGTAACTCAGCTCCTATTTGCCATATGCTTGTTTGTGCCAGACAATGTTCTAAATACTCTATGTGCAAGAACTCATTTAAGCCATGTAGCAACTCCATATGGTGGAAATACATTTACTTTCTCCCCTTTTATTTCGGAGGCAGGGGCCCATGGGTAACTTGTCCAAGGTCATGCAGTTTTGAAAGGGCAAAGCAAACAGGCTGTAGCACCCACAGTCCTATCTGGGACACTTAGAAGTCTCAGTATAAGAAGTAGGCTCTGCCACTCTTTGCTATGGGAATGTCCTTGCAGGAAGCTCAGCACCACTCCTGGCCTCTACTCACTGAAGGCCACTAGTCGCTGCCCCCAATAGATATCACAACCAAAAATGTCTCTAGACATTGACACTGTCCCCTAGAAGGCAAAAATCACTCCCGTTTGAAAGCTACTGACATAAAGTATAAAACTAGAAGCTTCTCTAAAATCAGCCCTCCTACAAAAGATAGATTGATAGTTAAGCCTGGTCATTGTGTTTTCCAGCCCTTATGTACAACTATTTAAATAGAACAATTTAGGGTGACTTTGGCACACCATCCAAATGGAATAAGAATGTGAGTAAAAACCAACACTCCTTTCTCATTGCTTGACATGATTTATGGCTTGCATTGCATTGGCATCACAGAAAAAGAGAGGGAGCCACGGCCCATGAAATGGGTCACAGGGTTCTTTGCCTGGAAGGACCAGCAGAGATCCAGTAACTTTGAATCCCAGAGATCTTTGCATGTCTATCCCAATCTGCCATTTTTATAGAAGGTGACACCAAGGTCTAAAGAACCTAGATATGGGTTCAAGGTTGCCTGTCTACCTAGTGCCAGGGCATCTGGCCCAGAAGCATCCCTCCTGCTTACTGGAGTATGGGTGTGGCTGTGGGTCCTGTAATTACTAGTTTCAACGTTCAACTCTGTTACATGTCTCTGCAGCCATTGGTTCCCTTCCAATGCCAGCCTGGGCCTCTACAGACCCCACCTTGTCCACCACAACTCCAACTGTGCCTCCTGTTGCAGATGGCTCCGACCATGACCAGCTCGCGGTTGCTGACAACTCCGACAGCCCAGAGCCACATGGGTGAACTGTGTGCTCCTACTCTCTCCAGCTGAGAGACGCCCTGTCAACAGCTGGTTTGGGGAGGCTGGGGTCAGGGCATTCTACTGATGAATACCTTTAAAAAGTCTTGTCAACTGGTTGCAGATTTTGCAGTGTGTCTTTTTTTTTTTTTTTTTAAATCAAATTACAAGGACATGTTCAGAGCAGACTGTGGTTATTCTAAAGGTTATCAAATGCAAGGAACAGCTTGTTTGGAAGTGCATGTGGGAAGGCTGACTGGATCATCAGGTTTAGGTTCCTGATGAACGTATGTTTGGGGAATTTGCCTTATGATAGGCATATTGGTTCTCATACACGGCCCTCCATGCTTCCATGAATCTTAGTTCTTTGTTCATCCGCTCTTGTCAGAGAGCAGAAAATTGTGAAATTGTGACTCTGTAGCATGGATGACATTTTGGTACCTGAGTTTGGCCACAGCCTGCTCCCGAAAGCCAAATTGGCAGGTTGCTCTTTAAGTTCCAAACCTGGCAGTTAGAAGGCACCTTGGAAAAAAAAAAAAAAAGAAACACAAACAAATCAACAAACAAACAAACAAAAACACTATATGCAGGGAAGGCAATGGCTTTGTACATTGGTTTACATTTTTTCCTTGACGTTTTCTAGAGTTGTAGTGCTTCCAAATCATTTGATGACATTGTTGGATAACTTTTATGTTTCAGTTGCAATCCACACAATAAGGTCTAGAAAATTCTTAGTGTATAAAAGTTGTCTTCGCCATGAATTACCCATTAGACTAGAGATGGGCAGCAATGCAATATGCAGAAAACAAGTCTTTAGCTCATAGTCTCACCCCCAACCTTGAGGCCTGCCTGAGTCTGTATAAGGGTGTGTGTGTGTGTGTGTGTGTGTGTGTGTGTGTGTGTTGTACGAAGACAAGGAAGAACAGAATGTCTGTATACTGTATGCTGCTAAGGTAGTCAATAAATCAGTAATGCAATATTGTGGGTCCAAACTACTCTTTGCACTACTTTATTTACAGTAGTAAATAAAATTATTTTTATACAGTTGACTACCAGGAAGTGATTTCTTTTCTTTTTTATAGCTACTGTGGTCGTCATACAAGGTGCTGCAGCCCATGCACTCTCTTTCGGAGGTAGAGGGAAAAGACCTCCCCAGGGAGGAGATTGTTTCTGGTAACCCCTTCCCGCCTTCGGAGATGAAGGTGGCTCTCATCCAGGAATCCTGAGTCCAGGGTGGAGCCCCATGATGTTTGCACAATTCACACATGGTTTCTGGGCTTCTTGCCTCCCTGAGCTAGGTAAATCAATTCTGGGTTAAGCCCACAATTCACCCTCTTTCTCTTATCTATGTGGCTCTTGTTTTATTATTATTAATAATAATAATTATTATTATTATTATTTTCTTTTTGCTTTTTCCAAGTAGGGTCTCACTTTAGCCCAGGCTGACCTGGAATTCACTATGTAGTCCAGGCTGGCCTCAAACTCGCGGCAATCCTCCTACCTCTGCCTCCTGATTAAAGGGATTAAAGGCATGTGCCACCATGCCAGACTGTGGCTCTTGTTTTAACAAAAGTTGTCTGGCCTGTTTCCAAGAACCAGACTTTGGGGCCTTGGGTTCAAGCTTTGGTTGTAACTCAGTGACTAAGTTGAGGAGTAAGTCACCCTTTCTGGGCCTCAGTTTCCTGTGCTGGAAAACAAGAGTAAGAGAATCCAGGCCTTGGGTTTCTCATGAGATTTAAATGAGCTCATGTGTAAAAGCCCACAGGACAGTGCCTTGTACTTAGTCAGTACTTACTGCTGTTAGGAAGAGAAATCTGAGGGGCCAGGCAGTGGACTCTGCTCTGCCCAGATCCTAACTTGTAGGCAAACACAGCCATTCTCCACCTGTTGGGACAGCTACACCTCTCACGGGAATCTCCTTCAACTAGAAAGACTGTCCAAGGTCATGCCCTTGCAAGGCGGCCCATGTGCAATTACTCATTGATGGAGGTGCAGCTTTCAATCCCAGCATGGTTGCTATCTGAGAATGGTACAAATAAATATGCTTGGGATGTAAAATCAGGAGTAAGATTGCATCTCTCCCTTCATATGAGAATGACTGATGAAGGAGAACAAAGTTCCCTTTGCCTCAATTTGGAACCACCCTGAAGGCCATCCAGTTCCAGAACACCCCTTCAATTCAACCCAAATTCCCACTGCACCCTTTCTGCCTTCTTCACTCACATAGGGTCTCCTAACATGGACCCCATAAACCTTCACATCTAACTGTGTGCGTCAGCCCCTCAGAAACCCAGATCTATTCATTCACTAGGGCTTCAGTAACCTTGCTACCATATTCTGGGTGGCTTAAGCAACAGAAATTTGTTTGCTCCCAGTTCTAGAAGTTGGAAGATGTTGGCAGGATGGATTCCTTCTAGGCCCTCTCTCTTTGACTTGAACACTGTCTTCCAGTGTCTCCACATGGGCTTCCCTTTCTGGATGTTTATAGCCTAACCTGTTCTTGGATATCATTGGCTTAGGGTCCAGGCATTTAACCTTCTTTTGCTTTCATTGTCTCTCTTTTTTTTTAAATTTTATTTATTTATTTATTTGCATGCAGAGAGAGAGAGATAGAAGAGAGGCATACAGAGAGAGAATGGGCACGCCAGGGCCTCCAGCCACTGCAAACGAACTCCAGATGCATGTGCCCCTTGTGCATCTGGCTTACGTGGGTCCTGGAGAATCAAACCGGGATCCTTTGGCTTTGCAGGCAAACGCCTTAACCACTAAGCCATTTCTCCAGCCCTCATTGTCTCTTAAAGGCACTGCTTCTGCATTCAGTCACATTCTACAGTATCAGGGGCTAGGTCTTTATCATAGGAATTTTAAAAAATAATTTTTATTTATTTATTTATTTGCAAGCACCAGAGAGAGAGAGAGAGAGAGAGAGAGGACTTTCCAGGGTCTCTAGCCACTGCAAACTAATTCCAGATGCATGTGCCACCTTGTGTATCTGGCTTTATATCAGCACTGGGGAATAGAATTTGGGTCATTAGGCTTTGCAGGTAAGTGCCTTAACTAATCAGTCATCTCTCTAGCCAAAGGTTAGGAATTTTGACTAGAACAGATGTCAGACTATTATGGCAACATAAGACAACAAGAGAGGCTGGCTCAGGTCTAGAATATGGACTCAAAATCTGTTCTGCCTGCCTCCAGTTGAAGCCTGGAAAAGCTAGCTTGGTTCTGGGATGAAGCTGGTAGACTAATGGCCCATTCATGTCCCGCCTTAAACTTTGTTCTCCGGGTTGTATGTTCTCAGTCTAAACCATACTTCCTTTAGCCTTGAACTTCTCTCCAAAGTCAGTTCCCATAAAGCTGCTGTCCAGTTGAGTGCACAGTGAAGGCAACTTGGACTAGCACTGAGAAAACAGATAATATAAAGGGAGGGTACAAACCTCAAGGGCTGGGGAGATGGCTCAGCAGTTCTTTAACAAGCAGTTGCTTGCAAAGCCTGCTGACCCAAGGTCATAAAAGCTGGGTGCAAAGTGGCACATGCATCTTGTGATCCCAATTCACCTGTGACAATGGGCAGCAGAGCCAAGAGAAATATGAAGCTTCTGGGCCAGCTAGTCTGGCATTTGTTTGCAAGAGACCCTGTCTCAAAGAAGGCGTAAGAACACAACCACTTCAAGGTTGTTCTTTTACCTCTACACATGCACTGTGACACACACACACACACACATTAAGTATATGTACATATGTGTAAATATATATGAACATGCATATACATACATGTACAAATAGATCATGTTATTCAGCTTTTTCCTATTATCTTCTTTGCTCAGGACATTCTTAGACCACATACTGCAGGCCAATCTATTGTAAAAACAAATGTTTCCCATAGACATGATTTAATTTCTTTGGAATACTTTAAGCATTTTAACTAGTTGCCAATATCTTAGAATCCAGAAAGTGAGGCTTTTCCTTAAAACTGTAGAGATGGGGCTAGAGAGATTGCTTAGTGGTTAAGGCACCTAACTGTGAAGCCTAAATACCCAGGTTCAATTCCCTAGGACCCACATAAGACAGATGCACAAGGTAGCACATGCATCTGGAGTTCTTTTGCAGTGACTGGAGGCCCTGGTGTGCCCATTCTTTCTTATATATCTGCCCCACCTCTCTTTCTTTCTCTCAAATAAATAAATAAATAAAATATTTTTTTTAAACCCCACCAACCTAAATCCTAAGTTAAATGTATGAGTGGCCAGGTGTGGTTGCACAAGCCTTTAGTCTCAGTACTCAGGAGGCAGAGGTAGAAGGATCACCATGAGTTTTAGGCCAGCCTGAAACTACATAATGAATTACAGGTCAGCCTGGGCTAGACGGAGACCCTACCTCAGAAAAACAAACCAACAAAAGAAATGCATGTGTGATCCAGGTGTGGTGGCGCACGCCTTTAATGCCAGCACTCCTGAGTTTGAGGCCATCCTGAGATTACATAGTGAATTCCAGGTCAGCCTGGGCCAGAGTGAGACCCTACCTAGAAAAACCAAAAAAAAAAAAAAACAAAAACAGTGTGACGTGACTGGTTGATTGTTCAGAGGTAGGAATTGGGAGGGGGACTATGTGAGGAAAGAGTGGCAGCATCTTGCACCCAGCAGTGACATGCCATGAACTGAGGAGGATAGTTAACTCTGGGCACCTGAGGTCCAAGCATGAGACATAAGGAAACCAAACAAACCAGAGTTGGCCTCGGGGCTCCCAGGTGGCATGTATTTGTTCAGGAAGCCACCACCAGAGCGTCCTTGAAAATACAGTTAGTGAACTACCTAATCTTGCTCTTTTTGTCACTGTGACTTTAGACAACACGGGGAAGCCTTGATTCTCTTTGAACTGTGTGAAGCATCCGGTGAGAGATGCAGAAGCTCTGATGTCAGGCAGACCAAGCATGTCACAGAGATCCACAGAGCAGAGAGCAGTCTGGAGACAAAGGGTCTGACCTGATGAATGTAACATTCACAACAGAAGTCTGGAAATGTATGTAGCTCAGATGTAGAGGGGCTAGCTAGTATGTGTAAAGCCCTGGTTTCCATGCCAGGGCTGTAAAAATACAAGAAGCACTGGGTGTGGTGGCGCATGCCTTTAATCCCAGCACTCAGGAGGCAGAGGTAGGAGGATCGCCATGAGTTAGAGGCCACCCTGAGACGACATAGTGAATTCCAGGTCAATCTGAGCTAGAGTGAGACCCTACCTCGAAAAACAAAACAAAAACAAGAAGTCTTTAAAATATATAATTTGGGAGGGGAACGGAGAGATGGTTCAGCAGTTAAAGGTGCTTTTTTTGCAAAGCCTGATAACCAGGATTCAGTTCTCCCATACCCATGTAAAGCCAGGAGTACAAAGTAGCTCATGCATTTGAAATTCATTTACAATGGCAGGAGGCCCTGACATGCCCATACTCTCTCCCTTCCCTCCTTCCCTTCCCTTCCCTTCCTCCCTCCCTCCTTCCCTTCCTTCCTTCCTTTCTTTCTTCCTTCCTTCCTTTCTTTTTTTTTTCTTTCTTTCTTTCTTTTTTTTCCTGTTTTTTTTGAGGTAGGGTTTTGCTCTAGCTCAGGCTGACCTGGAATTCACTATGAAGCCTCAGGGTAGCCTTCAATTCATGGCAATCCTCCTACCTCTGCCTCCCAAGTACTGGCATTAAAGGAGGGTGCCACCACACCGGCTTCACTTTCTTTCTATCTGCCTCTTTCTCTCCCCCCTCAAATAAAATGATATATGAAAAAATAAAAAAGTAGGGCTGCAGAGACGGCTTAGCCATGAAGGTACTTATGTGTGAAGCCTAAGACCCCAGGTTTGATTCCCCAGTACCCATGTAAACCAGATGCACAAGGTGGTGCATGTGTCTGGAGTTCATTAGCAGTGTGGCTGGAGGCCCTGGAGTGCCCATTCTCTCTCTCTGCCTCTCTCTCTCAAATAAGTAAGTAAATGAAAATATTTTTAAAATAAAAATAATAAAACAAACAGATGGGGGACAGGATTTCTGAGGAATGAAGTTGTTCTCTGGCCTCTACACACATGTCCATGCACACACACACTTGTCAGCTAGGGAGAATTGTCTGGCCAAGGTCCTGGAGGTGAAGCTGTGTACACGGTATTGTCGGGAACAGTTGGGGGACTAGTGGAGCAGAAGGCCCTTGTTCATGAGGAACTCGGTGGTATTCCACTTCATCAGCACAACCCAGAAACTCAGTGGTGCATGAGCTCAGAAAAGGCAGGCTCTCACAGGGCTGAGCTTGCCTTTTGGAAACTTCAAAGAGATGGCTGAAGACGTGTGGTCATCCGAGATTAGGTCAAGAAGCTGGAAGTGGCCAACTGACATCTCACAGAGTGGCAAACAGCTTCCACAAGTCACTTAGAGAAATGAGATTGTTCTTCATGGGGGCAGATCTGAGGCACAGAAGCACCCAGCATCACCTTCCTATGAAAAGCACGGAGCGGAACCAGCTGAAGCTAGCCGATGCTCAATCATCTTGTGCTTTGTCTTTATTCCATGAAGATGCACTAGATTGATCTACACTCATAGCACTCCTTTCCCATCACACCTTGTGACCAGTAGCCATTCAGCCAGGCAGCCCACCTTGCTGGGAGAACTGGGCTAGTCAACTGGGCCCGGGACTGCTCCTTGTGACTCCGACACTGTTTTGTGAAATCGTCCCTCTCTGGCACCTATCTCTCTGACTTTGTCCCTTGTCATGGGATACACACCAAGCCTGTCTGTATGAAGAGAGCCAGAGTGCCTCCAAAATGAGGCTGGCATGAAAAACCCATGCCCAGTGTTGCCCTCCGATAGCTGCATCAGAGAGCGGGAAGGGCAGGACTCAGCTTCCTAGAGCAACAGATGAAGGAAGTAGACAGGTATATCCCAGACTGAATTAGTATATGCAGGTCCTGCTTGAACTCCTGACTAAGAACATAGCGACATAAAGATCAATAACCTTGAAATGAGAATGTCGTTTAACATTTAAAGAAGAGTTGTGGATTACATACCCTCAAAATCCACATGTTGGAGTCCTAGTCCCCGGGGCTTCAGAATGTGACAATATTTGAAGACAGCCCTTTAAAAAATGTGATTAAGTTCAAATGAGGGTCTTAGGGTGAGTTCCAATCAAAAAAGGAGGGGCTTGTAAGAAGAGGCAGTCTGGACACAGAGAGATGCCAACAGGATGGCAATACGAGGACATAGAAAGAAGGCAGCAAGCCCAGGTGACACGAGAAAGGCTTCAGACTGCCACCATGCTGACCTTGGGCTTCCAGCTCCAGAAGTGAGACCTACATTTCTGTCATCCAAGTTACCCCATCTGTGGCAATTGCTATGGCAGACTTTGCAAACTAATTTCAAAAAGCCACAAATGTAAGAAACATTAGATTTAAGAGGTTTTTTTTTTTTAAAAAAAAAAATGTTTGTAGAGATTCTGGGAAGCTTTCTAATTTCATCATCTAGAAGGGGGCTGAGTGACCCCATGCTGGACACGCCAGGCCATCTTGTCCCTCACACAAGGCCAGCCGCTGACCTGCAGGCCACTTGCAGCCCCTGCTCTTCATCCTCGAGTCATCTTCAATGCCTGAAGATCAATTAGGCTTGTTTTTTTTTTTTTTTCTCCCTCTTTCCCCAAGTCACTTAGAAGCTTCTGACTTTCCATTTTCCACTCCAAATTCTCCAAATGCAGTTCAAGATTCCTTTCCTCCAGAAGTGAAAAGGGCAGGTCCTTCCTGGCTGTTCCCTCCTAACTGCCTTTCCACTTACCCTATAAAGCAGGGGTCCTAGAAAAACCTTACAATGGGGCTGGAGAGATGGCTTTGCAGCTAAGGCTCATGCCTGAGAAGCCTAAGGACCCCGGTTCAATTCTCCAGGTCCCTCATAAGCCATATGCACATGGTGGCATGTGCATCTGGAGTTCGTCTGCAGTGGCTAGAGGCCCTGGTATACCCATTCTCACACTCTCTCTCCCTCTGTCTCTAATAAATAAATAAATATAAAAGAAAAGAAAAACCTTACAATACCTGGGTGGTACTCACAATACTTCACATGAGTAGTAACCATCTGCAGACTCTGATTGGAGCTGCAATGTCCTCTGGGAAAAGATCTTCACCTTCACTCCCTCCACCCCTCCTCCGACTGGGACCTAGGCACAACCAGGTGACCTGACAGATCAGAGGCCCACTGGGGCTGGGAGTGGAGGTAGAATCCTATAGCCCCATGGCCCGGGTCCAACCACAGTCCTTCTGAGCTGAGAGAGAATGGGGTGGGGGGGTGAGAGGCAGTTGAGTCACTGTCAGAGCATTTTTTCTTAAGCCTGCCATCCCAGAAGCATCTCAAAACTAAAAGCTAGTCGGGAGAAATGGCTCAGTGGTTAAGGTGCTTGCTGGCAAAGCCAAAGGAACAGGTTCGATTCCCCAGTACCCATGTAAAGCCAGATGTACAAGGTGGCATGTGCATCTGGAGTTCCTTTGCAGTGGCTAGAGGCCCTGGTGCATCTCTTCTCCCTCTAACTACCTCCCTCACCCCCCTCTGTCTCTCTCTCTAATATTTTTTTTTAAAGAGCAAAACCCAAAAGCTGTTTCTCCAAATTTTGGCTCTCTGGGACCCAAGAAGACTGTGGAGTTCAATGTAAATCACAAAGCAAGGAGATCATATTTTTGTCTGTGCCCACTCCCGTTATCACAGCTGTTCCTGTAAGTCCTGAACCCGGCTTAGTGCACATCACACTACAATTACGTGGTAACATTTGTCAAGTACATAAATGAGTCAAGCTGTCCCCCATGGCACAGCCCAAGACCTCTGCTGTTTGCTGATTTTCCGCCCTCCTCCCCCCTCCCCGCTCCCTGATTCTATTCAAGGGAACCAAATCCAAACAGAAGGCATCCCCTAGCAGACTCAAAGACCAACAACAGCCAGTGGGGGGGGGGCACCCCACATTCCCAGCAACATTAGCACTATTTATAGAGGTGAGGAACTGAGGCAAGTCACGTTACTGAGACCTCGATTGTCGCAATGGGAGACATTAGGTATGTATTTCACTAATTCTCACAATATCAACTGCAAGTTAATATACACCCACATTTCACAGTGACTACAATAATACTGAGTGATAAACCGTAGTAGATCTCAGAGGCACAGAGCGTTTATTTCTCACCGAGGCACCGTGGGTCACCTGTCGTTCAGTCGATCCAGGCTGGATTGGTGACATATGATTCCAACGTGTGGGTGTGGGCGTCCAAATGTGCTGTGCTCTCTGTGTCTTATATTGGGTATGTTCAACTTAAATGGGATTAGGACATGCCACATAAAAATATGCTATTTGGACATATGAATTGTTAAGAATCAGAAGAATTCTCTGTCTTCCATGTTACTGCCTAAAAACAAGGCATCAATTTTCCTTGAGAAGGCATCCTGTCTCCTGTACCAGGAAGGGACTCGTGACCAGAAATGGAGTCAACCCCAAACTGATCCTATGTAAACCAACCTTAGTAAGATAACACTTTTAGGGACTGGGGATATAGCCCAGTGGCAGAGTCTTTGCCTAACAGGAGCAAAACCTTTGATTTGATCTCTACCACCACAAATTATATATATTTTAAAACCCCTGTTTTTAGTAGACTTCCCCAATATTTCCTAGTTACTTTCCATGATTCATCTTTCCTTGAGGCCCCAAAACCCTCTTCCCCTTTTCCTTTGTTAAAAGCCATAGTGCACACCTTTAATCCCAGCACTGGAAGGTGGGAGGTGTGGGTAGGGAAAGGATCATGCCTTTAATCCCAGCACTCTCAGGAGGTAGAGGTAGAGGTAGGAGGATAGCTGTGAGTTTGAGGCCAGCCTGAGACTACATAGTGAATTCCAGGTCAGCCCGGGCTAGAGCGAGACCCTACCCCCACAAAATAAAAATAAAAATAAAAAAGGGGCCGGGCATGGTGGCCTTTAATCCCAGCACTGGGAAGGCAGGTAGGAGGATCGCTGTGAGTTCAAGGCCACCCTAAGACTACATAGTGAATCCCAGGTCAGCCTGGACTAGAGTGAAACCCTACCTTGAAAAACCAATAATGATAATAAATAAAAATAAATAAATAAATTTTAAAAGGGCTGGAGAGATGGCTTAGTGGTTTAGGTGCTTGCCTGTGAAGCCTAAGAACCCAGGTTTGACTCCCCAGTACCCACATAAGCCAGATGTACAAGGTGGTGCATGTCTAGAGTTCGTTTGCAGTGGCTAGAGGCCCTGGCGTGCCCATTCTGTCTCACTAATAAATAAAATATTTAATAATATTTTATTTATGATAATATTTATATTATATACCATATATTATATTTATATTACAATATTTATTATAATAAATAAAATATTTAGCAAAATAAAATAAAAAGCTATATTGGGCTCTGAGCCTCCCACTGAAGTTTCGTTTATTTTTCTATAAACTTCTGAACTTGTAACATATTAATAAAAAATATATGCCTTTTCATCTGTGGATCTCTTTTGTTATTTTAATTCACAAGCCCTACGGACAACTTAAGAGGGTAGAGTAAGTTTTTCCTCCTGATGGTCTCATGACAAAAGAAGGCTCAAAAGCTAAGCAGAGCAAGAGCAAGCCTGCGTTCGGGTCACTTTCCACTAATGTTTCCTTGGCGAAAGCAAGTCCCAGTCAAGGTGGAAGGGAAGTGTGTGCTGCCCAGGGCCAGGGCAGCGGCTGAGCTTCCTCATCTGGAGGCAGGCTGGAGCGGTTTTCCATGAGGCCTTCCTCAGTGCTTGCTCTGGCTCAGTTTCTTTCCAACTCAATGAAGCAATTAATGCCATTCTTTTGTCATGATTTAGATCTTTGTGTTCTTTATTGTTGATTTTATCTCTCCATGGAACTATTGTTATTAAAACAAAGGCACTTACAGGTCACCCCAGCACCACACAATGCTGGCATAGAGAACAGATAACAAGTAATTGTAATGCCAACAGTATATATTTTCTTGCTTTCTTTTTGTGGTGCTGGGGATTAAACCCATGTCCTTCGGCATGCAGAGCACTGCTTCTACTACTGTGCTACACCTTAGCCAGTAACAGTAGAAGGACTGGCCAGGTGCATTTCCCTGCCTTCCTACCAAGATGCCTGCAAGAGTGCTACGGGCGGTATCCTAGCAGATTACATGGAAACCAGCCTCAAAAAGCAGAGCATGTGCTGGTGAAGTGGTCAGCTTTGCATTCTTCTTGGAGCCTTTGCTACCAGCAGGACAGCTGGGCCAATCAGCGACAGAACCTTGAAGACTTCATTAGCAGCTCCTGGTTAGAGCTCAGTTTCTTGTTAAAGCCAGACTAGCAAGAGAGACCAGGGAGGGGTGGAGGGAGGGAGAAAAGGAGGAAATAAGAAAAGAAGGAGGGGAGAGGTATGAAGGAAAGAGGGAGGGAAGAAGGAAGGAAAGATATTGCTAAGCATCCACTTTCTTTTCTGTTACTTCTCATCCAAAGCTGAGCCCAAATTGTCATGTTAAACAGTCAAAAGATGAGAGACAGCTCATCAGAAAAGCCCTTTCCCTGGTCCATGGGAGGTGATGCTAACCGCCTCACTCACTGAGCACAAGACCTTGCATGTGTGAGTTGTGTAGTCTTGTTTTTATTTATTTATTTATTTATTTATTTATTTATTTATTTATTATTAGAGACAGAGAGAGGGAGAAAGAGAATGTGAGAATGGGCGTGCCAGGGCCACCAACCACTGCAAACAAACTCCAGGCACATGTGCCACCATGTGCATCTGGCTTACATGGGAACTGGAGAATCAAACTGGGGTCCTTAGGCTTTGCAGGCATGTGCCTTAACTGCTAAGCCATCTCTCTGGCCCTTTCTTAAAAAAATTTTTTTATTTGAGTTGTGTAGTCTTTATCTTACTTCACCTTCTAGTTACCACCATGAAATCATCCCCATTGGGCACTGGAAGAAACTGAGGCTTCAGAAATCCTGTGACTTGCCCTGGGTCACAGTGTGAGGAATGAGATCTGGGGAATCCCTGCTGATCTTCAGTTTTTCCATGCTAAATCTCTGCTATGATCGGTTTAGTTTTGTGAACTATTTCAAACCTAAAGAGGATAGAAAAGAATATACTGTACCTACCAACCAGTTATGGAAAATGTGACTGTTTCCTTTTCATTCTTTTAATGACAACATTTATTTATTATTTATTTATTTATTTATTTATTTATTTATTGTAGAGAGGAAGAGAGAGAAAGAGGCAGGTAGAGAGAGAATGGACACGCCAGAGTCTCTAGACACTGCAAACTCCAGATGCATGTGCCATCTTGTGCATCTGGTTTTGTGTGGGTACTAGGGAATCAAACCCAAGTCCTTAGGCTTTGCAGGCAAGCGCCTTAACTGCTGAGCCATCACTCCAGCTCCCTAATGACGTTTTATAAAAGAAAATTATTATAAGCAGAAATATCACATAAGAATTCCTCCCTTATCTCATTTCTCCCTCTAGGCCCAGAAGTAACCATTGATTGAAGTTAGTGCTCCTAAATCAGGGCAATTCAGTACCTTTTTAGTCCATTTCCAGTCATCTTTTTAAAGTTTATTCTAGCTTTCATCTATTTGTTTCCATGTGAGCTTACTCATGTGTGTGTGTGTACCAGAGCCTCTTGCCAAACAGTGGTGCCTCTTTTTGCTTCAGGTTTGTGTGGGTGGTTTGGAAACTGAATGGGGCCTGCAGGCTTTGCAAGCAAGCATCTTAGCTGTGGGCTCATTTTCCAGCCACTCCTCCTATTGTTTTTTAAAATATTTTATTTATTTATTTATTTATTTGAGAGAAATAGGCAGAGAGAGAGAGAGAGTGGGGGTGGGAGAATGAGTGTGCCAGGGCCTCCAGCCACTGTAGACGAATTCCAGATGCATGAACTCCTTGTACATCTGGTTTACGTGGGTCCTGGAGAGTTGAACCAGGATCCTTTGGCTTTGCAGGCAAATGCCTTAACCGCTAAGCCATCTCTCCAACCCTCCTATTGTTTTTATTAGTACAAGTAATGTCAGTGAATATTTTCTGTGACTGTCTCTCTTTTTTTATTCTTTTTATTGCTTGTGTGTATGTATGTATGTATGTATGTATGTATGTTTATGTGAGTGTGATGTGTGTGTATGTGTGGTGCACTTTATGCATGTGTATGTGCCCTTGAAGCTCCCCATGCATTCGTCTGCAGCATGGAGCACTTGCTTGCAGTGGCCACAATGTCAGGTGTCTTCTTCATTACTCTTCTGCCAATTTGTATTTGAGCTGGAGTTTTCTTGTTTTTTAACTTTTTTTTCTTTTTCTTTTTGGTTTTTCGAGGTAGGGTCTTACTCTGGTCCAGGCTGACTTGGAATTAACTAGGTAGTCTCAGGGTGGCCTCGAACTCTCGGCAATCCTCCTACCCCTTGCCTCCCGAGTGCTGGGATTAAGGGCGTGCACCACCATGCCCGGCTTGTTTTTTTTACTTTTTATTGACAACTTCTCTAAATATAGACAATATACCATGATCATAATCCCCTCCCATCACTCCTCTTTCCCTCCTCTCAAATCCCCCTCCACTCAATCCCCTCTTTCCAACCAGTTTCTCTTCTATTTTGACATCATCATTTTCTCCCCTCCTCTTATGCAGGTCTTGTGTAGGTGGTGTGAGATCATGAATATCAAAGCTACTTTGTGTCTGGAAGACAGCATTGCAAGCAGCCCTCCCCTTCCTTTGCTTCTTTTCTTTTCTTTTTTTTTTTTTTTTGGAGGGGGTGGTTCAAGGTAGGGTCTCGCTGTAGCCCAGGCTGACCTGGAATTCACTATGTAGTCTCAGGTAGGCCTCGAACTCGTGGCGATCCTCCTACCTCTGCCTCCCAAGTGCTGGGATTAAAGGCGTGCGCCACCACGCCCGGCTTTCCATTGGTTCTTACTATCCTTCTCAGCACTTTAGTGCATTTTGAATCACCCCAGTGGTCACCGCCATCTGAAAACAGATGTTTCTCCAACCAACAGTAAGAGTAGCATTAATATATGGGCATAAACATAAGTATTTAGAGGGCAGTTTGATGGGCATAATATATACACTTAGCCATTCACCAGAGTAATTGCTCCCCTAGGGCTTATGACCTCCCTAGCCATAGGCTTTTGATTAGGTTTTCAATAGCAGGCATGAAAGGCCTCCCATCCAATCAGATAGCAGTTGGTTTCTTCCATAACAGACACGTCATCATTGCACCCGTTGGCACAGTTGGCCTGGCCAGCCAGCTGTAAAGCTTATAGAATCCACTGCTGGTGAAGGACCATTGCTGACTTTTCTGCTCCCAGAGGCTGCTGTGCTGCATAGCCCTTTCAGCATCCAGGTGACTAGTTAATAGGGAGGAGGCTTCCACTGAGGCGGCGTATCTTACTGATACAAGAGCTTGCTGCTTTCTGTGAGCCAGACTGTTCCTTGGTCTCTGCCCCTTTGCATGACCTGTTGTGTGTGACCATGCCCAGAAGTTTACATGGGATCTTGAGATGCGAACTCAAGCAGATTCAGGCCCTCTCAGGCCCTTATGCTTGTGTAAGAAGTGCACTTGTCTTGAACTGAAGATCCTCCTGCCTCAGTCTCCCAAGTTCTGAGATGACAAGTGTGTGCTGCTCCATCCAGCTTGGTGAAATCAGTAGAAATTTCCACCAGCAGGGCGAGTGTGAGTGTTTGCTTTATCCCACCTGTCTCCTCACCAGCACATGGAATGGCAGCGTGATGACAACTCGCCTTTCTCAGTTCATGGTTTCCTGACTGTTAGGAAAAGTATTTTGGGGGCTGGGGAAATTGCTCAGTGGTAAAGTGTTTACCATACAAGCACGAGGACCTGAATTTGATTCCCAGCAACATGTAAAATGGCAGGCATGATGGCACATACCTGTTATCCCAGCACCATGGAGGTGAAAATATGGGGATCCCTGGGCTTATTGAATCACAACAGCCCTATGCAGCAGAGGTGATTATTTCTCCTTTAAAATGCAGAGATAGGGCTGGAGAGATAGCTTAGTGGTTAAGGCACTTGCTTGCAAGCCTGATGGCCCAGGTTCAAATCCCAGCACCCACGTAAAGCCAGATGCACAAAGTGATGCATGCATCTGGAGTTCATTTGCAGCAGCTAGAAACTCTGGAGCACACAATATCCCTCTCTCTCCTTGCAAATAAATAATAAAAATGTTTAATGCAGAAATAGAAACACAGATGGATGAACAATTGGCCCAAGGTCATGGGCTGGATGTGACATATAATGTGAGCATGTTTCTGTCTGCCCTCAAAGCAAGCTATTTTGCTGTGGTCTTCACAGACATAGAGCTAACAGTGTCTTTCATGAGGATTTAGGAATAGAGATGTGACAATGCCAGCCCTCTCATGCCAAATATAAATACACATGGGGCACAAAAAGGGAAAATGCCTGGACGTTATGAATGTCTTTAAAGTACCTCCAGAAGAGGTTACTGAGAGGTCATAGGTAGCTCTCCATCCTGGCTCTTGGTGGTCAAGGGACTGCTTCAGTGAGTTAGCAGCCATGCATCTAATGGAATTGTCACAGTTACCTTCATGTTGCTGGGAAAAAAAAACCCTGCCGTAAAGCGGCTGATGGGGCTGGAGAGATAGCTTGCCGGTTAAGGCACATGCCTGTGAAGCCTAAGGACCCTCGTTTGAGTCTCCAGGTCCCACGTAAGCCAGATGCACAAGGTGGCACATGTGTCTGGAGTTCATTTGCAGTGGCTAGAGGCCCTGGGACACCCATTCTCACTGTCTCTCACTCTCTCAGTCTCTAATAAATAAATAAAAAGTAAATAAAGAAAAATGGCTGCTGGGAGGAAAGATTTTTATTTTGGTTTATAGTCTCAAGGGGATGCCCCATGACAGCAAGGGACAGCATGGCATGAGCAGATGCTGGACATCACATCCTTGCCTCAGCAGATGGAAACAGCAGCAGGAGAGTGAGCCAAACTCTAGCAAGGGGGAGCTGGCCATAACACCCCTAAACCTGTCCCCAACAGCACACCTATTCCAGCAAGGCACCACTATGCACATTGACATCAGCTGTGGACCAAGCCTTTAAAACACATGAGGTTACGGGAGACATCTAATACAAACCACCACAGGTATCATGTTCAAGGCACCAGGATCCTCCTCCGTCACAGGCTCCCTGGACCTGCTCTGTCTGTAATTGTCACTGGGCCATGCCAGTCACGGGGCCTAGTGCATTGAGAGGTAGTGGTCCTGAGAAAGGGGGAGAGAGTCAGGGCGAGGATGCCATCTGTCCTCAGATCTCCAAGCGGGTTGGGGAAAAGGTTAAAATCATGTCTCACCACAGGAACGTAAACTTGATTGAAGCTCTCAGACTTCACGTTCCTTTTTCCTTCTTTTTTTTAAAACTTAAAAAAAGAGATTATTTATTTATTTATTTATTTGAGTCAGAGAGGTGGGGAAGAGAGAGAGAACGGGCGTGCCAGGGGAAACAAACCCCAGACGCATGTGCACCATGTGCATCTGACTTACGTGGGGCCTGGAGAATCAAACCAGGGTCCTTGGGCTTTGCAGGCATGCGTCTTAACTGCTATGCCATCTCTCCAGCCCCTCTTTTTTAAACTTTTTTTTTTTTTTTTTTTTTTTTTTTGCTTTTGCAAGGTAGGGTCTCACTCTGGTCCAGGCTGACCTGGAATTAACTATGTAGCCTCAGGGTGGCCTTGAACTCATGGCAATCCTCCTACCTCTGCCTCCCGAGTGCTGGGATTAAAGGTGTGCGCCACCACGCCCGGTTCTTTTTTAAACTTTTTATTGATGACTTCCATAAACATAGATAGTATACCATGATCTTAATTCCCTCCCACTACCCTCTCTTTTCCCCATCCCAAATCCTCCCTCCACTGAATCCCTTCTTTTAAATTAGTCTCTCTTCTTTTTGATGTCATCATTTTCCCCTCCTATTATGCAGGTCTTGTTGTAGATAGCATCAGCCATTGTGAGGTCAAGAATACCAAGGCCATTTTGTGTTTGGAAGACAGCTTTGTAAGTATTCCTTCCCTTTGTTTGGATCTCACATTATTTCTGCCCCCTTTTCCCTGAGTCTTAGAGGGTGTCATACAGATGTCTCAGAGCTGAGCACATCTCTGTCTCTTCTTCTCTGAACTATGGTGAGTTTTGAGTCACCCCAGTGGTCACCACCATTTGATAAGAGAAGCTTCCTTAACCAAAAGTGAGAGTAGCATTAATATACGGGCATAAATATGTGTTTGGAGGGCAGTTTGGTGGGCATAATATATCCATTTAGACAAACAACAATAGTGGGTTTCACCCCTAGGTCTTATGACCTCCCAAGCCATAGGCTTTTGGCTAGGTTTTCAGTACTAGGCATGAATTCTCTCTTGCAAGGTGGGCCTTAAATCCAATGAGACATACAAAAACATACATGCCACCATTGCCCAGCTGGCATGTTTGGCCTGGCTGTTCAGTCATAAAGCTTTCAGGGTCCACTGCTACTTAAGACCATTGATGATAGATTTCATATTCTTTTCCAAAACCAGCTAAGGAATTGACTATATCGTAATTTATTTTTTTCCCGAGGTCTCACTCTAGCCCAGGCTGACCTGGAATTCACTATGTCATTTCATGCTGGCCTCAAACTCACAGCAATCCTTCTACCTCTTCCTCCCGAGTGCTGAGATTAAAGGTGTGTGCCACCGGGCCTGGCTCTATCTTAATTCTTGCTTAACTTATATACACATATATTTTATATTCATGTCTAAATACATATTGTATTTATTATAGAAGATAAGTTGTAAATTATAGGAAAATCTGAAGCATACAGGAAAACACAAACATCTCCATAATCCCCCATAATTGGGGTCTTTCACTGCTAATAGAATTTATACTTTCAGCCTTTGGAGACTGTTTTAGTCACTTTTCTGAGTGCTGTGACAGAGTACTCAGCAAAAGCTAAAAGCAACTTATGGAAGAAAAGAAAGGATTACTTGGCTCACAGTTCTAGCCCACTACCAGTCTCTTATGTGTCGATAGCACTAGCAACTTCCCAAGTTCTGCAGCCTTCCAAACAAAATTGTGAACATCTAGACCGCTCCATTACAAAAAGAAAAAAGCTGGGCATGGTGGCACACACCTTTAATCCCAGCACTCTGGAGGCAGAGGTGGGAGGATTGTTGTGAGTTCAAAGCCAGCCTGGGACTGTTAGAGTGATGTTCAGGTCTGCCTGGGCTAGTGAGACCCTACCTAGGGAAAAAAAAATGTAGGAGCTAGAGAAATAGCTCAGCAGTTAAAAGCACTACTTGCTTGTTTGTGAAGTCTGTAGGCCCAGGTTTGATTCCCTAGTACCTATGTAAAGCCAGATGCACACATAAAAAATGTAAAATCAATATCCTAGAAAAGAACAAAGTTGGGGCTGGAGAGATGGCTTAGTGGTTAAAGGCACTTGCCTGCAAAGCCAAAGGACCCAGGGTTGATTACCCAGAACCCAAGTAAGCCAGATGTATAAGGAGTGCACACATCTGGAGTTCTTTGCAGTGGCTAGAGACCCTGGCACGCCCTTTCTCTCTTGCTCGTGCTCTCTCTCTCTGCCTATTTCTCTCTCTCTCTCTCTCTCTCAAATAAATAAATTAATTAAAAAATTTTTTAATTAAAGAACAAAGTTCTGTAAATGTTATGGTACCATATCCATTTATGTGTGTGTGGTGCACGTATACAGGCACAAATATGTGTGGGTGCAGAGGCTGGTGTGTGTGTGTGTGTGTGTGTGTGTGTGTGTGTGGAGACCAGAGGTTAGCCTTAGTGTCTTCCTCAGTCTTTCCACTTGATTTACTGAGGCATAATCTCTCAGTCTAGCTTGCCAGTTATCTGCACTATTATTATTAGTTCCTCAGTTACCATCAAGAAAGGACACATCCTAGAGAAACCTCATTGTGCACAGCTCTGACCAAGCAGTCGTTACCTTCATAGATGCATGATACAGTGCCACCCTCCTCTATAACACCAGAGGATACATGTCATCTTTTTTTTTTTTTTTTTTTTTTTGAGAGAGATACAGAGAGAGGGAGAGGAAGACAGATAGAGAATGGGCGCACCAGCAACCTCTCAGCTGCTGTGAATGAACTCCAGATGTGTGCGCCCCCTTGTGGGCAAGTGTGGCATTGCGCCCTTGCGTCACTTTGCATCTGGCTAAATGTGGGACCTGGAGATTGAGACGGGCATTCTTAGGCTTAGCAGGCAGGCACCTTAACTGCTAAGCCATCTCTCCAGCCCTCATGTTATCTTTTTTGAAATGTTTATTTGCGTGTGTGTGTGTGAGTGTGTGCGCGTGCGCACACGTGAGTGCATGCATGCCAGTATCTCTTGCAGTTGGACATCAGATACATGTACCACTTTTTTCATGGGTACTGGGGAATTGCACCTGGGCTGGCAGGCTTTGCAAACAGGTTAACCACTGAGAAATTTCCCTAGCCCAGAGGATACATTTTTGTTATTGTTGTTTTTATTGTTTTCAGGTAGGGTCTCACTCTAGCCCAGACTGTCCTGGAACTCACTCTGTAGTTCCAGGCTGGCTTCAAACTCAGTCATCCACCTACCTCTGCCTCCCGAATTCTGGGATTAAAGACAGGTGCCACCTTGACCAGCCCAGAGGATACCTTTTAAAAGGTATTATTTGAGGCTCTTTTCTTCTTTTTGAGCAGAGGACCCAAAAAATGATGTGACATAGCTTGGTAAAGAACTTATTCCAACTTTTTTTTTTTTTTTTTTTTTGTTTTTCGAGGTAGGGTCTCATTCTGGCCCACGCTGACCTGGAATTCTTTATGTAGTCTCAGGCTGGCCTCAAACTCATGGCGATCCTTCCTACCTCTGCCTCCCAAGTGCTGAGATTAAAGGTATGCACCACCACACCTGGTTTTATTCCAACTTTCTATTTCAACACCACTCTATGTTTTAAATGGCTGAATTGTACTTTGTCATATGGATGTTTTCCATTTGGTTTATTTAATCCTTCATGTGGGTGTTCATGTCATGTCAAATCTTTGATTATATAATCAACCATGAGGGTAGATTAACTCTTTCATGTATCCAAATCTTACAGCTTCCATATTATTTCCCTCGGGATAAGTTCTCAGAACGAGGATGGCACTGAACAGAGTTGCCATGGTTGGTTGAATTAGGCGCCTCAAGCTGGGTTTGGAATGATGATGGCTCACTTAAGAGGAGATCAGTGTGATCAGTATTTCCAGCTGGATTCTCGGCCATTCTAGCAGCATTCTAGCAGCATTCTGGTAGCATTCTGGTAGCATTCTAGACGCAGCAGCTGGTTTGTCCCTGCCAGCCAGTGGCCTTGGAGTCTCACAGTCTGTTTGATGCTCTCATCCAGAGGCAGATCTTCCTGTGGCCCTCTGAACTCTAGTGCCGATAGCTCCATGGCAGAACCCACTCAGAGTCCTGGGAATCTGCTCAGTGGGACAAGGAGAAAGAAGAAATTGCCTGTGGAAGTCAGTGACTTGAATAAAGAAGTCAAAGAGGAGCTGAAGAAATGGCTTAGTGGTTAGGGCGTTTGCCTGCAAAGCCAAAAAGGATCCCACTTTGATTCTCCAGGACCCATGTAAGCCAGATGCACAAGGTGGTGCATGCATCTGGAGTTCATTTGCAGTGGCTGGAGGCCCTGGCACACCCATACTCTTCCTCTTCTCTCTCTCTGCTTCTTTCTCTCTCTTTCAAATAAATATATATATTTTAAAAGATTTCATTAAAAAAAAGAAGTCAGGGCCTGGAGAGATGGCTTAGTAGTTAAGCACTTGCCTGTGAAGCCTAAGGACCCCAATTCTAGTCTCCATTCCCCAGGACCCACATAAGCCAGAAGCACAAGGGGGCACATGCATCTGGAGTTCGCTTGTAGTGGCTGGAGGCCCTGGCATTCCCATTCTCTATCTGCCTCTTTCTCTCTGTCTGTTGCTCTCAAATAAATAAATAAAATAACCAAAAAAATTTTTTAAAAAGAAGTCAAACAGGTAACTATACTGCACTGTATATTGAAAATGTGCAGAGCATAGATGTTAAGTGCTTTTTCTAGACACATACACAAAAGAGGTAATTGTCGAAGGTGGGGGAAACGTTAATTTGCATTCACCTACACTGATTATTTCACTATGTATACGAGTATCAAAATATGTTGTAGCGTCAGGTGTGGTGACTTATGCCTGGGATCCCAACACTGGGGAGACTGAGGCAGGAGAATCTCAAGTCTGAAGTCAGCTTGGGCTACTTAGCAAGACCTTTTCTCAAAAATTCAGAATCAAAGAAAACACACAAGCAAAAACAACACCACGCGAAACATGTTGTAGCTTTAAGCCTATCCAACTAGCTAGATAAATAAATGAGTCAAGGATATATCTGTTTAGCTGACTTAAACATACAAAACATACACGGTAAGAGAAGCTCCAGCTTCTGTTAGCTGGACCTCCCTGGGGCATGTTTTTTTTTTTTTTTGTTTTTTGTTTTTTTTAGTTTTTCAAAGTAGGGTTTCACTCCAGCCAAGGCTGACCTGAAATTCACTATGTCATCTCAGGGTGGCCGCAAATTCAAGGCAATCCTCCTATCTCTGCCTCCCAAGTGCTGGGATTAAAGTTGTGTACCATCATGCCTGGCTATGTTTTTATTTTCTGTTGTCATTGATCTGGGCTGTGTTTCTGTGAACCGTCTCTACAAACAGAATGTGTGTACTCAGGTACACACTTGGCTTCTTATACGTCTCAGAAATATGCCTTGAGTAGGAATTTTAACCTATTTTGTCTCAGTTTCCATTATCTATAAAATGAGGGATAATACCTACTTCCCAAGCCCTTGTAAAGATTACATGAGAAAGTGAAGGGTTTATATTCAGCAAGACTCAGAAAAGTTAGAAAATATTAATCTTCTTTTCCTCTGAATTTGGAAGCAATTCTGGGAGGACTTATAGATTATAAACATGGAGTTTTTCTCAAGTATATCGAATTAGATTGGTGTAAGCATTATTTTTTTTTTTTTTGAGGCAAGGAACAGGGTTTATTTAGTGTATCCCAGGCTCTTCATATAGCTGAAACTGGCCTTGAATTCCTGACCTTCCTGTCTCTACCTCTCAAGTGCTGGGACTACAGGTGTGTGGCACCATGCTAAGCATTCACTAAAATAGGACATGAATACTGCTTGAAAACTGTGAAAATCCAAACAAATACCCTCAGGGCTAGAGAGATGACTTAGTGGTTGAGGTGCTTTGTCTGCCATGCCTAAGGACCAGGTTTAACACCCCAGTACCCACATAAGCCAGATGTACAAGGCGGCATATGTGTTTGGAGTTCATTTGCAGTGGCTAGAGGCCCTTGCATGCCCATTCTCTCTTTCTCTCTCTCTCTCTTTCTGCCTCTTTCTCTCTCAAATAAATACATTAAATTAAATGTTTGTTAAAAATAATAACAAAGAAAGGCAAATAAAGAGGTAAACTTCTCAAGTGATGAGAAATTGTGTCACCTGTCCCATGCAAACATCAGCTTTGTGTGGGCTGGATGCTCAGTGCATGAGTTCCAACCACAGGCTCTGGATGTTGGCCCAATGGTTTGTATCACATACTATTCCTGTTGCATGTTATAAATCAAATCACCATAAAAGCTTCTCCGCTTGTGTTTGGTAAAGACACCCGCAGAGTGGTGCTCTCACTTGCACGAAGAACTACAGCTGTAGAATCTCCTGCGTGTGTTCTCTGATGTGCCAGGAGCCTGTCCTGGTGTGCACAAGCACCCCACCTCATGCCGATCCCGAGACTGAGGTCACTGGATTTTCTCTGCTTGTTTATATCTGACTCAGAGAGATCAAAATCCATAGGAAACTAATCAGTGGGGTGGGGAAGCAGAGTCTCCTTAACAACTGATGCCAGGACAACTGAGTTTCCATGTGGAAAAAAAAAAAAAAAAACTGGGCTGGAGAGATGGCTCAGCAGTTAAGGCGCTTGCCCATAGAGCCTAACAACCTGAGTTCAATTCCCCAGTACCCACATAAAGCCAGGTGCACAAAGTGGCACCTGCTTCTGGAATTCATTTGTAGTGGCTACAGGCCTTGGTGAACTCAGTCTCTCTCTTTCTCCCTCTCTCTCTCTCCAGGAGTGGTGGTGCACACCTTTAATCCCAGCACTAGGAAGGCCAAGGTAAGAGGATCACTGGGAGTTCAAGGCCAGCCTGAGTCTACATAATGAATTCTAGATCAATCTGGGCTAGACCAAGACCCTATCTCGAAAAACCAAACCAACCAACCAACCAAAAACAAACAAACAAAAAAACCCGAGTTCTACCTCTGTTTAATACCCAAACTTTATCTCAAAATGGATCAATGGTAGCCAGGGGTGGTGGGACACACCTTTGATCCCAGCACTTGGGAGGCAGAGGCAGGAGGATCACTGTGAGTTGAGGCCACCCTGAGACTACATAGTGAATTCTAGGTCAGCCTGAGCTAGAGTGAGACCCTACCTCGAAAAACCAAAACAAAACAAAAAAAAATTGATCAATGCTAATGATAACAGCAAAAGCAATCAAACTATTAGTGGCAAACTGGAGTAGATGTCCATGACCTTGGCTCTGCCAGTGGATTTTTAGCTGTGGCACCAAGCAAGGCATGAGCAGCAAAGGAAAAAGAAATTGGTAAATTGAACTTGATGAGAGTTGAGAACATAGGCAAGCTGGGCATGATGGAACATACCTGTAATACCAGTACTTGGAAGGCTGAGGTGGGAGAATTGTCATGGTATCAGTCTGGGTATACCAAGCCAGCTAGGTCTACATAGCAAGACTCTATTTCAAAAATAAAAACCTGGGCTGGAGAGATGGCTTAGTGGTGAAGGTGCTTGCCTGCAAAGCCTAAGAACCCAGGTTCAATTCCCCAGTACCCACTCAAGCCAGATGTACATTGACACATGCATCTGGAGTTTTTTTGCAGTGATTAGAGGCCCTGGAGCACTCATTCTCTCTCTCTCTCTCTCTCTCTCTCTCTCTCTCTCTCTCTTTCTCTCTCTCTCAAATAATAAATAAAGAAATGATTTAAAAATATGAAAAGCTGAGCTGGGTGTGGTGGCACACACCTTTAATCCCAGCACTTGGGAGGATCGCTGTGAGTTCAAGGCCACCCTGAGACTACATAGTGAATTCCAGGTCAGCCTGAGTTAGAATAAGACCCTACCTTGAAAAAAAGAAGAAGAAGAAGAAAAAGGGCTGGAGAAATGGCTTAGCAGTTAAAGTGTTTGCTTGCAAAGCCAAAGGATCCTGGTTCGATTCTCCAGGACCCACGTAAGCCAGATGCACAAAGGGCACATGCATGTGGAGTTCATTTGCAGGGGCTAGAGGCCCTGGCATGCCCATTCTCTCTCTGTCTGCCTCTTTTCTACTCTCTCTCTCTCTCTCTCTCTCTGTGCTTGCAAATAAACAAATAAAAAAAATTTTAAAAAGAAAGAAAAAGCCGGGCGTGGTGGCGCACACCTTTAATCCCAGCACTCGGGAGGCAGATGTAGGAGGATCGCTGAGAGTTCAAGGCCACCCTGAGACTGCATAGTGAATTCCAGGTCAGCCTGAGTTAGAGCAAGACCCTACTTTGAAAAAAAAAAAAAAAGAAGAAGAAGAAAAAGGGCTGGAGAAATGGCTTAGCAGTTAAAGTGTTTGCTTGCAAAGCCAAAGGATCCTGGTTTGATTCTCCAGGACCCACGTAAGCCAGATGCACAAGGGGCACATGCATGTGGAGTTTATTTGCAGGGGCTAGAGGCCCTGGCGTGCCCATTCTCTCTCTGTCTGCCTCTTTTCTACCTCTCTCTCTCTCTCTCTCTGTGCTTGCAAATAAGCAAATAAATTTTTTTTTAAAAAAAGAAAGAAAAATATGAAAAGCCATTAGCAAGAAAATGAAAAGACAATTCACAAATGGGAGGGGGAAATTTGCAAGCCATGGATCTGTGTAATTGGTAAAAGTCTTGTACATAGAATGTACTGGAAAACCTCATCTTGATGCTTCCACTGAAGAGTTTTTTTTTTTTTTTTTTTTTTTTTTTTTTTTTGTTTTGCAAGGTAGGGTCTCACTCTGGTCCAGGCTGACCTGGAATTAACTATGTAGTCTCAGGGTGGCCTCGAACTCTCGGCAATCCTCCTACCTCTGCCTCCCGAGTGCTGGGATTAAAGGCGTGCACCACCACGCCCGGCTCAACTGAAGAGTTTTGAGTTGTGATGATTCAAAAGATGTATGCGTTGAGAAGAACTGTTGTTCAAGTTTTGAATTTTGACCTTTTCCTGAGCAAGTAATATGTAGTGTGTATAATAGTCTCTCAGTGCTGGGCAGCAGAACAAGCCATGTCTCCTCAGAAAGATGAGTACAAAGGCAAACATTCAACATTTCCTTATATAGCAAGCTAGAGGTATTCAATGCACTTTCTAATTGTGGGTGTATGTATGTATGTATGTGTGAGGGCACACATGTGAAGTGGTGCACATGTAGAAGTCAGAGGACAAGCTTGGGCAGCAGTCCATACCTTTCAGTGTTGTTCAGTGTTGTGAGCACCAAGCTAGCTGCCTTGCAAGCTGTCAGAGTTGTCCTGTTTCTGCCTTCTGTCTCACCATAAGGCAGCTGGGATCACAGATTCCAGCTACTGGCTCTGGCAATAAGAGAAAGACACCCAGGGCTGGAGAGATGGCTTAACGGTTAAGGTGCCTGCCTGCTAAGCCTAAGAACGCTGGTTCCAATCTCCAGTGGTTCCAATCTCAAGGTCCCACGTTTAGCCAGAAGAAAAGTGACGCAAGGGTGCAATGCCACACTTGCCCACAAGGGGGCGCACACATCTGGATTTCGTTCACAGCAGCTGAGAGACTGCTGGTGCACCCATTCTCTATCTCTCTGTCTCTGTCTGTCTCTCCCTCTCTCTCTCTGTCTCTCTGTGTCTCCAAAAATAAAACAAACAAACAAACAAACAAACAAATAAATAAATAAAAAAGAAGGCCACCCAATGTTCTCTTCTGGTCCATGCTTGCGTGTACATGGGGCATGTGATCTGTACACACATGCATACAGCACACAGCACACACACTACATGCATACTCTCCACATACACAAAAGATACTGATACATGCTACAATGTGGATAAATCTGAAAACATTCCACTAAGTAAAACAAAAACAAACAAAAAATTGCACAATGTGGGGCTGGAAAGATGGCTTAGCAGTTAAGATGCTTGCCTGCGAAGCCTAAGGATCCAAGTTCGATTCTCCAGGTCCCATGTAAGCCAGATGCACAATGCAATGCATGTATCTGGAGTTCGTTCACATAGCCAGGGGCCCTGGCATGCCCATTCTCTCTCTGTCTCTAATAAGTAAGTAAATTTTTAAAAAAGGTCTACATAGCAAGATTCTATTTTAAAAATAAAAAGATGGGCTGGAGAGATGGCTTAGTGGTTAAGGCACTTGCCTGCAAAGCCTAAGGACCCAGACTCGATTCCCTAGTACCCACTTAAGCCAGATGTACATAGTGACACATGCATCTGGAGTTTATTTGCAGTGGCTAGAGGCCCTGGCGCACCCATTCTCTCTCTCTCTCTTTCTCTCCTTCTCTCTATCTCAAATAAATAAATAGGAAAAAAGAAAAAGTAAAAGAAAAAAAAGAAAGGAAAAAGAAAAATGGCAAGGCTGTTAGGGTGCAAACCCTGCTGGCTGGTATTCCCAATAATGCAGACTTTCTGGTTGGCCTCATCCACATCTCTTATTCCTTTCATGATACATTAATCCCAAGTACCAGACTGGGACCGACCTGATGTGGTCTTATTTTGCTACATTAACCCAGTGATTTGAAGGAGTTCCAAAACATTGACCAGGACAGGTGCAGGGCAAGTCTGAGACCTCTCCCTGTCCTCTAGTTCCATCTCTCTCTCTCTCTCTCACTCACCTCATGCCCCTTGCATAGCTCAGCCCTGGAAGAGGAGAGAGCACTATTTTAAAGTGAAAAACTCAGAAGCACTAAGTATATTTAACGACACTACAGCCACCGCGCCTATCTGGTTCCAAACCATTTCCACCAGTCCAAAGCAGATCTCCCACCATCCCACTTGTGCTGGGTCCAAGCGGAAGTGTCTGTGGTGGTCACCTCTGAGAGGATGTGTCCCCGCACTCTCCTCTCTCCGAATCCCAGTATCCTGCCAGTGGAGTTCATAATTCCCATGTACTCAGCAGTCTAAGGCTGAGCAAGCCATGGAAAAAAATAAAGGACTTCCACCAAGTGCCACATCCTTAGTGACTTCACACCAAGGCCAGCCAAGCACCGAGTGGGAGCGATTTCTCACGTAGCAGAGGCTGAGCTGGAAAGAGTTTGAGAAAATATAGGGTCATGTGTTTTTTATTGAAAAGCCTATTAGCTAGGCAGCATTACTTCACACTGGGTACAGATCCCTAGACTAGGCACTGTGGGTGAGCAGGGACTGGGGCCATTGATACCCATGTGGGGTCGCAATTTTCTCTGAACTGAAACACCCTATCCCGGAGAGAGAGAGGCGCCATAGGAAGTTCCAAATCAAAAACATAGGCTCTTAACACTCTGGCGGATCCTTGTGGATGGGAAGCTCCTTAAGACTCGGGAAGTAAACCACTTACAAGCCCCCGGAAGTTCTTAAAATTCACAAGATTTGGGCTGGACAGATGGCTTAGTGGTTTAGGCACTTGCCTGCAAAGCCAAGGGAGCAGGTTCAATTCCCCAGTATCCATGTAAGCCAGATGTACAAGGTGGTGCATATGTCTGGAGTTCCTTTGTAGTAGCTAAAGGGCCTGGCCTACCTATTCTCTTTCTACCTGCCTCTTTCTCTCTCTCTCTCTCTTTCCCTTTCTCTCTCAAATAAATTAATTAATTAAATTAAATAAAAAAGAAGTTTTAAAAAATGCTCAGGATTCACAAGGCCCCTCTCAAGGGTAGCAGGAATAAAATGCTTTCCGAGTAGAGACTCCCCTACTGGCTGAGCTCCCTGCAGATGATGTAGAGAGCTCCAGAGATGTTGTTGCCCTGAGTTTCCATCTACATGGTGGACAGAGGGGCTTTTTGGTGATGCAGCTGCCTGCGAGTCATCCGTGCCCTCACCCATGTTCCTCCCATAATAACTTCAATAACGTACACATTCACTAAGTTATACCTGGTTGGAATCATTTCTTTGATCTGTTGTCTGTGCCCTATCTGGGGTTGAATAAATGTTTATTTAGGTCTCTCCAGGAAAAGTTAACACGACTTATTCCTCTCTTGAGTCAGCAGACTTCTTATACCCCCTCTGGTAGTGTCAATGTAACCATGACCTCCTCAGGGCTCTCTCAGCTGTCTCCCAAAGTCACAGGGCACCCAGTAGGCTGTATTAGAACTCTCTTTGCATTCACAGGCAGGGAGTCTGATTCTGGACTCAAAGGACCACTCCCTCAGATGAGTGAAAAACTCAGCACTTAGTCTATTTACAACCCACTGCAACCACTGCCTCTCTCTGGTTCTAAACCATTCCCATCAGTCCCAAGCAGATCTCCTTAGCTCCCCTCTATGACTAGGAAGTTAGTCTCAGCAGGGAAAAGATGGTTTTCTGGATGGCACCTGTTATGCTCAATGCCCTGGGCTGAGATTAGGCTAAGGCAAGAGAGAGGCATCAATTAAAAGAAGTAATTGCAAGATCCTAAAAGTGACTGCTTTCTTAAATCTTATGCCTGAGTTGCTTTTTTCTTCGCCTCCTCTAAATTCTGCCCCTTTGATCCTCCCCCCACAAGGGCTCAGAAGTCGGCTGCTACCAATTAGGCACTTATTTCAGAGTTGACCGACTTCCGCTAATTTAATCCAGAGGTTGATGACTAACACCAGAAGTTCTATTTATTCATTTACTGAGAAACGTGGCTGCATTTTGGCCATTAAGTCCCTGGTCACTACTGCTTAGTATGTTCTGTCCACACAAAGCTCCCTGGGAGCCAGGTCATGGTCAGTGAGTGGCTGATGAATCAGGGGATTCAAATGAGTTGGGATTTAAACATTTAATCTCAGCTGGGTGTGGTGGCTCACACCTTTAATCCCAGCACTAGGGAGGCAGAGGTAGGAGGATTGCCAACAGTCTGAGGCCTCCCTGAGACAACATAGCGAATTCCAGGTCAACCTGAGCTAGAGTGAGACCCTACCTTGAAACCCAAAAAAAAAAAAAAAAAAAAAAAGAATCTCTATAGTAAGGATTTCACAATGGGCCCTCCAGGCCCTTGGGCCAGGTCCCTTTCTCTCCTGTCAACACTGACAGATTGCCATAACTGGCCTCTGACCAGCTCCACTATGACAAGCACAAGGTCACTTTAGATGTGGTAACTTTCATTTGGTTTTGCAGCCAAGTCTTTTGGGCGAAAGCCATTCTGTCTCCTTTGGATGACTGCATATGCCTGCTTCAATTTCATTTTACATTGATCTGGAAACTTCCCTTCCTCGAACAGTAATCAGTTCCATTACTTCCAAGGCAATACCACACTAATGGCTCCCTGGCATCTATCCACGGGGTGCTGGGTAGACAGGGCAGCAGAAATGAAGGCCTTGAAGGTCATGTTCAAGAGCTTGTCTTCTGTCTCACTGGCAAGGGGGCACTATTAAAGAATTGTGATCAGGGCTGGAGAGATGGCTTAGCACTTAAGATGCCTGCCTGCCAAGCCTAAGAATGCCTGTTCAAATCTCCAGATCCCACGTTTAGCCAAATGCAAAAGTGATGCAAGCGCACAGTGTTGCACATGTACACAAAAGGGGGTTCACACATCTGGAGTTCGTTCACAGTGGCTGAAAGACCGCTGGTGTGCCCATTCTTTCTGTCTCTCTGTCTCTCTCAAATTAAAAAAAAAAAAAAAGGAACTGTGATCAAGAGGATGTCACATTTTGCTTGCATGTGCATAGTATGCATGGTGTGATGTGTGTTTGTGGTGGCATGTGTGTGGCATGGTATGTGTGGAATGTGCTCACCTGTGGCAGCAGGCAGAAAACATCAGGTGTCCCCCCTCCATCATTCACCTGCCTGTTTTTCCCTGGGATGAGTCCTTTGCTGATTCCAGAGCTGGCTGCTTTTCTATGAGCCCTGGTGATCATCTGGTCTCAGTTCTTCTTCAGACTAGAGTTGCAGAGGTGCATGGCCACATCCAGCTGCTTACATGTGTGGCTGGTGGAATCAGACTCAGGCTGTTCTAGGCTCCCTCAGGCCCACGTCATGGTTTTCATAAAACCACATTGTTGATGGCATAGTGAATGGCTTAGGGGATGAGGCAGAATGATTTTAACTTGCATCTGAAAATTCATTGACACATCTGTCATCAAGAGGCAGAGTCTATTTTTCTTCCCTTTGGCAGCCATGCTACGAGAATTCCAGCCACATGGAGAGATTCCATGAAGTATTCTGGCTGAGTGCCACCAGGTCCTATCCAACAGCCAGTTTTACGTGGGAGTAAGGAAGTCTCAGAGACAGTGCCAGCCGAGGCCAGCGTCTGACGGCAATTGCTTGAGAGAGGCTACTGAGAACCACTTCATTGATCCCAGCTGTTGTGGGTTGGACTATGTTCCCACTAAAAGATATGTTGATGGCCTAACCCCCAGGGCCAAGAATGCACCGTGATTTGGAAACTGTGTCCTCACGGAAGCAGCTGAGCTCAGACGAGGTCCTTTGGGTGAGTCTTATAACAAAGGGAAATTAGGACATAGCGACAGACAGACCCTGAGGAAGGACAGTGACACTGAAGACACACAGGGAGAATGTCATGAAAAGACAGAGAATGGAGCCAGGCATGGTGACGCACACCTTTAATCCCAGCACTCGGGAGGCAGAGGTAGGAGGATCGTCGTGTGTTCAAGGCCATGCTGAGACTGCATAGTTAATTCAAGGTTAGCCTGGGCCAGAGTGAGACCCTTATCTTGAAAAACAAAACAAAACAAAGATAGAGAATGGGTAAAAGCTACCAAGGAATGTAAAAGGAAGGCAACCCCACAGGTTTCAGGGGGAGCATGGCACTACCGCTATCTTCATGTTAGACCTTCAACCCCTAAAGCTGTGGGACAATTTCTGGGTTTAAGGTCATCCACTTTGTAGAACTTTATTACAGCAGACCTGGCAAATTACTACATCAGTAAACGTTCAGAACTGTGAAAAGCAATAGTAAGAGATTGTGTACCACTACTAACTAGGAGGCATTTAATTTGTCTGTATGGAAAATCAGAGCCGAGCTTTATACAGTAAGAAGGTGTGTCTGAGCTGATGGTGTACACCTTTAATCCCAGCACTCGGGAGGCAGAGGTAGAAGAATCATTGTGAGTTTGAGACCAACCTGAGACTACAGAGTGAATTCCAGGTTAGCCCCGGCTAGAGTAAGACCAAAAGAAAGTGTGCCTGAAGCTAACCTGAACCATGTGGCTTTGCCTTTAGGACCCAAGGGCAGGGAAAAATTGGAAAGCCCTAGAAACTATCAACAGGATCATTAAGGGGTTCTGTCAGTGAAGGGTTAATGGCAGATAGATGGTGGAGAAAAGGAGATCTTAATTATGTTGAAGTGAAGCTTAGCAACACTGCTACATGTATGTGGAAACATGGAAAACTGATGATGTATGTAAGGATGACTTAGGACTGGGGATATACCTCAGTTGATAGGTGCTTGCCTAGCATGCTTGAGACCCTGGGTTCAATCCCTAGCACCACATAAACTTGGCATGGTGGCACATGTCTGTAATTCCAGCACATGAGAGGTGGTGATGGGGGAACGGAAGTCCAAGGTCCTCAGCTGCTTAGCAAGTTACAAAGTCAGCCTGGGATACAAAGAGAATCAAAGATTTATTAGTCCAGCCCCAGTGAGTGTTCATAGCGAGCTCATTCTCTCCACTTCCCTCTTGCTGCTAAGTGGAGATGCGATGTCCCACTGTGTGCTTTTGCCATGCGTGCCTCGCCATGATGAAACTTCCCTTCAAAATTGTAAGCTGAAATAAACCCTTTTATTCCACAAACTGCTTCTGGTTGGGAGTTTGGTCCAAGAAACATGAAGCTAACTGTAATACTAAATGAAATACTTTCCTATACAGCTGTGTTTAAACAGAGAATCCCTTTAGTTGAGCTTTCTTCTTTCAAATGGATTTAGATTTTCACAAGATGGAGCATCTGATTGGTGGCGTTTTGCTCTCAGCACATCTTTCCTCCTGTCTCAATACAATGCACGGTTTTCTTTAATGCCTCGGTTCTCTTTAACAATTACAGTTGCTTTCTCAGAACAAGCTTAATGTTATTCTGTCTTGAGATTTCCTCCACTAAACAAATTAGTCCATTCTGTTTTAATTCAGCCTCATTCAAGTACTCAGGGCATGGGAAAAATGCAGCCTAGTTTCTTTGCTAGGATATAACATGAACTGCCTCCAGCCCAGTTCCTGATTAGAGTCCTTGTTCCTCTCTGAAACTTTATGAGCTAGACCTCCATTGTCTGCATTTCTCTTGGCATTCTGGCCTTCCAAACTCCTCCTAGAATGGTCCATTAAGCTTTGCTGACAGAATTCTAGTGCTTCCCTAGCCCAAAGTTTCAAATGCTTCCATGCTCTTGCCACAAACCAGTTCCAAAAGCCTACAAGCCACATGATCAGGCTGATCACAGAATAGCCCCACTTCTTGGTACCAATTTTCTGTTTTAGTTGATGTTTGCTGTTGCAAGCAAAAGACATGTACAACTTAAGGAGGAAAGATTACTTTCAGCTTAGAGTTTGAGGAAGTACAGGAAAACAGAGCAGCACGAGCATGAACTAGCTGGTCCCACTGCATCCAAAATCAGGAAACAGAGAGACATGAGTGCTGGTCCTCAGCCAGGTTCTCTACTGATGCTCAGTTACTTTCTGGTGAATCGATCCAGGCCACAGGAGGATCCATTGCCAGGTGATCTGGAAAAGAGTTCTACTAAGTCTCAGCTAGGGTCAACTGCAAGACACATGAGGAAAGAAAGACTTTGAACTGAAAAAAAATTTTTAAAGAAAGACTTTGAACTGGAAAGACTTTGATGCCAACACCAGCCAACACCTGACTACAAGCCCTTAAAAAACAGCAGGAATTTACTGAGCTGGGTCAAAACAACTCTTCCCAGAACGCTGGGAGATAATGATAAGTGATCACTATTGTATTAAGCCCCCAAGTTTGGGTATTTCAGGTTATTCACTATTCACCTTATTCCCTATTATAATATATTCATCCCAAGTCTTTGTTTTATTTTGAGCTGATGTCTCATATAACTCAGGCTGGCTTCAAGCTCATGATGAGGCCAAGGATGACTTTGAACTTCTGCTCTTCCTGCTGCTACTTCCTGAGTGCTAGGATTACAGGCATACTCAATTGATTCGGTGCTGGGGGGACTGAATACAGGGCTTCATGCATGGCAAGCAAGCACCCTACCAAATGCACTACATCCCCAGCCTCATACCAAATCTTTACTGAATTTCCATGTGCCATGATATGCAAGTGATTTACTGTCACTGCCTCATGTAATCTCTACAGCAACCTTATGAGACAGATCTGTTCATAGACTGTTCCCATGTGACAGATGAGGAAACTGGGACTTGGTAAGATCAGGGGATTTGCTTAGGATCCTGTAGTTACTGAGGCTAGGTATGTGGTGCATATGTCAGCAATGCAGCCTGTTTGCAGACCATTGCAAAGCAAGCACTGAGACAAGAGAAGAAGAGGCGATGGACAACAAGGAAGCAGGGTGCCAAGGAGAAACAAGGTGTGCTCAGCAGTGGCACAGGAGGACTGACAGCCCTGCTGACCCTGTTTGTTGTAAGGGATGGGACAGAGGAAGAAGCTGAAGAGAACTTGTGGCTCAAGCTTTCAACTCCCAGGTAGATAAATGACCAGTGAAACGCCAGCAGGTCTTTAAACCAGTGAGAGAAAATATCAGACAACAGCTCATTTCTGCAGAAGTAAATGAATGGTCCCATGTGACAGGATTCACTTGGAAGCCCCAGTTAAGCACAAGGAGAAAACAGAAAGGAGAGCGAGATGCATGGAAACCACCTCACAAACATCTCCGCCCCTTGACCTTGGTACAGACAGCCCATGTGTCCTTCGTGTCCTATGCCACCCAAACTCACTCCCATGAGTGACTCCCAGGTCTAGAGAGTCCTGTGTGCATCAGGACAGAGTCCAATCTCTCTTGTGTACATTAAAACCAGAGTTCAAACTCCCTTTTGAGAGCAGGCGGCCTCTTTATCTGTATCTGAGACTCTCACCCACTTCCTCCCTTGTACTGCCCTGCAGACAATTCCTCTAGGGTTCTAAAGCCTTCTCATCCCGACCTTAACCCCTTTTCTCTCGGACAGCGTCCCTCCTTTTCTCCTGTGCCCAACACCTTTGACTGGCCTCCAACTCAGACTCCAGGGCTGGACTTTGCTGCCACTTCCCTCTTTTGTCCCTCTTTCCACATCCTGGGTCCCCTCACCTATCTAGCTTGCCTCTCAGAATGGACAGAAGTGCATGTCCCCGTCTCATGGGCACCATGCACGGGCGGGGTGCTTTCATTATGCAGCCCGTCCTGTACTTATGCCCTTAGAGCCACAGGGGATGTTTCAAGGCCAGCCTGACTGGACTTTTAATTCCAGCAACTTCACATTTACTGTAATGCTTATTAGCAAACACATACAGGACTTGCCCATCAACCCTATGGTTTCACAAATACTGTTGCTTAGGAGGAAGCAAAACTAGGGTGTAATGCTAATTAGCTAATTGCGAGGGTAGCAAGGAGATAGAGAAAACATTCTGCTTGTTTTTTCCATACTGATTATCTTATCTGGAGCCCTATGCATGCTAAGCAACTGCTCTACCACACAATTCAACTACATCTCCTGCAACATTTTGGTTTTATTTGTGTGTGTGTGTGTGTGTGTGTGTGTGTGTGTGTATGGCACATCAGGTCCTCTTGCTGTTGTAAATGAGTTCCAGATTCTTGTATCACTTTTTTTTAAGATTTTATTTTTATTTATTTATTTATTAGAGACAGAGAGAGGGAAAGAGAGAGAGGGAGAATGAGAATGGGCATGCCAGGGCCTCTAACCATTGCAAACGAACTCCAGACACATGTGCCCCCTTGTGCATCTGGCTTACGTGGGACCTGGAGAATCGAACCAGGGTGCTTAGGCATCACAGGCATGTGCCTTAACCACTAAGCCATCTCTCCAGCCCTTGTATCACTTTTTGCATCCAGTTTATGGGATTTAAACCTGGGCTGGCAGGCTGTGCAAATATGGGCCCTTAGACTCTGAACCATCTTCCCAGCTTCTCCCTATCCCCCAGCAACATTTTATTTTTTTATATTTTATATTTATTTATATATATTTTTTTAGGTAGGGTTTCACTCTAGCTCAGGCTGACCTGGAATTCACTATGTAGTCTCAGGCTGGCCTTGAACTTACAGTGATCCTCCTACTTCTGCCTTCCGAGTGCTGGGATTAAAGGTGTGCACCACCATGCCAGGCCCCCACCAACATTTTAAAAGAGAGATGCTAACACTCGAGTTCTGGGAAAATCTCATTTAATTTTTTCAGCAACAATGTGTAATAGAAATATTGTTTTGAGGGCTGTAAAGATGGTTAAGTAGTTAAAGGCACTTACTTGCAAAGTCTGCTGGCCCAGGTTTGATTGCTCAGTACCCACATAGAGCCAGATGCACAGAATAATACACACATCTGGAGTTCGTTTGAAGGGGCAAGAGGCCCTGGCACATCCGTATTTTCTCTCTTGCCTCTGTCTCTCTCTTTCAAATAAATAAAAATATTTTGGGGCTGGAGAGATGGTTTAGTGGTTATGATGCTTGCCTGCGAAGCCTAAGGAGCCAGGTTCAATTCTCCAGGTTCCCACATAAGCCAGATGCACAAGGGGGCACATGCATCTGGAGTTCATTTGCAGTGGCTAGAGGCCATGCATGCCCATTCTCTCTCTGTCTCCCACTCTCTCTGTCTCAAATAAAAATACATAAATTAATTAAAAAATATTTTCAAAGCTGGGCGTGGTGGTGCACTCCTTTAATCCCAGCACTTGGAAGGCAGAGGTAGGAGGATCACCATGAGTTTGAGGCCACCCTGAGACTATATAGTGAATTCCAGATCAGCCTGAGCTACAGTGAGAACCTACCTTGAAAAACCGAAAAAAAAAAAAAAAATTCAAAAGCACATACACAAAAACATCTAAGGCTATAGAGAAAGTGCTTGCCTTATAAGCACATGAACCTTTACCAATACCCATGTAAAAATACTGGGTATGAACTCCACCCTCCGAGTGAAGATATGGATGTGGCCCAGAACCGCCAGGCAGCCACAATGCCGAGAGATGGCAAAAACTCCCAGGCCCTGAGAAACCCCTATGTGTGGGACTAAGGCAGCAGCTGTGGTCAGGAGGAAGCAGGCAGATTTAGGGAGGAGCCTTCAGGAGCTGACTTGGGCAAGGGACCCCACATTCTGAGGCTCACCTCTCCCTGGTTGGCTCAGGGCAGCTTCTGCCTCAGGGCCAGGGTCCCTCCAGTTAGCCAATGATCAGGTGGGTGTTCTGGGGTCCCCCACCTACCTACTCCTCAGTGTTTGTGGAGTCCAGGCACATGCCTGGCTTCATGCCAAGGCCACCTCTGGTGATCCTGCCACATCCAAATAGTGTTCTTTGACCAGTGGCTGGTCCTGTGCCCAAGAGAGCTAAGAGTGGCTGCCTCCGGCCTGGATCTTGCTCCTCCGTAAGGGGCATGGTTGCTTAACAAACACGTTCCGCTTTATTAAATATATAACGCATGCATGGCATGGTAGCACATGCCTGTCATCCCAGCCCTGGGAAAGAAAACTTGGAGAATCTTTGGAGCTGGCTGGTTGGCCAGTCTAACCAATTGGTGAGCTCCATGCCAGTAAGCCAATGAGGGACCCTGTCTCCCCATCCCCACCATAAAAAAAAAAAAAAAGAAGAAGAGGGGGCTGAGAAATGGCTTAGTGGTTAAGACACTTGCCTGCAAAGTCATAGGACCTCAGTTAGATTCCCTAGGACCCATGTAAGCCAGATGCACAAGGTGGCACATGCATCTGGACTTTGTTTGCAGTGGCTGGAGGCCCTGCATGCCCATTCTCTCTCTCTCTCTCTCTGCCTCTCCTTCTCTCTCAAATAAATAAATAAATAAATAAATAAAATAATAAGAAGAAGTAAAGTAAGTAAATCTTAGCCAGGTGTGGTGGCGCCACGCCTTTAATCCCAGCACTCGGGAGGCAGAGGTAGGAGGATCGCTGTGAGTTCGAGGCCACCCTGAGACAACATAGTGAATTCCAGGTCAGCCTGGGCCAGAGTGAGACCCTATCTCGAAAAACCAAAAAAAAAAAAAAAAAAAAAAAATCTTGTTCCTAGTTTTCAAGATCGAACTTTAAGAATCTCAAAAAATGTTTGCCTGAGTTGACACAATTGTGGAGTTTGTTAGTTGGCTTTGCGTTACTACTAACCTCATAAGGAAGAAGCGTTTCCTTAGGTGATAGTTTTGAATTCAAGTCCAAAATCTGGTAGCCTCATTGGTTTGGCCTCTGGTGACCATGACAAACAGCCACAAGTCAGAGCAGAAAGAAAGAGAGAGCGGGTTCCACCACGTTCTCGGAGGCCTGAAGAAAGAGAAGGCCGAGAGAGCCACATTTAGAAGTCTCCACTTTGTCACATGCTGCTTTAGAACTGCTGGGACATGTCCTAAGTGCAGATTTCTGGCTCTCAACCTCGGGAACCACAGGCTCTGGGAAGGGCGCTGGGGCCCAGCATTTCAGCAGGTTCTGCAAACATGAAAGGGCTGCCCGAACTGGCAGCCTCTGGGTCCAGCTGGGGAGAGGGAACAGGGTGTTGTATGAGGAAAAGTCAGGCCCAGGGAGGCACCTGCAGTTTTGAAGGTAGCTCTACCAGTGTGTGTAGTAAAGGGTACATAGGACCCACTAGCCCTTTGTGATATTAACTGATGTCCACTATGGGCATCAGAGGGACTTTGGAGGCCCCTGCACCTTCGGGGAGGGAAGAATAAACAAAACTGAACTGGAAGAGGAAGGAACTGGCTCAGCACCTTGGAGGGAGAAAGCCAGGCCAGCAGGAACTCAGGTGGTCACGAGTGGCCAGCAGAAGAGGTGAGATTTAAATTTTCTTTTATGGGATGGAAGGATGGCTTAGCAGTTAAGGCGTTTGCTTGCAAAGCCAAAGGACCCAGGTTCGATTCCCCAGGACCCATGTTAGCCAGATGCACAAGGGAGCACAAGTGTCTAGAGTTCGTTTGCAGTGGCTGGAGGTCCTGGTGTGCCCATTCTCTCTCTCCTTTTCTCCCTCTTTCTATGTCAAATAAATAAATAAAAATTAAATTTTCTTTTATGATGTTGTCTGCTCTGTGACACTTTCAAGTTTTCAAGAAAGCATGGGTGGTTCAATCTTGGTGCTCTGGAGACTTACAGGAGTGGGCAGAAATGGGAACAAAGATGTTGGCAGCAATCTGACAACCAGGGGTTAGAGGACGGACAGAGCCACAGTCAGAGCAAAAGGCGGCCAGTCACAGCTGAGATGGGCAAGCACTTTGATATCCACAGACACTGAGGAGGGACAACAGGACTTCCTATGGTTTTAGAGAGGGACCATTTTATTTTATTTTATTTACTTTTTATTTATAACTTCCTTAATTGTAGACAATATCCCATGGTACTTCTCTTCCTCCCCCCACTTTCCCCTTTGAAACTCCACTGTCCATCATATCCCCTCCCCCCTCAATCAGTCTCTCTTTTCAGTTTGATGTCATGATCTTTTCCTCCTATTTTGATGGCCTTGTGTAGGTAGTGTCAGGCACTGTAAGGTCATGGATACCCAGGCTATTTTGTATCTGGAGGAGCACATCGTAAGGAGTCCTACCCTTCCTTTGGCTCTTACATTCTTTCCGCCACCTCTTCCACAATGGACCCTGAGCCTTGGAAGGTGTGATAGAGATGTTTCAGTGCTGAGCACTCCTCTGTCACTTCTTCTCAGCACCATGGTACCTTCTGAGGCATTCCAAGGTTGCCACCATCTGAAAAGAGAAGCTTCTCTAACCAAAAGTGAGAGTAGCATTAATATATGGGTATGAACATTAAGAGAAGTGCTTACTGGGCAGTTTGGTGAACATAGTATATACATTTAGCCAGACACCAGCAGACATTACACCCCTAAGGCTCATGATTACCCCTATCTAGGGATTTCAGTATCAGGGATGTGTCCCCTCCCATGGAGCAGGCCTCCAGTCCAATTGGAGAGCAGTTGGTTTCCCCATAACAGACATGCCACTATTGCACCCGTTGGCTCATTTGTCCTGGCTGGCCAAATTTAAAGCTTGCAGTGTTCACTGTTGAATACCTTCACTGGTGTTTTCTCTCTCCCATTGAACTGCATGCAGCATAGCTTTTTCTAGCTTTCTGTCAGCTGGTCCACATGGAAGAGGCTTTCAGCTCAGCTCCATCAGGATTTCTCAGTGACCTTGCAGCCCAAGTGTGTGGAGTCTTCAGCAACAGGGTCATACCATCTATTCCTGGTGGGAAATCAAGGGCCTCGGCAATGGCCTATAATGTTTTGGGGTATCCTGGCCAACAACTCACTGGAAGGTATCCCATCCTTGGAACCTTTTCTAGCCAATCTATGGCTTCTTCCATTGTCCAGAAAAGTAGGTTTCCAGATGACTTATTTATATCCTCTTAGATTTTGATTAGCCTCCCTCCACCTTTCCTTTGCTAAATCTCTTCCCCTGACCTCACTTAGGCCTTTTCTTACCATCTATTCCTGGTGGGAAACCAAGGGCCTCGGCAAGAGGGACCATTTTAAAGGGAACATCTGGGGAGTGTGGCAACATCTGGGGGTGTGGAAATGCATGAGCAGTCACACATCCCCTCACCGCTCTCTCTCTTCCTCTGAATTTTTAGAACAAAAGTTGTACCTAGAAAAATGGAAATAAAGAATAAAACAAGGGGTTGGGGAGATGGCTTTGTGGTAAGACACTTGCCTGCAAAGCCAAAGGACTCAGGTTCCATTCCACAGTACCCACATAAGCCAGATGCACAAAGTGGTGCATGCAATCTGGAGTTCATTTGCAGTGGCCAGAGACCATGCACCCATTTTCTCTCTTTCTTTGTCTCTTTCTCGCTCAAATAAATAAATAAATAACATTTTTAAAAATAGGGTAGAGAGATGCCTTAGTAGTTAAGATGCTTGCCTGTGAAGCCTAAGGATCCAGGTTTGATTCCCCAGTACCCACATAAGCCAGATGCACAAGGTGGTGCAGTGTCTGGAGTTTATTTGCAGTGGCTAGAGGACCTGGTGCACCCATTCTCTCTACCTGCTTCTTTCTTTCTCTCTCTCAAATAAATATTTAAAAGAAAAGAAAATAAAGCTTGCCAGAAAAGATTCTTACTATGTGTGCGCTGAGATTACAGGTGCACATCACAGCCTCTGGATAAAGATTAATTCTTTTTAAAAATATATAATTAATTAATTTATTTATTTAAGAGAAAGAGGCAGAAAGAGAGAAAGAGAATGAGTGCACCAGGGCCTCTAGCCCCTGCAAACGAATTCCAGACGCATGAGCTCCCTTGTGCATCTGGTTTAAGTGGGTCCTGGAGAATCAAACTGGGAACCTTCGGCTTTGCAGGCAAAGGCCTTATCTGCTAAGCCATCTCTCCAGCCCTAAAGATTAATTCTTGCCTGGAGCTAGAACCATGCCCTCAGTGGGAAGATGTGGTCACCGAAAAAAAAACTAGGGCTCCAGGATCCTGAGTGCATGCTATCTGGAGTTGAGGACTTTAGCCGGTTGGAAAAACATGATCACACATCAGGTTTCTCCTCTGGTGACCTTTCCAGCTATCTACTTATCACCAAGGCTCTGCTTGACTCACCAAGGAGTTTGAACTTCAGCATCCTGAAAGGAGGAGCACGTTTGGGTCTGGATTGTTGAAGAGGTAAACTGAGGCACAACAAAATGTTAACATTCACTTGAGCAAATAAACCCTTCAGGAACCAGGACACTCCAAACTAGGAGTGATTGGGATGTTCTATGAAAGGAATAGGCGGGGAAGGCTTTGTAGAAAGCATAGTAAAGATAGAAAGGAAACATTTCACTGGACATCGATGTAAAGCAAGGACACATTTCATTGGTTACAGCGTTACAGTTGCCTAATTGGTCTATCCCACCAGAAAGTCTTAGTCGTGGGACTGGGGAGATGGCTTAGCGGTTAAGGTGCTTGCATGCAAAGCCAAAGGACCTCGGATCGATTCCCCAGTAGCCATGTAAAGCCAGATGTAAAAGTGTCTGGAGTTCATTTGCAGTGACTAGAGGCCCTGGTGCACCCATTCTTTCTCTATCTGCCTCCTTCTCTTTCAAATAAATAAATCAATAAGCTGGGCATGACTTTAATCCCAGCACTGGGAAGATTGCTCAGTGGTTAAAGGCATTTTCTTTCTTTTTCTTTTTCTTCTCTTTCAAGGTAGGGTCTCGCTTTAGCCCAGGCTGCCCTGGAATTCACTCTATAGTCTCAGGATGGTCTCGCATTCAAGGCAATCCTCCTACCTCTGCCTCCCAAGTGCTGGGATTAAAGATGTGCACCACCACACCCAGTCAAAAAGCATTTTCTTACAAAGCCTGCCAGCCTGGATTTGATTCCCCAGGACCCATGTAAAGCCAGATGAACAAAGTGGGGCATGTGTCTGGATTTTGTGTGTAGTGGTGTACCCATTCTTTCTCTCACTAATAAATAAAAATAATCTTTAAAAAACAGATTAGAGGCTAAGGCATAACTCAGCATGTAGGAGGCACTAGGTTCCATCCTCAACACCTAAATAATAAATAAATAAATGAATAAATAATAAATAAATAAAATGGGCTTAAGTTACATCCTGGCCTCTGAACTCAGTGACCCTAGCAATTCGCACTTTGTGATCCTCCCCTCAGAAAGGCAAGAATGTAATCAACCACTATAGTGTTTACTTGGTCAACATGATAGTCAAAGGATGAAGAGTCAGAAAGATATCATCAATAGCATTGATGAGCTTATCAACAGGTATATTGGGATGTAAGGTCACTTAGCCATCATTATCCACAATCATGTAATGACTACAGGCCTGACTGACAGGCCATTGAGTTCTGCAGGATGTCTAATTCAGATGGCAATCACTGGATGAGTAAGTAACACTGGGACTTACATGCAATTCACCAGGCAGGTAAATACAAAGACGAGAAGAAAGATGGCCCAAAGTTGATAACCTGAGAAAGGCCTCAAATGGCAATCCTCCTGCCTCTACCTCCTGAGTACTAGAGTGTGCACCACCACATCTGGCTTTCACATTCTTTTTTTTTTTTTTTTTTTTTTTTTTTGGTTTTTCGAGGTAGG
Organism: Orientallactaga sibirica; assembly: GCA_036365145.1. NCBI lineage: Eukaryota > Metazoa > Chordata > Mammalia > Rodentia > Dipodidae > Orientallactaga > Orientallactaga sibirica. The sequence continues at coordinate 21,601,074 of JAEOAD010000018.1, read as the reverse complement.
GTCTCACTCTAGCCCAGGCTGATCTGGAATTCACTATACAGTCTCAGGATGGCCCTGAACTCACGGCGATCCACCTACCTCTGCCTCCCAAGTGCTTGGATTAAAGGGGTGTGCCACCACACCTGGCTAGGTTTTTTTTTTTTTTTTTTTTTTTGAGGCAAGATTTTTCTATGTAGCCCAGGCTAGCCATAAACCTTCAGCAAATCTCCTACCTCAGGCTCTCAAGTCTGGGACTATAGGCATGTGTTACCATAGCTAGATATATATTAAAAATAACAAGAAGAAGCCCATTGTGTTGAGTGAGCTTCAGGGGCTAAATTATGACACAAAGTTTCTTACACATCTCTTGTTCTTCTAGAATAGCTTTTTATTTTTTTATTTTTTATTTTTTTTGGTTTTGCAAGGTAGGGTCTCACTCTGGTCCAGGCTGACCTGGAATTAAGTATGTAGTCTCAGTGTGGCCTCGAACTCTTGGTGATCCTCCTACCTCTGCCTCCCGAGTGCTGGGATTGAAGGCGTGCGCCACCACGCCCGGCTAGAATAGCTTTTTAAAAAATTGTTATTTATTTATTTAAGAGAGAGAGAGAGAATGGGCACCCTGGGGCCTCTAGGCACTGCAAGCAAACTCCAGATGCATGTGCCACCTTTTGCACATCTGGTTTATGTGGGTCCTGGGGAATTGAACCAGGGCCCCTTGGCTTTGCAGGTAAGTACCTTAACCACTAAGCCATCTCTCCAGCCCAGCTTTTTTTTTTTTTTTTTTTTTTTTTTTTTTTTCAAGGTAGGGTTTCACTCTAGCTCAGGCTGACCTGGAATTCACTCTGTCGTCTCAGGGTGGCCTCGAACTCATGGTGATCCTCCTACCTCTGCCTCCCCAGTGCTGGGATTAGAGGCATGCGCCACCACACCCGGCTCCAGTCCAGTTTTTAAAAAAAAATAGCAATATTTTATATTAAACCCAGGGCCCTGGCCAAGCAAGTGTTCTGCCATTGATCCACAGCCCCAAACCTCTTTAAATTTTGTATTTATTTATAGGGGCATATGTGTGTGTATGGGCATGCCAGGGCCTCCTTCCACAACAAACACCAGACACTTGAACCACTTTTTGTGCCCAGCTTACTTGGATGGCATGGGAATTGAACCTGGGCAGTGAGATTCTGCAAGCTATCATGCCACTTAGCCACTAAACCATCTTCCCAGCACCCTGTTTTTTTAGTGTCATTTTTTTGTTTGCTTTTTAAATTTTTTAAAAAGTATTTTTTATTCGTTCATTTATTTACAAGCAGAGAGAGATAGAGAGAAGAGAGACAGGCAGGGAGAATGAGCACGCCAAGGCCTTCAGCCACTACAAACGAACCCCAGATGCATGTGCTACTTTGTGCATCTGGCTTTACGTGGATACTGGGAAATCAAACCCAGGTAGTTAGGCTTTGCAGGCAAGCACCCTAACCATTGAGCCATCTCTCCATCCCTTTGCTTTTTTTTTTTTTAATTTTTATTTAGTTATGAGACAGAGAGAGAATGGGAAACACCAGGGCATCAAGCTGCTGCAAATGAACTCCAAACTCATGCACCACCTTGTGCATCTGGCTTACGTGGGTCCTGGGGAATCAAACCTAGGTCTTTTGGTTTTGCAGGCAAGTGCATTAACCACTAAGCAATCTCCACAGGACCCCTTGTTTTATTTATTTTTATTTTTTTAAAACAGGCTTAATCTACTTTTATTTTTCTGTATAAAATCCCTATGTGGTAGGCACAGCTGGAGCCTGGGTCCTCTGCACTGAGACTCTGGTGTGGGTTTTTACAAGATGGTCAGTGAATTCCTGGTATGGAGACTTGGTGCACACAGTCTCTTTCCAGAGGTTTGTTTTATTTTTGAGACAGGATATCACTCTAGTCCAGGCCAACCTGAAACTCAGTGTGTAGCTAAATAGTCTTGAACTCACAGTGATCCTCCTGCCACAGCTTCTCAAGGGCTAAGATTATAGACATAAACTTTTGAGTCTTGGAGGGTCTCTTGTATTTTTGGCATTTGGAACTGTATCTGAAAGCACAAAGGAGTGTAAGGAGTGTTGGTAACATAAAGGATTGAGATAGAAATAGTTGAGAGAAAATCAGCCGGGTGTGGTGGTGCACGCCTTTAATCCCAGCACTTGGGAGGCAGAGGTAGGAGGATTGCTGTGAGTTTGAGGCCACCCTGAGAGTACAGAGTGAATTCCAGGTCAGCCTGGGTTTTTTGAGGTAGGATCTCACTCTAGCCCAGGCTGACCTGAAATTCACTATGTAGTCTCAGGGTGGCCTCGAACTTTGGTGATCCTCCCACCTCTGCCTCCCCATGCCCAGCTGAAATATGTACTTTTGAAGGTCAACAGTGGTTCTCCAGGTGAGACCCTAGGGACCTGGGAGGAGCTCGGTGGCTCCTTCAGCATTGGTGCTATCTGTCAGGATGAGTCAGGGCCATGCTGACCAAATACCTTTGTGAGGGAAGCCTGGAGGATCGTTTTCCTGTATTGACTCTCCCCTTGCAGATTGTACACCAGGTTTTAGTCCAGTTTCCCGGTCTCCATGTCGTCCGTGATCAAGAAGACAGGTGACTTAGTAGAGAGCCAGCGAAGAACACAGTAGAACTCTCACCAGCCATCTCTTATGGCCTTTTGACCTGAGAGCAGAGACCAAAATATTGGCCTCATTACCGCCACTGACTCCAGTTGGCTTCTACATATGGTTATTAAAACACTAAGAAAGGAAGTTATACCAACCTTGAAGGGTGTGGATATACAGCACATCTGATTAGCGAAACAGATCTAGTTAAAGAATGGCATAAAAGCTTAGTCATTGCATGTAACATCTAAGTCTAGTTGTCCTATGACAGTGTAGGCCGTATCTGAAGCACAGAAAGCAAGCATGTCTTATCCTTTAAATATCTAACAGCCTTAAGTACAGGCTGGACGTGTTATCAGTCCTGAAAGCAATATTCCTATCAACAAGTCTAAGCTAATGAATGTGACCTAGAAACTGCCAGAAGAGGATGAGTAAGACAGAATGAAGTCTTGACACCTGTGTTTGAAAACATCTTTGATGAGTCTAGATACCTGAGTGGGGATCAATTACCCAGGGAAGGCTGGAAGCAGAGCAGTAAAGCTTGAGAACTTTTTTTTTTTTTTCTTCAGATGAAGACCATTGTTTGAACACAGGGCTATATCCTGGAGCAGGGAATATGTCTTAAAAGTTAATTTAGAGGCTGGCTGGGTGGCGCATGCCTTTAATCCCAGCATTTGGGAGGCATAGGTAGGAGATCGGCCTGAGTTCGAGGCCACCCTGAGACTACAGAGTGAATCTCAGGTAAGCCTTGGCTAGAGTAAAATCCTACCTGTAAAAAAAAACAAAAATAAAAAAAAAAGTTAATTTAGTGCTGGAGAGATGGCTTAGCAGTTAAGGCACTTTCCAGCAAAGCCAAAGGACCCAGGTTTGATTCCCCAGTACCCAGGTAAGGCCAGATGCACAAGGTGGATCATGCATCTGGAATTTGTTTGTAGTGGCTAGAGGCCCTGGTGTACCCATTCTCTCTCTCTCTCTCTCTCAGAAATAAATTAATTAAATATTTTAAAAAAGAAGTGGCAATTCTGAAAAACAGTGAGTTTACTTATAAGCCACAAACTTCAAATACCAGACATAAGACAGCTACTTAAGCAAAATCTTGACTAAAACTATTTGATTACACATAAGAATAGAGCATAACCTGGGCTGGAGACATGGCTCAGTGGTAAAGGTGCTTGCCCACAAAGCCTAAGGACCCAGGCTTGATTCCCCAGGACCCACATAAACCAGATGCACAAAGTAGTGCATCCATTTGAAGTTTGTTTGCAGTGGCTAGAGGCCCTGGTGCACCCATGCTCTCTCTCTTTGTCTGTTTCTTTCTATCTGCCTCTATCTCAATCTCTTAAATAAATAAATAAGTAAATAAAATACTAAAAAAAAAAAATAGAGCACAATCTGGTTATTGCTGAACTAAAACAGTTGAGCTCTAATATAACCCTTGACAAATCTGTTCTGAAAGAGAAAACAGCTTAACAAGCCTTATTCTTGGTTTAATCTTGGATAGCAATTAATCTGATGTACATTAGAGACACTTTATTATCAAAGCAATTTTGTGTTTTACACGTGACTGTCAAAATAGATGAAGGTTTGGCAGGCTATAACAACCAACTTTTACCTAACAGGAGGACGAAAGTCACAATGACTGAAATTAAATCATTTAAACTCAAATGGTAACCCTAATGATGACCATTTGATAGGATTAGCATGAACAAAACAGGAGCATGCTTTAGAACCACAGTATTTTGTTTTGTTTTTTAAGGCACGGAAACTTTATCATAGGGAATTAAGTATTAATAAGTGAACCTTAATCTTAAGACTCAGTTTCCCCAATATTAAAATCTTGACAAATGGGGCACCATAGTTAACTTGGCTGAATACCTTAAAGCCAGTTTTTATAACCTTTAAACCATGAACAAATTAACATTAGTTAACTTTAGCCCTGACAGCTCAAGGCTTGTATTCCGGATCCCAGGTTTTGTCTCTATTGTATATCTTTGTTTGTTTGTTTGTTTGTTTGTTTGTTTGTTTGTTTGTGAGGCCTTTAGCTAGGGCTAGAGAGTTGGGAGTTACTGAGCCAGAAACTGTAACTGGCATGATCAGGTCCAGCTGACAATCAGTGGCCAGTCTGGAGTGTCATGGAGGTAAAATCGGTATAATAAGAAGTCATTTTTGTGAGTTCTGGGGTCTAATTCTTCCCAGTGCTTTAGCAGACAGGTGAGGGGGCCCTTGGGGAACTTTGGAGGTGGCTAGTCCCATCTGTAGGGCAAGAGAGAGAAACATAAGCCTAGCCTCCCTCTCTAGACATCTCTAGTAACGCCTCAGCTCTTATATGAAGAGACATCTCTCTTCATCTTTTGGACCCAATCCCATGGCCAGAGAGCAGCACAGAGTCTGCTTAGTGTGGGGCCACCTGACACCACTAAGAATTTGTACTGTATTTTCCTTATCTTGAGGTTAACGGACTCTTATAGATGGGACCCGAGAAATTGTTCTGGGAAGTATGGGGTCTATAGGATTGAGTTCTCACCAGTGGGTTTCCAACATAGCTTAGGGACTATGGATTTATGTTCTTACTGATGGGAACCTAAATTCAAACCTAAGCTACTCTATCCATAGTTTTAGCTCCTGTCTATACCTGTTTTCATGGCTAGAAAACAGGTCCTCAAAAAGGTTTGTCTGGAAGGGAGGCCATCTGACCAATGTAAGTAATCTTGTGATGTCCTCAATTTCCACTTCCCAGGGCCTGCAAATTTAAGTCCTTACCAGTGGGCACTTATCCCTGCTGCCCTGGTCAGAGAACAAGGCCTTGAAAGGTCTGTCTGTGTAGGAGCTTTGATTGATCTTAGCCACACATTTAGCCTCTCAGTATGTCATAGTCTGAAGCAATATTGACAAAATGGAACCTTGAGAGTAACCAAAATATCAAGCAAACAGCTTTGGAAATCTGTAAATCATTATGTGATATAGGAATCTATAGGTGAAACATTGTTTTCCCCACACTTCATTGGTTACCTGTAGACCTATGCCTACCTGGGTAGGCTCAGAAATGGAGGTGGGTGTCACTGTTCACCAGATCCCAGGAGGGAAATGAGACCAAGTTGGCCCAGGTTCCAGCCCTCCCCCAGACCACAGCAGATGACAGAGCTTAACAGAGCACCTCTAGCCTTTTGTGGGTCAGTAAGGACACCCAGGTGTGGGCACAGGTGGGACCAATGACTCAGCCGGACTAAGTGCAGAGCCTCATCCACCGAGCGCCCTACGGGCGAGTTATTGACCGTGATCTGATGGAGAACACCTTTGGCATCGAAGATAAAGAGGGCCCTGTAGGGGATGCCTCCATCACTTTTCAACACACTGTGATTATTGGACACACTTCTGGTCACATCAGCAAGCAGGGGGATGGTGAGGGAGGTGTTGATCCAAGCTAGGTGGGTGAACTGAAAGGCCACAGACGCTCCCAGCACTCACAGCCAAGCTTTCGGAAGTCCTCTGCACGGTTGCTAAAAGCAATGATCTCCGTGGGGCACACAGAAGTGAAGTCCAGTGGGTAGAAAAAGAGGACCACATACTTCCCCCTATAGTTGGAAAGCTTGACCTCCTTGAAGGCTCCACCCACCACCGTAGTGGCGGTGAAGTCAGGGGCGGGCTTTCCAATGTGCGTGTTGCAGGAGGCCATGCCTGCGGTGAGCGAGAGCAGGACACCCAGGAAAGCAAATACACCAGAGGAGGAGATCCGAGCTGAGCCCCTAGGTGAAACATTTCGAAAACTAGGAGCAGGCCAGAAAATATCAAATAATCATAGCCAATGACGAGTATCTCTAACTATTGAGCTGTCGGTTTGATCTTAATTTATCATCCTTTTTTAAATTTTGGCTTTTTGAGGTAGGGTCTCACTCTAGCCCAGGCTGACCTGGAATTCACTATGTAATCTCAGGGTGGCCTCGAACTCATGGCAATCCTCCTACCTGTGCCTCTCAAGTGCTGGGATTAAAGGCATGCACCACCATGCCTGGCTTAATTTATCATGGTTAACATAGAATCCTACATATAAAACATCTTGTTTCTTTTAAAACTAGAAGCAAAGCAGGAAATATCAAGCAATCAGTTTCTAGCTGTGTATTTAACCATTGACCCATCAACTGCTTAGCTTCTATATATATTTGAGGAGTTTTTTGTTTGTTTGTTTGGTTTTTCAAGGTAGGGTCTCACTCTAGCCCAGGCTGACCTGGAATTCACTATGTAGTCTCAGGGTGGCCCTAAACTCATGGCAATCCTCCTACCTCTGCCTCCCAAGTTCTGGGATTAAAGGCATGCGCCACCACGCCTGGCTTTGAGGAGTTTTAAAAAATATGTTATTTATTTATTTGAGAGAAAGAGAGGGGGTGGGGAGAGAATAGACATGCCAGGGCCTCTAGCCACTGAAAACAAACTCCAGATGCACGTGCCATCTTGTGCATCTAGCTTTATGTGGGTTCTGAGGAATTGAACCTGGGTCCTTAGGCCTTGCAGGAAAGGGCTCTTTCCTACTCTACCTACCCCAAAAACTGTCTCCTGCAGTGTTTCAGATTTTACATGTGCATTTAATATTAGGAAATTGTCTTTGTTAAATGACTTGTAATTAATAGTGCTCTAGAATTTAAAAAGCCTATTTTGGGCTCTAGAGATGGCAAAGCCAAGGACCCATGTAAAACCAGATGTACAAGGTGGCACATGCATCTGGAAGTTCATTTGAAGTGACTAGAGGTCCTAGCATGCCCATTCTCTCCCTCTCTCTATCTTTCTCTCTTTTACTGTCTCTCAAATAAATAAAATATTTTAAGAAAAAAGAAAAGCTTAAGCCGGGCGTGGCGGCGCACGCCTTTAATCCCAGCACTAGGGAGGCAGAGGTGGGAGTTTTGCCATGAGTTCGAGGCCACCCTGAGACTATGTAGTTAATTCCAGGTCAGCCTGAGCTAGAGTGAGACCCTACCTCAAAAAACCAAAAAAAAAAAAAAAAAAAAAAAAAAAAAAAAAAAAAAGAAAGAAAGAAAAGAAAAAAGAAAAGCTTATTTCATGTTTGAAGAGAACAAAATTGTAACATACTATTATACATTGATCAAACTGATATTACTCAGACTTTCTATATCAGAAATATACCACGAGTCATATATGAACTAAAAATTTCTAGTAAGCATATTTAAAAAGTAAAATAAGCTGAGCGTGGTGGTGCACACCTTTAATCCCAGTACTCTGGTGGCAGAGGTAGGAGGATCACTGTGAGTTCGAGGCCACCCTAAGACTACATGATGAATTCCAGGTCATGAGCCTGAGTTAGAGTGAGACCCTACCTCAAAAATGAAAAAATAAAAATAAAAAAATAAAAAGTAAAAATAGCTAGGTGTGGAGGTATACATCTATAATATGGAGATATGTACCTATAATCCCAGCACATGGAGGCAGAAGCAAGTTTGCTACTGATACAAATTAACCTGGTCTATTCAGTGAGTTCTGAGACAATCAGGTGTCTCAATCAAAAACAGAAACAGGCGAGGCATGGTGGTACACACCTTTAATCTCAGCACAGAGGCAAAGGTAGGATTGCTATTGAGTTCGAGGTCACCCTGAGACTACATAGTGAATTCCAGGCCAGCCTGGGCTAGAGCGAGACCCTACCTCAGAAAAGTAAAACTTTCAATCCGGGCATAGTGGTGCATACCTTTAATCTCAGCACTTGGGAGGCAGAAGTAGGAGGATCACTATGAGTTCAAGGCCATCCTGAGACTAGAGTGAATTCCAGGTCAGCCTGAGCTAGAGACCCTACCTCAAAAAAAAAAAAAAACTCTCAAAAAAAGAAAGAAAAAGAAAAGAAAAGAAACAGGGCTGGGGAGGTGGCTCAGTGGTTAAACATGCTTCCCTGCATTTAACAGCCTAATGGCCCCAGGGTTCAGTTCAATAGCCACATAATGACAGATGCACAAAGGAGCTTGTGCAACTGGAGTCCATTTGCAGTCATGGGAGATCGCTAATTTTCTCTCTTTCTCAAATAAATAAAAGAAAAGTGGTTAAAGACACTTGCTTCCCAGATGTACACAGTGGCACATGTGTCTGGAGTTCCTTTGCAGTGAGGTTTAAGTGAGGAAAATGAATCCAAGGAGGACCCCATTTCCTTGTAATCAGAAGCAACAACACTCCTTTTTGGTCTGATTATCTTTTATTTCTCCCTTCCCACAACCAATAAAAAAAATACAATCAACATAGATACAAAGATCCCAGTTTTAAAAAAATCAACTGAGTGCAAAGACAGCCACTGTCTGGGTTTTACTTACATATTTACAGAGTGTGAGGGGTGGCGTGGCCACAGGGGTGTGCTTAAAGGCAGCATTGCAAAATATACAAAGGTGCTCATTCTGTCTCTACTTTCAGAAAATAACCCTGCCTCATTTCCAAACGAGACACTATAAAACAAGTCCCGACTATTTACTATTATAACTTATGAAAATGCTGTACAGGGGCATCACTATAAATATGCAATACACATGGCTCTGCTAGGGAATTGGTATCTACATGGGGGTAAAAGGGGCTCAAGTTGGCATCCCAGCCTGTTTAGATGGTGACGGCATGGGCTGAGGGAGATTGGGGGGGACAAGGTCTTGGGATACAGCCACTGCCTCCCTTTCCCGAGGCTGATGGTTGACGGTGAGCAGCTGCCGTGTGAACAAAGCAGGGCCCTGGGAGGCATAGAGGAGGCATCTAGAATGGAAGGACACACACCCTCTCACACAGCATCCAAGAACCCTTACTGTGCTTCACACACGGTTCTCAGCCTTGCTCCAACTGCCTTCTCCTGAGGGAATTTAGTGCTTGGAGGAAGCTAAGGGAAGATCACTGATGGAGACCGGGGAGTGTTTGGGAAGACTTTGATGATGGATATAGGGGCAAAGGACGGGCGATGGAGCTGGAGAGATGGCTCAGCGGTTAAGGCACATGCCTGAAGGATGGGTGAAAAGCTGACCCCCAGAAGTGAGGGGGGAAGCAGGAGACACAGGACCATTCCATGAGCAGATGGTACCAAGTGGCAGCAGAGAGACAGGGGGCCTTGGTCTTACATCTCTGATTCCAAGTCACAACAGGACCATTTGTAGCTGACCAAGAGAGTGGCATTAGGTCACCACAGTGTCTGCAAATTTGACTTCAACATCAGTCTGGTGCAAGAACCTAGAGCCCTCTGGCAGGGAAACCGTCTTTCCAAATGCCAGAAGAGGGGCTTCCCCGTGGTTCCAAACAATGCTCCATTTCCTTTGTACCACCTGCTCATGGGGCATGGCACAGGGTGAAAGAAGGGGGAGGTGGGCATGATCTTTGATAAAGGAGAGATGCAGCTGGGGATTTGTGCCAAGAAAGGAGAGTTTTGTACACGTATATACACATGCCCTTACACAGGGCCCTTTGAGAACCTTCTCTAATGCCTCTTAGGCCTTTCTCTTCTGAAGAGGTTGGGTTTTGAAAGCAGTTCCTCGTGGGCCACATCAGGAGTGGATGTGCTCGTTGAGGAGCCAGGTTCATAGTCTCCCCTCTGTACCCTGTGTCTTCTGGGAGGGCAAGGCCTGGACAGCAGGGGAGGGCAGGAGGAAGGAGAGCTAGGGCTATTGTCAGCTCAGCTTCCTGACGAAGAACAAATCGCTGTGAGGCTGTAGGAGATGGAGCCAGGATGGGGGGGAGCCCAGGGGACTTGGGTTCTCCCCAGACCTCTGGGCCTCCCCTAGAAGGCCGTGCTGGTGAGCATGGTCTTCATACTCAGGACGTCCACCTGGCCCTGGCCCTCATCCTGGATCTCTTTGCTCATGGCCACATTGTTAAAGACCTCAGGGCCCTTGACAGGGACATCCTGCTCCGCAGCCCCCTCCTCCAGGTCCCGGCAGCACTTGCTGCAGCGGCAGCACCTGCAGCCACACACCATGCAGCACACCTGACAGCACACCCGGCAGCAGCAGCAGCAGCGCCGCTGGTAGCAGGTGGTGGCCAGGGAGATGACCCTGTCCCAGGGCTTCAGTGAGTGCATCCAGTAGGGCAGGAAATTCCAGTCGCGGAGCTTCAGGGGCAGGACGCGTGGACAGCGGGACTGCAGCAGCCTGATAGCCAGGATGAGGAGCAGCACCAACACGATGGGCACCCCCACGCCTACCAGCACAGGCCAGCCCGCCAGCGAGAGGCCGAACACCGCCAGCGGGGTCAGGAAGAAGAAAAAGATGAGGTAGAAGACAGCGAACCAGCGGTACTTGGCCGAGATGTTGCCCAGACCTTTGGCTAGGCGGATGGGCAGGCGGGTGAATGGGATTGGGTACCACAGCAAGATGCCAGAGATGTTGAAGAAAAAATGGCACAGGGCAATCTGAAAACAGAGGAGGTTGGACATGTGAGGGGATGAGGAGGGACGGATCACCTAACACCTTCCTTGCCTGAGCATAGCCTGTACTCCGGGCATGCCTATTGAGTGTGGGGAGAAGACCCAGCTGAACCATGGCTCTGCTTTCTGGATCTGAGGTTCTTTTTGTTTTTAATTAATTAATTAATTTATTTATTTATTTATTTATTTATTTATTTATTTATTTGAGAGATAGAAGCAGACAGAGAGAGAGAGAAAATGGGTGTGCCAGGGCCGTCAACCACTGCAAACGAACTCCAGATGCATGTGCCACCTTGTGCATCTGGCTTACGTGGGTCCTGGGAAATCGAACCAAGGTCCTTTGGCTTTGCAGGCAAATGCTTAACCTTTAAGCCATCCCTCCAGCCCCATCTGAGGTTCTTTAGTTATCATTTAACAATGGGTTTGCCCACTGCTTCCCCATGCCTTGGTCCCATTGCCTCCAGTGGAGCAATAGGCATAAAGCCTGGATCATGGGATCATGACTGCTTAGTCATTAGGGCACTTGCTTGAAAGCCTGATGGCCCAGGTTTGAATCCCCATTATCCATGTAAAGCCAGATGCACAAAGTGGCATATGCATCTGGAGTTTGTTTGCAATGGCAAGAGGCCTTGGCATGCCCATTCTCTCTCTCTCCTTTCAAATAATAATAAAATTTTAAAGAAATCCTATAAAGTGAGGGGTGGTGGCACACTCCTAGAATCTGAGAGCACTCCAGCCTGGGTCTCACAGAGACCCTGCCTCAAAACAAGAAAACACTCGAAATCCATTCTGCAGAGGGGCAGCCATTATTACTTGACGTATGTGAAAACTACAGCATCCCAAGTCACAAATAGGAGGTGGCAGTCTGCCTACAGAGGCCAGACACCTGTTCCACTTTGCTGTGGTAGAAGTCTTGGACCAGAGCTATCAGACACATGAGCCACCAGCTGCAGAAGGCTGCTGAGTACTTCCAGTGGGGCTCTTCTGCCCCGCAACGGTATTCACACGTGTTTCTGTTGGGCAGTGTGGCATTAGACAGCCCCCTTAGTCACATCTCCATGGTAATCTTAAGGAGAAGGGGATTATGGTCCCTATTTTCTAGATAAGGAATTTATTTATGTCACTTGTTGAAGGTCACTCAGACTATCCATGGGTGGGACAAAAACTCAAACCCCTAAGATCTTTCCCAAGGTAAGCTTGGTATTCCAGGCCAAGCAGGTACCCCTGGAATGACACAGGTCACCTCTTTAGCCACTTCTCAGGCAAAGTTCCCAAGAGGGCAGAGAGGAGGTGGGCTAGAATGGGATGTCTGAATTTCCTATAATCAGTGTCATTCTGTGGAAGGAATACCCCACTTTTATTTAAACAAGAGTCTTGCTACCTCTCTAAGGAGTAAATAGCTCTGACTCTCCCTGCAGCTTCTACCAACAACTCAGTTCCACCTTTTGGCTAGAACACTGGCTCTTGTTAGAAATGACTAAGCACTAGAGAGGTGGCTTAGCGATTAAGGCGTTTGTCGGCAAAGCCAAAGGACGCAGGTTCATTCCCCAGGACCCACGCAAGCCAGATACACAAGGTGACACATGTGTTTGGAGTTCGTTTGCAGTGGCTGGAGATCCTAGTATGCCCATTCTCTCTTTCTCTCTCCATATATATTATCTTCCCCCCTCTCGCTATTTCAAATAAATAATTAAAAATAGCATAATTTTTAAAAAATAGAAATGACTTTGTTTTCCACCCACAACCATGGCCCCATGTAGTAGGTCCTGACCTGGAGTGAACTCCTCAGTGTGCTGCCTGGGCTGGCTAAAGCGGCCAGGATGGCAGTGGTGGTGGTGCCGATGTTGGATCCCAACGTGAGTGGATATGCCCTCTCAATGGTGATTACCCCGATACCTGGGCAGGGGGAGGGCACACAGCACATAGCATTAGCCGCCGGGCATGATGGGAATGGGACCCGAGGGAGATCCCAGGGAGAAACTCACCGATGAGCGGGGTCATGGCAGAAGTGAACACGGAGCTGCTCTGCACAATGAAGGTCATGCCTGCCCCCACAAGGATTGCCAAGTAACCAGTGACCCAGGCAAAAGGAAAGGGAAAGTCTGGAAGACAAAGAGGAAGGGGTTATTCCACACGTCCTCTGTGGAAGGCATGGGCTACCACCTCCCTAGAGCCCAGGGCAGGGGCTGGGCTGGGCTATGGCATCAATTTGTACCCTACACCTCGTCTATATTGCCAAGTCTCTTTCTAGAATCCAGTTGCATGCCCTAATGTCTTTCACCCAGCATGTGCTCAGATGGTGAAGCCAAGGAAATAAGAGACAGTAAGCGGACAAAGTGGAGATTGAAGTACAGAGACTTTAATCCACCGGGTCGGTCCCTCTCCCTGTCCTGCACTCCCTCCTCATTTGTTTCTAGCTGGTGGAGCTGGAAGGGAGGCACAAGCTTGGAGCGCTATGAACTCAGCCAACCGTTCAGCCTGCTCACGAAGCACAGGTCCCTCGTGACAACCTAAAGAGGCAGACGTTCTGGGTGGCATTTCATTCCAATTTCAGGAAAATGTTGAGGTCATGCATAGTAAATTTTCAATACCCATGATGTCTTATTGGGTGGGAGCTCCTGTTTGCTCACATAGTTATTCCAGATCCATATTTCCTTCCCAAAGAGTGAGGGTGAGGATGAGAGTGGACATCTATCACACTTTAAAAAAACTACTTTTATGTTTATTTATATTTATTTGAGAGAAAGAGGTAGAGAGAGAGAGAGAATGGGCACGTCAAGAGCCTCTAGCCACTGCAAACAAACTCCAGATGCATGAGCCACCATGTGCCTCTGGCTTATGTGTGTACTGGGGAATGGAACCTGGGTCTTTAGGCTTCGCAGGCAAGCGTGTTAACCACTAAGCCATCTCTCCAACCCATTTAAAAAATATTTTTATGCTGGGAGTGTTGGCGTACGCCTTTATCAGCACTTGGGAGGCAGAGATAGGAGGATCGCCATGAGTTCAAGGCCACCCTGAGACAACATAGTGAATTCCAGGTCAGCCTGGGCTAGAGTGAGACCCTACCTTGAAAAACCAAATATATACATATATAATGTTTGTTTGTTCATTTATTTATTTATTTGAGAGAGAAAGAGAGATAATCCTGTTACACTTTTTTAAGAGCTCCAAACAGAGTAGGATAATCCTAGGCATATAAAATTCTACTAGGAGCCGGGCGTGGTGGCACACACCTTTAATCCCAGTGCTCGGGAGGCAGAAGTAGGAGGATGGCTGAGAGTTCGAGGCCACCCTGAGACTACATAGTGAATTCCAGATCAGCCTGAGCCAGAGTGAGACCCTACCTCAAAAAACCAAAAAGAAAGAAGGAAAGAAAGAAAGAGAAAGAGAGAAGAGAGAAAGAGAGAAAGAAAGAAAAGAAATTCTACTAGGGTATAACTCTTTTGCAAGAGCTTTCCACTTTGCAATGGAAGCTTATGCCTGCACCCCGCCACCAAACCCACTGAGGACACTCAGAAAAATTTATAAAGTAAATGACATCTTAACTTCTACAGTTTATCAGATCATTGCAAGATGGAAAGACAAGAGTGCTTCTAGGGGTGGTCACATGCCATTCACCAAAGGCCAGGATGGATTGTGGGCAATACACCTACCGGTGTTGAGGGTCTTCTTAATGATGGTAGCAACCTGTCCCTTGAGCACGGAGCCCAGAAGCTTGACAATCATGATCAGGCAGCCACAGAGGACCAGCAGGGAGGCAAAAAGCAGGATGATGCCCACAGCGAGATCCGGGAGGCTGAAATTCACAAAGATGTGCTGGCCTGCAGACACACAGAAAGCTTTATCAGGAGAGGGGGGGACCACACTGACCATAGATCCCCTGCCATCTTTTGTCCTCAGAACAGACTCTCAGCTGGCAACCACAGACACCTGGCCACATGGACTAAAGATGCCATCCTTTATAGGTGAGTGTGTCCCTGAGATGACACAGGACCACATGAAGCCTAGGCTCGACTCTGAGAATGACCTTGATCTCCTAATCCTCCTGCCTCCATCTCTCCAGTGCTATTCACAGTTGTACACTGCTCAGGATTCGTGCCAGTGGGGAGGGGAGAAATCAAGGTACACGGGAGTGGATAAGAACTAGGGATCCCTGAGCCAGAAAAGACTCCGGGGCAAAATCATGGCATCTTAAAGAGCGGAGTAGCACATGGGCCCGCTGTCTTCTTCAGTGCCTCCAGACAGAAGGGATTCTCCTAGTAGAAATATCTGCCCTGTGTAGGCCCCGTGTTGTTTTTCAAAATGGTTATCTTCACCCTAGAGTTAGTGACAAAGGGATATTGGTACACGGAGAGGGAGCTCTGTGGAATCTGACAAGCTCCTCTGAGCTGGTGTGGAGGTGTCAAAGCACCTGGGTTTCAAGTCCCCACTCTACCACTTCCTATGGGCCACCTTGGGCCTATCACGTGGGATGTTAAGCCTCTTGACTGGGGTAGAGTAGAAAAGGCATGCCGCCTACTGCCCTCCTCCCTGCATTCAGTGGACTCCACAAGAAATGCCCATCTGCCCCAGTGGCAAGGCCAGCTCACCGCATCTACTCACATTTTGCAATGTTCTCCTTGGAGGTCACATTCGTGATGGTCCAAGTGTTGATGCCATCCGTCCAACAGAGGGAAGGAGAAGTACAGTTCTCAGGCGAGGGGACAGTGACATTCAATTCCGTCTAAATGACAAATATGACAAATGTTCACAACACACACTTCTGATGGGGAGGACAGTCAGTGAGGGGACCAGGTACGATATTGTACCCATGGGTCTGGGTGGGGTGCCTGCTCCATTGCAGAGTGCCTTTCCTCCCTCCAGTGTTAGTGATTCATTTTCTTTCTTTCTTTCTTTTTTTTCTTTCTTTCTTTCTTTTCTTTTTTTTTTTTTTTTTTTTTTTTTGGTTTTTCAAGGTAGGGTCTCACTCCAGGCTGAATTCGCTATGCAGTTTCAGGGTGGCCCCGCACTCATGGAGCTCCTCCTACCTCTGCCTCCATGCCTGGCTAGCTATTCATTTTCTGAACAATCTCTTGAAACAACTGGGACAAATAAAAATCAACCCCTACCATTCAAGAAGTCTGCTTTTGAGCCGGGCATGGTGGCGCACGCCTTTAATCCCAGCATTTGGGAGGCAGAGGTAGGAGGATCGCCATGAGTTCAAGGCCACCCTGAGATTACATAGTGAATTCCAGGTCAGCCTGGGCTAAGGTGAGACCCTACCTTGAAAAAGCAAAAAATGAACCCCCCCACAAAAAAAGAAGACGTCTGCTTTTTATATTTACATCTCTAGCTTTTAGTACTTCAGAGATGCCACTTGCTGCCCGCCCCTGAATAAATTCCATGGGATCCTGCACACAGGAAGAGACAGGCAACGATACATAGTAAGCCTTCCCCAAGGCAGGTCTAGAATGATGCATCCATGCCCCGGGATGAGGCAAAGGTGGCCATCTAGCCTATTGCCGAAGCCCCTCCCTCACTCATGGACTTCCTCCCTCCCTCCCTCCCTCCCCCTCCCTCCCTTCCTTCCTTCCTTCCTTTATTTATGTGTGTGAGAGAGAATGGCCGCCACAGGACCTCCAGCCACAGCAAACGCACTCCAGACGCATGCGCTACCTTGTACATCTGGCTCATGTGGGTCGTGGGGAATTGAACCTGGGTTCTTTGGCTTTGCAGGCAAACACCTTAACCACTAAGCCATCTTTCCAGCCCTCATGGACTTACTCCTGAAAGGAAAGTCCTTGGACAGGACCTATAAGTTTTCTTTCCTTTGGCTTTTGCTTTGCTATCTTTTTTTTTTTTTTTTTTTTTTTTTTTCTTTTTGATTTTTCAAGGTAGGGTCTCACTCTAACCCAGACTGACCTGAAATCACTATGTAGTCTCAGGGTGGCCTCGAACTCACAGCAATTCTCCTATCTCTGCCTCCCAAGTGCTGGGATTAAAGGGGTGTGCCACCACGCCCGGCTTGCTTTGTCATCTTGGAGGGTTCACCCCGAAGCAGTATTCCAAATACTTACTATGTTGGTAAATGTTTTGCACCAGATCTTGACCAGGCTCTTATTTTGAGCTGCCTCGTTATTCATGGCGATTTGGTGAATCACATCTTTGTCCAGCTGAGAAAGGGAACAGGGGAGAACGGTCAGCACACCTTCAAACTGACTTGGGACAGAAGCGGGGGTGGTGGCTGTCACAGGGCCTTTTGGGGGATGAACTTGACTGTGAGCCCCTAGGGGTATGATTTCGGGCTCAACTGTGTGTAACCCCCCTCCCCTGCAAGCACCACAGTCCCTAGGCATCAGTAGAGGAATGTCTGGATGGCACAGGCATCAACAAGAAGCAGGCCGTGGACACCTGCTGACTAAATGAGAGAAATGGGGAGAATGCAAGTTCAAGGTCCCAGCTGGCCCTTTCTTCCCAGGGCAACATTGGCAAAGCCTTCTTTCCTTTTCCTGACAGGGACAGATATGAGGGACCAATGGGCTGGATTGGCCCCCGGTGGGAAGGGCGGTAACCCTTCTTAGCTAGGCGCCAGGGTAATATTTTTTCATGAATAACCCGTGTTGGGGACATTGATGGGGACAAAGTGGCCACAAGTGTCCAGTGGAGAATGCTTTAGAAGCCCTCATCACCCTTGTCCCTATTCCGTTAAAGAGGACACACATATTGAAGTCCAGGAGAGAGGACACGCACACACACACACACACACACACACACACTACTAAGCCTCCCTGGAGCTCCGCTGCCCCTGGCTTTCTCCAAGCCCAGCAGTGCAGTGTTCCAGGCCCTCTTCTCCTAGGCACAGAGCGTGAGGGCCAGGCCCTGGGATTAGCTGTGCTCAGTGATGGTTACCTGGATAATGAGCTTTGTGAAGGGATCTGTGATGACTTTCAGAATGGCTGGAGCTTCTTCCCCATTCTTGAAGTTGAAGGTATTCACCACAAGGTTGGTCAGGAGCTCTAGGTAGTGGGTGGCAGCCTCCAAGGGCAGGAGCACCAACACAGAGAGCCAGTTGAAGAAGTCGTGCACAGTGGCCCCTGCAAAAGCCCTATGGGTGGGAAGCCCAAGAACCAGATTAGACTATGAGTTCAAGGGTATCGGTCAGGTCAGGTCAGGTCAGGTCATTGTATCTGCTAGGTATCACCCATTCGGTATAAGGTCTCAGAGTAAACAGTCAACCAGCATGTTCTGGACAGAATTATCCTCTCAGAAACCATTGTTTTAGCTGGGTATGGTGGCACACACCTTTAATCCCAGTACCCGGGAGGCAGAGGTAGGAGGATCACCATGAGTTCAAGGCTAGCCTGAGACTACACAGTGAATTCCAGGTCAGTCTGAACTAAAATGAAACCCTACCTCAAAAAAAAAAAAAAAAAAAAGAAAGAAGGAAGGAAGGAAGGAAGGAAGGAAGGAAGGAAGGGAAAAAGAAAAAGAAAGAAAGAAAAAAAGAAATCATTGTTTGGTAGAAGCACATTAAAACTCGTGTGTGTGTGTGTGTGTGTGTGTGTGTGTGTGTGTGTGTTCATTCATGTGTATGCAGGCATATGTGTGGGATGCAGATGTAGGTGCACATGGGTATGGGTATACACGAGTGTGTGCATATGGATTCCACAGGTCAATGTCAGGTGTCTTCCTCAATTGTAGCCCACGTCATTTTTTGAGACAGGGTCTCTCACTGAATCTAGAGCTCAGATTCAGCTAGACTGTGTAGCTGGCAAGGTAGTCCTCTTGTCTCCACTTCCCCAGTGCTGGGATTACATGCACACATCACCACGCTTGGTGTTTGTGTAGGGCTCAAAATCAGGTTCTCATGCTTACCCGGCAAGTGCTTTGCCTGCTGATCCACCTCTCGGGCCCCACAAACCACTTTTGAAGTGCGTGAGAGCAACCAACCCTCAGAAAAGTGGGGACCAGTTTCACAGGCAAAGCCTTCTATCCAAAATAAATTCTTGACATTTTTTAAACAAGTCTTGAGGGCTGGAGAGAGGGCTTAGCAATTAAAGTGTTCACCTACAATACCAAAGGACCCAGGTTTGGTTGCTCAGCACCCACATAAAACCAGATGCATAAGGGGGTGCATGCATCTGGAATTTGTATGCAGTAGCTAGAGGCTTTGGCATTCCCATTCTCTCTCTCTGCTGCTGCTCTCTCTCTCTCTCTCTCTTAAAATGAGTGAATAATGAATGAATGAATGAATGAATGAATGAATGAATGAATGTCTTAAAATTCCCCTCCAGGAAACTAGGCTGATAAATGCCATCCTCAGCATCTGCAGAGGTTCAGGTTCACGCGGAATCCCATCCTATCTCAAGATGAGGAAACTCTCAGCTAGGCATGGTGGCACAGGCTGCACTCCCAGCACTCAGCAAACAGGTAGGAAGATTGATAGAAATTTGAGGCCAGGCTAGGCAGGTTCAAGGCTAGCCAGGGCTATACAATGAGACCCTACCACGAAAGAAAGAAAGAAAGAAAGAAAGAAAGAAAGAAAGAAAGAAAGAAAGAAAGAAAGAAAGAAAGAAAGAAAGAAGGAAGGAAGAAAGGAAGAAGGAAGGAAGGAAGGGAGAAAGAAAGAAAGGGAGAGAGAAAGAAAGAAGAAAGAAAGAGAAAGAAAGAGAGAGAGAGAGAAAGAAAGAAAGAAAGAAAGAAAGAAAGAAAGAAAGAAAGAAAAAGAAAGAAAGAAACAAACAAACAAAGAAAACTGTGCTTCAGATTTTTTTTTCAATGAAAATATTTCTTTCAAAATATTTGCATGTCAAAGCTGGGTATGTGGTGGTTCATGCCTTTAATCCCAACACTCAGGAGGCAGAGGTAGGAGGATCACCATGAGACTTCATAGTGAATTCCAGGTCAGCTTGGACTATAGTGAGACCCTACCTTGAAAAACCAAAAACAAACAAACAAAAAAAAAAAAAGTGCATGTCAGAAAACACTATCAGATGGTGTGCTAGATAAAGAACACACAGAGAGAGGAATCTAATAAGGATAGGAGGGTAATATGTACCTTCACTAGTGAAAGGAATTTTTTGCAAGTGCAAGTTTTTGCCTTATGCTATTAGCTGATCTTTTAAAGGATTCCTATTCTTCCTGAAGAAGGCAATTTAACACATTTTTCTATACTGCCAAGAAGTGTAAAATGATTTAAGTATTTCCTAGTATTGGTGGGATCATGTTTTAAGAATCTTATAAATGTTTAATACACTAAGTATCATTATAGAAATAATTGCAGCCATGTATAGATGTAGCTTTCCCTCCTAAAGGAGGAGTTATGAAACGCACACTGAAATAGCTTATACTTGTGTGACAGCTAAAGAGAAGCTACATTAGCTACATGTTCATATATGTGGGCACCTCAATAGGTCATAGCCAAATGCACAAGTAGTGCAGGCATCTAAAGTTGTTTGTACCATGGGATATTGTCTACAATTAAAGAAGCTGTCAATAAAAAATGAATAATTTTTTTAAAAAAATAAATAAAGTTGTTTGTAGCATCCCATGCTCTCTTACTATCTCTATCTAAAATAAAAATATATTTAAGCTGGGCATGGTGGCACACGCCTTTAACCCCAACAACTTGAGAGGCAAAGGTAGGAGGATCCCAGTGAGTTCAAGGCCAGCCTGAGATTACAAGTGACAAGACCCTACCTCAAAAAAAAATATATATAGGGCTGGAGAGATGGCTTAGCAGTTAAGGCACTTACCTGTGAAGCCTAAGAATCCAGGTTTGATTCTCCAGTACCCACATAAGCCAGATAAGCCAGACGCACAAGGTGGTACATGCATCTGGAGTTTGTTTGCAGTGGCTGGAGGCCCTGGAACACCAATTCTCTCTCTATCTATCTATCTATCTGACTCTTTCTCTCTCAAATAAATAAGAATATATATATATATATATATATATATATATATATATATATATATATGTAATATATATATATATTTTAAAAGGTATGTGCCACCACACCCAGATCCATCATGTTTTTAAAAAACAACAAAAAAGAAAGAAAACACCCTCTTTGATGTGTGTTATTGTGGCCATCAGGACATGTCATCAGGGACCAAATAATGTAACTCACAGCAAATGAATGGCTGTGGTGGCATCCACTGACTGCCGAGTCACAGGCAGATGAGGGTGACGTTGGTCTCCCCAGCAGCCTGCAATAACGTCAGCTGCCTGACAGCACCGTGGTCACCTCGTGAAGACAAGCTGGGAATGACTCCTTTCTTTTCATAAGCTCTAGTAAGTGTCTGTCACCAGGTGAAGAGGAGTCTGGAAATATTTCTAATTCTCACATGAGCCTTTGTGGAGGAAAAAGGTTCCCTTTGCCTACTCAACATGTCCCATTTTTAGATCTTACACACCCTCAAAAACCTCATTTTGCCTTTTACTGACATTCAGGTAAAGAATAAAGAAGAGGTGGTATTGGCAGAGCTGACCCAAAATGGAAGTTTAGGGAAGTTATAATTATTTATGACTAAGTGAGTCGGTCAAGCCTACCCAAACTGGCCATGTTTCAATGCCACCAGCCCGCACCTAAGTGTCTAACTGGTGCTCGCCTTTCATGAGCCCTGACTAGGTACTGGGCACCTTGCCAAACACTTGTCTCTATGACTGCTGAAACCTTAAGATAAGACAGCGGCAATGGGTACTATTATTACTCCAGCTCTGCAGACCCGCCAGTGGATTTAATCAGCTGCGAAGTAAGTATGTGACCCCAACCCCAGCTAGAATTCCTTGAGGGTCCTTCCAGGAGCTCCAGAGATGACTTGGCACGCACACCCTTATTGCTAGAGGTGGTGACTCCTGCATGCCTTAAACAATAGCCTGCAGGATGCAGGAGTTTCCCTGAGCCTCCTACCTTCTGAACTCGTTCCGGTCTCCTGCCTGCATGAGTGCCACGATGGTGTTGGTGATGGAGGTCCCGATGTTAGCCCCCATGATGATGGGGATGGCCGCCCGCACTGTCAACACTGGAGGGTGGAGAAGAACTCATGGTAAGTCCAGGACATTGGCTGGGCCATGCTCCCCCAGCCCAAGGTAGGCTAAACTCACTCTTGCTGGTAATTCCCAAAAGCAGTTCTTTGTCTCTTTGTAGATGAAGCTGCAGTGGGACGACATAGAAATCTACATGTGCCCTATCCCACAATTCCTGCCTGTAATTCTGGAATCTCACCAGACCCCATGATGCCCTTCTATGGGTCCCAGTTGAAAAATTATTTTCCAGGTTAAGCATGGTGGCTCACACCTTTAATCCCAGCACTCAGGAGGCAGAGGTAAGAAGATCATAAGTTCAAGGTCAGCCTGGAACTACAGTATGAGTCCCAGTTCAGCCTGAGCTAGAGAGACCAAATAACATTACTTTCCAAATTCCTCCATCAGAAGTAAGATTGACTCACAGGAGATGGGGATCTGATTAGCATTTGAGGAAAAGGTGACTGAGCCCTAGGGTTGATCTCAAGAACTTCAGAGCAGGTGTGCATGGCACCCAGGCTTCTACATGAAAGAGCCTCGCCCATATACTAGACAAACATTTATGTTTACTGTTTAGATTCCTGGCAGGATTCTTCTGCTAACAAAATCAGTATATTGCCTCAATTTTCTAACACTTGAAAATT
Organism: Orientallactaga sibirica; assembly: GCA_036365145.1. Taxonomy (NCBI): domain Eukaryota; kingdom Metazoa; phylum Chordata; class Mammalia; order Rodentia; family Dipodidae; genus Orientallactaga; species Orientallactaga sibirica. The sequence goes on along the minus strand of JAEOAD010000018.1, from coordinate 21,578,444 downwards.
ATATATTTTGAAGAACTAAGACCCTTTGTAACTTATCCCAGAAATATTCTAGTTAACTGTCTAAAATGCTGGTCAAAAGAAAATGGTGTTCACTTTGGCAGCACATATACTAAAATTGGAACGATACAGAGAAGATTAGCATGGTCCCTGCACAAGGATTACACACAAATTTGTGAAGCGTTCCATATTTTAAAAATAAAATGCTGCCAGATATGATGGCGCACACTTTTAATTCCAGCACTCTGGAGGTAGAGGTAGGAGGATCACCATGAGTTCCAGGCCACCCTGAAACTACATAGTGAATTCCAGGTCAACCTGAGATTGAATGAGACCCTTCCTCGAAAATAAATAAATAAATAAATAAATAACAACCAAAAAAGTTGAATCTGGTGTGGTGGTGCACGCCTTTAATCCCAGCACTCTGAAGGCAGAAGAAGGAGGATGGTTGTGAACTCAAGGCCAGCCTGAGACTACATAGTGAATTCTAGGTCAGCGAGACCCTACCTTGAAAAACTGAAGAAAAAAAAAAAGTCAATGTGTTCCAACTTACCTTCTCAGGTATCTCCTCATTTAGTCAGAGAGAAAATATTAGGCCAAGTACAAATTTGGAATTTTGTCTCCCCCAAACACACAGTCCCAAAGCCAATATGTGATGTGATTGGTTGTCACACCCTTAGCTTTAAGTGCAGCCCTGTCTAAGCAAACTTTCGAAACTGATGGGAAAAGCCTGGCCTGGTAGTTCATTTCTGTAATACCAGCACTTGGGAGGCTAAGGCAGAAGGATTGCCACAATATTTTTTGTTATTTATTTATTTATTTATTTATGAGAGAAAATGGGTGCTCCGGGGCTTCTAGACACTGCAAAAGAACTCCAGACTCAAGCACATGTGCCTCTGGCTTATTTGGCTTCTGAGGCATCAAACCTGGGTCCTTAGACTTCACAAGCAAGAGACTTAACTGCTGAGCCATCTCTCCAGCCCTCGTTTGTTTTTTTGAGGCAGGGTCTCATTCTAGCCCAGGCTGACATGGAACTCAGTCTAGGTTGGCCTCAAACTCATGGTGATCCTCCTAATTTAGCCTTCCCAGTACACCGCAACATCTGGCTTTGCCACAATTTTGAGGCCATCTGGCGAGTTACAGGCCAATCTGAGGTACAATGAAACCTGTGTCAAATGAAAAAGAAGAAGAAGAGGAGGAGGAGGAGGAGGAGGAGGAAGAAAGCTGGTGGAAATGCTGCTCATAGGCTGTGCATTGTGCACTTGGGCTGTGGCTAGTGCAATGGAAGATGATTTTATGTTTGGAACTTACATCGGTGAGGGTTAAATGGAATTAAGTTGCCTCATGTGTGGCTGTATTCTTGAGCATTAAGGAGTTGTTCAGGTATTAGGGCCAGCCATCCACAAAGAAACAGGGGTCTACCAGGATCAAAAGGGGGAAACGGGGCTGGAGATAGGGCTTAGCAGTTAAGGCACTTGCCTGCAAAGCCTAAGAACCCAGGTTTGACTCCCCAGAACCCATATAAGTCAGATGCACATGGTGGCACATGGGTCTGGAATTCATTTGCAATGGGTAGAGACCCTGACATACCATTCTCTTTCTTTCTTTCTCTGTCTCTCAAATGAATGAATGAATGAATGAATGAATAGAAGGGAAATGTCATGCTTAGACAAGGTGGAAGACAATGACAGATAGAAATGCACTTGGGCTCACATGACGAGGCCACCATGCTGACGATGATGGATGAGGACGTGCTAGAGCTCTGCACCATGACGGTCACCAGCACCCCGATGACCAGTCCCGCCACAGGGTTGGACATAATGGAGTTGTTACTGAAGAACTGTCCGGCCATCTTCCCTGAAAGACAAACCAGCGATGCGGGGGTGGTGAGGCGCGGGTACACTAGTCCAGAGAGAGGTCTCCTTGCAAGCGCAGCTGCCGTGGAGTAGGAGCCCAGCCTTCAGCCATGCTGAGCCTGTGGGATCGTGCTTCCCTGTGGGTTTTTTTTTTCTCTCATTGCCCAGATGGGAAAGAGACCTGACAGCTGTCCTCCCTGGTCTCCTGCCCCACCTCTCTAGCCCCTAATTCCTCTTATCAGCCTTCAACCACTTCCTAGTTGCCTGGCTTCTCCTGAGCCTTCTCTGATCATGGGCCTGGCTCAGACTGTGTGGACCTCCTGGTGCCCTAATTCCTCAGCCTTAGGAATGTATTCCTAAAGAAGATGCAACTGCAGACGTGGGTCTTCTCTTTCTTTTCTATATAACTCCCGCTCCAATCTCAGCTTATAACTGAATGCTACAGAAGTCACTCTGAGGGTGTGCCTCTGTGACCCTCAATCCATTCCCTAAACCACTTTACAATGAAGACTGAGGGACTGGGTGAGTCAGAGGAACAATGAAACAATGTGCAGGAATTTAGTGTGTCCATCACACACCTGACAAATGACACCTACTCTTGGTAATGCAAGTCCCCAGGTCACAAGGATCAGCTCTCTAAGACATGCACCAGGGCTGGAGAGATGGCTGAGCATTTAAGGCACTTGCCTGGAACACCAAGGAACCCCAGTTCCCCAGGATCCACATAAGCCAGTTGCACAAGGTGGCACATGCATCTGGAGTTCGTTTGCAGTGGCTAAAGGCCCTGGTACACCAATTCTCTCTCTCTCAAATAAATAAATAAATAAATAAATAAATAAATAAATAAATATATAAATTAAAATTTAAAAAGACAGTAATGAAATGAACCATTAAAAACAAAAAGGAGGGCTGGAGAGATGGCTTAGCAGTTAAAACACATGCCTGCAAAGCCTAAGGACCCTGGTTCAATTCTTTCTTTCTTTTTTTTTTTTTTTTTTTTTGGATTTTTTCCAGGCAGGGTCTCACTCTAGTTCAGGCTGACCTGGAATTGAATTCTTTATGTAGTCTCAGGGTGACCTCGAACTCATGGTGATCCTCCTACCTCTGTCTCCCGAGTGCTGGGATTAAAGGCGTGCGCCACCATGCCTGGCCTGGTTTAATTCTTCAGGTCCCACGTAAGCCAGATACACATGGTGGCGCATGTGTCTAGAGTTCGTTTACAGTGGCTAGACACCCTGGCATGCCCATTCTCACTCTCTCTCTCTCCCTTTCTCTGTCAAATAAATAAATAAATAAATAAATAAATAAATAAATAAATAAATTTTAAAAAAAAAAAAAAAAGGACAGGCACCAAAGAATGCAGAAATCCAGTCTTTTGACACCCTGAACTGTAACTGAATCCTGCTGTGCACTTAGTGGTCTTGGTCCTTTCTTGTAAATGGGAAGAGTTGAGGCAAGGACTCTTTCAGACAGAGCCACTGAAGCCCCTATCTATTCCTGTTGTCACCCAGGGATGGCACGCACCAGGTGAATTGAGCATGCACACTGGCCAAGTTCAGTCTTGGGAGACGTGTGGGTGTTGGCTGTGGGTACAGAGTCCTAGCCTGGAGACCACTGTCCTTCCCCAGCAAGAGCTGGCTTTAATCTTTCCTATTTGCTTGGCCCTGGGAGAGTATTCATTCTTCTTCTGTAATCTCTGGGCCGAGAGGCCAAGAGACAGCAAGAACCCCTCTGATAAGGAGAAGTCTAACAACTTCCTGCTGGAGCTTGGGAACAAAGGCAGGGGCTGATATCTGGAATCAGTTCCATGTCTGGCTCCTCATCTAAGCCTCTCGAGCTAAATCAGGGCCATTTAGAGGTCTCTTCTATACAATGAGGGGCGTGGACCTCAGGAGAAGGTCTGAGCCAGGTTTGTCCTAAACTGAATTCAGGATTCTGGAACACTTCCCTCCCTTGAGCCCCAGAGCCCTCTGTCCGTACCTCCAACCAGCTGGAAAGCGCTGCTGAGCACATCCAAGGAGCACACGAACAAGTACAGGAACCCCAGGAGCAGAATGAACTTCCCAATCCCTTGGAAGACACAGATGACCTTCCCTCTGGTGTCTCTCTCTGTGGGGGAGGGGATGAGGCACAAGGTTTTAGTGTCTACAATACTGAGAAGTAGGGCAGGGAGGCCACTTCCACCAGCTCTTAGGTCTCGGGGCTCAGAGGTCAGCAGTTCCACACTGCAATCCATTCTCGTAAACCCTCCTAAGTGTTTCTAGAATCTACAGGATCTGCACTAAGGACGAGGACTCAGTGTAGTCTGGGGCCCAGAGAAGCAGTATGTCAGGCTCCATGCTCAGCTAAACCACAGTGTCACCGAGGGCAGGGGCAGTTAAGAACACCAGTCACCTGCTAAGTGCAGGGTCAGAGATAATGGCTCTGAAGTGCACCTTTTTATCGCGGCACACTTCCAGAACCAGGCTGCTGGTGCTAATCAAAGGCATAGTTGTTTGTTGAGCACTTGGGCCCTCATAAAGCCGGATCCCTGACTGCTGTTTCAATTCTCACCTTTTCCCACCAGCTCTGACTCCCACTTACCTCCTTAGCTGACCCTAGCTTTCTGGTCCAAAAGCTGTCCTTAATACTACAGGTGGGAAAGTGAGCATTGGTATTCCCCAGCTATTCTGGATATACCATCTCTCTGCTCTTTCAAGAGAATAAGGGCCTTGCCCACTCCCAGTTTTATTCTCAGCATCTCTTATAATGCCCAGAACCTGGCCAGCATGCACTGAATTCCAGGGATCAAGATAATGTCTGTCTTGATCATGCCCCTGGTGCCTGGTGTGTTGACTGAATGAAAGAACAAAGGGTCCCCTAGTCAGACTATGGATGACATCCCTAGCCAGGACCCTGCTTCTCAAGGGCCTCAGAGTCATGAAAAGGGATGGGGGACACTGTGAACAATGGGCCTGGTCTTCTCCTGCTGGCCATCTGTTTACCTGACCACTTGATCCCAGTATCCCGGAGTGCAGGCAGGTCCCAGGGGTCATCCACCTCAGTGGGCTCCTCTATCAGGGCCACCGTTGAATAGGAGGGCAGAAGTTCAATCTTGGGTACTGGACTCCCACTGTCATCTGTACAAATAAGCAGCGAAGGCCGTGAGGAAAGACACCTGAATCTCTGGTCCCTGCAGGCAGCCTGCCTGTGTTTGGTAAGCAGTACTTACTCTGGCTGGGCTCCTTGTCCTTGGTTGCCGTGGTAGACTGTGCACTCGAGGACCCTTCGATGAATTTATTGGGGTTGGGCTGAGCATTTTCTAACTCAGGCCAAGGAGCCATGGTCTGTGGAAGGGAAGACAGAGCTTAAGGAAGGAGTAAGTGAAGATGTACCAGCTGCCGATGAGAAAGAACCCGACCTTGCAAAGCTTCTATTCGGGGAGTGGAAGAAAAGGTGCCATGCTTACACCTCTTGTCATGCCGACCTGTGCCAGGCAGAGCACCAGGAATGCCACATTCTATCTCTGTATGTCTCTTGCCCCACTCCCAAAGGTGTCGCTGAAACCAGCCAGCCATCCCAGCATGCCCACCGTGCCTCACGCTAGGCGTGTAGTCTCCTCTGGATTTCCCCCATCTCTGTCTCAGTTTGTGTTGATTCTCTCCTTTGTCAGAAATGGGATAAATGAGGTGGCGCACACCTTTAATCCCTTTAATCGGGAGGCAGAGGTAGGAGGATCGCTGTGAGTATGAGGCCAGCCTGAGACTACATAGTGAATTCCAGGTCAGCCTGGGCTACAGTGAGACCCTAGCTCGAAAAAAAAAAAAAAAAAAAAAACAATGAAAAGAAAAAAAAGAAAGAAAAAAGAAATAGGATACTCATCCATCTAGTCTCATCATCTCGTGACTTGTGAACTCCCGGCCCTCCTCCAACAGGCTCCCCATCTCCTATTTACATCCATTGACATGTCCAGGTGAGTGTGTGATACAGCCACCCCTAGACATCGGGCAGGTTTAGAGCCCAACAATGCTGCTCACAGCTGGGTGAGCATGTGGACCAAGTCCCTTTATGCCTGTGCGCACAGTGTCAATTTCCTTCTGCAAAACAGGGCTAACCCTTCACACCAACAGGCTACAAGACTGGTGATGAGGTTAAAGGTCTGGCAAGCACACCTGGCATCGAGCAGCCTTCCCATGAATGGCAATTATCACTGTGCCGCCTTGCCTGGAGTCATGACCCTTCATCAGACAGAATTGTTTCCGGCCTTCTACAGATTTCCCCATAACTCGTGATCTCCACAATGTCTTTCTGAGTTACAGGGCTCTGGGTACACCTGGCAGTCCATCCCTTGAAGATTCTCCCCTTTGATACCATTAGACAAAACAATCCCAAGAACCGAAAATTCACAGGAAGGGAAGTACAAGTGTCTAAATTCTAACTAAAGCCCAAGATTTCAGCCTCATCAACAATCCAGGACATGCAAATTAAAAGTGGCAACTGACAACATGGCAAAAACAATTTCAAGGAAACATAATTTAGTGGTTAAGGCGCTTGCCTGGAAAGCTTAATGGTCCCAGGGTTTGATTCCCCAATACCCATGTAAAACCAGATGCACAAGGTGGTGTGCACATCTGAAGATCGTTTGCAGCAGCTAGAGGGCCTGGTATGCCCATTCTCTGCTCTCTCTATTTCTATGCTTGCAAATAAATAAATAAAAACTTTAAATATACATATATATTTTTTTAAGAAAAAAAGGAAAACATATACTCTGCTGGAATAACCTGGTACAGTGGTTCACACCTGTACTCCCAGCACTTAGGAGGACTGCCACGAGGCCAACCTGGTTACATAGTGGGTTTCAAGGAAGCATTGATCACAGACTGAGACCCTGTGTCAAAACAAACCGGGGTTGGATACCTCAGTAATTTAAGGTGCTTGCTTGCAAGAATGCTGGCCCAAATTCAGTTTCTAGCACATACGAAAAGTCAGACACATCTATAATAATTATTTAGTTTACAATGCCAATGCAAGTATAGCAGTGGAAGAGCCAAGAAAATCCAGAAGTTCAAGGACAAATCCACGAGCAAAACTAGAGAAACATTGTATTGAAAGAAGGTAGAAAGCAGGGGGAGAGCTGGAGATATGGCTCAGTGGTTAATGGTGCTTGCTTATAAAGCCTGGCATTTTGGGTTTGATTCCCCAGTACCCATGTAAAGCCAGATGCACAAAGTGGCACATGTATCTGGAGTTCATTTGCAATGGCAGGAGGCCCTAGTGTACCCATTTTCTTTCTTTCTCTTTCTCTCTCTCTCTAATAAAAAAAAAAATTTTAAAGAAAGCAGGTGGAGAGGACAGACACTGAGGTTGTCTTTTGACCTCCAAATGCATGTCATGACACACATGCACACACATACACACACAACATCCTGGACTAGGTGTTATAAGACAAAGACTGCTATGAGTCCTAGAAGACACTTGCACATGTGTAATGATTCACTCATTTTACTTCTAGGAATATTGACTCTCAGAAAAGCAGAAACTTTGCTCCAACCCACTTCTGCTGAGAATGCTTCTCAGAAACCAGGTCCTACTAACACCTTTCTTCTTTTCCTGAAGCCAATCTATTTCCTGCCAGAATGTAGCACTGCCAAGAAAGGGCTTTTTTTTTTTTTTTTGTTCACTGTTGCATCCTCAGGCCGGAAGCTCTGCCTGGCCCCAGATATGCCCCCTTCTTACTGAAAAATGACAGCAACACAGACATAAAAGCCACTTGCTGCTCTGGTCATTTGCATTTTGTAAAATAAAAATAAGTAAATTGGGGGAGAGATGGCTCAATGGATAAAGTGCTTGCCTGCAAAGCCCAACAACCTGGGTTTGAGTCCCCAGTACCCACATAAAGCCAGATGCACAAAGTTGCAGTGGCTGGAGGCCCTGGTGTGCCATTCTCTCTCTCTCTCTCTCTCTCTCTCTCTGTTTGCAAACAAAAAAAAATTTTTTAGGGCTGGAAAGATAGCTTGGTGGTTAAGGCACTTGCCTGTGAAGCCAAAGGACCCAGGTTTGATTCCCCAGTACCCACATAGAGCCAGTTGCACACAGTGGTGCTTGCAACTGGGATTTGTGGCTGGAGGTCCTGTCGTGCCCATTCTCTCTTATCTCAAATAAACAAGAAAAATAAAATATTAAAAAATATATTGGGGGGTGGAGAGATGGCTTAGCAGCTAAGGTACTTGCTTGCAAAGCCTAAGGACCTAGGTTCGATTCTCCAGATCCCATATAAGCCAGATGCACATGGTAGCTCATGCGTCTGGAGTTTGTTTGCAGTGGCTAGAGGCCCTGGTGTGCCCATTCTCTCTCATACTCTCCCTCCCTCTAATAAATAAATAATATATATATATATATATATATATATATATATATATATATATATTTTTTTTTAATAGGGAAGGACTGGGGAAATGGCTTACCAGTTAAGGCATTTGCCTGAGAAACCTAAGGACCTGGGTTCGATTCCCCAGGACCTGCTGGACACAGAGGCAGGCAGGAGGGAAAGGGTCCATGACTCAGGACCTGCGTAAGCCAGACACACAAGGTGGTGCATTCATCTGGAGTTCATTTGCAGTGGCTAGAGGCCCTGACAGATCCATTCTCTCTCTCTCAAATAAATAAATAAAATATCTTTTAAAAAATAGGGAAATTATTATTCTAATTAGAGTAAATCCACAGTGGACTAATGTGCCTTTAAAAATTCAAAAATAGGCGGGTGTGGTGGCGCACGCCTTTAATCCCAGCACTCGGGAGGCAGAGGTAGGAGGATCGCAGAGAGTTCAAGGCCACCCTGAGACTACATAGTTAATTCCAGGTCAGCCTGGACCAGAGTGAGACCCTACCTCACAAAACCAAAAAAAAAAAAAAATTCAAAAATACTTGACCTTGCAGTGCCTAGCAATACCTTCACAAGACCCTCAAAATAGAAGAAAAAGATGATGACATCAAAGAAAGACTAATAGAGAGAGGGAGGGGATATGATGGAGATTGGTGTTCTAAAGTGGAATGGGGGAGGGGAGGGAAATATCATATATATCTATATCTATATCTATCTATCTATATCTATCTATCTATATATATATATATATATATATATATATATATATTTTTTTTTTTTTTTTTTTTTGGTTTTTCGAGGTAGGGTCTCGCTCTGGCCCAGGCTGACCTGGAATTCACTCTGTAATCTCAGGGTGGCCTTGAACTCATGGCGAGTGCTGGGATTAAAGGTGTGCGCCACCACGCCCGGCTCATATGTTTTTTTGTATGTAAGTATAGAAGGTGTCAATAAAAAAATTAATAATTTTTTAAAAATTCAAAAATACAGAAAAATGCATTACACTATGAATAAAAAAAAAGTATATTTTGTCCTTTTCGTGACATGATCAGTAAAGTAAACAAGATCCAAAATTGTTCCATGGAGCTGGTCATGGTGGCTCACACCTATAAACCCAGCCTCACTCAAGAGGCAGAGGTAGGAGGAGTTACAGGTCAGCCTGGGCTAGAATGAGACCCTGCCTTAAAACCAAAAAAACAACACAAAATTGTTCTGTGGATCACTGTGGTTGAGTTGAGGGGAAAATTTATTTCTTCTGAAACTAAATATCTAAACCCTGAATTTCTAAAAGTTGCAGCTTTACTCCCAAGCACACACAGACAAGCTGGTTCAGTGACACCTGGGTTGTTTCTGGTACTCCTGTGTACTAAGCTAGAGTTTGAAGCAGGATGGCTCCCAGCGCCTGGAAGGCTGAGGCAGAAAGCTGCTGCATTTTTACAGCCACCCTGGGCTACAGAGTGAGTTATAGGATAGAATAGGCTAGAGTGAGACCCTGTTTCAAATCCCTTTCTCCTCGCTGCCCCCACCAAAAACAAAGGCTATTTCTAGCTCATGTAAGACCAAGGATTCAAAAACATTTCTTTTCTTTTTTTTGGTTTATTACATCCCCCACCCCTGTGTGCTAACCCTGTGAGGAGTTAGTGTTATTTCTCTTTTACAGCTGAGAAAACCAGCTCACAGGAATGGGAAGCCACAGGCATGCTATGGAATTTTCTCTAGCCTATCCTCACCACTCAGGACTCCCTGGATTCAAGCCAGGAATAGTAGAATACTGGAACCCCAGCACACAGAAGGTGAAGGCAGGAGGGTCACGAGTTCAAGACCGCCAGGTGTGGTGGCACATGCCTTTAATGCCAGTACTCGGGAGGCAAAGATAGGTGGATCACCTTGAGTTCAAGGCCACCCTGAAAGGAGACTGCATAGTGAATTCCAGGTCAGCCTGAGCTAGAGTGAAACCCTACCTCGAAAAACCAAAAAGAGTTTAAGACCAACCTGGGCCATATAGTGAGACCTTTCTTAAAATCCCTCCCCTTCCAAAAAATAAAGTCATTGACTACCAGACCTGGGCACAAGCAGATGCCTCCTGATGTGCAGTATGTGGAAAAGACCAGGGTGAAGTAATGGGAGGCAGGAGGAGGGCATCACCACCAGATGGTTCAGGCTGAAATCCCAGTGAGGCAAGGGGAGGGTGTCTTGCCTCAACTCACATGGAAGATGCAGTCAGTGGCCTCCTTACTGGACACAGAAGGCAGGCAGGAGGGAAAGGGTCCATGACTCAGGGTTCAGAGCAATACCTCCTGCCCAGATGCTTGTACAAGACCCTTACACCTGCATTCTGCCTAGAGGCTGCCTGCGTCCAGTGTTCCTGGGCACTGCATCACCTACTTTAATTGCACCCTAACCGGAGCCTAACTTATAATTCTCCAGTCACCCCACATGTTGCTCCCCTATGCAGAACTATCCTACTTGTGATTTTTGCTTTCACTGTCCCAGAATTTTAAAGCCATCTCTGACTGACCCCAGATCCCATCACGAGGGCTGGAGAAATGGCTTACTGGTTAAGGCACTTGCCTGAAAAGCCAAAGGACCCAGGTTTGATTCCCCAGGACCCATGTAAGCCAGATGTACAAGGTGGCCCATGCATCTGGAGTTGGTTTGCAATGGCCAGAGGCCCTGGCCCTCTCTCTTGCTCGCTCTCTCAAACAAATAAATAAAAATAAATATTTTTAAAAATCCCATCAGGACCAGCTGACTCTATCTGGAAGTGTCTCCATACTTACTCAAGTCTGATACCACCTCCCCAGCTTGGCCTCAGCATCCACACTTGGATGGACTTAGCAGCCTGTTTGCCCAGTTACCCACATCCCTCCACAGATGAACTTTCTTCACACAAGCAGTGGTGTAGGATCATGATTCCCCAGTTTCTCTTGCCCAATGCCCCCCCTAAGGTTTCCTCTTCTCTAGTCACACTTCCCCAAAAACATGGGATCGTGGACACTCCTCGGCCCTGGCGCAGACAGAGCCTCAGTACAAGGCGCTTCTCATCTTCCGTCCAGCAGCCCTGAGGCTCAGCCCAGCTCCTTCCTCTCTGCTCTGGCCTTATCCTTCTCTCTGATCTCTGATCCCATCACGTGCTTCTGTGTGACTCATGTGTCACTCCATCACACACACGCGTGCCACTGTGAAATCTTTTCATTGATTTCTAATAACAACTGCCATTTAATGAGCATCAAAAAGCTGTCGGGTGCCACACTGATGCCCGATGTACAATTCTCAGGCTTTATACACAAAAATAGCAGCTACAACACAGCAAAAACAGCCCAGAGTGGTAAGGATCTTGTGCAAAGTGGCCTAGAGAGGGCCATCCAAGTTGGGTTGTAACATGATAGTGACTCACCTTCCTCCGGCACAATTTTCCTCATGGAATTGGGAAAGGGAATGGTAAGTCGTCTGACTGGTATGTGATTTACATTTCAGATACATTTACATAGAGCGAGCTGTTTCTTAACCTTGACATCAGCTGGGTGTGGTGGTGCATGCCCTTTAATCCCAGCATTCAGGAAGCTGAGGCAAGAGGATGGATGTGAGTTCAAGGCCAGTGTGGAACTACAAGTGAGATTCAGGTCAGCCTGGGCTAGAGTGAGACCTTGAAAAAAAACCAAAAAAATAAAACAACCTTGACATTGACAACTGGGGCACATAGATCTCAGATATAGTGGAGTGGGCCAGGGCTCTGAGATTATTTTTGCCTCTACTATTTCTACTAGCTGTGGGTTGTGAGAATACACAACCCAGCTTTAACAACAAAAATGTCCTCAGACATTGTCAAATGCCCCCTAGGAGTTGAGAACCACAGTTCCAGAGCTTTAAAAACTGAATGTTTGCCGGGCATGGTGGCGCACGCCTTTAATCCCAACACTCAGGAGGCAGAGGTAAGAGGATCGCCATGAGTTCAAGGCCACCCTGAGACTACATCGTGAATTCCAGGTCAGCCTGTACTAGAGTGGCCCTGCCTTGAAAAACAAAACAAACAAAAAAACCTTAATGTTTAACTTGCTGGGTATGATGGCACATGCCTTTGATCCCAGCACTCAGGAGACAGAGGAAGGAGGATCGCTGTGAGATTGAGGGCAGCCTGGGACTACAGAGTGAGTTCCAGGTCAGTCTGGGCTAGAGGGAGACTGCCTCAAAAAACAAAAACATAAAATAAAATAAAAACTGGAGGTTTGAGCTGGGCATGGTGGCACAAGCCTTTAATCCCAGCACTAGGGAGGCTGAGGTAGGAAGATTGCCATGAGTTCAAGGCCACCCTGAGACTACATAGTTAATTCCAGGTCAGCCTGGGCCAGAGTGAGACCCTACCTCAAAAAAAAAAAAAAAAAAAAGAAAAGAAAAGAAAAGAAAGAGAAAGAGAAAAGAAAAAGAAAAAGAAAAAGAAAAAGAAAAAGAAAAAGAAAAAGAAAAAGAAAAAAAACCCTGGAGGTTTGAGTCATTTCTTGAGTCTGAGACCCAGCTTCACATTTCTGACTTTGGGCTAGCTTCTTCTGTGCCTGCTCATATGTAAAATGAGGACATTTCTAGCAAAAGTTACCTTTATTAAATATGCCATGTTTTAAATATTCTAAGAACAGTGTCACACTGACAGCTGTCTTAATAAAATGAACATATAATGATTATGGTAGAGGCTAAAGAGATGGCTTAGTGGTTAAAGGCACTTGATTGCAAAGTCTGACAGCCTGGGGTTTGATTCCCCAGTACCCACATAAGCCAGATGCACAAGGTGGTGCATGCGTCTGGAGTTCATTTGCAGTGGCTGTGCACAGCCATTCTTTCTCTTCAACTGCTTCTTCCTTTTTCTGTCTCTCTCTCTCTCTCTCTCTCTAGTAAATAAGTTAATTAATTTTTAAAAATAAAAATTTTAATGTAGGTGTTGTGGCATTCCCTTGTAATCTCTGCACTTAGGAGGCAGGAGCAGGAGGATCACCACAAGTTCAAGTACAGCCTGGTCTAGGCCAGCCAGAATGTCAAAGTGAGACTCTCAGAAAACAAAAACATGAGCCAGATGTGGTGGTGCACGCCTTTAATCCCAGCACATGGGAGGCAAAGGTAGGAGATCTCTGTGAATTTGAGGCCACCCTGAGAGTACATAGTTAATTCCAGGTCAGCCTGGACCAGAGTGAGACCCTACCTCGAAAAACCAAAAAAAAAAAAAAAAAAAAAAAAAGAAAGAAAAAAGCCTTGTGCTTGCAGTGAGGCCCACAGACCTGCAGGGGTTCATGTATATGGCTCTGCTCTTGGAGCCACTCAGAAAGAAAAATATGACCTTGTCTCACCTGTTCCTCTAACAAACTGAACTTCAACTTTGGATTTAAATTGAGGGGAAGTGAACTACAGTTACACTTTCCCCTCCAGCACCCAGGAGAATGAACGCAGCACGCACTTTGAAGGGAGGGGTCACTACTCAAGGTTTGCTGAAGGAATGCACTCGGTCCAGGGTGATTATGGCGGATAATTCTTAGCCTAAAGGTTCTTGATCAGAGGCTGGCCCTCAACACTATGTGCCAATTGGGTTGGCTGAGACTCCTTGGATGGAAACTACCAGCCGGGTGCCACAGCAGCCCCACGCAAGTCAGTTCAGTCAAGTGTGAGGAAGACCTTTGTTTACCTGTTCAGAGTAGATGATGTGTTCTGTGGCCACTTCCCTAGGGCTGGCCAGGAACACTTTCTTTCAGATTGAATAAAAAGACAACTGGAGCCAGGCGTGGCAGCGCACGCCTTTAATCCCAGCACTAGGGAGGCAGAGGTAGGTGAGTTCAAGGCCACCCTGAGACTACATAGTGAACTCCAGGTTAGCCTGGGCTAGAATGAGACCATACCTCGAAAAAAAAAAAAAAAAAAAAAAAAAAAAAAAAAAAAGGCAATTGGAATCAACAGACACATCCAGGGCCCTGTAGCTTATAATGACATTATAAGCGAGGGGTAGCTTGTACCCATCTGTACAAATTGTGCAAAAAGGAACAGGTCACAATTGCATGGGACGCAACCAACAAGAACCTCTCCAGTGTCCCCGCAGGAGGCCTGTGCTGGCTTCTTCCGCCTCTTGAGTCTGCTTATTGCTAGTCTATGCCACCAAAAGGAAACACATTTCCACTGAATGTCTGTACTCCTCCTTCTTGGAAGTCTTTTTCTTTTCTTTTTTTCCTTATTCTGAGTCCAACCATTTGGTCCACTTTACAAACACTTCCCTGATGAAGCAAGACTTCCCTGCACTCTGCACTCCATTTCTGTTCCTCTCCCCACCCCCACACGTTTATGAGCACTGTGTGCTGGATCCTAGTGGATCAGGAAGGTCTCCATAGACCTGCCACTGCCCGCATGACCAGGCATCTAGAAGGCTTGTCCACCCAGCCCCAAGTCTCTGAAATTGCTGGCCACTCCCTTCCTGACCCTGTCCACCCCCACAACTTGTTGCACCTAGGAAGAAGGAAATGTAGGGCACCTGGCTACTTAGCCTATAGTTTGGGCTCACAGGCCAATGCCCCCAACCTTCCCAGGCATCAAAGCCTCTGCTCTGTGCACAGTATTCTAGAACAGGTCAGCCTGCAGCTGGGGCTCTGGAGCAAAGACAAATGCTCGTTCCAGGGCTCCTCCAAGTCCCTGCAAGTCCCCAGGCAGCTGAGACCCCCGTGTCTGGCCAAAATGGAGGAGAGCCTGCAGAGACCTGCTTCTTGCTATGTGAGACCACCTCCGTTTCTTCATCTCAAAAATGGGACAAGGCTGAGCGTGGTGGTGCACACCTTTAATCCCAACATTCAGGAGGCAGAGGTAGGAGGATTGCCTTGAGTTCGAGGCCACCCTGAGACTACATAGTGCATTCCAGGTCAGCCTGAGCTAGAGTGACACCCTACCTTGAAAAAAAAAATAGGACAGGGCTGGCGAGATGGCTTAGCAGTTAAGGTGCTTGCCTGTGAAGCCTAAGGGCCCCCAGGTTCAACTCTCCAGGTCCCAAGTAAGCTAGATGTACAAGGTGGCACATGTGTCTGGAGTTTGTTTGCAGTGGCTAGAGGCCCTGGTGTGCCTCTTCTCTTTCTCTCTCTTTTTCTCCCTCTCTCTGTCTCTAATAAGTAAATAAATAAATGTAAAATCTTTTTAAAAAAATAGGACCATGCCATATCCCTCTCAGAGTTGTTGTGAAGACTAATTGATTTAATAAGTGTAGGTGAACTCAGTGTCTGGCAGAGTCATGACCTAGAATTTCTGAAATGCGTTGCATCATAAAGAACTCATCTCAACTTCACTTTGTCCTACCCTGAGAGCCCACCACCAGCCTTTGGCACAGTACAGACCCTAGGTAAATTCATGTTCATCAGAAAGCATACAAAACACCACAAATAGCTGTCCAATAAAACACCCCAAGGAATGTGAGCAGAAAGAGCCAATGAGGGCTGGAGAGATGGCTCAGCAGTTAAAGGCACTTGTTTGCAATGCCTGATGGCCTAGGTTCGATTCCTTAGTACCCTCATAAAGCCAGATGAACAAAGTGGCACATGTATCTGGAGTTCCTTTGCAGTGGCAGGAGGCCCTGGTGTGCCCATTCTTTCTCTCTCTCTCTGCCTGTTTCTCCCTCTTTCAAATAAATAAATTACATAATTTAAAAAAAAATTTTAAGGAGCCAATGAAGCTTGTGGCAGGAGAATGTCCTAAACATTTTGTGACCTCATTAACTCTTTTTTTTTGTTTTGTTTTGTTTTTTGAGATAGAGTCTCACTCTAGCCTAGGCTGACCTGGAATTCACTATGTAATCTCAGTGTGGCCTCGAACTCACAATGATCCTCCTACCTCTACCTCCCGAGTAAGTGTTGGGACTAAACGCATGTGCCACCATGCCCGGTGTGACCTCCTTAATTCTTATAACAAGAACATGAGTTCTTTCCAGGGTACAATGAAACTGAGGCAAAAAGAAGTTGCCTCAAGTCACAGCTGCCTTGGGTGGTGTCAGGATTTGAACCCAAGGCTGAAGTTTCCAAAGCCAGAAGACTTCATAGATGTCACAGGCAGGAGTAAGCCTCCAGCCACCATCTAAGCACAGGGGGAGGGGGAGCAGGGAGGAGGGGAACTCTGAGTGTGACACAACAAGGGCTCTACATATTTCTGAAAGACCTGGCTTGAAGCGCATGTCTGTAGGGTCAATTCTGCCTCTTTCAGAAAACCAAATCTGGTGGCTTCAGACAAAGTCAGAAGAGACTCAGCAAATCCCCAGTCTTCCAGGGGTCTCCACTGAGCACTGACTGAGCCGTCCGAGGATGAACCAGGGATCTCTGAGGTTGATGTCCACTGGGACATGTCACACACTGAACCTGCTTCCTGATGGAAGGGACTTTGGAGCTCCTGGGCCCCTTCAAGGGTTCCTTCACCATCCCATACTCTACACTGCTGCTCCTGCTCCCTGACTGCCCAAGACCACACTCTGGCACATTCCTGTACCTGCAAGAAGTAAGAAGGAAGGAACAGTGCAACGCCAAGCTCTGGGGAGGACATCCAGGGCTAGGACGAGGCCTCTGGATCCTGAGCTGTCCTGCACCTGCTCCTCGCACCCCCACCCCACCCCACGGCCTCCCATCTCTATAATCTAGTTGGCTGTAAGCCTTGTCCTCTTGGCTCCACCTACATGAGTGACACCTGATGCCAAGAGGACCTCTTATTTTTTAGATTTATTTTTTATTTATTTATTTATTTATTTATTTATTTAAGACAGAGAGAAGGAGAGAAAGATAGAGAGAGAAAGAGAGAATGGGCATGCCAGGGCCTCTAGCCACTGCAAACAAACTCCAGACGCATGCGCCACCTTATGCATCTTGCTTATGTGGGAAATGGAGAATCAAACCTGGGTCCTTAGGCTTCTCAGGCATGCACCTTAACTGCTAAGCCATCTCTCCAGCCCCAGACCACTCAGTTTTTCTTCACAGGTCAAGAAGAGGAAACTTCTAGGCATTTCTGAGATCAAACAGGGAAATGTAGGGCACCTGGCAGTCAACCAACTCTCCACTTTGCATTGTTTGGGCCTTTCCAACTGGGACCTGTCAGGTAACGTCTCTAGCCAAGACCTCAAGATGAAGTGGGCAAAAGCCTGGGACCGTGGTCAGTCCTGCATCTCCCATTCTGCATAGCCTCCACCTGCGCAGGGAAGGTGACACTGGACCTCTAGCTTGAAGCACAGTGCTTGGTACCCACAGCCAGATCAACTCATTTAATGTAAACACGGAAGTTTAATTGTCTTCATCTTTGAGGCATGGTCTCCCTGTGTAGTTCAAGCCAGCCTGCCCCACATAAGTGCCACCACCCCCAGTATATTCTTAGTGCCAACTTTAACTCCACACTGCAGAGACATTACCTCAGTTTCTATCCTTTAGTATCAACTTTATGACCATCTACAGAGCAGGAAACTGAGGCACAGAAAATGTGCTGAAAGTCAGAGTCACTTCTGCTTCAGAAACTATTGGAACCCAAACAGTGTCTTCAATAGGCACAAAAGTCCTTTTACTTAGAAGGCATGATGGATGTTGGAAATTCCCAAGAGGGTGGTGGCTACTTTTCTTCAGCTTCCTTTAGTAAGCGTAAAGAAAAATAAATCTTCACCAGGGCAGGCAAGGGTGTGATGGGAGGTGGAGTCGATACAAGACAGATAAAATGGGTGGGGTAGCTTAAACCTGGAATCCCAGCACTGGAGTGGCTGAGGCAGAATTCGCTCAAGAGCAGTCTGAGCTATATGGTTAAGACCCTGGACAGTGCTAGGGATGTAGGTTACTTAGTGTGTGCCACACGTAGTAAATGTGGGCATGGTGGTACAGGTCTGTAATCCCAGAGTTGGGAAGTAAAGGGAGGAGGGTAATAAATTCAAGGTCATGGCTCAGGGACCATTTAGGAAGAGGTGGTGTAAAGAATGTAATCGCTAAAGGGGAGGAGGGCTTTGCAAGACCTTCCAGACACAAAGTGGTTGGAGTAGTCAGGGCTCACAGTGGCTGACACTACCTGAACAAGACCTGCCTAATGGGAGGGGGAAACGATGACATCACAATAGAGGAGAGCAGCTGGAAAGAAGGAACTTAGAGTGGGTACAAAGGAGGGAAAAGGAAGGTGGAAGGGGGGATGATTATCATAGTATATTGGGTTATATGTATGAAGGTTATCAAAAAAAGTTTTAAAAATGCCTGGACTAGAGTGAGACCCTACCTCAGAAAAAAACAAAAAATTAAATTAAAAGTTAAAAAAGTTTTTAAAAGAAATTCAAGGACATCCTTGACTACAGATCAAGTTTGAGTCCAGCTTAGGGTACATAAAACCTTGTCTCAAATAAAATAGAAAGGCTCAGGATGTAGCTAAGTGGCACAGTGCCTGCCTAGCATTGACAAGGTTCTGGGTTCCATCTTCAGTGCTGCAAATAAAAAAAATAAATAAAAGCTGGGCATGGTGGCACACACCTTTAATCCCAGCACTCGGGTGGCAGAGGTAGGAGGATTGCTGAGAGTTTGAGGCCACCCTGAGAATACAGAGTGAATTCCATGTCAGTCTGAGCTAGACTCTACCTCAAAAAAACCAAAGATAAATAAATAAATAAATAAAACCTTGTAATTAACCTGTAATTAGATTGGTTATTCACAGATCCCAAGATGCTGTTTTCTTCATGAACCGAATTCAGTTTCCAGTATGTCCAGATTGTTTCTAATAGCAACAGCCCTCATGCCCTGGGGAAGACTTGGGGTGGGGGGTCATTTGTATTGCATCCAAAACTAGTACAAAGCATGTTCTTCTTGCCACCCATTTACAAGCTTATAAAAAAAAAGCAGAAAAGGTCATCATTATCGGCTGGCATGGTACAAAAGGCTCAGTCTCTTAATCTGAAACAATGGCCACTGAGATGAAGCATGGGTTACCAACACGGAACTGTCAAACAGGAGGGGGAACAAGACAGACAGGCCAGGCCCAGAGCCATCCCCGCTAAGACAGAACCCTCTTGGTGAACCCGCATGGAGGAAGATGGCAGATGAAATCCCTGTGTTTGAGAAAATGCACATCACACCAAAGATGTCCCCTCGGAGCCACAGCTGGCTCAGAGAGCAGAAATTCACCTCTAGCCTCAATATACCGTTCCTGGGAGCCCAACCATTCCTGTGCATGTAACTCCTTGAGAGTCAGTCTCTCCAACCTCCCCCTCTGATACCCTTGGCCTGTTGAAACAGAAGTTGTGGACACTGTTCTCTCAAGACATCTGAAAGAGAGACCCGTTTGCTGATGCTCACAGCCATCCAACTCTGGTTGTTTGATCACCTTAGAGAAGTGGGGGGCAGGGGAGGGGGGTTGTGCAGGCCAGCACTGTGGGAGTCACTCCCACCAAAGAGACTGCTGTATCTCTCCCAGCCAGCAGTCAGCACAAACCTAGCATTTGGGTAAGGAAAGGACTTAGACTATCTGAGAAGGAAAGATTACACCCCAGGCTGACAGGTAGTGACCTAGACCAAAAAATAAATAAATAAATAAAAGAATAAAAGAAAAAAAGAAAGAAAAAAGAAAAAAGGAAAAGAAAGAGAGATAGAAAGAAAGAAAAGAAAACAAAGGAAAAGAAAGGAAAAGAAAAAAAAAAAGAAAAAAAAAAGAAAAGGCCCATCAGATTCCAATCATGTCATCTGTCCACAGAGGACAGTGTGACAACAGTCGTCGGGTCATCCGGAAAGGTAGGCTACTAGTTTGTCTCCCCCAGCCTAAAGTTTAGCCAAGGTCCTTGCGCTGAGCCCCGGAGGGAAGGCGGGAGGGAGGGCGTACCTAAAAGAAGAGAGTGGCTTGGAAGGCGCCTGGACGGCAGCGGCGGGCGGCGGCGGCAGAGCCGGCTGGCGGCGGTCCTCCCTTGGCAGGTAGGGGACAGCAGGAGGCACCCAGGTGGAGCGGCGCGCCTGGCCGCCTATATATAGCGAAGGTGTTGCGCAAAGAGGCCGGCGGCCGTCGCTGTCATCACGCCCCTCGCACATTCCAGGACCGCCTGCAGCAGCCGCGGCCGCCAGGGCACTGCCTACCGGCCGGCTTAATGAGCCCATCGCCGCCGCCGCCGCGCAGGACCGCCGGGAAGAAAGCGCGGCCGGCCACGCTGCGGGCTGCGGACGCAAACCTCAGACAGACGGGTCCCCCCAAAACCGACCGACCGGACGGACCGACGGACAGATGGCAGCAGGAACCACCCAACGGCTTGCGCCCTGCCACCCGACCTGGCTCCCCCATCGCCCTGCTGGCCAGTGTGCCACCAGCTGCGCTCCCGGCCCGGCTGCCCCCAACTGCCCTAGTCTCCTCCAGCCCCTGATTTAAAAAAAAAAAAAAAAAAAAAAAAAACCAGGCCCAACCACTGATTTAAAAAAAAAAAAAAAAAAAAAAAGGCAACTGGAAAGTCAGGGAACAGATTCGTGACAACAAAGCCAAGATTGTTCCAGGTGTCTCTGCCTGGGCCTGGGCAGATAAGGAGATGCCAGGCCACAGTCGCCCTGAGGCTGGGTTAGGAAAGGGTTGGAAGTGGCCAGGACAGGAAAAAGAGGCTGCCCTCTCCACGCTACCTGGGGAATCAAACCTGGGTCCTTAAGGCTTCACAGACAAGCGCCTTAACCCGCTAGGTCATCTGTCCAGCCCCTCTCCAAGCTTTCTGTGTGCCTGGTTTCCCCGAGGCTCTTTTCAGTCCCCTGTGTGCCCCTATAGGCTCACCTTTCCCTATCTTTTGTTGTTGTTGTTTTGTTTTGTTTTTCCAGGTAGGGTCTCACTCTGGCCCAGGCTGACCTGGAATTAACTATGCAGCCTCAGGGTGGCCTCGCACTTAAGGTGATCCTCCTACCTCTGCCTCCCCAGTGCTGGGATTTAAAGGCTTGTGCCACCATGCCCGGCACCTTTCCCTGTCTTAACTGTGAGAGAGCTGCCTGTTCTTGGGAAGCTGGTGGAATAAAGGCAGAGATGGTTGGCCTCCAGTGGGCGCACAACAGCCTTCCCTGAGCCCCAGAGGAGTCAATCATAGGAGTTGGGGCATGCCACAGGTTCACCCAGCATTTACTGAATCAAGAGCAAGCCTAGATTTTATTTTAATTTTCTTTCCTTTTTTGTTTTCCTTATTTATTTTTGTTTGTTTGTTTTTGAGGTAGGGGCTCACTCTAGCTCACGCTGACCTGGAATTCACTATGTATTCTCAGGATGGCCTCAAACTCATGGCGATCTCCTACCTCTGCTTCCAAGTGCTGGGATTAAAGGCCTGAGCCCCCTCCCCCCCGCCCCCTAGGTTTTAATCCTCTCTCCTCACCATCCTGGTTTCATGGCTGGGGAAAGGGAGGCTTAGCCAGCCAGGTTTAATAGGCTGGTTGCTTCCCCCCAAACAGACTCTGGGGAGTTCAAGTACTCGAAACCCTCACCACCTGGGAGAGGAGAGTACGGGGTCAAGTCGGCTGCTGTAAATTCCTTATTCTTACCCCTTGCTTTCCTTGCAGGGTGGAGGTAGGTAGAGAAATACGCCCCCCAAAAAAAAAGAAAGTGAAATCACCGGGTGTGGTGGTGCACAACTTTAATCCCAGCACTTAGGAGGCAGAGGTAGGAGAATCGCTGAGTTCAATGCCAGTCTGAGACTACATAGTGAAATCCAGGTCAGCCTGAGCTAGAGTGAAACCCTACCTTGAAAACACCAGAAAAAAATAGAGAGAGAAGGCAGGTAGAGAGGGGAAGTGTGCACACGGTCAATCTTCTTTCAGTGGAACACTGCTGAAGAACACACATGCTTCCCATCTGCAAGTTCTAGAACTGTTTGTACAGTCAGGGACTAGAGGTAAGCTATAACCAACGTCACTCATAATTAATGTTTCCACTATTTTCTTTTCATTTGGTTTTGGTTTTGGTTTTTTTGAGGCTTTATAGCCTAAGGACCTGGGTGCAGTTTTCCAATACCCCCACATACAGCCAGATGCACAAGGTGGCAAAAATATTTTTTTAATTTAAAAATTAAAAAAAAGAAAGACTTTAAAGAGTGGACAGGGAAACACCAGTGTAGATTGATGTTCACTCCTGGACAGAAACCCAAGAGAACTGTGTACATGCTCACCAAAGTGCCTGGAAGAGCTCTGCTCTAAACAACTCAGATGTTTGCGCCCACGTATAGAATGAGATCAAGTGAGAAAGTGTTCATAAACCATAGCACTTACTGTTAGGAAGCACAATTTTTGTTTTTGCTGTTAAGGCTGAACAGATGATATACAGCAATGAAAACCAACAACTTACTGGACTGAAATGTACATCTTACCAAATGCACTGTTAAGTCAAAGTCAGAAGTAAGAAAGAGTTCCAACAAAAGAAAAGAAATAAGAGTTCCACTGGTTTGATTCCACTTACAGGAGACTCCAAAACCAGCCCAAACTAGACTTAGCACTGAGGAATGCATGCTTAAGTGGCCAAACTGTGAACAGAAGCAAGGACAACCGTGGAAGTCACTCCCGGGAGGGAGTGGACTGCAGGCCACTGCCGGGATTTCTGAGCCCCCGACTCATCTTACGTGAGTCATTCGCTTTGTAGTGAATCCATGAGTTGCACTAAGTAACTCAACACTATTTATTTTTCTTAGTTTATTTTTGAAACAGGTCTTGCTATGTATCCTGTGTTGGCTGTGCACTCTTCTGGCCTCAGCCTCCTATGTACTAGTATTATAGGTGTGTGTCACCATGCCTAGCTTCATGCACTTAGAATGAATGTCTCCATGAAAAAGTTTTAAAATTTAAGTGGGGTCCTGGGAAGTGGGTATAGCTCAGTCCTGGGTTCTACCTGCAGCTCCACAAAAATAAATGAAGTCCTAAGTGTCACCACTGTCATCCGCATAGCTATGACATACTTTCTCTATACAACACACAACTAAGGGCTCCAAACAAATTGACTCATTTATTCCTATGAGATAAGCTTATTACCCCAGTTTTATTGATAAGCATACTGACACAGATATTACTTAGCCCAAGGTCACAGGGAATGAATGACATAGCTGGAATTTAAAGCCAGGAAGTTCGGCTGTAGCGTTCATACTTCTATCTAAAATCTGCAGTCTTGGGCTGGAAAGATGGTTTAGCAGTTAAGGTGCTTGCCTGCAAAGCCTGAGGAGCCAGGTTCAATTCCCCAGAACCCATATAAAATCAGATGCACATGGTGGCGTATGCATCTAGAGTTCATTTGCAGTGGCTACAGGCCCTGATGTGCCCATTCTCTCTTTCCCTCTTTCTCTTCCTCTCTCATAAATAAATAAAAATAGTTGAAGCCAAATGAGTCCTATTTATAAAGACTGCCAGACTTCCCCACGGACACTTCTTACCCAGCAAGCTTTGCAGAGCAGTTCCCTACACCCTAGCACTGTCACTCTATTCTTATTTCTTTCATTTATTACTACTTATTTTTTATTTTGGTTTTTCGAGGTAGGGTCTCACTTTAGCCCAGACTGACCTGGAATTCACTATGTAGTCTCAGGCTGGCTTCAAACTTACAGCGATCCTCCTCTTTTGTCCACAAAAGAACTTTAAAGAAATGTGAGGGTTTTTTTTTTTTTTTTTTTTTTTTTTTTTTGAGTTGAGTTGAGTTGAATCATTAAAATTCAGGGTCCAAATTGTTCCCTGAGTATTTTATTCAACTTCAACCATTTTAACCGTGAGGAGTTAATTTAGACTATACAACTTTTATCTTTATTTACTTATGTACTTTTTTATTTGAGAGCAAAAGAAAGAAAGAGACACAGAGAGAAAACAGTATGGGCGTGCCTGGGGCTCCTGTCACTGCAAATGAACTTCAGACACACGCACTGCTTTGTACTGCTAGCTTTACATGGATACTGGAGAATCAAACCCAGGCTTTACAAGCAAGTGCCTTTAGCCACTGAGCCCATCTCTTCAGCCCTAGACTATACCATTTTTTTTAATCACAGTATCTAAAATTCACAATGATGTAAGGAGAAACCCACAGCTCTAAACACTGGCTCAGAAGCCATTCAAAAGATTTGACTCTCCCCTCCACCCAGCTTACAGAGCTGTATTATAGAACCAAGTGTAGCTAACCCTCGGGAGAGCTGGAATTATAGGCACGAGCTACCACACCCTGCGTGTTGAGATAGAGTTTACTGTAGTTCCTATTATAAGATATTGAGGAAGGATAAGAGATAATCAGAGCTCTGCCCTCATGAATGAATTAATCTATCCAGTGGGATTAGTGAAGGAATAGTCCATGGGTTCCCTGAGAGTGGGTCTGCAATAAAAGCCAGTTTGGCCATGTCTCTCTTGCCCTTCCTGCACCACCTGGGTACTCTGTCAGAAAGGCATCACCAGGTGCCCCCAAAGCATGGGCCAGAACCATGAACAACAACAACAAAAAAACCCTCTTTTCCTTGGGACTTCCCCAGTCTGTGGTATTGTTAGTAATGGAACACAGACTAAGTAATATTACTGGACAATCTATTCCTTGTTTCATAAACAAGATCTTAATATCAAGGCAAGCAGGAATACCTGTGAAGAATCACACAATAGCTATAGCTCTCACATGGACGGAAAAGGACTTATGCTAACCTGAACAAGGATAACTGAGGGGAAAACTTGAGATATATTATTATATAAATATCCAAATACCTAACTTTAAAATCAGAAAGAAATTTAAAATTATTACGTATTCATCTATTTACTAGTCATTCATTCATTTTTTTTTTATTTTATTTTTATTTTTTGGTTTTTGAGGTAGGGTTTCACTCTAGCTCAGGCTGACCTGGAGTTCACTATGTAGTCTCAGGGTGGCCTTGAACTCACGGTGATCCTCCTACACTGCCTCCCGTGTGCTGGATTAAAGGCGTGCGCCACCATGTCTGGCCATCCATCTATTTAGTGGTTACTTATTAGTATAGTCCAGTTGGCTAATCTGAGCCTCAGTTTTCTTACCTGCTAAATGGGGGTAGTATTCACACCCCTCACCTAACTCAGAGGTGACAAAAAAACAACTTCCTAAGCAAACAGGCTTTGGCTGGGTGTGTTGGCACATGCTTTGAATCTTAGCACTTGGGATGCTGAGGTAGGAGTATCACTGAGTTCCTGGTCAGGCTAGGCTTGAGTGAGACCCTGCCTCGAGGAAGTAAAGAAAAAAGAAGCTGGGCGTGGTGGCACACGCCTTTAATCCCAGCACTCGAGAGGCAGAGGTAGGAGGATCATTGTGAGTTTGAGGCCACCCTGAGACTACATAGTTAATTCTAGGTCAGCCTGGGTCAGAGTGAGACCTCGAAAAACCAAAGAAAATAATAATAAAATAA
This sequence comes from Orientallactaga sibirica, assembly GCA_036365145.1. Classification (NCBI taxonomy): domain Eukaryota; kingdom Metazoa; phylum Chordata; class Mammalia; order Rodentia; family Dipodidae; genus Orientallactaga; species Orientallactaga sibirica. The sequence continues at coordinate 21,552,910 of JAEOAD010000018.1, read as the reverse complement.
AATAAAATAAAAAGAAAGAAAGAAAGAAAAGAAAGAAAGAAAGAAAGAAAGAAAGGGAGAGAGAAAGGAAGGAAAGAAAACAGGCTTTGGAGCCAGGCATGGTGGTGCACACTTTTTTTCCCAGCACTTGGGAGGCAGAGGTAGGAGGATAGTTATGAGTTTGAGGCCACCCTGAGACTACATAGTGAATTCCAGGTCAGCCTGAGCTGGAGTGAGACCCTACCTCAAAAATCAAAAATAAACAAACAGGGCTGGAGAGATGGCTTAGTGGTTAAGGCGCATGCCTGCAAAGCCTAAGGATCCAGGTTCAATTCTCCAGGTCCCATATAAGCCAGATGCAGATGGTGGCGCATGCATCTGGAGTTCGTTTGCAATGGCTAGAGGCCCTGCAGCACCCATTCTCTCTCTCTCTTTCTCTGTGTGTCTCTCTCACTCTCTCTCTGTCTCTAATAAATAAATAAATTAAAATAAAACAAACAAACAAACAAACAAACAAAAATCCAAAAAGAAAACAGGCTTTGAAACTGTAAAGAGTTGCATCAGGTGGGCATGAGGGTGCATGCCTTTAATCCCAGAATTTGGGAGGCAGAGGTCGGATTGTCATGAGTTCGAGCAGTTTAGGACTACAGAGTGAGTTCCAGGGGTCAGCCTGGGCTAGAGTGAGCCCCTACCTTGGAAACAAAAGAAGACAAAACAAAACAAAAAAAGAGTTGTACTGATAAGATAGATACACTGTGCCAAAATATGCATATAACCTTATATGGTATCCATACGTGTGTCTTTTTTTTTTCCCCTGAGGTAGGGTCTCTCTCTAGCCCAGGCTGACCTGGAATTCACTTTGTGGCCCCAGACTAGCCTCAACTCACGGAGGTCCTCCTACCTCTGTCTCTGGAGTGCTAGGATTAAAGGTGTGTGAAGTCACGCCTGGCACATGTGTTTTTATGTATATGGGCACACATGTACGAGTACACATGCACATGTATGAGAATGAGTGTGAAGGCCAGGGCTTGACATCAGATGTCTTTCTAGATCACTCTCCGTTTTATTTACTGAGGCAGAGTCTCATCTGAACCCAGAGCTTTGCAAATTCAGCTAGTTTCTCTAGCCCCAAGGATCCTGCCTCTGGGTCGTGAGTGCTAGGATTGCAAGCGGACGGCCACACCCACTCAACATTTCTGGGGGGGCTGAGGATACGAACTCAGGTCCTCACGTTTGCATGCTCAGCAGTTTATCCACTGAGTCATCTCCCCGGCCCGTTTTCTTTTTCTTTCTTTCTTTCTTTTTTTTTTTTTTTTTGGCCTGTTTTTTTTGTAAAAGATTAATTCTTTTCCAAAAGTCTAGCATACTGCCTGACACTTTTGCTCCGCCAAAAATGTCCCTGCCTTCCTACTTGCCCCTATCCATAGTCCCTGCCTTAGAGGGTGTGGTGGCAAGCAGTGGGGGGATGGGGAGGGAATAGAGAGCCAAAGCAGAGGGCAGGAGAGGAAAGCAGTTTATCTTTAAACAATGCTGCTGGCTTGGAGCCTCAGCTAAGACTAGCTGAGCAGACAGAAAACAGTTCAGCTAAGAAGGTAAGGGGGTGGAGGGTCTGTGTTCACCAGGAAAAGACCTGGGAAGAGCTAGGTGCTACTGATACTATTCAATCTTTGAATTTCCCTGAAAGTCAGATATCCAGGATTTATGTGAAATTTAACATTAAAAAAAAAAAAAAAAAAAGGGCTGGAGAGATGGCTTAGCAGTTAAGGCACTTGTTGCAAAACCTAAGGATCCAGGTTTGATTCCACAGTACCCCACGTAAACCAGATGCACAACCAGATGCTTCTGGAGTTTGTTTGCAGGAGCTGGAGGCCCTGGTGCACCCATTCTCGTTCTCTCTCTCTCCTTCTCTTTTGAATAAATTTTTTTTAATTTAAAAAATAAAATAACACATCCAGGTGTGGTGATGCACTCAGGAGGCCAAAGTAGGGATCACTGTGAGTTCAAGACCAGCCTGGGACTACATAGTGAGTGCCCTGGGCTAGAGTGACACCCTACCTCAAAAAGACAAATGAACAAAAAAAATACAGTACCATTAGGCATGATGGCTCACACCTGAAATACCAACACTTGGGAGGTATGAGTAGGAAAATTATAAGTTCAAGGTCACCTTTGGTTATATCTTCCTGAAAAAAACAATAAATAAATAAGTTTGGAAAGAATAGTAGAACTCTCAATAGTAGATTGCATGCCTATCATGTGCAAAGCCCTGGGTTCAAGACCCAATGCTGAAAAAAAAATAAAAACATTTTAAAAGCCAACTGGGCCTGTGGCACATACCTTTAATCCTTGCAATGGGACCACAGAGTGAATTCTAGGTCAGTCTGGGCTAAAGGGAGACCCTGACTTGAAAATAAAATTAAAAATGGGGGCTAGAGAGATAGCTCAGCAGTTAAAAACACTTGCTTTCAAAGCCTGATGGTCTGGGTTTGATTCCCCAGAACACAAGTAAAGCCAGATGCACAGTGTGTTGCATGCACCTGGAATTTGTTTGCACAGGCAGGAGACTCTGGTGCGCCCATACCCATTCCTTCTCTCTCTCTCTCTCTCTGTCTCTTTCTTTCTCTCTCAACTAAATTTAAAAAAATTATCTGGGTGTGGTGGCGCATATCTTTAATCCCAGCACTGGGGGGGCAGAGATAAGAGGATTGCTGTAAGTTCAAGGCCACCCTGAAACTACACAGTGAATTCCAGGTCAGCCTGAGCTAGAGTGAAACCCTACCTCAAAAACAAAATAATAATAATAATAATAATAATAATTTTTAAAAACTAAAAATAAACAAGATTTTAAAAGCCAAACAAAGCAGGCATCTCAAATGAATGGACCTGGCCTCCTATTTCTGTGCAGCATCTTCAGAAGCCCCAGCTGCTTCTTGCCTGTCCACTCCATGGGGCCAGAAGTTCTTCACCAAGTAGAAGTGACAGAGATTCCACAGGGGAGCATGTGATGACATTCCTCCCCAGAGATGCAGTGCCCTGAGAGAGAAGGCCACCCACGAGCCTAGGCCCTGGTTTCTCTCCCCACCTTCTGAGTCACCGGGCCTGGGGAAAACCCAGGAATGGAGTGGGATGATGGGAAAGCCCAGCCTTGCTCTGCTCATTGCAAACTGTCTAAGACAGAGAAGTGGTGGGGATGGCAAATACTGCTCTCATAGCTCCCAGGGACCAGCAGAGCCAAGCCTGAGAAGGGAGGGTGCTGCATTCTGAGCCTGCTTGATCAGGTACCTCCTTTGAGACCATGGAACAAAGCATGCTAGACCCTGTCTTCTTTCCTGCCACAGCCACTCTCAGGAAGGGGGATAGAGTGGATTGCATCATTGAAGCTGGAGACAGGGGCTCCTAAAATAACACCTGAATGAACCCACTTTGAACTTCTGCATTTAGCAGGAGCTTCTTGGGAGCCCGATGGCAGAGTTCACAATCTATCCCCTCAGTCCCCTCATTTTTGTTTTTTAAAACCTTTGTTCAGCCGGGTGTGCTGGCACATACCTTTAATCCTAGCAGTTGGGTGGCAGAGGTAGGAGTGGTGAGTTGGAGGCCATCCTGAGACTACATAGTGAACTCCAGGTCAGCCTGGGCTAGAGTGAAACCCTGCTTCGAAAAACAAAAGCCAGGCATGGTAGTGCACACCTTTAATCCCAGCACTTGGAAGGCAGAGGTGGTAGGATCGCCATGAGTTCAAGGCCACCCTGAGACTACATAGTGAATTCCAGGTCAGCCTGAGCTAGAGTGAGACCCTACCTTGAAAAACCAAAGAAAGAAAGAAAGAAAGAAAGAGAAAGAAAGAAAGAAAGAAAGAAAGAAAGAAAGAAAGAAAGAAAGAAAGAGAAAGAGAGAGAGAAAGAAGAGAAAGAAAGAAAGAAAGAAAGAAAGAAAGAAAGAAAGAAAGAAAAAAGAAAACAAAAACAAAAATGAGAAAGTGAAAGAGAGAATATTAGCCTGTAACAGACAGCTTTAGGTTCGCTGAGATGAACTTTCAGACCAGGCACAGTTATGGAGGAAGGGATTTATTATAGCTTACAGATCTAGGGGAAGTTCCATAATGGCAGAAGAAGCTGGCCTGCCTTCACAGGACCAGGCAGAGAGAGAGAAGCCAAAATCCAAACACCACACAGCACAGCACACCACCAGGAACTCCAGCTAGGCACACTTTGCATATCTTTAGATTGAAATCCTAAACCCACCACCACACCTTGAGATCCACTCAGACACTGCCTACAGCCAGGTGGCTGCAGATGCAAACTATAAACTAATAAAACACTGAATATATTGGGGGCCATCTATTCAAACTACCACATAGCCCAACATGGTATAGCACACCTATAATCCGAGAATTTGGGAATTAAAGGGAAGAGAATCAAGAGCTCAAGGTCAGCCTTAGCTACATGACAGTGTGACACAAGGGGGGGAAACAATGTTGTAAGTGATTCTGAGGCACAGAAGAGAGCCAAGGCTACATTAGAACCTAAGGAAAATGCCATTTTAAAGTCAAAATCAGTTAAACTGAGCCAATTTCAAGCCTTTCATCTTCCAGCAGTGAGCAGAATTATAGCTGCTGGTGTTGAACCAACTTCCCTCGAAGTTTCCTGTCCAACCTGGGTGCCGTTTCTTACACTGCAAAGGCCCTAGCGCAGCCTCTTTCCAGTGACTTAAAACAAAAACAAAATCTCTTGTATATTTTCCTTTTATAATCAGAGATTTTTGTTTTGTATTTTTTAAACATTTGTTTAATTCTAAGCAGAGAGATAGAAAATGTGAATGAATGGATGCACCAGGCTTCAGACACATGTACCACTTTGTGCATCTGGTTTTATGTGGGAACTGGGGAATTGAACTCCAGGCCAACCCAGGCCAGCAGGTTTTACAAGCAAGCACCTTTAACTGCTGAGCCATCTCCCAACCCTTGTTTCTTTTTTTTTTTTCTTTTTCCTTCAAGGTAGAGTCTTACTCTAGCCTCAGCCGACCTGGAATTCACTATGTAGTCTCAGGTGGCCTCAAATTCACAACGATCCTCCTACCCCTGCGTCCCGAGTCCTGGGACTAAAGGCGTGTGCCACCATGACCAGCTGTTTTTATTTTTAAATATTCATTTATTAATATTTTATTTAATATTTATTTATTGATTAATATTGAATATATTAATTAACATACTATTTTAGTACATAATTAATATAATATTTTAGTATTCGTTTATTATTGTTTTGTATTTTTGAAACAGGCTTTCTTATAGCTGAGACTGTATGATCTTGATCTTCCTGCCTCTATCTCCCAAGTGCTGGGTCCCTAGGAATGCACTCCATACTTGATTTAAAAATCAGAAATGGGGCTGTAGAGATGGCTTAGTGGTTAAGGTGCCTGCCTGCTAAGCTTAAGAACCTGGTTACAATCTCCAGGTCTCACGTTTAGCCAGATGCAAAGTGACGCAAGGGCGCAATGCTGCACTTGCCCACAAGGGGGCGCACACATCTAGATTTCCTTCACAGCAGCTGAGAGACTGCTGGTACGCCTATTCTCTATCTGTCTCCCTCTCCCTCTCTGTCTATCTCTCTCCAAAAATAAATAAAATAATTTAAAAAAATTTTTTTAAATCAGAAATGTTTTTCAGATAAAATGGTGCTGATCCCAAGATGGCGACCTTGGTGTCTTTAGATGAAGGCAGTTTCACACCATTTCTTTCTCAATTATGGAAACTCTGTTATCCCACTTCCAAAGGTGGTTGGAACATTCAGGTAAGATTATGCTGCTGGGTGTGCGGGTGCTGACCTCCTATCCCAGCACTCAGAAGGCTGAGGCAGGAGGATAGCCTGGGCTACATAAGAGCATCAGGCCAGCCAGGGGAACATAGCGAGACCCCGTTCCCAAAGGAAAATGAGTGCACTCTGACAGATGCATCAGCAGTGCTGGGTCCCATGTGTGTCATACAGCATGTGCTCAGCAGTGGTTATACCTTGAGCTGCTGTGTGAGGAGTGCTGCTCTCTTCCCAGCACTCTCCGGGGCTTTGCATTTGTCATTCTATCTCATCCTTATGTTGCATCCATTGTAGCAATGAGAAATCTGGGCCTCATAAAGCTGCAAGCCTTTGCAGAATATATATATATATATGATTTATTTGAGAGAGAGAGAGGGTACCCCAGGGCTTCTAGCTGCTGCAAGCGAACTCCAGACACATGCATCACCTTGTGCATCTGGCTTTACATGGGTACTGGGGAATCAAACCTGGGTCCTTTAGCTTTGCAGGCAAGCACCTTAAGTGCTAAATCATCTCTCCAGCCCAGGCTGGTTATTTTTTATTTTTAAGAGTTGATAGATATTACAGACTCCTCTTCACTCTCAGCTGACAGCACAGTGTGGGTAATCTCATTGAGAAAATGAGAGCCCTGATAGAGACCCCTGTTCTCCATCAGTGAACAGATCCTAAATCTGTACTGTGCTCTGTAATCTGCCCCCTGGAAATATAACTCCTACAGACAGCTCCTTACAGATATCCCAGACTCTCAGCTCGAACCCCCACATGTCCCCATAGCTTTCCCCTCCCTCCTGGAGATACCAGTGTATTCCTTTTTAGTGGCATACAACTTTGATTGGGATATCTCCTATCTCAGCCTCTGCCTTTGAGGCACACCATCTCCTCTGAGCTACCATACCACTTCTGTTATGCCTCTATATAGCAAAATTCCAAAGGTTTTTCTTTTTTTGGTTTTTGGTTTTGAGGGTCTCGTTCTAGCCTAGACTGACTTAGAGCCTTGTAAGTCATGGCAATCCTCTTACCTCTGCCTCCAGCCCTGGGATTATAGGTATGAGCCACCATGTCCAGTTTTCCTTAATTCTATCTTCTTTCCTCCATCCCATTTCCCCCAAGCTCATCCTAACCAGCCCTGTCCCCAACATGCCAATAAAACAGCTCTCACCCATGTCACCATTGACTTTCAGTGGCTCAATCAACTCAATAATAGATCCGTCATTTTACTCGGCATTTTAGCGGTATTTGAGTTTCATTGTCCTTCTTTGACTTAAAATGCCTTCAGCGCTTACTTCCTTCTCAACGTTCCCTCTACATGCTACTTCTCAGGTTTCCCTACTCAGTTCCCTTCCTGATCCCTACATACCACAGGGCCTCGAGGCCCTCTCTGTTCTCTTTCGTTTACTTATTAGGCCAATAACTTTCATGTTTTTCTGACTCTAACTCACCCTAATACATTTTACACCCTGACACACAAATACAGCAAAATACAATACTTCACAAATGCAGGGCGTGGTGGCGCACACCTTTAATCCCAGCACTGGGGTGGCAGAGGTAGGAGGATCGCCATGAGTTCAAGGCCACCCTGAAACTATATAGTGAGTTCCAGGTCAGCCTGGGCTAGAATGAGATCCTATCTCAAAAAACAAAACAAAATTAAAAAGAGAGAGAGAGAGAGAGAGAGAGAAACACTACCTTACCCTTAAGTGCCTTTGAACACCTTTTATGTTGACAACCTCTAAATTAAACATCTCTGGCCTGGACTAGAGCTTCATTTTTTTGGCAGGGGAGGGTGAGGTTTTAAGGTAGGGTTTCACTCTAGCCCAGGCTAACCTGGAATTCACTATGTAGTCTCAAGATGTCCTTGGACTCAAGGCTATACCTCTGCCTCCCTAGTGCTGGGATTAAAGGCGTGCGCTACACACCCGGCTTCTTTTTTAGTATAGCACAAGGTTGGACCAGAGCTTGGACAAGAATCTCGAAGGACCCCTCCATGTTCCCTGGCGTGCTCGCCAAGATTCTCCCAGCCTTTCAAACTTGACCCAAACATCTGACTCACTCCTCCAGCCTCCGCCAACAGCGTTTCATCGACTCGCTTGATCAAAAAACTTTAGAGCCTTTGATTCCGCCTTGACTTCTTTTCATACCAAACATCTCAAACACCAGAGTATTCTTCAGTGGCTTTACTTTCAGAAGGCATCCACTTACCATGGCTGGTTGGCCCATCTTCTCCCACCTGGATCTCTAGGTCTTTCTGCATCCACTCTGGCTCTTTCTCCAGTAAAACAGCCAAAGGACTCTTACAGTAGATCCCGTCCTGCCTACTCAAATCCTCCTTTCTAAACTTTGCAGGGTTTGGGTCAAACACAGGGCCTTGTACACGCTAGGTATGTGATCTCTCATTAAGCTACCCCCCCAGGCCTTCAAACCTTCCCATGTTTCCCCATTCCAGTTTTGCAACACAACAGAAAATCCTGCAACACTAAACAAGGCTTATCCAAATTCACTTCCACTCCAGTCCCAGCCTTCCTACAGTTCCTCAGCACGCTTCTGCCCGGGCATTGTTCCCTCTGGTTCTCCTTCCTAGATGGCACAGGCATCTGCTTTAAGCTTCCTTAGCCAACTCAGGCCTCTGCTCATACATGGCCACCTCTGAGATGTTTCCTTGACAACTCCAAAGCTGTTCTATCTCTTTGTATTTGTTTGTTTTGTCTTTTTAGACAGGGTCCTATACCAAGTGGCCTTGAATGCATAGCCAAGGATGACCTTAAACTCTTGGTCCTCCTGCCTTCGCCTCTCAAATGCTGGGCTTATACCACCACATCCTTGGTCTGGTTCAGCCTCTTTTTAAAATATTAATTAATTTATTTATTTGAGAGAGAGATAGTATGGGTGTGCTAGGGTCCCCTGCCTCTGCAAACAAACTCCAGATGCATGTGCCAATTTGTGCATTTGGTTTTACATGGGTACTGGGGACTTGAACTCAGGCAGTGAGGCTTTGTAAGCAAGTGCCTTTAACTGCTGAGCCATCTCTCCAGCTCTGGTTTCAGCCTTTTACTTTGCCTAATTTTCTTTTTCTTTTCTTTTTTTTTTTTGGTTTTTCAAGGCAGGGTCTCACTCTAGCTCAGCTGACCTGGAATTCACGATGTACTCTCAAGGTGGCCTCGAACTCATGGTGATCCTCCTAGCTCTGCCTCCCGAGTGCTGGGATTAAAGGCGTGTGCCACCACGCCCGGCTATTACTTTGCCTAATTTTCTATTTTTTATTTGGCTCTTACATTCTTTCCGCCCAGCAATACTTTCACAAGACCCTCATAATAGAAGAAAAGGATGATGGCATCAAATTAAAAGAGAAACTAATGGAAAGAGGGAGGGGATATGAAGGAGAATGGAGTTCTAAAGGGGAATGGGGGAGGGGAAGGAAATATCATGGTTTTTTTGTATGTAAGTATAGAAATTGTCAACAACAAAAAAAAATCAAAAGCCAAACGTCTCATGTTCTCTCTCATATGTGGATCCTAGCTACAAATGATTGGACCTCTAAGTGAGTAAAAATAAAACTCAGTAGCAGAAGCCAGTAAACTAGAAAGGGGATATAAAGGGAACAGAAAGGGAGGGAGGGGGACTTAATAGGATGGTACTGTATATATGTAACTAGAAGAACAGATTAATGGGGGTGAAAAGGCCTAAGTGAGGCCTAAGAGATTGATTAAACGTCAAGGGAAGAATCAAAATCTAAGAGGAGCCGGCGATTAAGCACGCCTTTAATCCCAGCACTCGGGAGGCAGAGGTAGGAGGAGGGTTCTAATCAAAAGGTCAGCCTGGACCAGAGTGTGACCCTATTAAAAAGTCATAAAAAAAAAAAAAAAAAAACTTTTCTGGACAATGGAAAACAATGGAACACTCAGAAGCAATAGATTGTTACTAGAAAATTTTCAGTGCCAGGGATGGGATACCTTCCAGTGAGTTGTTGGCCAGGGAGGTCATAGATACCCCAAAACATTATAGGCCATTGCCGAGGCCCTTGGTTTCCCACCAGGAATAGATGGTAAGACCCTATTGCTGCCGGGCGTGGTGGCGCACGCCTTTAATCCCAGCACTCGGGAGGCAGAGGTAGGAGAATCGCCGAGAGTTCGAGGCCACCCTGAGACTACATAGTTAATTCCAGGTCAGCCTGGACCAGAGTGAGACCCTACCTCGAAAAACAAAAAAAAAAAAAAAAAACAACAAAAAAAGACCCTATTGCTGAAGACTCCACATACTTGGGTGGCAAGTTCACTGAGAAATCCTGCTGGAGCTGAGCTGAAAGCCTCCTCTATGAGGACCAGCTGACAGAAAGTTGGAAAAAGCTACACTGCATGCAGGTCAATGGGAGAGAGAAAACACCAGTGAAGGTACTCAACAGTGAACACTGCAAGCTTTAAATTTGACCAGCCAGGCCAAATGAGCCAACCGGTGCAATAGTGGCATGTCTGTTATAGTGGAAACCAACTGCTCTCTAATTGGACTGGAGGTCTGCTCCATGGGAGGGAACACATCCCTGATACTGAAAATGTACAACAGGGGTAGTCATGAGCCCTAAGGGTGTAATGTCTGCTGGAGTCTCAATAAATGTATATGCTATGCTCACCAAACTGCAAGGTAAGCACTTCTCTTATGTCCACACCCATATATTAATGCTACTCTCACTTTTGGTTAGAGAAGCTTCTCTTTTCAGAAGGTGGCAACCTTGGAATGATTCAGAAGGCACCATGGTGCTGAGAAGGGACAGAGGAGTGCTCAGCACAGAAATATCTCTAAAACACCTCCCAAGGCTCAGGGTCGATTGTGGAAGACGGGGAGGAAAGAATGCAAGAGCCAAAGGAAGAGTAGGACTCCTTACAACCTGCTCCTCCAGACTCAAAATGGCCTGGATATCCATGACCTCACAGTGCCTGACACTACCTACATAAGACCATCATAATAGGAGGAAAAGATGATGACATCAAACTGAAAAGAGAGACTGATTGAGAGGGGGAGGGGATATGATGGAGAGTGAAGTTTCAAAGGAGAAAGTGGGGGGAGGGAGGGAAATAACATGGGATATTGTCTACAATTAACAAAGTTGTCAATAAAAACAAAAATCTAATAAAAAAATAAGAAAAGAAAAAACGTATTTATTTTCTCTCTTGTCTATAGATCATAAGTTCCTTAAAGGGGAAGGTTTCACTTTGAGCCTACTAAGTACCTGATACACAAGGGGTACTCAGTGAAAATTTGTTGACTTAAATGGACCTCAAGTCAGACCTGGTGTTGCAGGCCCATATTCTTAGTTACTGGAAAGGTTAAGGCAGTCAGTTCACAATTCCAAGGCCTGCCTGGGCAACTTAGTGAGACCCTGTTAAGATGCAAAGTGCAAAGAACTGAGGATACTGCTCAGTCGTAGAGGGCTTGCCTAACATGCGTGAAGCCTTAAGTTTGTTCTCTCACAATACAAAAGCAAAAAGAAAAAGACATGGACCTCAAATACTTTCAGGCAGGCAGGTCAACTTGTGAAAGGCCAGATGGATAGGGAATTTACGGAGCAGAGAAATTCGAGGCTTAAGGCAAAGTAGAGACAGCATGCCCTGCCCCTAAGCATTCAAGTTCACATGCAAAAAAAAAAAAAAAAAAAAAAAAAAAAAGTGCTGTGTTAAAAAGAACTAGAATCCTACTGGTGGTGGGGAAGGGGGGTGTTGGGTGTGTCCACTTACAAACTCAGAAAATTACATGAAGGAAGGTCAGCAGCCTCCAAACCTGATCCAGGACCACCTTTCTACTTGCGACAGGCATTCTTTCCTATGGAGCCCTGTTGAGGCAATGAATATGGCTTGATTCCTAAAGCACAAAACACTTGACAATCTTTCCTTTCCAAGAGTGCTTATCTAGATGGAAACTGTCAAGGGAGGGTTTCAAGGAAACTTGCTTAAGGACTGACATGGCTGTAGGGCTTGCCTCCCCCGCCCTTGTTTTTTTTTAGAGAATGCTTTGAAAATTTCTATTCCAGCCATTAGGTATACAAGCATGAATTATCTCCTTTGAGCAAAGCAGGCTTTGTGCTTGGACCTATATACTTGAAGTCAAGTAAGCATTCGAATGGGAGCTGGGTGGAAGTGGCTCAGGCTTGTCATACCAACACTAGAGAGGTGGAGGCAGGAGGATCAAAAATTCAAGGTTGGCATTTACAAAAAATGAGCACAGTCTCCAACCAAGATACCATCAAATGTGGGCTAGAAGAGAGCCTACCCATATAAAATTCCCTCCAAGCTATCTATGGTCATCCCATTTATCTAGTACTAACTTCTCTCTCTGTTGGAGAATTTGCTTATTTTTTCCAGATGGACAACGAACCAGAAGGGAGGATCAGCCAATCACACCTCACCAGGGCTCCAGCTGTAACCACAGAGTAATGTGGAGGAAGGGCAAGAGTTCAGCGCTCTTGGGGATCACGACACCAGAAAGAGGTTGAAGGAGATAAACACAGAGAACATCTAACTCCTACTAAGCCAGATATCCAGAGACACAGAGGCTCCCAAAACCTCATCACTGAAGTAGAGCTAAAATGACCCCAACGTGGCTCAGGGAAATTTGCGGAAGAGGGGGCGGAAAGAATGTTAGAGCCACAAGTTGGGGCATTATGCAGAGACTTGGCCTATCCCCTATAGCTCCTGATTACCCCCACAATGTGTGAACCACATTCCCCATTGATGAGGGTCCCTAGGGAAGAGGGAGAACAGGGAGGAGGATAATAGAGTCACCACTATGAATGTAAAACCAGAATAATATACATAAGAATAAATACTCCCCACCTCTCTCTCAAATAAATAAATTAATTAATTATATTAATTAATTAATTAATTATAATAATATAATAATAAATAATATAATATAATTAATATAATAATAATATAATAATTAATTAATTATATTTTTTAAAAAATTCAAGGTTATCTTTGGCTAACCTGGGCTATATGAGAATCTGTTTCAAAACAAAAGAATGAAAACAAAAAGATTTTAACTCCAGATCCCACAGGAGCTTCCTGTTTTCAAATTGCTTCTCTGGTAACCATGCACTTTATGGGAAATATAATGGCCTCTGAAATGCCCTTAATTCCTTAATTAACCTTAATTCCTCCATTCTCTCCTGATTTATAGTCTGAGCATTTTCCTTAGTTAAAATTTTTTTTTTATTGATTTATTTGCAAACAGAGAGAGATAGAGAGGAGAGAGACAAACCAAAAGAATGGGCACACCAGGACCTCCAGCTGCTGCAAATGAATTCCAGATGTATGCTTCACTTTGTGCATCTAGCTTTACATGGACAATGGGGAATGAAACCCAAGTAGTTAGATTTTTCAGGCAAGGACCTTTACCAGTGAGCCATCTCTCCAGACCTTTTCCTTTTTAAAAAATTATTTATTTGCAAGCAGAGAGAGAGAGAGAGGTGGGGGTAGAGAATGAGAATGGATGTACCAAGGCTTCTGGCCACTACAAACTAACTCCAGATGCAAGCACCACTTTGTGCATCTGAGTTTATGTGAGTACTGAGGACTCGAACTGGGGTCATCAAGGCTTTGCAAGTAAGCACCACTGAGCCATCTCTCCAGCCCTCTTTTTCTTTTTTCTTTCTTTGTTTTCATTGTTTGGTTTTTGGTTTTTCGAGGTAGGGTCTTGCTCTAGCCCAGGCTGACCTGGAATTCACTATGTAGTCTCAGGGTGGCCTCAAACTCATGGCAGTTCTATCTCTGCCTCTCAAGTGCTGGGATCAAAAGCATGTGCCACCACAGTCCAGACTCTTTGTCATTGTTTTGGGCTAGGTCTCATATAGCCTTGGATGGCCTCAGACTTACTAAGGAAGGTCTCAAACTCCTGATCCTACCTCCACCTCCATACCCAGCTGGTCCGAACATTTGTTTCTTTTTTTTATGCTTTTTAAATTTTTTTTTTTTTGATTTATTTGAGAGAAAGAGGCAGACAGAAAGAGAGCGCCTGATGGTATAGAATCTGGAAGAGTCTTTAGATCCCACAGCTGTCTTCAGACCAGGAAAGAAAGCAGTGGGAAGCTGCTGGGAACCACTACTGCCTGAGAGCTTTATAAGGCCAAGCCTAGATGCAATTATCTCCACCCAAGTCACTAGCCTTGCTAATCCATTCAATTTTCATCTCACCTTAAGGCAGGAAAGTCCTGCCCAGGCCAGCAGGTGCCCCAACCCTAATCAACCAGCTCCCTCCCTCAGTAGAGCTGGTTTAATCCTTGCTTTGGGTGGGGGCCAAGGCTGGGGATGCTATTCACTCTGGAGTCTCAGGGTAGCCTCAAACTCACAGTGATCCTCCTACCTCTGCCTTCTGAGTGCTGGAATTAAAGGCGTACACCACCATACCTGGCTGGGATATTATTATTATCATTACTATTTTATGTTATGTTATTTATTTTATTGGTTTTTCGAGGTAGGGTTTCACTCTAGTCCAGGCTGACCTGGAATTCACTATGTAGTTTCAGGGTGGCTTTGAACTCATGGTGATCCTCCTACCTCTGCCTCCCGTGCACCACCACGCCTGGTTATTTTATTTTATTTTATTTTATTTTATTTTATTTTATTTTATTTTATTTTATTTTATTTTTCAAGGTAGGGTCTTACTATAGCTCAGGCTGACCTGAAATTCACTATGTAGTCTCAGAGTGGCCTTGAACTCACAATGATCCTCCTACCTCTGCCTCCTGAGTGCTGGGATTAAAGGTGTGCGCCACTATGCCTGGCTTTTTTTTTTTTTTTCAATAAAGGGTCTCACACTGTATCTCAGGCTGATCTGAAACTCACTATGTAGCCCAGATGACCTCAAATTTAGGCAATCCTCCTGTCTCAGCTTCTAAGTGCTATGATTATAGGTGTAAACTACAATATTGGGCTCCCAAATTGGTTTTATGGTTGTTTTCATTTTTTGTTTGTTTCTTTGTTTTTATTTATTTTTATTTATTTATTTTTTTTTTTTGTTTTTTTTTTTTTTTTAGGGTCTCACTCTAGTCAGGCTGACCTGGAATTCACTATGTAGTCTCAGGGTGGCCTCAAACTCGTGGTGATCCTCCTACCTCTCCTCCAGAGTGCTGGGATTAAAGTCATATGCCACCATGCCCGGCTTTTCTATAAAGCAGTTTTAAGGTCAAGTAGAGTACCAGGTATGATGACCCAAGCCTTTAATCCTGGCATTCAGGAGGCTGAGGAGGACTGTCTGGACTACACAGTAAGCTCCAGGACTGCCTGGGCGACATCGTGAGATGTTTGAAAAAAATAGCAAAAAGAGCTTGGCATGTGGCATGTACCTATGATCTCAACACTGTAGGAAGTAGAGGCAGAAAGGTCAGGAGTTCAAGGCCAGTCTGAGCTATGAATAGCAAGTTTGAGGCCATCCTGGACTGTAGGAGATCCTGTCTCAAATAAACAACAGTAACAAAGAACGTTAAGGCTTATTAATACACTTTCTACAAGAACTAATTTACAATAAGAAAAGATTAACTTGGGCACTCCTCACATCATATCTGGAAAAAAAAAGAGTATTTTTAAAAAATGTTTTTATTTGTTTATTTGCAAGGAGAGAGAGAGAAAGAGAACGAATGTGTGTGTCAGGGCCTCCTGCCGCTGGAATGAACACTCCAGACACACGTGACACTTTGTGTGTCTAGCTTTAGGTGGGTACTGGGGACTCAAACCCAGGCTTTCAGGCTTTGCAAGCAAGTGCCTTGATTGCTGAACCATCTCTCCAGCCCTGGAAAAGAGTTTTAAAAACCATAGCCATATATTTGTCTAGACAGCTCTGTCAACTTAAGCAAACATGGTGAGGAAAAAAGAATCCCCAGTGCATAAACAAAGGGAAATGTTTTTTATTTGTAAAGTTCATTCAAATTAGTACAAGCACTGAGACATCCATAAATTAAAGGACTAAGCAGAAAATCCACATCTACTTCAAAGTAGCATCTGTTTTCATCTTGAGAAATGCCCGTCCCATCAGGTTTGTTTGTAGTGGTGGTTGTTTTTGTTTTTGTTGTTGTTGTAGTTTTATTTATTTATTTAGAACATGGACAATGGGGAATGAAACCCAAGTAGTTAGATTTTTCAGGCAAGGACCTTTACCAGTGAGCCATCTCTCCAGACCTTTTCCTTTTTAAAAAATTATTTATTTGCAAGCAGAGAGAGAGAGAGAGGTGGGGGGGGTAGAGAATGAGAATGGATGTACCAAGGCTTCTGGCCACTACAAACTAAGTCCAGATGCAAGCACCACTTTGTGCATCTGAGTTTATGTGAGTACTGAGGACTCGAACTGGGGTCATCAAGGCTTTGCAAGTAAGCACCACTGAGCCATCTCTCCAGCCCTCTTTTTCTTTTTTCTTTCTTTGTTTTCATTGTTTGGTTTTTGGTTTTTCGAGGTAGGGTCTTGCTCTAGCCCAGGCTGACCTGGAATTCACTATGTAGTCTCAGGGTGGCCTCAAACTCATGGCAATTCTATCTCTGCCTCTCAAGTGCTGGGATCAAAAGCATGTGCCACCACAGTCCAGACTCTTTGTCATTGTTTTGGGCTAGGTCTCATATAGCCTTGGATGGCCTCAGACTTACTAAGGAAGGTCTCAAACTCCTGATCCTACCTCCACCTCCATACCCAGCTGGTCCGAACATTTGTTTCTTTTTTTTATGCTTTTTAAATTTTTTTTTGGATTTATTTGAGAGAAAGAGGCAGACAGAAAGAGAGCGCCTGATGGTATAGAATCTGGAAGAGTCTTTAGATCCCACAGCTGTCTTCAGACCAGGAAAGAAAGCAGTGGGAAGCTGCTGGGAACCACTACTGCCTGAGAGCTTTATAAGGCCAAGCCTAGATGCAATTATCTCCACCCAAGTCACTAGCCTTGCTAATCCATTCAATTTTCATCTCACCTTAGGGCAGGAAAGTCCTGCCCAGGCCAGCAGGTGCCCCAACCCTAATCAACCAGCTCCCTCCCTCAGTAGAGCTGGTTTAATCCTTGCTTTGGGTGGGGGCCAAGGCTGGGGATGCTATTCACTCTGGAGTCTCAGGGTGGCCTCAAACTCACAGTGATCCTCCTACCTCTGCCTTCTGAGTGCTGGAATTAAAGGCGTACACCACCATACCTGGCTGGGATATTATTATTATCATTACTATTTTATGTTATGTTATGTTATTTTATTGGTTTTTTTTTAGGGTTTCACTCTAGTCCAGGCTGACCTGGAATTCACTATGTAGTTTCAGGGTGGCTTTGAACTCATGGTGATCCTCCTACCTCTCTGCCTCCGTGCACCACCACACCTGGTTATTTTATTTTATTTTATTTTATTTTATTTT
Organism: Orientallactaga sibirica; assembly: GCA_036365145.1. Classification (NCBI taxonomy): domain Eukaryota; kingdom Metazoa; phylum Chordata; class Mammalia; order Rodentia; family Dipodidae; genus Orientallactaga; species Orientallactaga sibirica. The sequence goes on along the minus strand of JAEOAD010000018.1, from coordinate 21,535,769 downwards.
ATTTTATTTTATTTTATTTTATTTTATTTTTCAAGGTAGGGTCTTACTATAGCTCAGGCTGACCTGAAATTCACTATGTAGTCTCAGAGTGGCCTTGAACTCACAATGATCCTCCTACCTCTGCCTCCTGAGTGCTGGGATTAAAGGTGTGCGCCACTATGCCTGGCTTTTTTTTTTTTTTTTTCATAAAGGGTCTCACACTGTATCTCAGGCTGATCTGAAACTCACTATGTAGCCCAGATGACCTCAAATTTAGGGCAATCCTCCTGTCTCAGCTTCCTAAGTGCTATGATTATAGGTGTAAACTACAATATTGGGCTCCCAAATTGGTTTTATGGTTGTTTTCATTTTTTTGTTTGTTTCTTTGTTTTTTATTTATTTTTATTTATTTTTTTTTTTTTGTTTTTGTTTTTCGAGGTAGGGTCTCACTCTAGTCCAGGCTGACCTGGAATTCACTATGTAGTCTCAGGGTGGCCTCAAACTCGTGGTGATCCTCCTACCTCTCCTCCAGAGTGCTGGGATTAAAGTCATATGCCACCATGCCCGGCTTTTTCTATAAAGCAGTTTTAAGGTCAAGTAGAGTACCAGGTATGATGACCCAAGCCTTTAATCCTGGCATTCAGGAGGCTGAGGGAGGACTGTCTGGACTACACAGTAAGCTCCAGGACTGCCTGGGCGACATCGTGAGATGTTTGAAAAAAATAGCAAAAAGAGCTTGGCATGTGGCATGTACCTATGATCTCAACACTGTAGGAAGTAGAGGCAGAAAGGTCAGGAGTTCAAGGCCAGTCTGAGCTATGAATAGCAAGTTTGAGGCCATCCTGGACTGTAGGAGATCCTGTCTCAAATAAACAACAGTAACAAAGAACGTTAAGGCTTATTAATACACTTTCTACAAGAACTAATTTACAATAAGAAAAGATTAACTTGGGCACTCCTCACATCATATCTGGAAAAAAAAGAGTATTTTTAAAAAATGTTTTTATTTGTTTATTTGCAAGGAGAGAGAGAGAAAGAGAAAGAGAACGAATGTGTGTGTCAGGGCCTCCTGCCGCTGGAATGAACACTCCAGACACACGTGACACTTTGTGTGTCTAGCTTTAGGTGGGTACTGGGGACTCAAACCCAGGCTGTCAGGCTTTGCAAGCAAGTGCCTTGATTGCTGAACCATCTCTCCAGCCCTGGAAAAGAGTTTTAAAAACCATAGCCATATATTTGTCTAGACAGCTCTGTCAACTTGAGCAAACATGGTGAGGAAAAAAGAATCCCCAGTGCATAAACAAAGGGAAATGTTTTTTATTTGTAAAGTTCATTCAAATTAGTACAAGCACTGAGACATCCATAAATTAAAGGACTAAGCAGAAAATCCACATCTACTTCAAAGTAGCATCTGTTTTCATCTTGAGAAATGCCCGTCCCATCAGGTTTGTTGTAGTGGTGGTTGTTTTTGTTTTTGTTGTTGTTGTAGTTTTATTTATTTATTTAGAAAGCAGAGAGATAAAGAGAGAACTCCAGGTTATGGTGTTGTTGGGAAGCTGAAGTAGGAGGATCATTGTGAGTGGCTTGAAGCCACCCTGAGACTACACAGTGAATTCCAGGTTAGCCTGGGCTACAGCAAGACCCTACCTCAAAAAGTCAAAAACTGGAGCTGGAGAAAATGGTTTACCTGTTAAGGTGTTTGCCTCTCTCTCTGTCTCTTTCTCTCTGCTCTGTCTCAAAAAATAAAATTTAAATAAATAAAATTTTAATATATATATTATATTATATTATATTTATTTATTAATTGACAGAAAGAAAGAGGAAGAGAGAGAGAATGGGTGCACACCAGGACCTCCAGCCACTGCAAATGAACTTCAAACGCATGTGTCACCTAATACATATGGCTAACATAGGTCCTGGGAAATTGAACCTGGGTTCTTTAGCTTTGCCAAATGCCTTAACCACTAAACCATCCCTCCAGCCTCATTTTTTTAAAAAATATTTTATTATTTATTTGAGAGAGAGATTTTTTACAGAAATAGGTAGGGTTTCAGAGCGAATGGTTCAGGCCTTCAACAAACAAACTCCAGATGCTGGAATTAACTATGCAGTCTGGAGAATTGAGCCTCGAACCGGGGTCCTTAGGCTTCACAGGCAAGTGGCCATCTCTCCAGCCCCATTTTTTTGGTTTTTTCGACACTCTGGTTCAGGCTGACCTGGAAAGTCCTCCTACCTCTGCCTCCCGAGTGCTGGGATTAAAGGTGTGCGCCACCACGCCTGGCTTTCTTTTTGGGTTTTTAAATATATATTTTATTTATTTATTTGAGAGAGAGAGAGAAAGAGAGAGAATGGGCATGCCAGGGCCTCCAGCAAATGAACTCCAGATGCATGTGCCTCCTTGTGCATCTTGCTTAAGTGGGTTCTAGGGAATTGAACCAGGGTTCTTTGGCTTTGTAAGCAAACACCTTAACTGCTAAGCCATCTCTCCAGCCCCCCCCCCAAAAAATATTTTTTAAAAACCCAAAAAGAGAGAGAGAGAAAATAGCATGCCAGCCTCCTGCCACTACAAAGGAACTCCAGACATATGTGCCATTTTCTGCATGTGGCTTTATATGGGTACTAGGGGATTGAACCCGGGTTGTTAGGCTTTATAAGCAAGCACCTTTACTGCTGTTTGAGTCAGGGTTCCATATTATGGAGGCTAGCTTCAAATTCCCTGTATAGCCAAGGTGCCTCTACCTCCCAAGTGCTAAGATTACAGCTGAGCCCTACTGCAGCTGGCTTTCCTGTCAGTTTTTGAAGTACATAGTTTTGTTGGTTTTAATATTTATTTACTTATTTATTTTTTTACTTTGTGTGTGTATGTGTATGCTACATGTCTTGTCACCTGATTCAAGCAGCACTTTTTATTTTTAATTTTTCCTATTTTATTTATTTATTTGAGAGAGAAAGAGAGGAAGAGGCAGATAGAAAGAAAGAAAGAACAGATGTGCCAGGGCTTCTAGCCACTGCAAATGAACTCTAGATGCATGTGCCCCCTTGTGCATCTGGCTTATGTGAGTCCTGGGGAATCGAACCCAGGTCCTTAGGCTTCACAGGCGAACACCTTAACTGTTAAGCCATTTCCTCAGCTAAAGTGGCTCTTTTTAAATCTGGCTTTATGTGGATGCTAGGGAACTGAAGCAGAGTTTGCAAGCAAGTGCCTTTAATGGTTTAACCATCTCCTCAGCTCCTGGTGCTGTTTTTTTTTGTTTTGGTTTGGTTTGGTTTGGTTTGGTTTTTCAAGGTAAGGTCTCACTCCAGCCCAGGCTGACCTGGAATTAACTATGTAGTCTCAGGATGTCCTCAAACTCATGGCAATCCTCCTACCTCTGCCTCCTGAGTGCTGGGATTAAAGGCATGCGCCACCACACCAGGCTCCAAAGAGCTAAACAACAACAACAAAAAATTCTCTTTGGGACTGGAGGGATGGCTTAGTGGTTAAGATACTTGCCTCCAGAGCCCAAGAATCTGAGTATGAATCCCCAATACCTCCATAAAGCCAGATCCACAAGGAGACACATAAGTCTGGAGTACATTTGCAGTGGGTAGAGGCCCTAGTGTGCCCATTCTCTCTCTCTCCCTCTTTCTCTCTCTCACACACACACTTAAATAAATAATAAAAAATTTAAAACCTCTTTGTAGTAAAGGCCACCCTGGGACTATAGAGTTCCAGGTCAGCCTGGGCTAAAGACCCTACCTCAAAAAAACAAAACCAACCAACCAAACAAACAAACAAAAACTCTTTGTGGGCTGGAGAGATTGCTCACTGGTTAAGGCACTTATTGTAAAACCTAAGAATCTGAGTTTGATTTCCCAATACCTGCATAAGGCCAGACACACAGGGTGACACATATGTCTAGAGTACATTTGCAGTGGCTAGAGGCTCTGGTGTGCCCATTCTCTCTCTCTCTCTGCCTTGTTCTATCTCAAATAAATTAATATTTTTAAATCTCTTTGTGCTGGGCGTGGTGGTGCAAGCCTTTGATCCCAGCACTCAGGAGGCAGTGGTAGGAGGACCGCCGTTGAGTTCAAGGCCACCCTGAGACTACAGAGTGAATTCCAGGTTGGCCTGGGCCAGAGTGAGACCCTATCTCAAAAAAAAAAAAAAAAAGAAAAGAAAAGAAAAAGAAAAAGAAAAAAATCTCTTTGTGAGGGAAAAACCCCCTGCTTCTGGGAATTACATAGTTTAGGAACTGTATGGTTGAACTCTGAATGGCTACAGCTGACTGAGAAAGGGCGGAAGGTTCTGAGAGTCCAGAACTCTGCGAGTTCAGCCAGACACACCGTGGTCAGCCAAAGCAGTTAATCGCTGCTTCTGTGATCAGCCTACCCTTTTTCTTGTTCCCTCCTCAAAACAAAAGATCTCCTGGTGACTACCAAACTTTTAATAGACAAGCAGTCTAAGACATTCTCAATTATGATGGAAACAGCCCCCACATACTTAAACCACTCAAACTCAGGCCTCAGTGAGTTTCCCACTTTCAGGGGCTCCCATCCATGTTAATGAGTGCTTTCTTGCTTGTCTGATGTTTCTGTCTGTACTGTATCTCTGAAATCTGTTTATAAGGCCCATTATATTCCTCTACCAGCTGTGATTGTCTTATACCAGAGCCAGAATGTTTTACCACTTTCTGGGCAAGAGCTGACTCACTCTGTCACAGCCCAAGAGCAGAGTGGTTCCCCTCCCATTTCACACACATACAGACAATATATCATGGTCATAATCCCCGGTTACTACACTTTCTTTTTCCCAGTTTCTTTTATTTTTGGTTTATTGAGGTAGAGTCTCGCTCTAGCCCAGGCTGACCTGAAATTCACTATGTTCTCTCAGGGTGGTCTTGAACTCACAGCGGCCCTCCTACTTCTGTCTCCCAAGTGCTAGGATTAAAGGTTTGTGCCACAACATCCAGCACTGCCCCTGGTTTTGACTTCTTTTTTTTTATAGGTTTTATTTATTTATTTGAAGAGAGAAAGAGAAAGAGAGAAAAAGGGCACTCCAGGGCCTCTAGCCACTGCAAAATCCAGACACATGAGCTATTTTGTGCATCTGGCTTAGGTGGGTACTTGGGAATTGAACCTGAGTCCTTAGGACTCGCAGGCAAGTACCTTAACTGCTAAGCCATAACTGCAGCCTTTGTTTGTTTTTTTGAAGCAGAATCTCACTCTAACTCAGGCTGAACTTGCTCTCACTTTGTAGTCCAGGCTGGCCTGAAACTCCTACCTCAGCCTCCCAAGTGCTAAGATTATTGGTATGTGCCACCACATCTGGCTAGTTTTGACACTTTTTGTTTTGTTTTATTTTGTATTGAGGTAGGGTCTGGCTCTAGCTCAGGCTGACCTGGAATTCATTAGTCTCAGGGTGGCCTCAAGCCCACAGCCATCCTTCTACCTCAGCCTCTAGAGTGCTGGGATTAAAGGTGTGCACCACCACTTCTGGCTAGTTTTTTGGTGTTGTTTTTTTAAAAACTTTTTTTTTTTCATTTTGGGTTTTTTTTTTTTTTTTTTTTAGATAGGGTCTCACTCTAGCTCAGGCTGACCTGGAATTCACTATGTAGTCTCAGGGTGGCCTCGAACTCACCGAGATCCTCCTACCTCTGCCTCCCAAGTGCTGGGATTAAAGGCGTGCACCACCATGCCTGGCTTTATTTATTTATTTTGAGAGAGAAAGAGAGAGATGCAGATAGAGAGAATGAGCATGCCAGAGGCTCTAGCCACTGCAACTAAATTCCAGATGCATGCACACCCTTGTGCACCTGGCCTACATGGGTACTGGTGAACTGAACATGGGTTCCTAGGCCTCACAGGCAAATACCTCAATGTCTAAGCCATCTCTCCAACCCCAGGCTAGTTTTGACACTTTTTTTTTTTCTTTTCTTTTTTTTTTTTTTTTTTTTTCTTTTTTTGGTTTTCTGAGGCAGGGTCTCATATAGCTCAGGCTCCCTGAAATTCACTATGTAGTCTCAGGGTGGCCTCGAACTCAAGGCGATCCTCCTACCTCTGCCTCCCAAGTGCTGGGATTAAAGGCGTGCACCACCATGCCCGGCTAGTTTTGACACTTTTGATGAATGACTTACTCTTGGAGCTCTTGGCTCCTGGGACTCCCATTCTCCCCCCAGGTCCTGGATCCATTTGTGCTGCCCCCAGCGACTACTTGGTGCCCTCCCATGACTTCCCCGACACCCGTGAACCACATCTCTACTTGTTCTACATTCAACTGTTGACACATCTTGGGAATCGTGGCTTGGAGATGGATGCTGGGCATCTCCCAACCTTGCTGCTCTCCCCAGCATGCGTGAGAATGGATGTGACCATGAACTTAGGCAGAGCCTGAGAGATCCAGTCAGGCCTAAGCGTATTGTCTGAGCTATGGGGTTCCCCAGATGGCAGATGTGAGCCTCATGAAAGAATTCAATCAAGGTCATGGTCTTTCAGGTTACACCAAAAGAATGTATTAAAATATCCTAAGAATGGGGCTGAAGAGATGGCTTAGTGGTTAAGGTGCTTGCCTGTGAAGTCTAAGAACCCAAATTTGATTCCCCAGGAACCCAGTAAACCAGATGCACAAGGTGGTGCATTTATCTGGAGTTTGTTTGCAATGGGTACTGGGGAATCAACTCAGATTGTTAGGCTTTGCAAGCAAGTGCCTTGACCTCTGAGCCATCTCTCCAGCCTTATACATTTTCCTTTTTCTTTTTCTTTTAGTGCTAGGGGAAAAACCCATTCATTGTATCTGCCTCTCTCTGCAATAAATAAATAACATATTAAAAAATTAAGATATCCTAAGAATGCAAAAAAAAAAAAAAACAGAACTCACACACAATCCAATTTAAAAACAAGAAAAGAGGGCTGGAGAGATAGCTTAGCTTTTAAGGCTCTTGCCTGCGAAGCCTAAGGACCCAGTTCAATTCCCTACTACCCACATAAGCCAGATATACAAGGTGGCACATGTGTCTGGAGTTTGTTTGCAGCGGTTAGAAGCCCTGGCATGCCCATTCTCATTCTCCATCTTTCATAAATAAATATATAAAAATAAAAACAAAAAAGAAATCTATAATGCAAGAGCCTGGGTACAGAAGATGTCAGTAAGTAAATGAAGAACCATTTTTATTTTAATTTCAGAATACCAGGGTCCTTGACAGGATTGTGAAGAAAAGCTCAGGGCTGAAAAGATATATCTTGTCCTTTCATAGACAAGCACAATTAACCCCAGGGGAGGTTCGGAGTTAACGAAAGTACTGGCCATAGTGGCGCATGCTGGTAGGTGAAAGCTGACAAGGATGAGCAGGAGCTGAGGGCATGGCAAACACCTATAATGCTAGCACTTAGCAGGCTGAGGCAGGAGGATCACTGTGAGTTAAAGGCCAGCCTCAGCTACTCAGTGAATTCCAGGTCAGTCTGAGCTAGAGTGAGCCCCTCAAATGGAAGGAAGGAAGAAAGGGAGGGAGGGAGGAGGGAGGAGGGAGGGAGGGAGGGAGGGAGGAGGAGGAACCAAATATATTAAAAGTATAAATAAGGCTAGAGAAGTTGCTCAGTGATACTTTCTAACATGTACAGATCCTGGGTTTGATCCTCAGTACTACAAGGGAAAAAAAGAAAGATATAGGGCTGGAGAGATGAGTCAGAGGTTAAGACGCTTACAAAGTCTAACAACCTGGGTTCCATTCCCCAGTCCCCACGTAAAGCCAGATGCGGTGATGCAAGCAACTGGAGTTCCTTTGCCCATTTGATCACCTCTGACTGCCTATGGGTGAGGATAAGTCCGCCTTATTCTCTGATGGATGGATGGATGTAAAGGAAAGAAAGAAATGTACAAGCACAGGTAGAAATGCAGTGCAGGTGGAAGACAGAACAGACGGTCCAGAGAGACAGGCAAGAGGTCAGCTTTCTGAGCTCTCACAATGAGCTCCATAAATTTCAGCCAAATGGCCAAGCCCGTTATCATAGAACCCGGAGACTTGTGGGACCTCCCAGATCTGCAGAGATGGAAAGTGGATACAAAAATAAACGTTAGCCGGGCGTGGTGGCGCACGCCTTTAATCCCAGCACTTGGGAGGCAGAGGTAGGGGGATCGCCATGAGTTCAAGGCCACCCTGAGACTACATAGTGAATTCCAGGTCAGCCTGAACTAGAGCGAGACCCTACCTTGAACCCCCCCCCAAAAAAATAATAAAATAAAATAAAAATAAACGTTAGAACCAAAGAGCAAACTCACTCTGGGACTCTGGGGTCTGTAATTGCTGGTCACAAAGAAGCCATCCGTCCCAGGCGGGAGCATCCATTTCCTACAGGAGTGGTGTTCCCAAACGCAGAGGTATGGGGTGCGAGGGAAGTGCTGCATGAACCCTGAACCCTGACCTCTGCAGTCTGGCCACAGACTCCACGCAGAGCAGTTTGTGATGGTGAGAGTGTAATTCAGGCTAAGGAGGAGAGGAAGAAAGAAGGAAGGAGAAGAGGACAGAAGAGAGTGTGGGGGAGAGGTCCGGTGGAGTTACTACACGCCTTCCTCTGTCTCTAGTCTTTGCTCTGCAGGATCCTCTGCCTTGATCCAACCCAGCTATATTTTCTCTGGGACACAGAAGCTTTCTTCTGCTCCTGTGAGTAAACTGGCTTCAGATGGAGCAGAGTCCTCTCTACTGCATATATTAAGAGAAACCCAGCCCGACGTGGTGGTGCACGCCTTTAATCCCAGCACTTGGGAGGCAGAGGTAGGAGGATCGTTGTGAGTTTGAGGCCACCCTGAGACTACATAGTGAATTCCAGGTCAGCCTGGACTAGAGTGAGATTCTACCTCAAAAAACAAAAACAAAAGAGAGAGAGAGAAGAAACCCTTCCTGTTTCATGTGTGTCTCCCTCCCATGACCTGGTGAGCCACACTCTTCTCTGGGAGGGGGTCCCACTGGCACCTCCTTGGAGCGGCTACCCTGCTGCCCCACAGACCCGCTGACCATTCCTCTACAACTCAGGAAGACCAGAAGATTTAAAGGAGCTGAGAGGAGACAGAAGAGGAAGCAGGGCCACCTTGTCTGTCTCACCTGCCACAGGTCTGCCCCCAACCCCACCCCATCCCACTTCTCCATCCCACTGTTTTGGGAAGCAGTGACATTTTATTCACCATAAGGTTTTTTTTTTTGCGGGGGGGCATATTAATTTTGATTTGTGTTAAATATTGCATTCAAATATTGTTTATCATGATTACTAAGGTGTTTTGACATCCCCTTAAATTTTGTGAGAATCATAAGTGAGTATTTCATTTCACCCCAGCGTTTTCCTTCCTGGGAGAGAGGACTTTCAGATTTAAAATCTACACAGGCTGGGTGTGGTGGCTCATACTGATAATCCTAGCATTCATAAGACTGAGGCAGGAGAATTGCTTCAAGTTCGAGCCTGAGCTATATAGCAAGTTCCAGGGCAGCCTGGGCTCAGAAAGAATCAAAAAACTCCAGCCAACAGTTTAGCTTACAGACAATTACTTCCAATAGACAGACAGAGAAAGAGTATGAGCCAGGGCTTCTGTCCCTGCAAACGAACTCCAGATGCATATACCACTTTGTGCATCTACATTTATATGTGTACTAAGGAATTGAACCTGGGCCCACAGGATTTGCAAGCAAGTGCCTTTAACCACTGAGCATCTCTCCAACCCTAAAAATTTATGTTTAGTTTAAAAAATTTCTATGAAGAAAGACAGACTTGAATTAGAAAGGCTATGAGATGAGCCAGGCATGGTGGAACACACATTTAATTCCAGCACTCAGGAGGCAGAGGTAGGAGGATTATTGTAAGTTCGAGAATGGCTATGGGTTGAGCTGAGAGTGGTGGTACATGCTTGTAATTCCAGCAATCCAGGGTCGGAAGCAGGAAGTTTATAAGTGTGAGACTACTCTGGGTTACATAGGAAACTTGAAATCAGTCTGGACTTTGTGGTGAGACCCTATCTTAAAATAAATAATAAATAAATAAAGCTGGATATAGTAGTTAATACCTATAATCCCAGCACTTGGGAGCATCAGGAGTTCCAGGTTATCCTCAGCTAATAGCAAATTCAAGCTCATAGTCAGGACTACATGAGACTTGGTCTTAACCCTGCCCCCCCCATAAATAAATACCAAATAAATAGAGGGCTGGAGATAGCTCTGTGGTTAAAAGCACCTGTTGGACTACATGAGACTTGGTCTTAACCTTGCCCCCCCCCATAAAAAATAACAAAATAAATAGAGGGCTGGAGATAGCTCTGTGGTTAAAGGCACCTGTTTCAAAGCATGCTGGTCTGGGTTCAGTTCCCTGGTATCCATTAAAAGTCAGATGCAAAAAGAAATGCATGCACCTGGAATTCATTTGCAGTGGCAGGAGACCCTGACATGCCCATCCTACACACACACACACACACACACACACACACGTGCAAATAAATAAATAAAAATACATAGATAGATAGATCGAAAAGTAGGCCATGGGGCTATTGTGGTGGTTTGATTCAGGTGTCTCCCATAAACTTATGTATTCTGAATGCTAGATCCCCAGCTGGTGGCAATTTGGGAATTGAAACCTCCTGGAGGTAGTGTATTTTGGGGGGCAGGCTTATGGATGTTATAGCGAGCTTCCCCTTGCCAGTGGCACACTGTCCTACTCCTGTTGTCTACCTGATGTTGGCCAGGAAGTGATGTCTACCCTCTGCTCATGCCATTATTTCCCCCTACCATCATGGAGTTTCACCTCTAGTCTGTATATCAAAATAAACCCTTTACTCCCACAATATGCTCTTGGTTGGGTGTTTTTCTGCCAGGAACATAAATCTGACTGCAACAGTAAAATTGGTACCAGGAGTGGGGTGACTGTGGCTTTGGTCATTTGGAACTAATTTGAGGGAGGAATATGGAATGATTTGAAACCTTGGCCTAATAGACTCCTCACAGTGCTATAAGTACCGCTTGATGGACCATTCTGGTCAGAGATGAAAGACCTGAATGCAGTAAGAATCATGAACTGTGAGATTTGACTTATGAGAAAGAGCTGTGCCTGTACTATGCTACAAGAAGTTTGCATGACAAGCTTGCTGTTATGCCAATATCCTGAGAATTTGTGCAGGGTTGCATTGTGTAGAAATAGATTGGTGTGAAGAGAGGGATATGACAAAGAAAAAAGTGAAATCTTTAAGTCAAAACTGCTCCTGTTCAGCTGCAATTGTTTGGAAGATTAGAACCATTGAGATTGGACCACCCAATGCAGATTCTTTGGAAAGGGCTTGAATGCTGAAAGTGTGTTCTGTTCTTCAAAGTCTACTTTATTCCCCCTGGATTAATAACTTGGTAGACTATAACAAATGCAGGAAAGTGAGGGTCATTGAATTCACACCACAGTTTTGGATTTTGGAAATGGCCATGGGCAGTATAAAGTGCATGGAATTCCAGCACTCTGGGGTCTGAAGCAGGAAGATTATAAACTTGAGACCAGTCTGGGTTATCTATGTGGAAGCCCAATGGAGCCATGAGGATGAATATGGTTTCAATAGAGACACAATGGAACAACCAGGCATGGTGGTGCACAGCTTTAATCCCAGCACTCAGGGGGCAGAGATAGGGGGATTTCCATGAGTTCAAGGCCATCCTGAGACTACATCATGCATTCCAGGTCAGCCTGGGCTAGAGTAAGACCCTACCTTGGGGAAAAAAAAAAAAAAAAAAAAGAATAGAGACACAATGGAAATGCCAGGACTTTGGGATGGCTGCCAGAGAGAGAAGCTGGCACCAGATGAAGTTTTCCAGGACTGTGAATAGCCTGGTTGGAGGGGCAGAATTGAAATGCCAGAGACTCGTCGCTGGTTAGAATTATCTGACTTAGAGACTTGTCACTGGCTAGAGTTGCTGGACTTGTAGCCTCAAAATTTGATGTTTGCCTTGCTTGTTTTAAACCTTGAATTGGTTGAGCTGGGCGTGGTGGCACACACCTTTAATCCCTACTCAGGAGGTAGAGATAGGAGGATCACTGTGAATTCAAGGCCACCCTGAGACTACATTGTGAACCCCAGGTCAGCCTGGGCTAGAGCAAGACCCTACCTCAAAAAACAAACACACAGGGCTGGAGAGATGGCTCAGTAGTTAAGGCACTTGCCTGCGAAGCCTAAGGACCCCGGTTCGATTCTCCAGGTCCCACATAAGCCAAATGCACATGTTGGCACATGTGTGTGGAGTTCATTTGCAGTGACTAGAGGCCTTGGCGTGCCCATTCACACTCCTTCTCTCTTTTCCCCTCTCTCTAATAAATTTTAAATAAAATAAAATCTTTTTAAAAATCTTGTATTGGTTGATTTTTTTTTTTTTTTGCTATGCCCAATGCCATATTTTGCAGTGTGAATGTTTATTCTGTGCCATTATGGGTTTTTTGTTTTGTTTTTTTCAAGGTAGGGTCTCATTCTAGCCCAGGCTGACTTGGAATTCACTATATAGTCTCAGGCTGATCTTGAACTCACAGTGATTCTCCTGCCTCTGCCTCTGAAGTGCTGGGATTAAAGGTGTGCACCACCAAGCCTGGCATCATTTTTTTTCCTTTGGTATTATGGCTCAGTTAAAAGGCTTTGGACTATGGGGCTGTTTGAACATCATTGGGATTGATAAAAACTATGGGGACTTTAAAATTTTTTTAATTTAATTTTTATTTATTTATTAGAGACAGAGAGAAAGTTGGACTGAATGTATATCCTCTTATATTATGGACAGTTACCAATTTATGGGGGTCAGGGGTGGCATGTGGTGGTTTGATTCAGGTGTCCCCCATAAACTTATATGTTCTGAATGCTCAGTCTCAAGCTTATAGCAATTTGGGAATTGGATCCTCCTGGAGGCAGTGTATTGTTGGGGTAGGCTTATGGGTGTTGTAGCCACCTTCCTCTTGCCAGTATTTGGCACACTCTGCTGCTGCTGTTGCCCACATGTTGTTGGCCAGGAGGTGATGTCCACCCTCTGCTCATGCCATTCTTTTCCCCTGCCATCATGGAGCTTCCCCTCAAGTCTGTAAGCCAAAATAAGGCCTTTTCTCCCACAAGCTGCTCTTGGTCAGGTGTTTTCTGCCAGCAATGCGAACCTGACTGTGACAGCTATCATCAAGAGAATGTTGGGATGGATTAGGCACAAAACACAACATTTTGGTAAGGTCTTTGCGGGGGACCCCAGAATGGACTTTCCCAGCTAGCAAGGTGAGCCAGTCTCCCTAAGGCTAATTCCCTTGTGGCCCTTATTCCAGGTCACCTACACTGTATGACTTCCCATTTATCCCCTATAGGCCCATTCTAGGTCTAGGGGGTTCTCCTCAGTAACCCCAAATTCTCCAGACCTGAGAACAAACTTCATGGGGCAGCCTCAAGAATGTGCCCAGGAGGTGTAAGCCGCCCAGCCAACCAATCAGCCCTTAATCCTCTCTCGCTTCACTGGAGGGGAACAAAGGGTTGTCACAGCCAGCTGCTCACATCTGGGATTAACTGTGGAATCCAAATCCACAGCTCTTCTGACAGGAGCTCACTTCCTCCCTGGTTGGGTCACAAAGTTCAGAATAAAGCATTGTTCCACAAATGAGACAGAGGAAGAGAGTGATGGGGTGGACAGAGCTCCAGACAAAGAATGCATAGCTCTGAGTCCAAACTGCAGCTCTGTTCCCAGCAGGGTATTGATAAGCCTTCAGGTTGCCAAGCCTCGGTGCTGTCTGTGAAGTCCTAAGCAAGACTGTCACCTCTCCTCTCAGCTTGTCCTTCCACTTTCCCCTCCTTCCTGGCATCCAGTCTCAGACCCCAGGATTAGGGATCTGTTGCACTCAGATTCACACTGCTGGCAGAAAACACTCAACCAAGAGCAGCTTGTGCAGGGGGTGGGGAGGGGAAGGAGTTTATTTTGGCTTACAGACTCCAGGAGAAACCCCATGATGGCAGGGGAAAATGATGGCATGAGCAGATGGTGGGCATCACCTCCTGGGCAAAGTCAGATAGACAACAGCAACAGGAGAATGTGCCAAACACTGGCAAGGGGAAGCTGGCTATAATACCCATAAGCCCGCCCCAACAATACACCGCCTCCCGGAAGCTTTAATTCCCAAATTGCCATCAACTGGGGACATGGCATTCAGAACACCTAAGTTTATGAGGGACACCTGAATCAAACCACCACAGGATCCTCGCTAATGGGCAGTGTCCAGGGCCTTTGCTCCTTTTGTGCATCTTCCCACAGAACACAAGGTCCACAGTACTGGACATGCTGCCACTCCTCACCCATTCTCCTCTGTCTCCAGGAATGCCTGGACTGGTGACAATTTCTCCTGCTTCCCACCTCACAGGGACACTTGGCTTACTGCTAGGTCTGCTCAGTGGAGACCCAGCAAGCACCTTTGAAATGAGTCTAGAGAGCTAAAGGAAGGGTAAGATTGCTTACAGTGCACTCTTCCAGACACAAAATGGCCTGGCACTACCTACACAAGACCCTCATAATAGGAGGAAAAGATCATGACATCCATATAAAAGAGAGACTGACTGAGAGGAGGAGGGGATATGATAGAGTGACTTTGTGGGGGCCAGGCGTGGTGGTACACACCTTTGATCCCAGCACTTGGGAGGCAGAAGTAGGATGATCGCAGTGAGTTCGAGGCCACCCTGAGACTACCAGGTCAGCCTGGACTGAAGACCTTACCTGGAAAAACCAAAAAAAAAAAAAAAAAAAAAAAAAAAAAAGTGGATTTGTGAAGGGGAAAGTGAAGGAAGAAAGGAAATGATCACGGTTTATTGTCTATAGTTATGAAAGTTGTCAATAAGAAAGTTTAAAACAAGAAATTAGTCTAGAAATCTCTACAAGTAAGTCACTGAGGAAAGGCCATTCAGTTCTGCTGGGAGTTATGAACCACATAGTCTAGGATTCAAATGTTACAGAAGTTCTTAGTCCTGCTGTGCAAAGAGCCAGTCCACATTGTTGTTAGTGAGTGCTCGGACTATGTCCCTTCCCCTCCCCTAGTTCACTGAACTAAAACAGAGATAACAGACCTGAGCTAGACCAATAAGCACTTTGCCTGGAACTTTGAAATTGTTCTGAGTTCATTGGGCTGGAGAGATGGCTCAGTGGTTAAAGGTATATGCTTGCAAAGCCTAACAGCCTGCGTTTGATTCTTCGGCACCCATGTAAAGCAAGAAACACAAAATGATGCATTCATCTGGAGTTTGTAGTGGCAAGAGCCTCTGGGGTACCCATTTTATCTCTACCTCCCTTTCTCTCAAATAAATATTATTGAAATTGTACTTAATTCAGACTTTCCAGGCCTGCACATGTACAGAAATTCTAGGGCTAAAGGGGAGGGGCTAGGGAGATGGCTCAGCAGGTAAAGGTATTGTCTTATAAAGCTTGACAACCCAGCTTTAATTCCTTAGCCACCCATATAAGACCTTTGTTGAACATTTGTTCATTTGCAGCACACACGCGCACACACACATACACACACAACACAAATAAATAAATAAAAATGATTTTAAAATATTTTTATTTATTTGCTTGAGAGAGAGAAAAAGAGAAAGACACACACACACAGAGTATGGGTGTATCTCTTGCCACTGCAAGGAACTCCAGACACATGCACCACACCACTGTGTGCAACTGGCTTTAAGTGGGTACTGGGGAATTGAAACCAGGCTAGTAGACTTTGCAAGCAAGCCACTTGGTTATCTCTCCTGTCCCTAATTTTTTTTTTTTTCCATGGGAGCAGTTTTGAGGCAGGGTTTAACTCTAGTCCAAGTTGACCTGGAACTCACTCTGTAGCCCAAGCTGGCCTTATACTCTTGGGCAGTACTACCTCAACCTCCCAAGTGCTAAGATTAAAGACATACATATGCCACCATGCCCAGCAAAATCATTTTTTTTTTTTAAAAGAAAATACTTCAGAGGCTGGGGAGATGACTTGGCATAAGTCAGATGCAGAAAGTGGTGTATGTATCTGGAGCTCTTTGTAGTGTCTGGAGTTGGTTTGCAGAAGCAAAAGGCCCTAGTTCACCCATATTATTTTTCACTCTCTTTCACATACATACATACATACATACATACATACATACATACATACATAATTTGGGGGGGTTGAGATAGGGTCTCACCCAGGCTAGCCTGGAATTCACTATGGAGGCTCAGGCTAGCCATGGACTCACAGTGATCCTCCTACCTCAGCCTCCCAAGTGTTGGGATTAAAAGCATATGCCACTATGCCCAGCTAAATGTATTTTTTAAATATTTTATTTATTAAAGAGAAAGAGAGAATGGATGCACCAGGGCTTCTAGCCACTGCAAACAAACTCCAGATGCATGGGCCACCATGTGCATTTGGCTTACATGGGTTCTGGGGCGCTGAACCTAGGTCCTTAGGCTTCTCAAGCAAGTGCCTTAACTGCTAAGCCATCTCTCCAGCCCTAAATGTTTGTTTTTTTTTTTTAAAAGAAAAATTTCAGTGTTTAAAAAAAGAAAGAAGAGGGCTAGAGAGATGGCTTAGCTGTTATGGCACTTGCCTGCAAATCCAAAGGATCCCGGTGTGATTCTCCAGGACCCACGTAAGCCAGATGATAAGAGGTGCATGCATCTGGAGTTCGTTTGCAATGGCTGGAAGCCCTGGCACACCCATTCTCTCCTTTTCTGTCTCTCTCTGCCTCTTTCCCTCTCTCAAATAAATAAATAAAAAGAAATTATTGAAAAAATAAAAGAAAAAAAGAAGAAAAAAAGAGGGCCAGGTGTGGTGGCACAGGCCTTAGTCCCAGCACTCAGGAAGCTGAGGTAGGAGGATCACCAGTCACTGCAAACAAACTCTAGATGCATGCGCTACCTTGTGCATCTGGTTTACTTGGGTGCTGGGGAATCGAGCCTCGAATGGAGGGGGCTTTCTTAGGCCTCACAGGCAAGCACTTAGCTGCTAAGCCATCTCTCCAGCCCTGGATTTGCCATTCTTAAATAAGCTATATTTTGGGCTTTTCATTTGTTGCTTCCTGATTTATAATGCCTTTGGCTCCTCTTCTGTTGTTTGTTGGGGAAGGGTCTCACTCAGTCTCAAGCTGACCTTGGAACCCTCTACAGACCAGAAATCTCAGCCTCCCAGTTGACAGGATTAAGGTTGTAGAACAACACACATCCTTAGGGACTGTGTCTTTGTTAGATCTGTTTGTAATACCTACTCTTGCATAAATACTCTGTGCTGGTTTTCATTGCATGTGTATATTGTTCAGTTAAATTTTAGAATTTGCCTATATGTTTTTCCATACAGCCTACTAGAATACTCTCATAGCAGGCAAACCCAACACCTAGGGTCACTTTTGTGGTTACTCTGAGAGTCTTCAGAGCCACATCTAGCACCTTAAGCTTCTACCCTGAAGATATATAACATCAGATTGATTGATACATGTAATAATAATGCAGATAATTAGAAAACCTAATTATCAAATTAACCCAAGATGCAAAAATCTCTACATTATAACACAAGAAACACAAAAAAATCAAGACAATATAAATCCACTAAAAATTATAAATACATCAGAAATGACCTCCAGTGAGACTGTTTTAGAGGAAATGCCTGAGAAAGATTTCAAAAGAATGATTATAAATATGTTCAAAGCCGGGTGTAGTGGCACATGCCTTTAATCCCAGCACTCGGGAGACAGAGGTAGGAGGATCGCTGTGAGTTCGAGGCCACCCTGAGAATACAGAGTGAATTCCAGGTCAGCCTGAGCTAGAGTGAGACTCTACCAAAACCAAAAAACCAAAAAAAAAGTTCAAAAAACTCAAAGAGGAAATCAAAGTAATCAAAGAAGACATAGGAAACCAATACAATGTCAATATAAGACATGAATAGGAAAATAGAAATAATAAAGAAAAACCAGGTAGAAAAACTAGCAATAACAAACACAGTAAGTCAAATTTAAAGATCTGTAGAAAATCTCACCAGTAGAATGGATGAAGGAGAGAATAGAATATCTAAACTAGGAGACCAGGTGGCAGGTCTAATACACAGTCCCCCCAAAAGAAAGACAAACTAATAGGAAGGTATAAATGGGAACTTCAAGATATTTGGGACACTATGAAAAGATCAAATATAAGAATTCAGAGTATAGTAGAAGAAGAAGAATTTCACTCCAAAGGTATAGTAGGAATTTTCAACAAAATCATAGAAGAAAATTTCCCCCAAATTAAGAAAGAGATACCAGTGCAGATACAGGAAGCCTTTAGAACACCAAACAGACAAAACCTGGAATCTCTCCTCACCATACTATAATTAAACTACCAAACTCACAAACCAAAGAAAATATATTGAAAGCAGTTAGAGAGAAAAATCAAGTCACCTATAAAGGCAAGCCCATCAGGATCATAGCAGATTACTCAACACAAACTTTAAAAGCCAGAAGGGGTTGGAATGATGGATTCCAAGTTCTGAAAGATACCAACTGTCAACCAAGGTTACTTTATTCTGCAAAGCTATCCATTCAAATAGATGGAGAAATAAGGACATTCCACAACAAAAGCAGGCTAAAGGAATATTTGAAGACAAAACCAGCTCTAGAGAAAATACTTGAAAGGAAAGAAAGAAAAGCACACATATAAGAAACCTGGAAAAAACAAACCATACTCAAATACTAGTTAATACAAGAAAGCAAAGGTGAAACTGAAGGAAATATAAAACAAGAAAAATGGCAAAAATAAATACACACTTCTAAATAATAAGTCTTATTATCTATGGCCTCAATGCCTCAATCAAAAGACACAGGTTTGCAGACTGGGTTAAAAAGCAGGATCCTTCAATTTGTTGTCTCCAAGAAACTCACCTTTCTACAAAAGATGGGAAGTATCTTAGGTTGAAAGGTTGGAAAATGGGCCTAGAAAACAAGCAGGGGTCGCTATCCTAATATCTATCCTAATATCTGACAGGGTAGACTTCAGACCAACATTAATTAGGAAAGATAAAGAAAGTCACTATATTGATTAAAGGAATGCTCCAACAGGAGGACATTACAATCCTAAACATAAATGCACCTAACATGGGGCTCCCAATTTCAACAAATGCTATTAGAAATAAGGTCACAGATAACACCAAACACAGTTGTAGTGGGTGACTTCAATAACCCACGCTCACCAAATGACAGGTCTTCCCAGCAAAAAATAAACAGATATGCATCTGGATTAAATGAGGTCATAGAACAAATGGACCTAACAGATATCTGCAGGACATTTCATCCAAATGCTGCAGAATACACATTCTTTTCAGCAGCACATGGAACATTCTCTAAAATAGACCATCTATTAGGATACAAAGCAAATCTTAACAAATATAGGAAAATTGAAATAATTCCTTGCACTGTATCTGATCACAATGGAATCAAACTGCAAATCAATAGCAAGAAAAGCTGTAGTGCATACACAAAATCATGGAAGCTAAACAATACACAACTAAATGATGAATGGGTCAATGAAGAAATCAAGCAGGAAATAAAAAAAAATTCATAGAATCAGATGATAATGAGAACACAGCATACCAAAACCTTTGGGACACAATGAAGGCAGTCCTAAGAGGGAAATTTATAGCTTCAAGTGCCTGTAGCAAACAGCTTCAGGTATGCTGAGATGAACTTCCAGACCAGGCACAGTTATGGAGGTAGGGATATTTATTGAAGCTTACAGATCCAGGGGAAGTTCCATAATATCAGAAGAAGCTGGCCTGCTCTTATAGGACCATGCAGAGAGAGAGAAAGCCAAAAGCCACACAGCACACTTCAGGAACTTCAGCTAGGCACACTTTGCATATCTTTAGATTGAAATCTCAAACCCACCAACACACCTTAAGATCTGCCCAGTGACACTGCCTCCAGCCAGGTGCCTGCAGATGCAAAGTACAAACTAATAAAACACTGAATATGTTGAGGGACATCTATTCAAACTACCACAGTGCCTATATTAATAAATTAGAAAGGTCGCAAGGAAATGACTTAATGCTTCACCTTAAGGCCTTGGAAAAAGAAGAACAAGGCAAACCAAAAATCAGTAGAAAGGAAGAAATAATTAAAATTAGGGCAGAAATTAAATACAAACCAAAAAAAAAAAATCCAAAGAATCAATGAAACAAAGAGTTGGTTCTTTGAAAGGATAAACAAGATTGATTAATCCTTAGCAAATATGACCAAAAGAAAGACAGAAGATTAATAAATTAATAAAATTAGATATGAAAGAGGTACCATCACAACAGATACTAGAGAAATTCAAATATTCATAGGGACATACTATAAGAACATATACTCCACTAAATTTGAAAATCTGAAAGAAATGGATGATATCCGTGGTTTGTATGACCTACAAAAATTAAATTAAGATGAGATTAGCCACTTAAAAAGACCTATAACAAGTATGGAGACTCAAGTAGTTATAAAAAAAAATCTCCCACCTAAAAAAAGTCCAGGGCCCAAAGGATTCACTGGTGAATTTTACCAGACCTTCATGGAAGAACTAACACCAATGCTTCTCAAACTTTTCCATAAAATGGAAAAGGAAGGAATCCTATCAAACTCTTTCTACAAAGCCAGCATCCCTTGATACTGAAACCAGACAAAGACAGAACAAAAAAAAAAAAAAAAGAAAAGAAAAGAAAATTGCAGACCAATCTCCCTCATGAACATAGATGCAAAAATTCTGAACAAAATATTGGCAAATAGAATACAAGAATATATCAGAAAGATCATCCACCCCATCCAAGAAGGCTTTATCCCAGAGATGAGGGGATGGTTCAACATATGCGAATTGATAAATGTAATACGTTATATAAATGGACTGAAGGACAAAAAAATCACATGATCATCTCATTAGATGCAGAAAAAGCATTTGACAAAATCCAACATCCCTTCATGATAAAAGTCCTACAGGGACTGGGAATAGAAGGAACCTATCTCAACATAATAAAAGCTATTTATGACAAACCCACAGCCAACACAATTCTAAATGGAGAAAAACTTGAAGCTTTTCCACTAAAATCAGGAAAAAACAAGGGTGTCCACTTTCCCCATTTTTATTTAATATAGTACTAGAAGTTTTAGCCATAGCAATAAGGCAAGAAAACACGTAAAAAGGATACAAATTGGAAAGGAAGAGATCAAGTTATCATTATTTGCAGATACATGATTCTATACATAAAGGACCCTAAAGACTCTACCAGCAAACTGTTAGAACTGATAAACACTTATAGCTATGTAGCAGGATACAAAATAAACACACAGAAATCAGTAGCCTTTCTATATGCTAACAACAAATATGCAGAGGATGGGATCAGAAAATCACTACCATTTACAATTGTATCAAAAAATAAATAAATAAAGTACCTTGGAATAAATCTAACCAAGGAAGTGAAAGATCTCTACAATGAAAACTTCAAAATACTCAATTCAGAAATTTCAGAAGACACTAGGAAATGGAAAGACATCCCTTGTTCTTGGATTGGAAGAATCAATATTGTGAAAGTGCCAATCATACCAAAAGCAATCTACACATTTAATGCAATCCCCATCAAAATTCCAATGGCATTCTTCATGGAAATAGAAAATCCAAAAATTGATTGGAAGCACAAAAAAACCTCGAATATCTAAAACAATTTTGAGCAACAAAAATAAGACTGGTGGTATTACCATACCTGATTTTAACCTATATTACAGAGCCATAGTAACAAAAACAGCATTGTACTGGTACAAAAACAGACATGTAGATCAAAGGAACAGAATAGAGGATCCAGATGTAAGTCCAGGTAGCTACAGCCTCCTGATCTTTGACAAAATTGCCAAAAGTATTCATTGGTGCTGGGAAAACTGGATATCTATATGTAAAAGGATGAAAATAGATCTATCTTTATCTGTCTCTGTGCACAAGAATTAAGTCCAAATGGATCCAAGACTTTAATATCATATCTGAAACAGCTAGAGGAAAAACCCTTCAACATTTCAGTCTTAGCAAAGACTTTCTGAGTGTAACCCCAACTGCTCAAGAAATAAAACCACAAATCAACTGCTGGGACCTCATAAAATTACAAAGCTTTTGTACAGCAAAGGACACCTTGAATAGAGCAAAGAAACAATCTATAGAATGGGAGAAAATCTTTGCCAGCTATATATCTGACAGAGGATTAATATCCAAAATACATGAAGAACTCAAAAAACTAAATAATAAGAAATCAAACAACCCAATTAAAAAATGGGCTATGGAACTAAATAGAGAGTTCTCAAAAGAAGAAATACAGATGGCATACAAACATCTAAAAAAATGTTCTACATCCCTAGCCATCAAGGAAATGCAGATTAAAACGACATTGAGATTCCATCTCACTCCTGTCAGAATGACTACCATCATGAAAACAAATGCCCATAAATGCTGGCAAGGATGTGGAAAAAGTGGAACCCTTCTACACTGTTGGTGGGAATGCAATTTGGTACAGCCATTGTGGAAATTGGTATGGAGTTTCTTGAGGCAGCTAAAAATAGATTTACCATATGACCCAGCTATACCAATCCTAGGCATATATCCTAAGGACTTATCTTACTACCTTAGAGATATCTGCTCAACCATGTTTATTGCCGCTCTATTCACAATAGCTAGGAAATGGAACCAGCCTAGATGTCCCTCAACTGATGAGTGTATAATGAAGACGAGGTACATTTACACAATGGAGTTCTACTCAGCAGTAAAGAAAAATGAAATTATGAAATTTGCAAGAAAATGGATGGATCTGGAAAGGATTATAATTAGTGAGGAAACCCAGGCCCAGAAAGCCAAATGTCACCTGTTCTCTCTCATATGCTGATCCTAGCTACAAATGATTGCACTTCTATGTGACTAGGAATAAAACTCAGTAGCAGAGGCCAGTAAGCTAGAAATGAGATATAAAAGGAATAGACAGGGAGGAGGGGAGACTTAATAGGAGGGTATTGTATATATGTTAGTAGAAGAACAGATTAATGGGGGTGCAAAGGCCTAAGTGAAGTTAGGGGAAGAGATTGAGTAAAGGAAAGGTGGAGGGAGAGCTAATCAAAATCTAAGAGGATATAAATAAGTCATATGGAAACCTACCTTTTTTGGACAATGGAACCCTCAGAAGTCATAGACTGTTATTAGAAAATTTTCAGTGCCAGAGATGGGATATCTTCCAGTGAGTTGTTGGCCAGGGAGGTCACTGATACCCTGAAAACATTCAGGCCATTGCCAAGGCTCTTTGTTTCCCACCAGGAATAGATGGTGAGACCCTATTGCTGAAGACTCCACATACTTGGGCTACAAGGTCACTGAGAAATCCTGCTGGAGCTGAGCTGGAAACCTCCTCCATGTAGACAAGCTGGTAGAAAGCTGGAAAAAGCTACACTGTATGCAGTTCAATGGGAGAGAGAAAAATCGCCAGTGGAGATACTCAACAGTGGACACTGCAAGACTTAAATTTGGCCAACTATGCCAAATGAGCCAATGGATACATAGTGGCTGTTATGGGGGAAACCAACTTCTCTCTTATTGGACTGGAGGCCTGCTCCATGGGAGGGAATACATCCCTGATACTGAAAACCCTAGACAGGGGTAATCATGAGCCTTAGGGGTATAATGTCTGCTGGTGTCTGGCTAAATGTATATACTATGTTCACCAAACTGCCTAGTAAGCACTTCTCTTAATGCCCATACCCATAGATTAATGCTACTCTCACTTTTGGTTAGAGAAGCTTCTCTTTTCAGATGGTGGTGACCTTGGGATGACTCAGAAGGCACCATGGTGCTGAGAAGAAGTGACAGAGGAGTGCTCAGCACTGAAATATCTTTATCACACTTCTAAGGCTCAGGGACCATTGCAGAACAGGTGGTGGAAAGAATGTAAGAGCTAAAGGAATGGTAGGACTCCTTACAAAGTGCTCTTCTAGACACAAAATGGCCTGGCTATCATGACCTTACAGTGCCTGACACTACCTACACAAGACCATCATAATAGGAGGAAATGATGATGACATCACAATAAAAGAGAGACTGATTGAGAGGGGGAAGGGTTATGATAGAAAGTGGAGTTTCAAGGGGGGAGGAATGGGGGGGGAGAGAATTACCACAGGTTATTGTCTACAATTATGGAAGTTGTCAATAAAAATAGCAATTTTTTTTTTAAAAAGGAGGAAGGACACTGGCCCGGTTGCTGAAGGTCAACAATCTGAAAGTTCTTTATCCCAGCACTTGGGAAGCAGAGATAGGAGGATCATTGTGCATTCGAGGCCACCCTGAGACTACAGAGTGAATTCCAGGTCAGCCTGGGCTAGAGCGAGACCCTACCTTGAAAAACCACAAAAAAAAAAAAAAAAAAAAAAAAAAAGAAGTTAAAAAAAAAAAAAGGAGTCTGGAGGTAGAGAGATGGCTTATCAGTTAAGGTGCTTGCCTGCAAAGCCAAAGGACCTAGGTTAGACTTCCCAGGACCCACGTAAGCCAGATGCATGTGTCTGGAGTTCATTTGCAGTTGCTGGAGGCCCTAGCAGGCCCTCTCTCTCTCTCTCTCCCCCCTCTCTCTCTCTCTCTCTCTCCCTCTCTCTTTCTTTCTCTCTCTCTCTTTCTCTGCCTCTCTGTCTCTCTCAAATAAATAAATAAAAATTAAAAATACAAAAAAATCAGGTTGAGGGCTGGAGAGATGGCTTAGCAGTTAAGGCTTGCCTGCAAAGCCTAAGAACTCATGTTCAAATCTCCAGTTCCCACATAGCCACATGCACGGTGATGCAAGCACACAATGTCCCACACATGCACAAGGGGGTGCACAAGTCTGGAGTTTGTTCACAGAGGCTGAAGGCTCTGGCATGCCCATTCTCTCTCTCTCACACACACATGGGCATGCTGTCTGCCTCTTTCTCTCTCAAAATAAAGGGGATAGAAAGGGGTTTAAGAGCACTTTCATGCAAGCATAAAAGATTAAGAAGACTAAAACTTGCTGGGTTCAATTACCCCAGACCCCATGTAAAAAGCTGGGTATGGCCACACATGCCTGTACTCTCAGTCCTTAGAGAACTGAAACTGGAGAATCACTGGCACTTATGAAAATGGTAAGCTCCAGAATTAGTAAGAGAATCCATCTTAAAGAAAATCACAGTTGAGCAATATAGGTGGGGCATAAAACATTCTTCTCTGGCCCCATGTGCACGCACACAGGGTGTAAGTATATATATACACATGCCTATACCGTACACACTGCTACACATAAAACACACACCCACAAAAAATGAGATGAAAATGTGACGACCAACCACAAGTTGTCCTTTGACTTCCACACATGGATGCATACACACACATGTACGTGAACACATGTGCATACATACAATAATAAAAAATAACAGACATTAATATTGGATATGTAACTACAATTTCATTAGATTTTAAAACATAGCACCTTCTGAGATATAGATATTGAATGAAAGTTATTAAAGAAGTTGTCAATAAAATAAAATAAAAAATAAAGTTAGGGAACACTTTTATATAGAAACTAAAACTTATGCTGGATGGAAAATAATTTTCCTACAACATTCGGGACTGGCCTTCATAAGAAAGCACCTCCAGTTTGGGGCTGTTCCAATCTCTATAGAGAAAAGAAAAATGGTATAAATTCAACTGAAATTGCAGGAGACAACAGTTATATTAGTTATAAGAATTCCATCAAGGTGACAGGCAGGTTGTGAAATTTCTGTCACAGAAGATATTGAATAGAAAAGAGTCCAGGATCTTCTATCCCATCTTTCTTCCCAAGCCCCAGGGCCCAGCAATAATGATCTAGATCTGTTCCTTCTCAACCAGCTTTGCAGAATTCTCAGAGCAGGATGAGGCACCAAGCTAAGGCACAGGACCAGTGTTTCGGAAGGAAGTGGGTCTCCATATGTGGACAGAACAGCCACAACAGCACTGGCCTTACCAATGCAAATTCTCATGTCCAAACTCAGACCATATACATCAGACGTGGTCCCAATGCGTGCTAAAGCTGGAGCTTCAAAGGCACTAAAAGAAGCCCGTGAGCCCATTCCTGGTCTTATACCCTTCCGGGATATTCCGGCACAGCACTGAAAAATGTCCCTACATGTCTCCTCAACACGGAAGACACCTCACTCACCTCTGACCCTTGATGCCTGCAAAGCGGTCTAGTTCTTGAATCCTCTGTTTCTCAAACAAATAAATAAAATATTTAAAAAGGAAGAAAAGGTGGAAGGAGAGGAGAAACACCCCAAGGTTGCCTTCTGATTTTCACATGCACACCGTGGCATGCACACACCCATACACACATCATACAAACACACACATGTACACAAGCAAATAGGTAACAAAAACAGGAAAATAAGGGCTGGAGAGATGGCGGTTAAGACACTTGCCTTCGAAGCCTAAGGACCCAGGTTCAATTCCCAGTATCCACGTATATCAGATGCACAATGTGGCACATGCATCTGGAGTTCGTTTGCAGCAGCAGGAGGTCCTGGTGTGTCCATTCTGTCTCTTTCTCTATCTGCCTCTCTCTCTCTCTCTCTAAAATAAATAAATAAAATATTTTTTAAAAAATAGGAAAATAAGTCAGTCTGGACTAGAGTAAGACCCTACCTAGAAAAACCAAGGGGAAAAAGCAGAA
The DNA here is from genome assembly GCA_036365145.1 of Orientallactaga sibirica. Taxonomy (NCBI): domain Eukaryota; kingdom Metazoa; phylum Chordata; class Mammalia; order Rodentia; family Dipodidae; genus Orientallactaga; species Orientallactaga sibirica. Next base: position 21,509,120 of record JAEOAD010000018.1, on the reverse strand, counting down.
AGTATGGAAAATAAGAAAGCATGTTAAACTGCACTTGTCATGGTCTGTGGGCTCTCCCCAGAACCTGCAAGCAGCACGTAACACAGCCAATCCTCACAGCAACACTGTGAAGCAAAGGAGTGACTTTTTGCCTCATTGAAGGGTGAGGAAACAGGATCAGAGAGGCTGAGACTTGAGCAATGGGTGTTTTTTGAAGCTTTTCAGGTGCCTCTGAGGTCCAGCCAAGGCTAGGCAGGTGTGGTGCCTCAGGGAACTTCTAAGACCTCAACCAGTTCAGTGTCTCTATACCTGCAGACAACTGCTGTGTGGTATCTGACCACCAGAGGTGAAATCAAGGGCACCAAGAAGCCGGAGCCATCAGCCATTGCCCTGGAGACACAGTGAGTGAGGAAGAGTTCATACCAGGGGCTTCATGTGTCTGCGGACATGCGAGGACTTCTTTTCTTCATGGCCACTCGAGCTGGTAACTTCCTTTGTATGGACTAAATGTTTGTGTAACCACCCCCCAATTTTTTTGGCATAGTCTGCAGGGTCATCCCCAAGTTTTTATGCTGAACCCTTAACTCGCAGTGTTATTGAAAATGGGATCCTAAGAAAAGGATTAACGTTAAGTGAGGTCACACAGCAGGACCCAGATCCTCTCTCTCTCTCTCTCTGTATCGCTCTCAAATAAATAAATGCACAAGATCAGATACTACTCCAAGAAAAGATGCTGGAGGAGAACCAAGCTGGGTCTGTAAAAATTCTGACATGATGACACCACTATTTATACTGAATCATAGTCAATGATCAATTCTACCATGCTGCAGCTCATGGTCTTGTCTGGAAATGGTGTTGCCACCTTCTTGGCATTCTAGTCAAAGAACTGAAAAAAAACACCCTCAACTAGCAAAGCAGCAAGAAGGTTTACTTGAGGTGACAGCGTAGCACTGGACACACTGCACGGGAACAGCGGACTTCCTGAGTAGAGCTCTGGCCAGTAGGGCTCTGCCTGGGGCTTCCTGTTAGGTGCTCCAGGAGGAGGACTTGGTTGCTAAGGAACGTAGCATGAGTGGTTCTCTGTTATATAAGCTTCCCATGATGCATCTGATTTTAATCGGATGACCATTCAGTCATTCATAGATATAAGGTGGCAAATAGGGGATTGTTCCCTAAAAACTCAGGGGACAGTTTGCCTTACTGTGCATGCACCCAAAACCAGTTCAGCCCTCTGCCTCTAGTTGCAGGTTGTGTCTGAGAGGAAACTCGCCACAAAGGGGAATTACAAGGGAGTGACTAAGGAGGAACAGACCCACTGCATTGTCTGGAGTGGGGGGTATGTGCACTGTGTGCAGCTTGATGAAAATGGGGATGCCACGTTGTCAAGTGCATTGTTAGGAAAGAGTGTGTGTGTTGCTCAAGCCACGCGGTGTTGTGGGTTACTAGGCTACCCCTATGCTTGTGTGCCTCAATATCAAGCTAGACATGTCTACAACGGACAGCTGAGCACATTTAATTGTAAATCTGATTTTGGCTTTTTTATCTTACTGACAAGAATGCACTGTTTCAATAATATATAGAACTTTTAAAGAATACCGTCTCTAACACACCTTCCAAGGCTCAGGCTCCATTGCAGAAGAGGTGATAGAAAGAATGAAAGAGCCAAAGGAAGGGTAGAACTCTTTATAACATGCTCCTCCAGACATAAAATGGCCTGGATATCCATGACCTCACAGTGCCTGACACTACCTACACAAGACCATCAAAATAGGAGGACAAGATGATGACATCAAAATAAAAGAGAGACTGATTGAGAGGGGGAGGGGATATGATGGAGAGTGGAGTTTCCAAGGGGAAAGTGGGGGGAGGGAGGGAAGTACCATGGGATAGTTTCTACAATTAAGGAAGTTGTCAATAAAAAACAAAAAAAAAGAGGGCTGGAGAGATGGCTTAGCAGTTAAGGGGTTTGCCTGCAAAGCCAAAGGACCTCGGTTCGATTCCCCAGAACCCATGTAAGCCAGATGCACAAGGGGGCGCATGCATCTGGAGTTCATTTGCAGTAGCTGGAAGCCCTGGCACACCCATTCTCTCTCTATCTCACTCTGCCTCTTTCCCTCTCTCAAATAAATAAATAAAAATAAAAAATATTAAAAAAAAAAAAAAGAAAGAAAGAAAAAACACCCAAATAAAGCGTGGCATGGTGGCGCATAACTTTAATCCCAGTACTCGGGAGGCAGAGGTAGGAGGATCACCTTGAGTTCAGGGCCATCCTGAGACTACATAGTGAATTCCAGGTGAGCCTGAGCTCAAAGCTTCTTTGGAGAGCTACCTCAAGCTTTTTGGCCCCCAGTAATAAACTCCTCTATTTTAACTCATTCTGGCCATGGAGTGAGCTTTCCAGAGAATTTTGACATCTCTGGAGGCCCAGCAAGACTTTCCTTCGACACAACCCCAGTTGGTCAGGAAGGACTGCTGCTCCTTGGCTGCCCAGCCTGCCAAAGGTCCCTGGAACTGGGAAGTCCATTCCCCTGACAGGATTGCAGGGTCCTCTTCCAGGTGGCACAAGGAGGAGATGAGGCCGAGTTGGATGTCTGGGCCAGGTAAGAATTCCCCAGGGAAACTGGAAATTATGGCTAGTCCGGTCTGGAGGAGCCGGTGTGGACTGACCCCCACAAGAGGAGGAATCCCCGAGCCTCGATATTGCTGCAGGGTGACAGCCTTCATTCCATCAGGTTGACCGATGGTATTCGGTCTCAGCAACTAGCTAGATGAGACCAGTGTTGCTTGGTCTCTGTAATGAGCTTGATCAAAGTTATGAATGGGATTAGTTAAGAGAAATTGTTTAAACTCTGAATGAATGTGTGAGGAGGAGATGGCCATATGGTGTCTGTACGAAAAGTTCACTTGATATGAATGTGTGTACAAGCGTGCATGTGCCTCATAGCCCCAAGGCTGTTGTTGCAGTCAGGTTTGCATTGCTGGTAGAAATCACCCAACCAAGAGCAGCTTCTGGGGAAAAAAGAGGTTTATTTTGGCTTACAGACTCAAGGGGAAGCTCTTACAATGACAGGGAGAAACGATGACATGAACAGAGGGTGGACATCACCCCCTGGCCAACATCAGGTGGACAACAGGAACAGGAGAGGGTGCCAAACACTGGCAAGAGGAAACTGGCTATAACACCCATAAGCACATCCCCCAAAATACACCACCTCCAGGAGGTGTTAATTCCCAAATCTCAACCTAGCATTGAGAACACCTAAGTTTATGGGGGACACCTGAATCAAACCAACACAACAGTAGAATGGTTTTGTCTTTGTGTCTGTTTTCCACCAAACCCACTGTCCTAGATTGCAAGGTCAAAAACAAACCATACTTCAGAAGAGAATATTCAGGAGATTATAATACTAAAATGACACCAGAAAAATTAAAGGCTTCTGTCAATCAGGAAGGACAGCTTTTAATGTTGAATGGCCCCCAGAGAAAACACTGAAAGTAATAAGATTATAGACAGGGAAAAATGCAAGGTTATCCTACTCTTAAGTTATAAAATGGCAAGCTGGGCATGGTGGCGCATGCCTTTAATCCCAGCACTCAGAAAGCAGAGGTAGGAGGATTGCTGTGAGTTCAAGGCCACCCTGAGATTACATAGTGAATTCCAGGTCAGCCTAGGCTAGAGCGAGACCCTACCTCAAAAAAAAGAAAGAAAAAGAATAAGTTATAAAATGACAAGATCAGGGAGTTACCCTGTAACCCATAGAAAAATCCAAAACTCTCCCTGGCGGGGACGGCGGGGGGGGGCGATGCTCAACTAGAGTCAGAACAGAAGCTTCAAGGCCAGAGATCACCCCCACACAGCTGCCTCCTAACACACTCTCCAGTAATGAGGTACCAGCTGGCACAACTTAAAATTGGCAAAACCCAAGGCCACGGGCGGGGGGAGGGAGGGAGGAATAAAGGAAGATAACGTTGTCTGGGCTACTGGGAAATTCCACCACTCTGGGGCCTGACACAGAGGAAGAAATTAAAAGATAGAAAAGATGAACCAAGAGAAAAGTCTCACTGCAAGGTTTCACAAATGCTTCTGAGTTAAACAAATGTGATGAAAGTCACTCAAGCCCTAAACCCAACCATATACCTACCAGAAGAGGAGCGAAAGAAAACTCCTCCACGCTTGCAGAGAAGGGTTAAGCTGTCCTGCTGTGTTCCCCAGGGGCAAAGGTCAATTATGAATAGCTAAATTCTGGGGCCAGTCCCAGGCAAATGCTAGAAACCTAGGGGAACTTGTCTATCTTGCTGTCACATGCTGCAGCTGGGGCGGCTCTCCAAGGCAAGGACAAAATGGGGACTGCACATGAGCAGGCACCTGCAACTGCAATGTGTCACTTAATGCATCCCCAGCAAGACTTGATGTATTTGATGGCCACATGGAATAGGAGGGGGAACTTGACACACAAGTCTCATTGGACAGGGAGACAAGACACAAATATCTCTGGGCTTATGCCACCCCCAGGGAAACCCCTGATGGCTCTGCTTTCTTTGCTTCCTTGTCTTGCAGAGCCAGGGGGATCTACAGGCACAGGGAATCTCAGAGTCCTGGACCCAACACGATGATGGCTGAGTCCCAAATTGCTGCGGACAGATGGGGACTTCTTATAAGACATGTGTAACTGCTTTAAGTTTACTTTATCTCTTTATGCTTCTATGGACCTGCTGACAGACAACAGCCCCAAGGTTTGTGTTTAGCTTGAGTAATACTCAATACTGAGTTTGCCAGAAATTTTCTAATAACGTTCCTTCTTATTTTTAAAATATGTCTTTCAGAAAGCTGATAAAAAGAGGGTCCAGGGCTGGAGAGATGGCTTAGTGGTGAAGGTGCCTGCCTGCCAAGCGTAAGGACACCCATTTGAAACTCCAGGTCCCACGTTTAGCCAGATGCAAAAGGGGTGCAAGCGCGCAAAGTCGCACATGCACACAAGGGAGCACACGCATCTGGTGTTCATTCACAGCAGCTGAAAGGGATTGGCATGCCCATTCTCTCTGTCTCTCTCTTAAAAAAAAGAGGTTCCACATAGCCGGGCGTGGTGGCGCACGCCTTTAATCCCAGTAGGAGGATCACCATGAGTTCGAAGCCACCCTGAGACTACATAGTGATTCCCAGGTCAGTTTGAGCTAGAGTGACACCCTACCCTGAAAAACCAAAAAAAAAAAAAGAGGTTCCAAAAATCAACAGATGATAAAACCTATATGTATATTCTGAGTAAATAATGTAACTCAAGTCTGGCTCAAGTCTGGTCTACTTTTTTTTGTTGTTTGTTGTTTGTTTGTTTGTTTTTCAAGGCAGGCTCTCTGTCTAGCCCAGGCTGACCTGGAATTTACTACGTAGTTACAGGGTGGCCTCAAACTCATGGCAATCCTCCTACCTCTGCCTCCCGAGTGCTGGGATTAAAGGCATGCACCATGCCTGGCTTCTGGTCTACTCTTTTATAAGAGGTTATTTCAATGAGCCTTATGAGGACAAAAAAAAAAAAAAAAACCACTTAAATGGTTATATTGAAAGGTCTTATGTTAAGGACAATAAAAGTTTTACTGGTAATTATAATGAGATAAACTAGATGTGGTGGTTTGATTCAGGTGTCTCCCATAAACTTAGGTGTAATGAATGCTAGGTTCCCAGCTGATGAGGATTTGGGAATTAAAGACACCTGGAGTCAGTGTATTGTTGGGGGTGGGCTTAAGGGTATTATAGCCAGTTTCCCCTTGCCAGTGTAATGTTGCCAGTAATGTTGGTACTGAATAGTGGAGTCATTTGCTGCTAGACACCTGACTGTGTGGCTTTGGTCTTTTGGAGCTAATTGTCAAGAGGAATGTGGATGAATTTGAAACCTTGGTCTAAGAGATGCCTTGCAATGCTTTTAGCACAGCTTGATGGACTATTTGGTCAGAGTTGAAAGACCTGAATGCAGTAAGAACTATGGACTGTGAGGTTTGGCTTATGAGGGTGAGAAAGAGCTTTGCTTGGACTGGGCTTGAAGCAGTTTGTGTGAGAGGCTTACTGTTATGCCTGTGTCCTGAGAACTTGTGCAGAGTTGCTTTGCATAGAAATGGACTGGCATGTGCAGAGGGATATGGCAGAAGTAAAATCTTTGGCTTGAAACTTCTGCTAGTCAGCTGCAATTATATGAATTGACAACCTTTGAGATTGGGCCAGCTGACAGGAAGCATGTAGACTGTTTTGAAGGGGGCTGAGTGCTCAAGGAGTGGCCTGTTCTTCAAAGTCTACTTTATTCCCCCTAGATTGACAAATTGGCACCCTACCTGATATTGTGGAGTATAAGAAATGCAGGAAAGAGAGGGCCATTGAGTTTGCAATGCAGTCTTGTGTTTTGGAAACGACCATGGGCAGTGTGAAGCAGGTTTGCTGGATGCCTGCATGGAGACCTGATGGAGCGGTAAGGATGAACCATGGATTGCAGTGGAGACCCACTGGGGATGCCAGGAACATGAGATGGCTGCTAAGGAAAGCTGCTGGCTCCAGATGAAGTTTTCCAGGATTGTGAGTAACCTAGCTGGAGGGGTGGAATTGAAACTCCAGACTTGTTACTGGTTAGAATTATTGGACTTGGAGACTTGTCACTGACTAGAGTTGTTGGACTTGGAGCTAAGAGTTTGATGTTTGCCCTGTTTAAATCTTCTATGGTTGAATATTTCTTTGCTATGCCCAATGCCATCTTTTGTAGTGTGTTTATTCTATGCCATTATGGGCTTTGGGGGGATTTTTTTGGTATTATGGCTCAGTTAAAAGACCTTGGATTGTGGGAATGTTTGAACATCATTAGGATTGATAAAAAATATGGGGAATTTTAAAGTTGGACTGAATGCATTGCATATCACATCGTGTCTGGTTATCAGTTTATGTGGGCCAGGGAATGTGGTGGTTTGATTCAGGTGTCCCTGTAAACTTAGGCATTCTGAATGCTAACTTCCCAGCTGATGGAGATTTGGGAATTAACACCTCTTGGAGGCAGTGTATTGTTGTGGGTGAGTTTATGGGTATTATAGCCAGTGTTTGGCACATTGTCCTATTTCTATTGTCCACCTGATATTGGCCAGAGAGTGATGTCCACCCTCTGCTCATGCCATTGTTTTCCCCTGCCATCATGGAGCTTCCCCCGAGTCTATAAGCCAAAATAAACTCTTTTTCCCACAAGCTGCTCTTGGTCGGGTTATTTTTGCCAGCAATGCGAACCTGACTGCAACCCTAGATAAGCGGATAAACTGAAGAAGAAGCTTTAAATGTTGGATAGTAAATGTTTGATAAAGAAGATTGTTACAGAATGGGTACACAGATTGCAAGGTAAAAGCATGTAGATGAAGGTATGAGTAAACTTAAACAGAAGGCTTAAAGGCAAAGCTATTAAGTCTTAAAGTGCTTAATCAGATTATAGACTATTTGAGATTAAGATGACTATTAGCCTAGAACTTATATCAGACTGACAAAGGGTGGCCCTAGCTGGTTGCAGGATGTTATGATATTTAAGTTATAAATTTAAAACTTTAACTTACTGATATTAAGCTAGTCATAATAGCAGTTATAAGGTTGTAAAAGACTGGCTTTAAAGTTCTCGACTAATTTGCCATGTTCCTCTATTTGTCACCCTTTTAATATTTAATAAGGTTATTATATCTTAAAACAAAACAAAAAAGACAAAACACTATAATTTTAAGATAGTTCCTGTCTTGTTCATACTGTTTTATTGGGTGATTATCACTGAGATTATGTTTAATCTTATAAACGGTGATTTAGTCATTGTGACTTTGTTCTTAGGGAAACTGAGGAAACGCCTCCTGTCCTAGGAAAGCCTGCAATATGCAAACAATGTTAATATAGTTTGTCTAGGCTTCATATATTCTACCAGTCGTAAATATTGCCTTATGGTAAACTTAAAGATGGTTCAATGATTAAAGGTAGTTGATGAAGAAATCATTTTATGTCTATCATAATGTCTCTAATGTATGTTAAAATCAGACAAATTTAACTCAGCAATGACCAGGTTTGGCTTTATTCTTAAGCTATGTATAACCAGTCTTAGTTAATTTACTTAAGTAATGGTCTCATTTCTTTTTTTTAAATTTATTTTAATTTATTTATTAGAGGCAGAGAGAGAGAGAATGTGAGAGAGAATGGACCTGCCAGGGCCTGTAGCCACTGCAAACTAACTCCAGATGTGTGCATGTGCATCTGGCTTACGTGGGACCTGGAGAATTGAACCTGGGTTGTTAGGGTTTGCAGGCAAGTGCCTTAATTACTAAGCCATCTCTACATCCCCGTGTCTCATTTCTTGGATCTTAAATTCATTGTTTATAGATATATTGATATTTAAGACAAGTTTCATGCTCTAGAAAAATGGTCTTAAATGCTGCTGTTTTGCTTCCAGTTTGTGGGGTAATTGGTACCTATGTAGGTATACAGACTAGCCAAAGTTGTTTTCAAACACAGATGCCAAGTGTGGTGGCTTGATTTAGGTTTCTGAATGCTAGGTTCCCAGCTAATGGAGATTTTACGAGGTAGGGTCTCACTGTAGCCCAGGCTGATCTGGAATTGACTCTGTATTCTCAGAGTGGCCTTGAACTCACGGCGATCCTCCTATCTCTGCCTCTCAAGTGCTGGGATTAAAGGTGTGCGCCACCACGCCTGGCTGAGAATTAACACCTCTTGGAGGCAGTGTATTGTTAGGAGCAAGCTTATGGGCATTTTAGCCAGTTTCCCCTTACCAGTATTTGGCATACTCCCCTGTTCCTGCTGTCCACCTGATGTTGGCCAGGAGGTGATGTCCAATCTCTGCTCATGCCATCATTTTCCCCTGCCATCATGGAGCTTCCACTTGAGTCTGTAATCAAAAATAAACCTTTTTATTCCCCCCACAAGCTTCTCTTGGTCGAGTGATTTCTGCCAGCAATGTGAACCTGACTGCAACACCAAGTTCTTATACTTTCCTGTCTTTTCCTGACATACAGTTTCTAGATCAAATCAATTGATTTAAAACTGTGGATAAAATATTGTTTCCAGGGCTGCTAACATGTTCTGCCTATACTTATAACTGATGCTTTCTGTGTTCCAGATAGAACTCACACAGTCGCCTGAAAGCTAAACTTAAATGCTAATCAGAATGATTTTAAACTATTGTGTCATTCTTTGACCAGATCTGCTTTGCTAACCAGATATGTTCTGTACCTTTTTAACTAAATCTTTTTAGCTAATCAGATATTTACAGTCTCTCTGAGTGATTAATAACCACATGTAGAAGCCAAGGCCAATTGGAAACATTGGAGTTAAAAGGATAATTAATATTTTAGGTCCTACTCCCAAGTCAGAAGGCCACAGGAGATGATGGGGCACTTAGTAACTTCTAACCTCTGGGAAGTTGCCTGTCTTCTTGATCAGGAAAGACATGGATACTCAGAGATGGACTCCAAATCAATGTATCTGCAACAGGAGAGTCACATCTAAGGAAAATCAGTCCTCCAGGCTTCCCAAAAGAGGGAGGACCACTTGGTCAGCACGGCCTTGACTTATCCTAGCAGATGACAATGCTGAGAGTCATAGAACTCCTCACAGGTCCCTAAAGCCTCTAACATATAATACATAGTTATTATTGCTGCCTACATGGTCTTCAACACCCAGTAGAAGAATATAACAACAAGATATTACAATATAAACCAAGACTCAGACAAATAGACTGCCTTGCCTGATGCTGGCTTACAGTACTAAACTATTAACTCATGCCTTCTGCCTCTACCTGGCCCTGATTAGTCAGCCACTGTTTGCCTTTAAATTAAAGATCCAAAATTGTCCTCACTGATTGTGTTTACCTGATAGTTATTGATTTGCATTAATCCAATCTCTCCTTGACATGTCTTATTAAAAGGAGGTCTATCATTGGGCTGGAGAGATGGCTTAGCGGTTAAGGTGCTTGCCTGCAAAGCCAAAGAATCCTGGTTCAATTCTCCCCCCATGTAAGCCAGCTGCGCAGGGGGGCGCATGCATCTGGAGTTCATTTGCAGTGGCTGGAGGCCCTGTAGTGCCCATTCTCTCTTTCTCTCAAATATATATATATATATATATTTTTTTTTTTTAAGGAGGTATATCACTAAGGACAGATCTCAGAGCCAAGCCCTAAAGTACACTTAGGGCAAATCTAGAGGCTAGCCCTAAGATGTAAAATCAATTTAGAGTTCTGGCTGTTTGTACTTGCTAATGTTGGTGGTGCTGGTTGTTTGATGGTATCTCTTTGCTTAGATTTATAGAGGTAAGCCAGATTCTCCTGCCACTGATGATAATCGCTTAAAATTCGTAATACAAGGGGACTCACATAGCCTTGGGAAATTTGGCCCACACCCACCAGTCAAATGATATAAACTCATCACACCAAAATAAAAAAGACAGTAGAAAAAGACTGTAGCCCTGCTCCACGCATGACAGAAGCCTGAGGACTGCAACATGAGGTGCTGAAAAAATCAGACACGTGGGTAGGAGCCTAGCCCCTTCCATTTGCTTGATGAATCAGCTTATTTGATAACCTCCTGGGATCCATAGAGAAACTGTGGTTCCAAGGGACTTTTATTTGATAACCTCCTGGGATCCATAGAGAAACTGTGGTTCCAAGGGACTTTTATTTGATAACCTCCTGGGATCCATAGAGAAACTGTGGTTCCAAGGGACTTTTATTTGATAACCTCCTGGGATCCATAGAGAAACTGTGGTTCCAAGGGACTTTTATTTGATAACCTCCTGGGATCCATAGAGAAACTGTGGTTCCACAGGACTTTTACGTCCTTCACGCCTGAACAGATTCTTTACTATTGCTTCATATTATATCCTTTTCCTTCCACAAGAATATCTGTTCCTTTTTGAGGAATGTGGTACCACCCCCACACACACACTGCAAGAATGTCCTCTGCTCTCCTCCTCACAACAGGATTAGTATCAGTCACTTCTTCTGACTAATCTTGGACAGAGAAGGCCCTCCTGGCTCTCTTTATTTTATTATAATAATTCTTTCATATTTCCACCCGTATTTTCAGAACAATAATCATCAACCCGTTCCTGCTACTGAAAATTAAATACAAGATTTAATGGTAACAGCGCCAGTGTTCCCAATGACAACTGACACATGCTTGGCCCTCAAGGTCATGCTTACCCAAGACTCTGGAGGTCTTACGCTGATGTACCCCACACCTTGGGGCTGCCCCCTATGTAGACAACATTGGGACACTGGTATCTCGTTTAATGAAGCCCCTCATAATAATTATGCTGGGGCTCATATTAAAATCCTTTGTTCTAAATGCTCTGTCCAGGTTCATCCAATCTAGGATAGAAATAATTAAAATACAAGTGATACGCCAGGTATACCAGCCATTACATACAAAATCATAAGGTGTTATGATGATAAAGAGGAGGGAATGTGTAGAAAAGAAGCTAAAATTTGAACTGATTCACTGAGTTACTATAAGAGTTAATTGCTGAGGAGCTAAAACTTATCTTTGTCAGTATGTGGAAAAATCCCAAAGAAGGAACTGTCCAGAAAGGGCCCAAAGGGACGATAAGAAGGAAAAGACAGTCTAGGCTAAAACAAAGTAAAATGGAGTTCATTGTTAAGGTGACCTGATTACAGAAATGATTGATATGCAAATTGCTACATCTTGTTTGTTCACTTACCCCTCCCCTTGGCTATGAAAACTATAAAATGGAAATAAAATCTCAGCTTGGGGCCAAAGCTTCTTTGGAGCGCCACCTCAAGCATTTTGGCCCCGGGGTAATAAACTCCTGTACTTTCACTCATTCTGGCATTGGAGTGATCTTTCCAGAGAATTTCTGTAACATATCCTAGTTTCAGACACCACTAAAGTAAATAATTAAAATATATTTCTTTATTTGCAAGCAGAGCGAGATAGAGAGAAGAGGGACAGAGAGAATGGGTGAGTCAGGGCCTCCAGCGATTGCAACAGAACTCCAGATGCATGTACCATGTGCATCTGGCTTATGTGGGAACTGAGGAATGAAACTTGGGTCATTAGCCTTTGCAGACAATCACCTTAACTGCTAAGCCCTCTCTCCAGCCCTATTTTTAATAAGTTTTAACCCAAATATCTAGCATATTAAAAAAAAAGTATGGGCCACCAAAAAAGGTTTATTCAGGACTGGAGAGATGGCTCAGAGGTTAAGATGTTAGCATACAAAGCCTAATGACCAGTACCCACATAAAGCCAGATGCACAAAGTGGTACATGCATCTGGAATTCATTTGCAGTAGCTAGAGCCCCCTCTCTCTCTCCTTGCAAATAAGTCAGGTTCATTCATACATTTATTCACTGCTTCATTCAACAAAGGTGTGAATGCCCACCATAGACCAGGCACTGTCCTAGATACCAAGGACAGAGTGACAAGGTAAATGAAATTCCCTGACATTTTCATCCTAGCTGGGGAAGAGCTTATCAGCAAGAAAACATTTACCAAATGAAGTAATTGTAGGCAACTGCTCGTGCGTCTATGATAGATATAGAAGTATATCCGAATGCCAGGGTCAGCAGTGGTAGGGTGGGGAATGCATGATGCTGGATGGTCAGGAAGCCTCACTGAGGAAGAGACGTTCAAGGTTATTAGCTTCCCCCCGCTTTTTGCATTTCTGCCATTGCTTCTTCCCACCTACAGACTCCTTGCCTCAGTCAGGCAGCTCCTCTGGGCTGAAGAGAAGGAAACAGATCAGGCCCATTTATTTCCCTGCCAAGGAGATTTTTCAGTCTACTCCAGAGTCCTGGTTTTTAGAAGAAATTATTACAATGCCTGACTGCCAATTGGAAGGCTGGCCCTAAGACTAAGCAGGCAATGGGGTCAGGGCTCCCCATGCAGGAGATTGCTGTCTTCCTTTTGGCTCAACAATCAAGGGCTCTGCTCTGATCGCATTAGCTGATAACCAAAAACTGACTGCTGAGAATTCAGCAGAAGGTTTGGAGCCATTTCAGCTCTGATGGGCTCTACTCCCAATTATCCTGCAGTGACCTACATTGAACACTCTGCACGGTCTGATACAAAGCCATGTGACAAGAAGCCTCTTGCTGATTGCTCTAGGAACAGCAACTGTCCCAGTTGGATCCAAAATATAATCTGTGACGCCACTTCAGTCCTCTGAACTGCTGGTCTCCTTGCCAGGTTCCTTTCTGAGCATTTGAACACTTGGCATCTGTCCCTAAAGGTTGGTTATAAACTTCTACCTGCTTCCAGCAAAGAGCCTGGGACAGAATCCAGTTCTGTTTCATACGCCACAGGAATGTGCATAATCCTGTTTAAGGTGAGGCTTGATTAAGTTTTTAGAGCCCAAGTCATTGGGTCATTCTTCAATCTACAGAGCAGGGCCTGTCATGAGATGGAAATGTTTCTTTTATTTCTTTATGTCTTTCTTTCTTTACTTTGTATGAGTGCCAGAGTGCAAATGAATGCCAGACACATGCACCACTTTTTAAAATTTTATTTATATATTTTTAATATTTTTTGTTTAATTAATTTATTTATTTGAGAGTGATAGACAAACAGAGAGAGAAAGAGGCAGGTAGATAGAGAGAGAATGGGCATGCAGGGGCCTCCAGCCACTGCAAACCAACTCCAGATGCACGGGCCACCTTGTGCATCTGGCTTACGTGGGTCCTGGGGAATCAAGCCTTGAACCCGGGTCCTTAGGCTTCACAGGCAAGCGCTTAACCACTAGGCCATATCTCCAGGCCTATTTATATATTTATTTACTGAGAGAGAAAGAGAGTGGGCATGCCAGGGCCTCCAGCCACTATAAACCAACTGCAGATTCATGTGGGTGCTGGGGAATTGAACCTGTGCTAACAGTCTTTGTAAGTAAGTGCCTTTAGCTCCTGAGCCATCTTCCCAGCCCCAGATGGAAATGCTTCTATACCAACTACAGTCCTAGAGGTGACTGGTTTGGCTGGTGCTAAGCACATGGAGGTTGGCTCCCTCCTCAAAGAAATCAGAGAAGCATGCCAAGTGTGGTGGTGCCTACCTGTGATGCCAGTACTTGGACGATAGAAGCAAGAAGACTGGATCTTCAGCGATGTTGCCAGTTTGAGACCAACCTTGACTACATGAAACTGTGTCTCAGAAAAATAAAACCAATGAAAAATGAAAAGAAATTCCAGCAACAGCTGGGGCTGTAGCTCAGTGGCATGTCTAAGGCTCTGGTACCATGCCCAGTACTAAAGACAGCAGCCATGTAATTCCAGTATTTGGGAGGTGGAGACAGGAGGAACAAGAGTTAAAGGTTATTCTCAAGTACATAGCAAGTTCAACGCTAGCCTGGGTTACATGAGACCCTGTCTCACAAAAATAGAAATGGCAAAGAGGAGGAGAAGAGAGAGAGCACATGTCTGTGTATGTCTGAGAGAGAGAAAGAGAGAGAGAGAGAAATTCTCGCATGCGATGTTCTTTCGGCCAACTCAGAGCCCTCAGCCTTATGGGGACATATGCAATGCTCCCCCCAGGCAGACAGAAGAAAGGAAGAAGGTGTATTTCAGTGGTGACGTAGAAGAAGGCTACATTGCAGGTGGTTGAAACCCCAAACCCCAATTCCCCCAACACCCTGTCTGGTGGATTTGAAGCGAGCTGCTATCCCCTTGTCTGCCTCTCCACAGCTCTGCCAGGCATCCCCAAAGGGACCGGCTCCGGGATTTTGGACTCCTTCCCTGCTGGACTAAATCTAACTGCCCCAAGGGTTGCAGGAGGAATGCAACCTCCTCCCACCTGTGGCCCTGGGTGGAGGCGATTTTCCGAGCCTTACCTGATCACGTAGGCTTGGGTCACAGCGGCCCAACTCCCATCACATCACGTTCCATGCATCCCATGTAAGGCCCCTCCACCGCTGTGGAAGATTTCTCCTCACCCCTCAAAATCACAACAGCCTCCACCCTCTCCTTCCTCAGGGATCCCAAGCCTCTTTCTCTGCTTTTTTTTTTTTTTTTTTTTTTTTTTTTTCGAGGTAGGATATCACTCTAACCCAGGAAGGCCTGAAATCCACTACATAGTCTCAGGCTGGCCTCGAACTCGCAGCAATCCTCCCACCTCTGCCTCCCGAGTGCTGAAATTAAAGGTATGCACCGCCACGCCCTGCTCAAGCTTCTTTTCTTTTGCATTGGATCTCATTATTCTCTTGCTGGGTGTTAAATAAAATCTCAGGCCCAAGAAACAGTTCATTTCCAAGTCCTGTATTCCTGGAACCTGTCCTGATAAGATGCCAAGTATGTTACCGAGTCATTTAACAGCTGGGTAGATTATCTCTAGTTTGGACTGAGCATGGGGCTCAGTTGTATAGACTTGCCTCCAAGAATGGGCGTGGTGGAGGGTGGGGAGGTGTGTGCTGGAGAGATGGTTCAGCAGCTAAGGCATTTGCCTGCAAAGCTTAATGACCCCAGTTCAATTCCTCAGTACCAACATAAAGCCCGATGCACAAGGTAGCACATGCATCTGGAGTTTGTTTGCAGTGGCTGGAGGCCCTGACATGCCCATTCTTTCTATATCTTTGTCTCCTGTCTCTCTCTCTCTCTCTGCTTGAAATAAATAAATAAATAAATAAATAAATAAATAAATAAATAAATTTCTTTAAAAAAAAAAAAGAATGTGTGGGGGCCTGGGCTTCACCCTCAGTACTGGAAGGAGAGAGAGAGAGAGAGAGATCTTTCTATGTGCCCACAAGGAAAGGAGGAGGCTGGGAAGTAGCAGCTCTGAGGGCAATCACCTCCATTGCTGGAGTTTCCTGGGCCTGTCCCCCCATTACAGCAAAGAAAACCGTGTAGCTTCAGTGGTGGTAACCCAAAGTGTCAGAGTCGTCACCCCAACATGGAAGGGAAGAGAAAGGACTTTTCCTTAAAACCACTGAAAAACCGGTGTGGATTTCAACAGACAAGAATTCCCTTGCTAAATTCTATCACCAAACCCTCTACCCTCCCCAGAGTGCCTTCTGTGATTTGGCATATATAAATACCTAAGTAGTTTCCCCCATTACTGCTGAAGTGGAACTAAAGGGTCTATAAAGTATGAAATGAGAAAGGAACTCAGGGCAACTTCATGCTAATTATAGCCCAGGTGAGTGACTGGGCCTCCAGACTTACTGCTCCCCAGACCAGAATCTGACTGGGGACTATTTTAAGACTACATTATAAAGTCTGCTTAAATAAGGAAGCTGGCATAGCCTTGCTAATCAATTCAAGAATTTGTGTACACCAGGTGACTATTAAGCAATTAAACCAGCAAGGTCTAGAGTGAGACCCTACCTCAAAATAATAATAATAATAATCTGGTCAGAAAAGTTAGGGAATTTTTTTCAAAAGAATGTTCTGAAAATATTTACTTCTTTTGCCATTGAAGTTTGTAAAATTATGGATCACATAAGAATCTTACTTATTTTTGCGCTGCAGGGGATTGAGCCAGGGCTTCATGCATGCTAGGAAATCATTCTAGCACTGAAGTACAACCCCAGCCCTCATGATCACTTAAACTCAATGTTATTTTATTTTATTTTATTTTATTTTATTTTATTTTATTTTATTTTATTTTATTTTTCAAAGTAAGGTCTCACTCTAGCCCAGGCTGACCTCGAACTCCCAGCAATTCTCCTACCACTGCCCCATGAGTTCTGGGATTAAAGGTATGTGTCACTACACGTATCTTATTTTATTTATTGTCATTTTAACTATTGTTATTACTTTTTTGGTTTTGTTTGTTTGGTTGGTTTTTTAAGGTAGGTTATCACGCTAGCCCAGGCCAACGTGGAAGTCACTCTGTAGTCTCAGGCTGGCCTCAAACTCACAACGATCCTCCTTACCTCCCCCTCCCGAGTGCTGGGACTAAAGGTGTGAGCCAACATAACTGTCAGAGAATTATTGTTATTACTTTTATTTAATTAATTGTTAAAAGATTTTATTTTGATTTATTTATTAGATAGAGGAAGAGAGAGAGAATGGGCATGCCAGGGACTCTAGCCATTGCAAACGAACTCCAGATGCATGCCACCTTGTGCATTTCCTAACTTTTTCTGTCTTTATTGGATCATAAATGAAATAAACAATCTATTCATTTTACTTCCAAGTTAGTTTTTTTTTTCAATAAAAAGGAAACCAATCAGACTGCATCCTCTCCCTCCAGCTCTCACGAAGGAGAGCAGGAACAATCATTAATGGCAAGTGGCAGCTGGCTTCACGCTCAGGAGAGAGCGCTGAGCCTCCTCCTCGTGGTTTCCGGTACTCTACGCAGAGAAACTTCTCTACTAACGAACTATAGAAACGATCCCTGAAAGTATAGTCAGGTTCAGCAAGTCTAGGCTACGTAGTGAGTTCCAGACCAGCCTGGCCTGTAGACTGGGACCCTGTCTTCAAAAATAATAATTAAAGGCTGGAGAGATGGCTTAGCAGTTAAGTGCTTGCCTGTGAAGCCTAAGGAACCCAGTTCGAGGCTTGATTCCCCAGGACCCACGTCAACCAGATGCACAAAGTGGCGCATATATCTGGAGTTTGTTTGCAGTGGCTGGAGGCCCTGGCATGCCCATTCTCTCTCTCTCTCTCTCTCTCTCTCTATCTGCCTCAAATAAATAAATAAATATACAAAACAAAAAATAAAATAATGATAATAATAATTAAGCTGGGAGTAGTAGCACATACCTTTAATCCCAGCACTCAATAGACCAAAGTAGGAGGATTGTTGTGAGTTCAAGACCAGCCTGAGACAACATAGTGAATTCAGGTCAGCCTGAACTAGAGTGAGACCCTACCTTGAAAAGCCAAAATAACAACAACAAGAACAATAAATAAGGGACAGAAAAGGAGGTTCAGTGGATAAAGTGCTTGTTCCACAAGCATTAGTACCTGAGTTCGGATCCCCAGGTCCCATATAAAATCCAGAAGCTGTGGCAGGCTTCTGTAATCCCATCAGGCCTGTTGCAAGATGGGAGGCAGGGACAGAATAGTCAGAAGTTCAAGGGCCAGCTAGACTTGCAAACGGAGTGATAAACAATGAGACATCCTACCTCAAATAAGGGAGAAACTAAGGGCCAACTCCACATACCACACACACACACACACACACACACACACGAACATACACGCACATCATAAGCAAACACCCCCCACCGGCCCATGTTCTCCCACCTTTGGGGACCAGAAGCCCAGGCATACCTGAGCTAGTGCTCAAAAAGGAAGGGTGAGAGTTCTCCCTGGGAGGCCATGGCAGTAGACTCAACCAGAGACTCCTGGCCCTGACCCCCGTAGCTCTGTGTCTCAGACTCCTCCACTGCTTCTGCCTGCTTTATAAACCTGAATCTTCCCATTCTACCTACAGCAGCGCGGAGAGCAGCCGGGGTGGCTTACTGCTACTGGGATCACGGAGTCGTGCATCAAAGCCAAGCCAGGGTGCTAGGGAGAGGGCTCAGTGGCTGAAGTGTTTGCAGACTTGGGTGTAGAGTCCCAGCCCTGGGAAGATGGAGACAGGTGGACACCTGGGGCTAGTCCGGTCAAACCAGTGAACTCTAGGTTCTGGCAGAGACCTTGTCTCAAAAGATAAGATGGAAAGCAATTGAGGAAGACACCAGATGACCACCTGTGAGTTCCACAAAAGCACACGTGTGCACGCATGCATACACACACACACAGAAACATGCCTATACACACAGAAGTTATTTGGAGACTAGGCATGTAGCCCACACTTGTAATCCCATCCCTTAGGAGCTAAAAGCAGGAGGGTCGGGAATTCAAGGTCATCCTTAGCTCTATAGAGTTAAAGACCAGCTTCCCTACCAGAAATTTTGTCTGAAAACAAACAAAAACACCCAAAACTGAATTGGGAGCTAGGAGTGGTAGCTCAGGCCTGTTTCCAGCCCTCAGGCAGCTGAGGCAGGAAGATAAGGCTAGTGAGTTTGAGGGCAGTCCATGCTTCACCCAAAGACCTTGTTTCTTTTTTTCTTTTCTTTTCTTTTCTTTCTTTTCTTTCCTTTTTTTTTTTTTTTTTTGTGTGTGTGGGGGTTCTTTTCAGTTAAGGTCTTACTCTAGCCTAGGCTAACCTGGAACCAGCTCGGTAGCTCCAGACTGGCCTCAAACTAACAGCGATCCTCCCTACCTGAGAGTGCTGGGACTGAAGGTGTGCACCATCAAACACACAACAAAAAGAGGAAACCCAGGCATTTTTAATGCTATATTCACACATCCCATCTCTGCATTGTAAGAGGGGACATAGGATGACAGATAACAGAGATACATTTAGGGGCCAGTCCAGCTATACCCTGGCCCCAGGCCCACACCTTTGTTGGGATGGAGTACTGCAGTTAGCTCTCCACCCAACCCTGCTCAAGCTGGAATTAGCAGCTAAGCTTGGGCTTAGTCTCAGTGCTGGTTAGCCTGTGCTGGACCCTCCCATTGTATATCCTGAGAGCTGCTTCACACACTGAACATGGGCACAGGGTCTGAAGCCACATGAGTAGGTGGTTTATTTATTTATTTATTTATTTATTTATTTATTTATTTATTAAAATTTGTTTGGTTTTGGGTGTTTGGGAGTGGTAAGGCAGGGTGTCATTCTATAGCATCTTCCTGCTTGACTTCCCAAGTGTTGGGATTCCGGGTCGCTGCCACATGTCCCAGCACTCGGGAGGCAGAGGTAGGAGGATCATAGTGAGTTCAAGGCCACCCTGAGACTGTATAGTGTATTCTAGGTCAACCTGGGCTAGAGTAAGACCCTACCTCGAAAAACCAAAATATTTTTTTAAATTTATTATTTATTTGCAAACAGAGAGAAAGAGAGAGAGAGAATGCAAGCACCAGGTCCTCCTGCCACTGCAAAGCAACCCCAGATGCATATTCTACTCTGTGCATCTGGCCTTAAGTGAATACTGGGGAAATCAAACCCAGGCTGTCAGGCTTTGCAAGCAAGCACCTTTAACTGCTAAGCCACTTCTCCAGTCCTGAGACTTGAACTTTCTGAGGACTATTGAGAGTGGCATTTCAAATGTCAGAAAAAGGAGTACAGCCTTCTGCAGAACAAGTTAGATATTGGTGCCCTGCGTGTCCACGACATTGATGTGTCCATCATTGTGTATCTTTAAAATATATATATATATATTTTTTGGTTTTGCGAGGTAGGGTCTCACTCTGGTCCAGGCTGACCTGGAATTAACTATGCAGTCTCAGGGTAGCCTCAAACTCTCGGCGATCCTCCTACCTCTGCCTCCCAAGTGCTGGGATTAAAGGCGTGCGCCACCATGCCCGGCTTAAAATATTTTTATTTATTTATTTGCAAATAGAGAGAGAGAGAAGAGAGACAGAGAATGGGTGCACCATGGCCTCCAGTTGCTGCAAATGAACCACTTTGTATATCTGGCTTTCCATGGGTACTGGGGAATAGAACTTGGGTTGTTAGCCTTTGCAGACAAGTACCTTAACCATGCCTTAACCACTAAGCCATCTCTCCAGCCAATCATTGTTTATTTTGGGGGTGTGTGGTATACATGCATGTGTATACATGCTCCTTGAGACAGGTTCTCTAGCCAACCTGGAGTTCACTGATTCAGCTAGACTAGCTAGCCAGTGAGTGCCAGGGATTCACCATTTCTGACTCCCCCGTGCTAGGATTAAAAGCATGTGCCACCACACCTGGCGTTGTACGTGGGTTCTGGGGATCTGAACTCAGGTCTTAATCCAGGAATGATGGAGTATGCCTTTAATTTTTTAAATTTATTTTTTATTTTTATTTTATTATTATTATTATTATTTTGGTTTTGCAAGGTAGGGTCTCACTCTGGTCCAGGCTGACCTGTAATTAACTATGTAGTCTCAGGGTGGCCTCGAACTCTCAGTGATCCTCCTACCTCTGCCTCCCGAGTGCTCGGATTAAAGGTGTGAGCCACCACACCCGGCTTAAATTTTTTTAATTATTTATTTATTTTTTTGAGAGTGATAGACACAGAGAAAAAGAGGCAGATAGATGCAGAATGGGCGTGCAAGGGCCTCTAGTCACTGCAAACGAACTCCAGATGCATGTGCCACCTTGTGCATCCAGCTTATGTGGGTCCTGGGGAATCGAGCCTCGAACCAGGGTCCTTAGGCTTCACAGGCAAGCAGTTAACCGCTAAGCCATCTCTGCAGGCCCCAATGGGGTATACCTTTAATTCCAGCATTCAGGAAGATGAAGTAGGAGGATTACTGTGAGTTCAAGCCCAGCCTGGGCTACAGAGTGAGTTCCAGGTTATTTTGGGCTAAAATGAGACCTTACCTTGAAAAGAAAAGAAAAAAGTCTACCATGAACTCAGGTCCTCATGCTCATAAGGCAGGCACTTGACTCCCCAGCGCCATGTCTCCATCTTAAAACGGAAGATTCTTGGGGCAGCAGCACGGAGGGACGGTGCTCCAGTGTGCCCATGCTGTCCACATGCTGTGGCTTCAAGCAAGGACTGTTCCAGACTGTTCCAGACAGTACCAGATTACCACCAGGAAGTGAAATTCCTGATGAAGGGGTGACTGGTTTCCCACCACAGCTGCCTCGCCCCAGTTCTGGGAAGATGCTAATGGGGTTCCTGGCCAATCATGGAAACGGTCTGTCACCTGTGCCAGGAATTCCGGATGAAACTTGTAACTGAGCTCAAAAAACTTCGGGGGAGTTTATCAATCAACAGGGTTTAACAATGGTTGCTTTGTCACTCACGGTTACTGAATCATTGAAAGTGGAGATGTCTTTGCCACGGTTCACTTCCAGTGAGCAGAATTTTCCTGGGTGCTGAGGACGGAGGATTTCGATCAAGCACATGCACATTGCAGATTCTGTCACCTTCTAAGCATGTGACTTGGACAGAGCCTCCCTGACTGTGGCTTGGGTCCCTTGTACCTAAATAGAGAATTAAGAAACAAAGACAAGTGGGTTCAGTCAGGCAGATATGGTGCCACACCTGCAATCCCAACACTCAGGAGGGTGATGTAGGAGGATCATCAAGGGTTTGAGACTAGCCTGGGCTACATAGTGAGACAATGAGTTCCAAGACAACCATGGCTATAGAGCAAGACCTTGTCTCAAAACCTACAGTAGCTGGGTGCGGTGGCACACGCCTTTAATCCTAGTACTCAGGAGACAGAGGTGGGAGGATCACTGTGAGTTCAAGGCCAGCCTGAGACTACGTAGTGAATTCCAGATCAGCCACTCTGTATTCTCAGAGTGGCCTCCAATTTATGGCGATCCTCCTACCTCTGCCTCCCCCAAGTGCTGGGATTAAAGGCATGCGCCACCACATCTGGCTAATAATAATTTTTGTTTTATTTTGTTTTGTTTTTCGAGGTAGGATCTCACTCTGGCTCAGGCTAACCTGGAATTCACTATGAAGTCTCAGGATGGCCTCAAACTCTCAGCGATTCTCTTACCTCTGCCTCCTGAGTGCTGGGATTAAAGGCGTGTGCCACAACGCCCGACGGGTAATACTAATATTTTTTAAAAACACAATTTTAGAAGATTTCTGTTTGCTCACAAGTTCAGGCTTATAATGTCTATGTTGAGTCCAGCCAGCTCCCCACTCTTGGACTCTCCAGCTTTGAGCCTTTGGATTCCCCTGTTTTCACTCGTAGCCGCGTTCTGTTCCTCCCATCCTCTACCCCGCTCAGTCCCACCTGCTTCAGGTCTTCCTCTGGGGATGTCTTTCTGATCCTCTTCTCTGGGTAAGGTCCCTCTAAGAGGCCCAGCACCTTACACTCACCCTAATCAAAGCACTGGGCATACCACACCGCATTCCAATCACCTTCATCCATCTGTCTCTCAATAGCATAGGAAAATGTGTGCAAGGGGGCTGTCTAGCACATCTGTTGCCCGCACATAGCAGGTGAGCAAGCCTTATTTAGTAATGGATGGATGGATGAATGAGCAGGCAGCTTACACTAATTTATACCCTGGTGTTTTAGATTGTCATCGCTTGCTTTCTCTCATCAATTGCTTTTCTTATCAGATGGCACGAGCCGTGTTCCTACAGTGTGAGTATCAGCCCTGTTTCTAAGGCAAGATCACCTATCCATGCCCTTCCCGGAATATGCTATCTACAGCATTTCTATCGAATTTTATATATAGCTATTTGGCTTGTGTTATCTGGTTCCAGGAAAAAAAAATCAAAACAAAAACATCTTTCCAAATTCAAATTCTGGGTTCCCAGTTTCCTGCTGGGGTACGTCATCAGTGTATACTGCGGCTGTGAGCAAGAAGAGAAACCGGTTTGATCATTCATGTGATAAATATTCATGGAAAACTGACTTTGCAGCCATGGAGGCCAAGAAGTAGCTGAGCTTGTCCATCTGGACACTTTAACAAAGGGTTCTGAGACCTGATCTCTCTCTGCAGTTTCACCTGAAAATCTGGATGCCCCACATCAGGCCAGGCACCCTCATTGTGGGAGCCCTGCCACTAGGAACAAGAATTTGGGTTAGCCGGGTGTGGTGGTGAATGCCTTTAATCCCAGCACATGGGAGGCAGAGATAGGAGGATCGCTGTGAGTTCGAAGCTACCCTGAGATGACATAGTGAATTCCAGGTCAGCCTGGGCTAGAGTGAGACCCTACCTCAAAAAACAAAAAGAAAAAAGAAAAGGAAAGAATTTGGATTGTAAAGGCTGGAGAGATGGCTTAATGGTTAAAGTGCTTGCCTACAAAGCCTAAGAATCCAAGTTCAATTCTTCAGTACCCATGTAAGTCAGCTGCACAAGGTGGTGTATATGTCTGGAGTTCATTTGCAGTGGCTACAGGCCCTGGCATGCCAATTCTTTCTCTCTCTCTAGCTGCTTCTTTTTCTCTCTTTCTCTCAAATAAATTAATTAATTAAATATTTAAAGAAAGAATTTGACTTGTAAGATTAAAATACAGGACATCTGCCATGTGTAGTGGTGCATGCCTGGCATCTTAACACATGAAGGCAAGGCAGGAAGATTGCAAGTTTTTAAAAAATTTTTTCATTTATTTTAGAGAGAAAGAGAGGGAGGGAGAGAGAATGGGCACACTAGGGCCCTTGCTATTGCAGACAAACTCCAGACACATGCACCACCTTGTACATCTGGCATTATGTGGGTACTAGAGAACAGAACCCAGGTCCTTAGCTTTGCAGGCAAGCACCTTAACCGCTAAGCCATCTCCTAGGCTAACATTGCAAGTCTGAAGCCATTGGGACTACATAGCAAGCTGCTGTCCCATAAACAAACCAAAACAAAAGGACCAGGTAAATTTAAATGACAAAGAATATTTGAGTATGAATATACCTCACCTATATAGGACATACTCATGCTGAAAATGATTTTTCCTTTATCTGAAATGCAAACTTAATTGGGCGTCCTGTTTTTCCCTCATTCTTTATTTTTTTCAAGGTGGGGGTCTCACTCTAGTCTAAGCTGACCTGAAATTCACCATGTAGTCTCAGGGTGGCCTCAAACTCACAGTGATCCTCCTACCTCTGCCTCCCAAGAGCTGGGATTAAAGGCATGTGCCATCATTCTTTTCTACACTTGATCTTAGCCAAAAGGCCGAGAAGCGACACCCTCATTCTTTTCTATACCATTTAAGCAATGCTCAGTGAGGGTGCAGACTGAGATTCCGAAGAACATGGTTTCCAGAAGGCACCTGCATTTCAAGGCTGTGACAGACAATAGGCCATTTTCCAGGCCCGGGGAGAGGATTTTGAGTAGTGTTGAGGCTGTCTCCACTTGGAAGACGTGATTGTCCCATGACATAAAGAGGGTACCAGCCCAGCTGCACATTGGAATCACCTGAGTGGCTTCTAGAATGTCTCAAAATACATGGTATTTGATAGATACATGGTAGATACATGGTTAGAACAGAATTCCCGAGGCTGAGATACAGTCCCCATGCAGTAAAGCTTCCACTGTGGAGCCAGGGTGGAGAGTCCTCGCCTACGACAACTCTCTTCCATCAGGTCATGTGCCAGGCCCCTTCCCCTTGGCAGAGTCGAGTCGACTCTCAGTCAGCTAGCAGGCGGTGGTCATGGAGGCTTGTGACCTTAATCCATGCTATCGCGTATCCATGCAAGTCCCAGCTTGGCTGCACCCAGCTGTGGGGCATAGGAGATTTTGTATTCCCACGTTTCAGCCTCTAGGGGCTCTGATTATTTTGCTTCTTTATTTGTGTTTGTTGCTGTTGAGATAGGGTCTCAGGTATCCCAAACTGATCTCAAACTCTCTACAGAGCCATAGCTGGCTTTGAGCTTCTCATCTTCCGGCCTCCACTTTCCCAGTACTGGGATTACAGGTATGTACTCCTAAGGATCCAACCCAGGCAGATGTTTTGTGAGTGCTAGGTAGGTGCTCTAGCAATTTAGCTACATCCTTATCATATTGTGTGTGTGTGCGCTCACACACACACACACACACACACACACACATGCTCACACAAGCACCTGCATTCAGTTTTTTTAAAATTCTTTTTAGAGAGAGAGAGAGAATTTGCACACCAGAGTCTCAGCCACTGCAATAAAACTCCAGATGTTTGCGCCACCTACTGGGCATGTGTGACCTTGCGCTTGCTCACCTTTGTGCATCTGGCTTACGTGGGGTCTGGAGAGTCAGGCATGGGTCCTTAGGCTTTGCAGGCATGGGCCTTAACTGCTAAGCCATCTCTCCAGCCCTTGTTTTTTTTTTTTGAAACTGGAACTCAAGTAGCCAAGATGGCCTTGAACTTTTGACCTTCCATCCCCTGAGTGCCGGCCTTGTAGGTATGCACCACCATATCCAGCTCAGCTTCTAATTTGTAAAAGGTGTTCTAGTTGGGATGAGGTTTTCTGGTGAGTCTGCCTTGTAAGGCATGGCAAAGGTAAGAACTAAAAGGCTAAATGTCATTTCTAAGTCCAGGAAGCTCAGGGACACTATAGAAATGTGACTTACAATACACCAGGTGTGGTGGAACATGCTTTTAGTTCCAGCATTTGGGAAGCAGAGGTAGGTGTGTAGCTGCGAGTTTGAGGCCAGCCTGGGAATACAGAGTGAGTTCCAGTCAACCAGGGATAGAGTAAGATCCTGCCTTGAGAAGAAAAAGAAAGCCAGGCATGATGGTATA
The DNA here is from genome assembly GCA_036365145.1 of Orientallactaga sibirica. NCBI lineage: Eukaryota > Metazoa > Chordata > Mammalia > Rodentia > Dipodidae > Orientallactaga > Orientallactaga sibirica. Next base: position 21,483,022 of record JAEOAD010000018.1, on the reverse strand, counting down.
CACCTTTAATCTATTTGTGAGGCAGAGGCAAGAGGATCACCAAGAGTTCAAGGCCACCTTCAGACTACATAGTGAATTCCAGGTCAACCTGAGACCCTTCCTCGAAAAACCAAAAAAGAAAACAAGAAAAAGAAAAGAAAAGAAAGAAAAGAAAAGAAAAGAAAAGAAAAGAAAGGAAGAAATGTCACTTATCTGCACAATGACAGCTCAGGTGGCCCAGAGATAGATCTCAGACTCAGGACTCAGAATCTGTATTTTAACAAGAAAACCATATTATAGTGTGAGACTTTTTGCTAAGATCCAAATGTGGCTTCAGTGGCCTTGAGGAGTGCTGGCGTAGGGATACACCTGCCTCGAGGGTTTAGAACAGTGACTGTTGGCTGGGCTGGAGGCACAGGAGCAGTGGCACCACTCTGCTCCAGAGTGATGGGCCCCACACACGGACATCTAAAGAATCCCCTCATTTCATCACGGACTTGGGAAAAGGAGACATACCTAGGAAACCTGGTTGAAACCCCCTGAGCAAACCCACTTGCTTTCTGGTCCCCGGTGTCTGTATCCAGATGCTCTGGAGTCCCGGAGTGTCTCTTTTTGATACATCAACAACAACCTTCCTTCCCATCACTACTGCTGCTACTGCTGCTGAGCCCGATCATAGCTTACAGTTGGGCACCAGGCCTAATCCAAGCCGTGGCCAGTGCCCTTGACCCACATGTACTAAGAAATTTTGACCCCTGGTATCTCCAGCCATCCTGTTCTTTGTCAAGAACTGCATTAATCATGTTGGGCATATCCATTCCCAGAGGCCCTCCTTTAAAAAAAAAAAAAAAGATTTATCTACTTGAGAGACAGAGAGAGAGAGAGAAAGAGAGAGAGAGAGAATGGGCATACCAGGGCCTCTAGCCACCACAGAAGAACTCCAGACACATATGCCACCTTGTGCATCTGGCTTATGTGGGTACTGGGGGATTGAACTGGGTCATTAGGCTTTGCAGGCAAGCACCTTCATAGCTAAGCCATCTCTCCAGCCTGAAGTGGCTCTCCTTTTATTATTTTAGGCTTTTGCAGGAAGTGTTTGGTTGTGTTGTTGTTTTTGAAATATAATCACACTTGGTAGCCCAGACTGGCCTCAGGCTTGCTATGATCCTCCTGCTTCAGCTTTTTAAAAAATATATATATATATATATATATATTATTTTAATATATATTTGAGAGAGAAAGAGGCAGAGAGAGACAGAGAGAGAGAGAAAGAGGTTGACAGAAAGAGAATGGGTGTGCCAGGGCCTCTAGCCCCTGCAAACGAACTCCAGAAGCATGTGCCACCTTGTATATCTGGCTTGCGTGGGTCCTGGGGAATTGAACCTGGATCCTTTAGTTTTGCAGCTGGTGCCTTAACTGCTAAGCCATCCCTCCAGCCCTGCTTCAGCTTTCTGAGAGCTGGGATTACAGATATGAGTCATATGCCTGGCAAGTTATTTATTTTTGGCCTCTCTCAACCCTCCAGCTTCCTGCAGGGATCACAGGTGGGGGTCCCCATACTGCACTGTCTTCATCTTCCTTCCTAACGTCCAGTCCAGGTCCTGACTCTCGTCCCAACACTACAAGGGTGGCAAGACCGGGGCCAGTCTGCCTCTCAAACTTCTAATTACTGTGCAGAAAGAGTCCTTTGTGAGCCCCAGGTGAAAGGTCACTGGCTGTGCCATGTCATTACGGTGATTAGAGTTGCCTCATCTGTAAAATGGACTTTAATGAGGCAGCGTGTTTATGGAGCTGCTGAGATGAAAGGCTCCAGCGATGGGCTGGGGACAGTGAGCCTCAGGGGCCAGCCTGGCTCCATGGCCTCTGCCTTCCCCCAGTGCCTCTCATGCTCCTCTGCTCACTTGACAAGCGCGTGCACGCTGACTGGCCAAAGAGGAAGAAAGAGGAACACGAGGTGGACAGAGCTGGGGTGGGCACAGGAAGGAGGAAGAGGGCTGAAGGATCAAAGGAGAGAGGTCACTGACGACCCAAAGTAACTCAGGAGGGAGTGGGAGCTGGGGGGGGGGCTGGAGGAGGGACAAGCAAAGGATTAGAAGTGTGTGTGTGTGTGTGTGTGTGTGTGTGTGTGTGTGTGTACTCATTGCCAAGGAAACAGATAAGATCCCAGCCTGAAGGTCAGGACAACACCATGTGCTTCTCCCCCAAATTCTAACATCTTTTGTTTTGTTTAGTTTTTGTAGTTCTTTTATTATTATTTTTTACTTAAAAAACCTTTTTTATTGGCAGCTTCCATGCATATAGACAACATATCATGATCATAGTCCCTTCCTATCACCCTATCACCCTTTCTTTCTTTCTTTCTTTCTTTTTTTCTTTCTTTCTTTCTTCCTTCCTTCCTTCCTTCCTTCCTTCCTTTCTTTTTCTTTTCTTTTTTGTTTTGTTTTTCGACGTAAAGTTTTGCTCTAGCCCAGGCTGACCTGGAATGCACTATGTAGTCTCAGGATGGCCTTGAACTCATGGCAATCCACCTACCTCTGCCTCCCAAGTGCTGGGATCAAAAGCATGTGCCACCACACCCGGCTTTCACCCTCTCTTTTTCCTATCCTAAACCCCACCTCACTGTATCCCTTCTTTCCAACAAGTCTCTTCTATTTTGATGTCATCATGTTTTTTTCCTTCTGTTATGCAGGTCTTGTGTAGGTAGTGTCAGTTCCTGTGAGGTCATGAATATCAAGGCCATTTTGTTTCTGGAAGACAGCAATGTAAGCAGTCTGCCCCCTTCCTTTGACTCTTACATTTTTTCCACCACCTCTTCTGCAATGGTGACTGAGCCTTGGAGGGTGTTACAGAGATGTTTCAATGCTGAACACTCCACCATCACTGCTCAGCACTATGGTGAGTTTGAAGTTACTCCAGTGGTCACTGCCATCTGATAAGAAGAAAAACTTCTCTAACCAAAAGTGAGAGCAATGTTAATATATGGGCATAGCATAAGTGTTTAGAGGGTAGTTTGGTGGGCAGAATATATGCATTTAGTCATACAACAATAGTAGTTCCCTACCTAGGGCTTATGACCTCCTCAGCCATAGGCTTTTTGTTTGTTTGTTTGTTTGTTTGTTTGTTTTTTGTTTTTCAAAGTAGGGTCTCACTCTGGTCCGGGCTGACCTGGAATTCACTCTGTGGTCTCAGAGTGGCCTTGAACTCACAGCGATCCTCCAACAACTGCCTCCCGAATGCTGGGATTAAAGGTATGCGCCACCACTCCCGGCCAGCCATAGGCTTTTGACTAGGTTTTCAGTACCAGACATGAATTCCCTACTGTGGAGCAGGTCTTCAGTCCAATCAGAGAACAATTGGTTTCTCACATAAACAGACATTCCACCATTGTACCAGTTGGCAGAGAGAGAGAGAGAGAGAATGGGCATGCCAGGGCCTCCAGCCACTACAAACGAACTCTAGAAGCATGGGCCACTTTGGGTATCTGGCTTATGTGGGTCCTGGGGTATCGAACCTGGGTCCTTTGGCTTTGCAGGCAAGTGTCTTAACTGCTAAGCCATCCCTCCAACCCTGGAAGAACTTCTTAAGACTAAACTGAAATTAGCTATCAGGTAACACTGCTGTTCTGTTCTTCAGCCAGCTATCTTTAGAGACCCCCTAAGCTCCAGATGATCTGACAAAGGGGAGGGAGGACACTTGGCAGAGGGAGCCATGGAAACCAGGATTGAAAGATGCTTTGGAACCATCTTTTGGGGGGAGCTGTCCCCAGCATCAGAACAGTGTGCGCAGGAGTCTAAACCTTAGAAAGAGGTGGGTCTTAGCTGAGGGACCCTAGGCAAGTTACTTCTGTCCCTGTCCCTGTGCTGTTTTCTAAAGAGTAAAATATGGGTTCTATCAATAACTGCCCCTAAGGTGCCCTAAGGGTCCAATGGGTTATATGTGTACAGTGGTAGGGCTGTGCCTGGCACATGGACAGAATATGGAAGTGACTCCCATTTTATTAACAGGAGATGTGATTCCCCCTTGTCAAACTTGCTGGGAACAGAGCCTGATAATTTCACATATTTCCTCATGAAATGATCTTTCCTTGACCTCTACTCTTTCAATTCCTTCTTCTCCCCCCCCGTGGTAAGGCTTCACTCTAGCTCAGGCTGATTGTCTAAGGGTGGCCTCAAACTCATGGCTATCCTCCTACCTCTGCCTCCCAAGTGCTGGGATTAAAGGTATGCGCCACCATGCCCAGCTTGTTCTTGTTTTTGTTTTTGAGGCAGAGTCTCATTCTAGCTCAGGCTGACCTGGAACTCACTATGCAGCCCAAGCTGGCCTCAAACTTGTGGAAATCCTCCTGCCCCTGCCTCCTAAGTGCTGGGACCACAGGTGTGTACCACCATAGTCGGCTTTGTCATGGAATCATCTCAACAACCCTCTAGACTGAGAACATGTTGAACCATTGTTCAGTTGAGGACACACAGTCTTGGGAGGACAGAGGTCAGAACCCATCTCAGTCTCTAAGGAAGGGTCTGAACCAATCCAGGGGATTCTCATGTTCCAAAGGGAGAGACTTGAGTCTGGGTCCTGTGCAGGGTAAAACAGAGTGGGCTTGTGCATCTAGGATATTCCCTCGATCTTCTGAACCAGCTAGAGATAATCACATTGCAGATCCCCTAAAGAGTTGCATCTCCGGGCTGGAGAGATGGCTTAGTGGTTAAGGCGCTTGTCTGCAAAGCCTATGGATCAGGGTTCTACTCTCCAGATCCCATGTAAGCCAAATGCACAAAGGTGAGACAAGAGCAAGGTTGCACATGCCCACTAGGTGGCACAAGAGTCCAGAGTGTGATTGCAGTGGCTGAGGTCCTGGCATGCCAATTTTCTATCTCTCCTCTCTCTGTCTCTCTCTCGCTGTCTCTAAAAAAATAAAAGATAATAATTTAAAAAAAGAGTTGGAAGCTGGACCTGGTGGCGCATGCCTTTAATCCCAGCACTCAGGAGGCAGAGGTAGTAGGCTCACTGTGAGTTTGAGGCCGCCATGAAACTACGTAGTGATTTCCAGGTCAGCCTGTGCTAGAACAAGACCCTGTCTCAAAAAAAAAAAAATATATTGCATCTCCATTGCCCTGTCCAGAACTTGCCTCCGGGTTTTATCCTGTGGCATGCTCCCTCTTCTGCCCTTGAGAGCTGCTCTCCTTCACACACACACACCCAGTCCTAACTTCCCTTAATCCTGCCTGTCTCTAGATACTTTCCTAGAAATCTAAGAAAGTGGTGTCAGTAATGGCTGGCTTTTTCCTACATGTACCCACCTCCCATCTGCATAAAGTGATTCTAAAGGCTGGGTTCCTGTTGGTTACTGAGGAAACTGGATGGGCTGAGGGATTTCCAAAATCTAGGCAAGATCAGTGAGAGTTGCTGGAGACAAGAGTATGGTGGGCCAGATGACAGGGTATTCCCAAGAATGCACATGAAGAATATAAGGCAGCCAGGAGTGGTGGCTCACATCTTTAATCCGAGTACTCACTCAGGAGGCAGAGGTAGGAGGATTGCCGTGAGTTCAAGGCCACCCTGAGAATCCCAGGTCAACCTGGACTAGAGCAAGATTCTACTTTGAAAATAAAAAAAATTAAAAAAGGAGAAGAAGAATATAAGATAGGAGTGAGGCATTGTTGGGAGGTGTTTTATTTAAAGAAAAACAGCAAAGATGATCATCAACAAGTACTTTGTCCTGGATGCAAGATAATGGTGGAATGCAACTCAATTTAATAAAAGTGTAAGCCTGAGGGCTTCATGGAGAATGAGCAGGGAGCTAAGGAATGCAGTGGGCAAGGGCTTGAGCTTTGGTTTGGTGCCATCTGGGCTCCATGTAGGTCTACCACAAGTTGTGTGTGCACAGATAAGTTACTTAACCTCTCTGAGCCTCCATGTTCCCACCGATAAAATATTAGCATGCATATAGTACCACCTCACGGGTTTCTAGCAAACACCACATACAATTATGTATGTTGTATGGTTAGAGTGGGTGAGTGTCTCATAGACCATGATGCCCTATCTTTCTGAACCCCTAAAAACTGACAGCACAAGGGTGGACAGGACTTCTGGACATAGTCATACATCAAAAGACCATTGCAAGGGTTGGAGAAATGGCTTAGTGGTTAAGGTGCCTGCCTGCCAAACCTAAAGGATGCCCTATTGATTCTCCAGGTCCCACGTTTAGCCAGACACAAAAGTGGTACAAGGGCACAATGCCACAAGAGGGCGCACATGTCTGGAATTTGTTCACAGTGGCTGAGAGGCTGCTGGTGTGCCCATTCTCTCTCTCTCTCTCTCTCCCTTTTTCTCTCTGTCTGTGTCTCTCTCTGTCTCTCTCAAATAATAAAAAGAAATTTAAAAAAAAACCTTTGCAAGCTGGCCCCAGTGGCACATGCCTGGCGTCCCAGCTACTGGGGCAGCTGAGGAGTATCATTTGAAGGCGGACATTGCAGACCAGCCTCAGCAGCCCAGTGAGACCGCGTTTAAAACCAACCTGCCTACCAACCAGCCAAACAAATAGAAAAGACATTCAGGGCTGGGGATGGAGCTCGGTGTTAGAGTGTTTGCCTAGCATATGCAAGGTCCTGGGTTTGATCCCCACAGGGGAAATAAAGAAGGAAGAAGAGAAAAAGGAGAAGGAGGGGGAAAAAAGGAGGAGTATAAAGAGGAAAAGGAGAAAGATAAGGAGGAAGAGGAGGAGGAAAAAGAGGAAGAGAAGCAAGAGGAGGAGACAATAGTAGGCTCTGGTGTCCAGGTATGAAGAAGATATGTGAGTATGACCAGTAATGGTTCAGGAAATATCTTATAAAATACTTCATTAATAAGGGCTGGGAATGGGGCTTAGTTGGTAGAGAGCTTGCATCGTATGCATGAAGACCTGGGTTTGATCCACAGTGCTATATAAACCAACCAAGCATAGTGATGCACACCTATGATCCCAACTCTTGGGAGGTGGATCAGGAAGATCAGAAGTTCAAGGTTATTATTGGATACCTAGCAAGTCTAAGGCTAGTCTGGTCTACATGAGACCTTACCTCAGAAGCAAAAACAAGGGCTGGAGAGATAGCTTAGTGGTTAAGGCACTTGCCTGCAAAGCCTAGGGACCCATGTTCAACGCTCCAGATTCCATGTAAGCCAGATGTAAGGTGATGCAAGCGTGCAAGGTTACACATGTGCACAAGGTGGTGCACACATCTGCAGTTCAGTTGCAGTGGCTGGAGGCTCTGGCATGCCAATTCTCTCCTTCCCTCTCTCTCTCTCCCTCTCTCTCTCAAAAAATAAAAAAATAAAAATAAAACATTTTTAAAAACCTAACAAGGGGGAGCCAGACGTGGTGGCACACGCCTTTAATCCCAGCACTTAGGAGGCAGAGGTAGGAGGAGGATCGCCATGAATTTAAGGCCACCCTGAGACTACATAATGAATTCCAGGTCAGCCTGGGCTAGAGTGAGACCTTACCTAGAAAAACCAAAAAAAAAAAAAAAAAAAAAAAAAAAAACAACCTAACAAGGGTTGGAGAGCTTAGTGGTTAAGATACTTGCCTGTGAAGCCTAAGGACCCACATTCAACTCTCCAGATCCCACATAAGCCAGACGCACAAAGGTGAGGCAAGAGTAAGGTTGCACATGCCCACTAGGTGGTGCAAGCATCTGGAGTTCAAATGCAGTGGCTGAGGCCCTGGTGTGCCAATTCTGTCTCTCTCTCTAAAAATTAAAAAAAAATAGCCAGGTGTGGTGGCGCACGCCTTTAATCCCAGCCTTCTGGAGGAAAAGGTAGGAGGATCGCCATGAGTTCAAGGCCACCCTGAGATTACATAGTGAATTCCAGGTCAGCCTAGGCTAGAGTGAGACCCTACCTTGAAAAAACTAAAAAATGAAAGAAAAAAGTAAATAAATAAATAAAAATAATAATTAAATTAAATTAAAAACAAAAACCTAACAAGTAAGTAGCTCCAGCCTGGGCCCAGACCCACACTCAGACCCAGGTACTTCCCCAGTAGCACTTTGACACACTCAGATGCTATGACACAACCCGCCCTCCCTCGGTGTCTTGTGGGTGGTTCTTCTCCTGCCTTTGCTCTCTTCTGCAGGGAGCTTCAGCAATCAAACAACAATAGCCACGGCCTGCATGCCAGCACTGGGATCCACCGTGGGCCGTGGTGACCTTGCTTCATCCTCACCAGCCTAGAAGAAGGGACTGTGATTCTCTGTCCTCATCTCTGGTGCTCAGAGAGTTCCTGGTTCAGCATGTGACACAGTCAGGACCCAAATCCAAGCCTGATGGAGGGCCAGCCCAAGAACATCCCATCACACTAACAGCCCCCATCGTGATATGGCCCAAAGGAGCATCATGGTCAGGGAAAGGGAATGGGAGAGAGAGAGAGAGGAAGGAAGAGCCAATAAAACCACACACTATAAACGGTGACTGCTGAATGGCCTGCGAGGTCTAGGACCAGAACAAGAGAATGCAGCCGGGCAGGCTTCGATCAGAGCACAAGGTGCAGGTTAATCTCCCTGACCTGCCGCTCTTTCACATAAACCTTGGGATTTCTGTGACTTTTCAAAGAAGTCCATCACACTGCAAGAGGATTAAAAACTAGATCAAACCTGGAGGACTGGGAAGGCCACGCTGGCAAGGCTGCAGGATGGAGCTCTGCCTTGTGGAGCAAAGTTTGACTGTGAGAGTCTGTTTGAACAGGACACTGACAATGAGGCCAGCCCAAGGGTTCAAGGGCAGGAGGGCAATGTACCTCTGAGAGCTGGTGTCCACGAGTCAGTCATGCTTCAAGGGGCCTCCTGAGCAGAGGATATGAAGGTGTGAACAGTGACCCTGGCCTAAAAGGGCGGCAGCCTTGATTAGGAGGTAAGCTCTTGAGTCAGGTGGTCAGGAAGAAGCAGGAGATTTCTGAGATTTAAAAGAGCCTGCCCTGGGCTGGAGAGATGGCTCAGCAGTTAAGGCACTTGCCTGTGAAGGCTAAGGACCCAGGTTGGACTCCCCAGGACCCATGTAAGCCAGATGCACAAGGTGGCGCATGTATCTGGAGTTTATTTGCAGTGACTGGAGGCCCTGGTGTGCCCCCCCGCTCCCCCGTGTATGTCTATCTCTTTCTCTCTGTCACAAGTAAATAAGTAAATAAAATATTTACTGCAGGAACTTTGCACAGAGACAGCAGGATCACACATGAAGCTGAGGAGCCAAAGACCTGATCACTGTGGCCTTGATATGAACAGCTCTCCCTCTGCCGAGGAAGAAGATGGTTGTGCAAGGCCTGGGGGGAGGAGGAGGAGGAAGAGGAAGGGGAGGAGGAGGCAGTTCTGGGAACCAGAGGAGGGCAGGAAGGCTGTGAGGCCTTGTGTTTAGAAATAAGGTCATGGGCACCTGAAAGGGGGACAGTTAATGCTGTAAGGATCTGTGATAATTTTGTTAGGGGATAAATCAAAGACCCTTCCACTGGATATGATGGAAGACAAATGTAGAGAAATTACACGGGCACACATTCACAGTCTATAGCATGGTCAAAACCAAAGATGTAAGTATGGCAGGAAGTGCTGGCCATAAAATTCAGTGGTAGAGCACTTGCCTAGACCACCACATAATGCCCAGCAGCATCAAAACTAGAGGAGCTAGCACCAAACTGCCCAGTAAGCACTTCGCTTAATGTTCATACCCATATATTAATGCTACTCTCACTTTTGTTTAGAGAAGCTTCTCTTTTCAGATGGTGTCCACCTTGGGATAACTCAGAAGGCACCATGGTGCTGAGAAGAAGGGACAGAGGAGTGCTCAGCATTGAAACATCTCAAACCTACCTTCCAAGGCTTAGGGTCCATTGTGGAAGAGGAGGCAGAAAGAATGTAAGAGCCAAAGGAAAAGTAGGACTCCTTACAACCTGCTCCTCCAAACAAAAAATGGCCTGGATATCCATGACCTCACAGTGCCTGACACTACCTACACAAGACCATCATAATAGGAGGAAAAGATCATGACATCAAAATAAAAGAGACTGATTGAGAGAGGGAGGGGATATGATGGAAAGTGAAGTTTCAAAGGGGAAAGTGGGGGGAGGGAAGGAAGTACCATGGGATATTGTCTACAATTAAAGAAGTTGTTAATAAAAAAAATAAAAAAACTAGAGGAGCTGGGAGGCAGTTTCAGGGATACCATGCTCAAACTGGAGGACCTGACTTTGATCCGCAGCCCCCATGTAAAAGACTAGAAGCCATAGCAGACTTCTGTCATCCTAGCAGGCTGATGCTCCCCGGAAGTTCTTGGCAAGAACAGCAAAGAACAGCAGTGAGCAAAAATCAGAGTCAGCTGGTGGCGAGGATTGCCAGAGGTAGAAGGATCGTCGTGAGTTCGAGGCCACCCTGAGACTACATAGTGAATTCTAGGTCAGTCTGAGCGAGAGAGAAACCATACCTCAAAAAAACTAAAATAATAAATAAATGTATTACAGGAAAACATATTCCCACTAAGAGTTATCAGTCTTTGAGAATCTATACCCAGAATCCTTGTCCTTCCATAGAGCAATCATTAAAGATACTGTCCTAGACAGAGAATAACACAGGGCCATGAGAACTGGGCTAGGCACTCGAGAGCCCCAGGTACAAATCCCAGCTCTGCTTACTCCCATGTTTGACCTTATACGAGAGCAGTGCAGGCCTCAGCTGTAGAACAGGACTCACAGAAATGTCAGAGGAGAACCAAAGATTTCTCAAGAGCCAAGCCATATTTTATTTTATTACCCTTTTTGTAAGTTTTTTTTTTTTTTTTTTTTTTTTTTTTCGAGGAAGGGTCTCACTCTCACTCTAGCTCAGGCTGACCTGGAATTCACTATGTAGTCTAAGGATGGCCTTGAACTCATGGCGATCCTCCTACCTCTGCCTCCTGAGTGCTGGGATTAAAGGCGTATGCCACCATGCCCAGCTTGTAACATTTATTTTTTAAAATATATTTTATTTATTTATTTGAGAGAGAGAGGAGAATGGGCATGCCAGGGCCTCCAGCCACTGCAAATGAACTCCAGATGCATGTGTCCCCTTGTGCACCTGGCTTACATGGGTCCTGGAGAATCAAACCGGTATCCTTGGCTTTTTAGGCAAACGCCTTAAGTGCTAAGCCATCTCTCCAGCCCCTTAATATTTATTTTTATTTATTTATTTATTAGAGACAGAGAGAGTGAGGGAGAGAATGGGCACATCAGGGCCTCTAGCCACTGCAAAGGAACCCCAGATGCATGCACCACCTTGCGCATCTGGCTTATATGGGACCTGGAGAATCGACCTGGATCCTTAGTCTACACAGGCAAGCGCCTTAACCACTAAGCCATCTCTCCAGTCCTTTATTTTCTTTTATTTATTTTCAAAGAGAAAGAGAAAAAAAATGCTGTGCCAGGGCCCTTTGCTGCTACAAATGAACTCCAGATGCATATACCATTTTGTGCATCTGGCTTTATGTGGTACTGGAGAATCAAACTAGGATTCTTGGGCTTTGCAGGCAAGCACTTTAACCACTGAGCCATTATTTATTTATTTACTTTTATTTAAGACAGAGAGGGCAAGAGAAAGAAAGAGATAGAATGGCCTCCAGCCACTGCAAACGAACTCTAGACACATGTGCCACCTTGTGTATCTGGCTTACATGGGACCTGGAGAATTGAACCTGGGTACTTAGGCTTTGTAGGCAAGTCCCTTAACAGCTAAACCATCTCTCCAGCCCTATGTTATTTTTCCAGGTAGATTCTCACTCTTGCCTAAGCTGACCTGGAACTTACTCTATAACCTTGGGCTGGCCTTGAACTCATGATGATCCTCCTAACTCAGCCTCCCAAGTTCTGGGATTACAGTTGTGCATCACCATGTCTAGCCTCCAAGCCCTTATATTAAGTAATGAAACTATAGCATGAATCAAAGGAAGATCTGACTTCATGCAGCATGTTTGGGAGTAACAAGGAGAGCCAAAGAAACCGTGAACACATAAGCAAACAAGGGCAGAAATGGGAAGGAAGGAGGAACAATGCGATTTTATTTTATTTATGTTGGACAGGGAGGAGGCTCATGATAAAGGGATAATGACTTGGGCAGCTATCTTAGAGGAAGAAGGTTCCTGGCAGAAAGAAGCAAGAACAGAGATTCTGAGGTAGGAATCTGCGGGAATTAAGTACCAAAGAGACCGTCCTGTCCAGGGGTGGAACTTGTAAGGAAGGTAGGAATGAAAGAGAAGGTAAAATCAGAAAGATATTCCAGTGGGAGGAAGCAAGAGAGATTTGGATTTGACTCCAGCTAAAAAGCAAGCCAAAACAAACAAACAAACAAACAAACAAACAAACAAACAAATAATGAAAGGGCTGAAGAGATAGCTTAGAGGTTAAGGCATTTGCCTGTGAACCCTAAGGACTCAGGTTTGATTCTCCAGTACCCACGCAAGCCAGAGGCACAAGGTGGCACATGCATCTGGAGTTTGTTTGCAGCAGCTCTCTCATAAATACATACACACACACACACACACATACTATTTTTTTAAAAAAGAAAATTTGAAACCAACCTCAATAAAAAATAATTAAAAAAGAAAAAAAAATTTGAAACCAACCTCTCAAAAAAAAAAAAAAAAAAAAAAAAAAATTGAGAGGGGGAGGGGACATGATGGAGAGTGGAGTTTCAAAGGGGAAAGTGGGGGGGAGGAAATTACCATGGGTTATTGTCTACAATTAAGGAAGTTGTCAATAAAAAATTAAATTAAATTAAAAAAACAGAAGTGGGCTGGAGAGATGGTTTAGCGGTTAAGGCACATGCCTGCAAAACCTAAGGACTCAGGTTCGATTCTCCAGGTCCCATATAAGCCAGATGCACATGGTGGCACATGCATCTGGAGTTCATTTGCAGTGGCTGGAGGCCCTGGAGCACCCATTCTCACTCTCTCTCTCTGTCTCTGTCTCTAATAAGTAAATAAATAAATAAAAATAAAATCTTTAAAAAAATAGACATGGGGGCTGGAGAGATGGCTTAGTGGTTAAGGTGCTTGCCTGTGAAGCCTAAGGACCTAGGTTCAATTCCCAAGTACCCACGTAGGCCAGATGTACAAGGTGACACATGTGTCTGGAGTTTGTTTGTAGTGGCTGGAGGCATTTACACCCCCATTCTCTCTATCTTCCTTTCTCTCAAATAAATAAGTAAAAAATATTAAAAAACAAAACAGAAGAGAGCTGGAGAGATGGCTTAGCAGTTAAGGCACTTGCCTGCAAAGCCAAATGATCCAAGTTCAATTTCCCAGTACCCATGTAAGCCAAATGCACAGTGGTACATGCATCTGGAGTTCATTTGCAGTTGCTGGAGGCCTTGGTGCACCCATTCTCTATCTACCTCTTCATCTCTCTCCCTCCTTCTCTGTCTGAAATAAATAAATAAATAAAATATGTTTCTTTTTAAAAAATTAGAATTTTCCTTTTTTTGGAAACAGAGACAGAGAGAGAGAGAGACAATCAGAGAGGGAGAAGAAGACAGAGAGAGATGGGTGCATCAGCAGCTTCTCAGCTGCTGCGAACGAAATCCAGAGCATGTGCCCCCTTGTGGTCAAGTGTTGCATTGCGCCCTTGTGTAACTGCATCTGGTTAAACGTGGGACCTTGGAGATTGGAACTGCTGGAGATTGGAACCACATTCTTAGGCTTAGGAGGCAGGTGCCTTAACCACTAAGCTATCTCTCCAGCCCAAAATATATTTTTTAAAAGACCTCGGTTTGATTCCCAGTCCTCAAGTAAGCTAGATGCACAAGTGGTGCATGCGTCTGGAGTTCATTTACAGTGGCTGGAGGCCCCAGTGTGCTCATTTTCTTTATCTGCCTCTTTCTCTCTCTCTCAAATAAATAAATAAATAAATAAATAAATAAATAAATAAATAACAAACACACACACAGAGGAAGGCCAGGTGTGATGGCACATGCCTTTAATCTCAGTACTTGGGAGGCTGAGGCATGAGGATTTCTGTAGATTCAAGGTCAGCCTGAGCTACATAGCAAGACCCTCTCTCTATACATATACATGTGTACTACATTATATAGATAGACAGATAGAAAGAAAGAAAGAAAGAAAGAAAGAAAGAAAGAAAGAAAGAAAGAGAAAGGAAGGAAGGAAGAAGGAAAGAAAGATGGAAAGAAAGAGAAATGCATGGGTTTGGTTGTGCTCAGTAGAGGACTAGGTGCAGATCAGGGAGGTAAACCAGAAGCAAAGGGGCCAGTGTCCTAGGAGGGAAACTGGGTTTCAAGGCAGTTTGTGTCATTTCTTTCTATACATTTTTCACTAAGTGTCATACAATAGTTGTAGTTTTGTGAGCCGTGTGGCCTCTGTTGCCATCATGTCAGCCTGTCATTGTTGCATAAAGCAGCCTCAGACATATGTGATCACAGACATGTGAGCACATGGACACACGGAGACGAAGCACAAAGAGAAGCAGCTTTTGCCTATAGGAACACAGAGGACACAAATGGTCCTGACAGAGCACCTTGTTGGAAGCGACAGGGCAGGCTGATGGGAACAAGTTCTAGCGCATAATAAACACGTGTGCCAGCAACTCGTTTGAAGAATTCTGGTTCCTGCCAGAAAGAAGGTGTCCAAAGAAAGGCAATTCTTTGGCCAGTGGACCAGGGACATGATGTTATTATGTATACAGAACTATGGCTTTGTTAAGGCATGTGGCATTGTCTCTGTCAGTGACAGGAATACTGGTTAAGACAAGGTAAGTCTTGTCTTTTCTGGTAGGTTCTTAGCTAGGGACTGGCCCATGGAAACAGGGATGCCATTTTGCTTATCCTGGCAGGACTAGCATCTGCGTCTGATCCAGTCTTATCCAAGGATCAACTCCAGTGACAACTTCCAGCTTCTTCTGGGTTTCCTGGCTTTAGCACATCTATGCGGGCTGGCCCTTCCTGAGTCAGCCTTTTTTTTTCCACCCTGGTTTTCTGAGGTAGGGTCTTGCTGTAGCTCAGGCTGACCTGGAATTCACCCTGTAGTCTCAGGCTGGCCTCGAACTCATGGCAATCCTCCTACCTCTGCCTCTCAAGTGCTGGGATTAAAGGTGTGCGCCACCATGCCCAGCCCTTGAGTCAGCATCTTGAGCCCACCAACCAATCAGGTCTCTCCCTTACATACCTGAGTCCGATAAAGAGGCGCTTTTTTAAAAAAAAAAAATTTTTATTTATTTGCAAGCAGAGATAGAGGAGAGACAGAAAGAGAAAGAATGGGCACGCCAGGGCCTCCAGTCGCTGGAAATGAACTCCAGATACATGTACCCCTTGTGCATCTGGCTTATGTGGGTCCTGGGGAATCAAACCTGGATCCTTTGGCTTTGCAGGCAAATTTGCCTTAACTGCTAAGCCATCTCTCCAGCCCAAGAGGTGCGTTTTAATTGGATGCTTGATCCACCAGATCTCATAAGCCATGTGTATGAGCTCTCTTGGCCCCTAGCCCCTTGCCTCTTGGCTCTTGGCCCCTTGGGTAAGCTCATGGTCTTTTCCCAATGTGAGGGGATCTCCACCCCCTCTCCCAACCTTGCTGTGTGTGTTCTTCCTATTTTGTTTTGGGGCGCTTGTCTGCTTTGCTGTGATTTCTCTTTGAGCTCTGAGCCCCTGGCTCACATTTAGTCCTCTTTGACCTCCCCCATGGGAGGGGGCTATTATGGCTTGGGCTCTCTTGCTTTGCCTCCGATGTGTGTGAGCGCCTTCCCAAGAGGCTTCTTCCTTGGAGACGTGAGGAGGATTTTCTCCATCTCCCCTTCTTTTAGCTTGGGCCTTTCTGCTAGCCTTCCCTCTGGATCCTAACTCTCCCTAAAATAAATCTCACAATGCACAATTAATCCTTCTCTGAATCTTCATTATATATATTAGAGAAAGAGAGAGAGAGAGAGGATGAGTGTACCAGGGCCTCCATCCACTGCAAATGAACTCCAGATGTATGCACCATCTTTTCCATCTGGCTTATCTACTGAGGAATCGAACCTGGGTCCTTAGGCTTCACAGGCAAGCACCTTAGCTGCTTAGACATGTCTCTAACCCTGCATTTTCAATTCTTTGATAATTTGGACAAGGACCCAAAGTTGGCGACCACAGGTCTGGGGTCTTCTGCATCTTGATGTACACCTAATCTTTCCCTGGACCCCAGTCTCCCACATCAGTGGCAGCTAAGCATTTCCACATATTTGCAAGCAGCTCTTGTTATTTGGGTGCATGAAGGTAACAGAACCACAGGCGACAGAGTTAAGTTAGAAGTCATTCAGATATGGTTTGAATATGAAGGGGTAGTCCCCAGGCATCCTTCAGCAGGGCCACTATGTTACAGACCCCAAACACAGTTGCCTGCCAGTTCTTCATCTCCTGCCCAGTGGTGAAAATGATTTATGTGCACGCCTGTAATCCCAGCACTCCAGAGGTGGAGGCAGAAGGATCAGGAGTTCAAGGTCAGCCTCAGATACACAGCAAGTTTGAGACAGGCCAAGGCTACATGAAGCCCTGTCTACAGTAGACAGCAATAACAACAAAAGCCAGGCGTGGTTGGTTGGTTGTTCAATACCGGTGATTCCAGCACTCCAGAGGCAAAGGTGGAAGGATGATGGCTGTAAGTCTGAGGCCAGCCTGGTCTACATAGCAAGTTCCAGACCAATCAGGGCTATCGAGGCCCTATCTCAAAAAGCCAAAAAAAAAAAAATACTAATAACAATAAAAAGATGCCTATAATCTCAATACTGATGAGGGATGAGGCAGAGATAGGTGGATCCCTGGGGCTCACTGGCCAGCCAGTCCACACTAATTGGTCAGTTCAAGGCCAGTAAGAAACTTTTGTTATGTTGTTGTTTTTTAGTATTTCAAGATAGGGTCTCGCTCTAGCCCAGGCTGACCTAGAATTCACTATGTAGTCTCAGGGTGGCCTCAAAGTCACATCGATCCTCCTACCTCTGCCTCCAAAGTGCTGGGATTAAAGGCGTGTGCCACCACACTTGGCTTAAGACCCTATTTTTAAAAAATTTAATCAATCAATTTATTTATTTATTTATTTATTTATTTATTTATTTATTTATTTACTTATTTGGGGGAATGGGCACACCAGGGCCTCTAGCCACTGCAAACGAACTCCAGATGCATGTGCCCCCTTGTGCATCTGGCTTATGGATCCTGGAGAATCCTGGGGGAACCTTTGGCTTTGCAAGCAAACACCTTAACCGCTAAGCCATCTCCCCAGCCCGAGACCTTATTTTTAAAATGGTGGGTAACACCTGAAAACAACACCCAAGGTTGTCCACTGGCTTCCACACCACACTCATACACACATGTATATATGCCTGCACACACATATAAGAAAAGAAGAAGAAAAAGAGTAAAGAAATGGCTTAGTGGTTAAGGTCCTTGCCTGAGAAGCCTAAGGACCCATGTTTGACTCCCTAGGACCCACGTAAGCCAGATGCACATGATGACACATGCATCTAGAGTTCATTTTCAGTGGCTGGAGGCTTTGGAATGCCCATTCTCTCTTTCTCTCTCTCCCTCTCTCTCTTTCTCTCGATTTTTCTCAATAGATAAGTAAATAAAACCAAAAAAATAAAGGAAAACAATGACTTGGGCAGGTGTGGGCACCTCTACACTAAGTCCACACTTGGTGACAGCTCCATCCTGACCTCTGACAGCAGTCTGGACAATCATCCTGCAGACACAGACAGTGAGTTTTTCACAATCAGAGCCGGGTTATCAGTACAAGGCCCCATAGAGTGAAAAAGCCTAAATTTATGTCATGCGTTGTTTCCTGGGGAGCCCAAACTATTTCATATAAATTACCTCATTGATCTCCAAAGCCCTTGTGTGAGATTTAGAATTGGGATTTCTTTCTCATGTTGACATCCAGCCTGCAGGAGGGTGATCAATATTACATTCTAAGGTTTACGATGTGAGCACCAAGACTGTGTCATAGGACTGTG
The DNA here is from genome assembly GCA_036365145.1 of Orientallactaga sibirica. Classification (NCBI taxonomy): domain Eukaryota; kingdom Metazoa; phylum Chordata; class Mammalia; order Rodentia; family Dipodidae; genus Orientallactaga; species Orientallactaga sibirica. Next base: position 21,465,069 of record JAEOAD010000018.1, on the reverse strand, counting down.
GATGGTGACTTTCACCTCTGCACGGGGTCCTGGAGAGAGGAGAGATGTTGGAGCTGTTTGGTCCACAGATCAGTCCCTCGGCACAGCAATCATCAGTGCCAAATAACTGGAGAGGGGAAGACCTCATAAAGGTGGTCTGTCAGCTGCCCCTGGGCTACATCAATGCCTGGCGTGACATGGTGAGCTGACTTCTCTCTTTCTCTCTCTTCCTCCATCCTCCTCTTTCCCTGCCCCCACTGTCTCATTTTAATTTATTTTTGTGTGATGCTGGAGGTCAACCTCCACATGCTAAGCACATGTTAGACAAGCACTGTACCACTGAGCTACACCCCCAGCCTAACCTAACTCCATATGCTGACCTGGAATCCACTCTGTATTCTCAGGGTGGCCTCGAACTCATGGCAATCCTCCTACCCTGCCTCCTGAGTGCTAGGATTAAAGGCACGCGCCACCAGGCCTGGCCCATGTGCCTCTTTGGAAAGGATATCCCCAGCTGACAGTGTGGGGGCCCCATGCACAGGCAGAGCCCCACTGCATTGACAGTGCAACTTGGAAGGGAAGATCCATGAATTTTGGGGTGCCACAGGAACCTGGTACTATCATGTGTGTGTATATGTGTGTGTTTGTCTGTTTGGAACAAGTTTTCTCTACATAGCCCAAGCTGGTCTTAAACTCCTAATTCTCCTCCTTCAGTCTCGCGAGTGCTGGGATTACAGGCATGTGCCATCACATCTGACCTCCCCAGCAGTATCTGGGATCCAGGCACCTGTCATCCTGCCTCCAGGTTAACCAGTCCCATTTGCACTTTTGTTCTTAGTTTTCCATGATTCTAGATGTTTGTTTTGGCTTTAAAAAAATTTTTGTTAATATTTTTTTTATTTCAGAGAGAGAGAGAGAGAGAAAATGGGCATGCCAGGGCCTCTAGCCACTGCAAACGAACTCCAGACACATGTAATACCTTGTACGTCTGGCTTTATGTGGGTCTTGGGGAATCGAACCTGAGTCCTTTGGCTTTGCAGGCAATCCCCAGTGTGGGCTTTTTTTGAGACAGTGTCTCATGTAGCTTGGGTTAACCTGGAACTCAATATGAAACTGAGGGTGGTTTTGAACTCCTTATCTTCCTTCTCTGCCTCTCAGTGCTGGGATTACAGACATGCACCACCACCATGCCTGGCTTGTCAGTGAGATTCTTCCCCCGATTGTTATTGTACACAGAGTACTGGGACAGCTCACACTCTCATTAGTCAAATCTGGAAGGGGGCTCAAAAAGATGCCCACAACATGAGTAGCTCAGGCTGACCTGGTCCTGGAAGTCACCCTGTAGTCCCAGGCTGGCCTCGAACTCATGGGGATCCTTCTGCCTCTGCCTTCCCAGTGCTGGGATTAAAGACATGTGCCACCACGCCCAGCTTTCCTTCTGTTTTGAAACAGTGATGGACAGAAGAGAGGGCCACAGTGTGTGTGGGCAGTGGGCCAGGAAACAGCTCACAGCCTCTGCTCTCTTCTCCCTGAAGTTCTGAACTATTGTAGCTCATCTCTAGGCTTAGGGCCCCAGGTCTGCCCTGCCCCCAGCTCACCACTTGCATGTTTAGTTCACAAAAGTATCCCCTGAGCACAAGTTGTGAGGCCAGCATCTCAGGCTCTGGGGCTATGGGAGTGAGAGAGACAGAGCTGCCCTGACCACCGGGATTCCAGTGTGGAAGGAGAGACTGACAAATAGAGACGTGCTGCAGCCTGAGAGCAGGTTGTTAGTAGAGGGAACCATGGAGCAGACTGGACAACTCAGCTTCCCGTCTCCAGAAGTGTGGGAGTGAGGGTCATGGAGAAAGTTATGCCTAAGAACCGCCTGCAGGGGAGTTACTAAGGACGAGGTGGAAGGAGAATCAAGACCGAGGACACTGCATGAGCGCAAAAGGCCAGGCCTCAGAGTCACACAGGTCCTCCTGGCTCAGCTGCCTGGGTGCTGAGGTTACGGACATGAGCCGCCACACCCAGCTGAACCATCAGACTAAGTAAGACATGATCACGTATCTTGGGGCCAGGGCTGCTCAGAACAGAGGGACATGAACCCTGGACTTCATGGGTGATAGATGTGGGAGGGTTAAATATTGGGAAGTCCTTGTACTTAGATCTCAGCATACCTTTTTTCTCTTTTCGAGGTAGTATCTCACTCTAGCTAGCTCAGGCTGACCTGGAATTCACTATGTAGTCTCAGGGTGGCCTTGAACTCGGTGATCCTTCTAACTCTGCCTCCCGAGTGCTGGGATTAAAGGCATATGCCACAATGCCTGGCTCTTTCTTTCTTTTGTGAGGTAGGGTCTGACTATCCCAGGCTGCCTGAAACTCAGTTTGATCATCCTACCTCAGCTTCCCTCCCCAGAGCTGGGATTAAAGACACGTGCCCCCATGACTGGCCAATGTGCTTCCTTAACTTCTCTGAAGCTCCACTCTCTGGTCTGCTAAGGAAAACGCAACATCTCTAACCCCTGAGAATGGTGACATAGAATTAGGTAGAGCATCACTTGACAGGGTGCCACAGTGGCCCATAGAAGGAGCTCACAGGGAATTTATCTCAGCTACACAAAGATAAAGCTATAAAAATGGAATTCAAGAGGTATTTGAGGACTAGGGAGATGACTCAGTGGTTAAGGGAGCCTGTTTGCAAAGCCTTCCAGCCCAGGCTCGACTCCCCAGTACCCATGTAAAGCCAGATCACAAAAAATGCACCTGTCGGGCTGGAGAGATGGCTTGGAGGTTAAGGCGTTTGCCTGCGAAGCCAAAGGATCCTGGTTCAATTCTCCAGGATCCAAGTAAGCCAGATGCACAAAGGGCACATGCATTTGGAGTTTGTTTGCAGTGGCTAGAAGCCCTGGCTTGCCCATTCTCTCTCTCTCTCTCTCTCTGTCTCTCTCTCTCTCTGCTTACAAATAAATAAATAAAAATAAAAATAAACTTTTTAAAAAGAAGTGCACCTGTCATTTTTGTTGTTGTTGTGGCAAGAAGCCCTGGTGTGCATACTCACACACACTAAAAGGAACTTTTTTTAACATACAGGCCCTTTATTGAACATGCACATGTGTGTAGTATGTGTGGTATGGTGTGTGTGTGGTGTGTGTACTTGTGTGCAGATGCACACACCCTGTGAACACACTGTGTCCTCTTCTGTCATTCACTTGCCTGTTTTCTTGAGCTGGAGTCTCTCACTGAACCCAGAGTTGCTATATTTCTTTTCTTTTTAAAATATTTTTATTTATTTATTTGAGAGTGAAAGAGAGAAAGAGGCAGAGAGAGATAGAGAGAGAGTGGGCATGCCACAGCCTCTAGCTGCTGCAAATGAACTCCTTGTACCACCTTGTGCATCTGGTTTTACATGGGTCCTGGGGAATCAAACCTGGGTTCTTTGGCTTTGCAAGCAAGTGTCTTAACCACTAAGCCATCTCTCCAGCCCACCACTTGCCTGTCTTTCTTCCTTTCTTTGTTTCTTTCTTTCTTTGTTTGTTCCTTCCTTCCTTTCTTTCTTTCTTTCTTTTTTAGCTTTTTTTTGGGGGGGAGTTGAGGTAGGGTCTCACTTCTAGCCCAGGCTGACCTGGAATTCACTATGTAGTCTCAGGCTGGCCTTGACCTCACAGTGATCCTCCTACCTCTGCCTCCTGAGTACTGGGATTAAAGGTGTGCGCCACTACACCCAGTGCCATTTTTCATTCGGACTGACTGACCAGCGAGCGCTGGTAATTCCCTGGTCTCTGTCCTGACAGAACTAGGGGTCACAGGTGTGGGTGACTTTGCACAGCTGTTTATGTGGGTGCTGTCTCAGGCCCTCATGCTTGTGCAACAAGTACTGTTACCCACTGAGCCATGTCCCTGGCTTCTCCCAGCCCTTTCTTTGAAGCAGGGTCTCATGCTAGGCCAGGCTGACCTGGAAATTACTCTGTAGCCCAAGCTGGCCTTGAACTCACGGCAATCCTCCTACCTCAGCCTCCCACGTGCTGGGTGAGCCAAGCCCTGCTTTGCATAATAGGCTTCTTAAAATCCAGTCTTCTGGCATGCTCATCGGGACATAGGAGGAGGTACCTAGATGTTCAGATCCACTTTCAGACACAAATCTTTGGGGGCTGGGGAAATGGCTTAGAGGTTAAGGCATTTGCCTGCAAAGCCTAAGGACCTGGGTTTGATTCCCCAGGACCCAAGTAAGCCAGATGCACAAGGGGGCACATACGTCTGGAGTTCTTTTGCAGTGGCTGGAGGCCCTGGCACGCCCATTCGCTCTTTCTCTCTGCCTCTTCCTCTTTCTCTCTTTCAAATAAATAAAATATCTTTTAAAAAATCAGGCTAGAGAGATTGCTTAGTAGTTAAGGCACATGCCTGCAAAGCCTAAGGACCCCAGTTCGATTCTCCAGGTTCCACATTAGCCAGATGCACATGGTGGCGCATGCATCTGGAGTTCCTTTGCAGTGGTTAGAAAACCAGGCACGCCCATTCTCTCTCTCTCTCTCTCTCACTCTCTCTGACTGTAATAAATAAATAAATAATTAAAATAAAAAACATTAAAAAAAGAAGTTCAAGGTTTCATAAGACCCTGACCAGCCCCCTCTCTCTCAAAAAAAGTAGAAACCAGACCTTAAAAAAAAATCTTTGCACCTTCCCTCTTGCACTCTTTCACTGCAAGCAAAGTTGCTTCTTTCAGAATTCTGAAGGCTGACCTCCTTTTCTTTTATGGATTTTATTTTTTTATTAACAACTTATTTTGTATGGGTACACCATGGATTGGTTCCCTCTTTCCCCTTGTTCCCTGCCCCCATGACCCTCTTGGTTCTCCACCCAGAACCAGTTCTCAGCCACCACACATAGTTGCAAAGCCATAAAACAATTAGCAATAACTGCTATCAGATAATAATGACCAGGGACTATAAAACAATGTCTACAGCCTGAGCCGACTGAGGAATGAGAGGGGTCCGAAGCCCACAGTTCTTGGAAAGCGTGTATAAAATGGCTTCCTGGAATGCTTTGTGTGGGGCTGTGGTCCTCAGGAAGCTGAAATTCAGTGTCAGTGATAGGCACCTTAAGCTTGCAGGATTCTCACCTGGCCCAAGAGCTTCCTGGGAAGTTGCAGGGGTGAGGACTTGTAGTTGGGTAGGGAGAAATGCCCAGCCCTGGGAGGCCAGAGCAACGTGAGCAAAGTTGTGAGAAGAGGAACTCAGGAGATCTTTTCCTCCACCTTCCACCAAGGTTCGTGATGCTGGAGAAAGCGGCCAGTATGAATTCTTGGACCTGACTTCAGAGGTTTACTGACTGGACAGCGAGGCCTTGAGTTCTTCCTTCATTTCTCTGCCAACCACAACATTTCAGATGGGCGCTGGAAACAGAAGGACCCTCTCCCGTGCCGTCCCAGGACCCTTCATGCTACTTTCGCCACTGCTTGAGATGAACCAACTCACCAAGAAGGACCCTCCACTTTGCCTTTCCCCGAGAGTAAACATGTGAGTGGAGCCTGGAGAGGAAAGGAGATGTTCGAGAAGTGAAGAGTCAGCTCTTGACATCAGAAAGCAAGCACGTGGGTGCTCGTAAGATATTCTTACATAATCTCTCCAGGTCTCCAATCTTTAAGAAAAAAGGATGAAGATAAGTTAAGTGGGTTCTATTTACTGTAAGTCAGTAATAACAAAATTTTACCGGAATGCCATGAGTTTTGGACTAAACACTCCAAAGCTTCAATAGAGGGCTGGATGTTGGCTTCAGAGCCATGTTTTGAGTTCCTATTGATGCAGGCCAAGTGTATTTGCTTTTTAGGGTTTTGTTTTGTTTTTGAGGTAGGGTCTTGCTCTAGCCAAGGCTGACCTGGAATTCCCTATTTTTCTCAGGGCAGCCTTGAACTCACAGTGATCCTCCTACATCAGTTTCCCCAATGCTGGGACTAAAGGCATGTGCCCAGAAAAATATAGTTCTCTCTTTTTTTTTAATTTAAATTTTTAAATTTATTTGCAAATGGAGAGAGATAGAAAAGAGAATGGGCATGCCAGGGCCTCCAGCCTCTGCAAACAAACTCCAGATGCATGAGCCACCTTATGCATCTGGCTTACATGAGTTCTGGGGCATCAGACCTGGGTCCTTAGGCTTCACAGGCAGACACCTTAACCACTGAGCCATCTCTCCAGCCCTGGCCCATTTGTTTCTAATCATCAAACCTACCTTGGGGAAAAAAGTTCAAATTTGCCACTGCCAAGATGGACAAAAATTTAAAAAGAATGGCTTGCAGGGGCTTGAAAGAAATAGCTGTCAGTGAAATACTTGCTCCCCATCACTGGACAGATGGCTTAGTGGTTAAGGCACTTGCTTGGGAAGCCTAAAGATCCAGGTTTGATTCCCCAGTAACCATGTAAGCCAGATGCACAAGCACAGTGGCTGGAGGGCCTGGTGCAAATATCCTCTCTATCTACCTCTCTCTCTTTCTCTCAAATAAGTAAATAAATAAATAAAATTTAAAAATGAAAATACTAGCCAGGCATGGTGGCGCACGCCTTTAGTCCCAGCACTCGGGAGGCAGAGGTAGGAGGATCGGGGAGAGTTTGAGGCCACCCTGAGACTACATAGTTAATTCCAGGTCAGCCTGGACCAGAGTGAGACCCTACCTTGCAAAAACCAAAAAAAAAAAAAAAAAAAAAAAAAAAAGAAAAAGAAAAAAAAAAAGAAAAAGAAAATACTTTCCCTGAAAATGTGAGGGCAGTCATTTGGATCTCCAGAACCCATATACAGGCCAGGTGTGGTGGCGTGCCAGTAATCTCAGAGACCACGAGCGATCCCCAAGGCAAGCTGGCTAAGTAGACAAGCTGAATCAGTGAGCTCTGGCCTCAATGAGAGACCCTGTCTCGATAAAAAGAAGACAGAGAGCAGCTGAGAAAGCTACTCAATGGCAACCTCTGGCCTGCACAGGTATGCACACCAGCACACACATGTGCACCCATCTACAAACATGAGTACACACACACACACACACACATACACACTAAAGAAAAGTGAAATAAAAGTTTTGTTTGTTTTTTTGAGTTTTTTAATTATTATTTTTTATTGACAACTTTTATACTTACATACAAAAAAACCCTGATATTTCCCTCCCCTCCCCCCATTCCACTTTAGAACACCAATCTCCATCATATCTCCTCCCTCTCTCCATTAGTCTCTCTTTTAACTTGATGTCATCATCTTTTTCTTCTATTATGAGGGTCTTGCGGAGGTATTGCTAGGCACTGCAAGGTCGTGGATATCAAGGCCAATTTCTGTCTGGGCAGTTGCATTGTAAGAAGTCATACCCTTCCTTTGGCTCTTCCATTCTATCTGCCCCCTCTTCCGCAATGGTCCCTGAGCCTTGGAGGGTGTGACAGAGGTGTTTCAGTGCTGGGCACTCCTCCATCCCTTCTTCTCAGCACTATGTTGCCTCTTGGGTCATCCCAGTGTTTTGAGTTTTCAAGGTAGGGTCTCACTCTAGCCCAGGCTGACCTGGAATTCACTCTGTAGTCTCAGAATGGCTTTGAATTCATGGTGATCCTCTTTCCTCAGTCTTCCAAGTGCTGGGATTAACTGTGTGCACCACCACTCCCAGCCTAAAAGTTATTTTAAAAAAAGAAAATGGCCTGGAGTAGTGGTGCACGCTTTTAATCTCAGCACTCAGGAGGCAGAGGTAGGAGAATCGCTGTGAGTCTGAGGCCAGCCCAAGACTACATAGTGAATTCCGGGTTAGCCTGGGCTAGAGTGAGACCCTACCTCGAAAAACCAAAAACAAACTGCCTTTCAGCTCTGAAAGAATAGTTTCTGTAATGTGAACAGTTGCAACCATGTGTGGAAAGGAAACTTTCCACAGTGATGCCTTCCACAGATACATATCTCATCTTTAGGCTCCGAATCACAAACTGCAAGACTTGAAAGGGGTCATGCGGCAGGGCTGGGGCTGCAGTGACAGCATGCAGGGAGAGAAACTTCTGAGACCCTCGGTCCAGTTCCCTCACCCTCCCAGTCCCGGGCTCTGCTTAGCACTACCATCATCTCACATACTTGCCTCTACCTCACCTCCTTTGTTGCTTGGTTAAAAGTACCAGCTGGATGGGCTGGAGAGATGGCTTACCGGTTAAGGCGCCTGCCTCCTAAGCCTAAGAACACCGGTTCCAATCTCCAGGTCCCATGTTTACCAGATGCAAAGTGATGCAAGGGCGCAGTGCAGCACTTGTCCACAAGGGGGCGCACACATCTGGAGTTCGTTCACAGCAGCTAAGAGGCTGCTGGCGTGCCCATTCTATATCTGTCTTCCTCTCCCTCTCTCTCTGTCTCTCTCTGTGTCTCTCTCCAAAAAAAAAAGTACCAGCTGGAGAGATGGTTCAGTGGTTAAAGGCAGTTGCTTCTACAGCCTCATGGCTCAGGTTCAATTCTCTAGTGCCCATGTAAAGCCAGATACACAAAGTGGAACTTGTGTCTGGAGTTGGTTTGCAGACCCTAGCATATGCCCTCTCTCTCTCTCTCTTGCTCTTTCTCCTCCTCTCTCAAATAAATTTCAGGTCAGCCTGGGCCAGAGTGAAACCCTACTTTGGAAAACCAAAAATAAATAAACAAATATTTTTTAAATATTTTATTTATTTATTTGAGAGAAAGAGGCAGAGAGAGAATGGGTGGGTACGCCACTGCAAATGACCTCCAGATGCATGTGCCCCCTTGTGCATCTGGGTTATGTGGGTCCTAGAGAATCGAACTGAGATCCTTTGGCTTTGCAGGCAAACAGCTTAACCGCTAAGCCATCTCTCCAGCCCTAAACAAATATTTTTTAAAAAGTACCAGCACTGGGATGGTGAGATGGCTTAGCAGTTAGGGCACTTGTCTACAAAGCAAAGAATACAGGTTCAATTCCCCAGTACCCATGTAAAGCCAGATGCACAAGGTGACTCATGCATCTGGATTTCGTTTGCAGTGGCTACAGGCCCTGGCACACCTATTCTCTCTCTCTCTCTCTCCCCTCCCTCCCTGTATGCCTCTTTCGCTTCTTTCTCAAATAAATAAATAAAAATATTTGGAAGGGGGTTGTTCAAGGTGAGGTCTCTCTCTAGCCTAGGCTACCTGGAATTCACTCTGTAGTCTAAGGGTAACCTTGAACTCATTGGCAATCAGCCTACCTCTGCCTCCCAAGTTCTGGGACTAAAGGGGTGTGTCACCATGCCCAACCAAAAATAATTTTTAAAAATAATACCAGAGTACCAGTCATGTTATTTCACATTCACAGCTCATGAATGTATTCTAAACAATGATATTTCAGGCTTGTGCTGCACAGAGTATTGCTTCAACTGGGAAACTCTTCAGTCATGCCGGGCGTGGTGGTGAGTGCCTGTCATCCTAGCACATCCTAGCACCAGAGGATCGCAAGTTCAAGACCAGCTGATATAGAGTGAGAATAAGTAAGAATAAGAATAAGTAGAATAAGTAAGAATAGAATAGAATAAGTAAGGTGCTGAATTCTATCAGAAAAAGGAGGGAAGGAAGAAAAGTTGATAAGGGGGGAGGAAGGAAGAGGAATAATGTTGACAAAATGAACTAGATTCAAGATGCAATACTAAAAACACATTTTTGGGGAGAGGGGGATTATTTGGTTGGTTGGTTTTGCTTCCAGGCAGTGTCTCACTATGTAGCCTCCGAGTGGCCTTGAACTCATGTGCTGTCTGTCTCAACCTTCCAAGTCCTGGGATTGGGATTATAGGCTTGTGACACCACTTCTGATTCCCTAAGAAATTTGTATTCTCTGACACAGAGGCTGTCATGGGAATTATAGATACGTTGCTATTAACCCCCCACAGAGGGGTACTTTGCAAGATTCTTGGTTTGTTTTTAAACTTAAACTGCTGCTAGTGTTGATTTGCCTGAACACGGACCTGTGATCAAACACTGTAAAGTCCCTGACCCGTAGACAATCATTAAAGCCTGGTCCTGGCTAAGTTACAGTGAGAAGTCAGGGATTGTGTTTGGCCAGAGGCTGCGAGAAGGCAAGTGCAGAAAGAATTGAACCCATGAAAAGCAAAACTGCCTGTTTGGTGCAACATTGAATTGGCCATCCCAAAAGCATCCAGAAAAGGTGGGAGGACCCTTAGGAATGAGGGACATAGAGGGACTTTCGTAGGAAGCACCAGAGAACTCTTGTCCCTTGAGAGATGAGTTCAAGATAATGTGACATTGCTGGTACGATGAGGAACATCTTTAGGACCATTATTCTTGGACATTTTTTCTTGTTTTGTTTTGTTTTTGTTTTTGTTTTTTGAGGTAGGGTCTCACTCTGGCCCAGGCTGACCTGGAATTAACAAAGTAGTCTTCAGGGTGGCCTCGAACTCACAGCAATCCTCCTACCTCTGCCTCCTGAGTGCTGGGATTAAAGGCGTGTGCCACCACGCTTGGCCTTTCTTTACCTTTTCTTAAGCCCAGACATAAATGTCTTGACTGTCATAGTATTTCTGATGAGCCGGGGAGGTGTTGACCTCTTGCCCTTTTCCCAACTCCTGGAACAGTCTATGCCTTCCTCAAAGTTCCCAACTGCTATGGGCCTCAATAAGAAAGGGAACTGGTGTCAGGTTAGTCTTCTGATAAGCAAAAATTCAGGCCCTGGTGGACAAACGAAGAAACTGGGACCCAGAGGTCAGGTGACCCACGCTAGAGTTGCAGTGTGTTTTCCGCCAGGCCAGCCCAGAAGCACACTTTTTCCCTCTTTATCACAGGTGTACCTTGAGCAAATGTGTGTGAATCACCCAGTCCACTCTTTCTTCCCTTCCTTCTTCCCTCCCTTCTTCCCTCCTCCCCTCCCTCCCTTCCTCTTTTCCTCCTTTCCTTCTCTCCTTCCTTCCTTTCTTCTTTCCTTCCTTCTTTCCTTCCTTCCTTCCTTCCTTCCTTCTTCCTTCCTTCCCTTCTATCAATGTCTCACATTTTAACCCAAGTGGGTCTAGAACTTGAAGGGATCACCATGTCTCGGCCTCCCGAATGCCCCACTACAGTGTGAGACAGGCTGCCCAGATTTTGGGGACTCTGCAGGCATTCATTCAACAAACACTTGCTGATAGAAGGGGTCCATGCCAGGCCTAAGGACAAGCGAAGGCTGAACTGTCCTCTCCCCATTCTCTTCTCCCCTTAGGGGGCTTACATTCTGGTTGACATCACCAGAGCAAGCTGAGAGTGGAGACCATGTGAGGTGGGGCTAAATGCCATGAAGGGGAGTGTTAAGGGGGTAGGAAGGGCGTGGAGGATGTTCTACATAATGGTCAGAAAAGATATTTTGTTCTGTTTGTTGTTTGTAATTTTTTGAGCCAGACCTCAAACTCACTATGTAGCTGAGGATGACCCTGAACGTCCTGATCCTACTGCTGTAGTCCCCAAGTGCTGGGATTACAGGCATGCCCTGCCTCATTGTGCTAAAAACAGACCCTGAGTAGAACTGAACAATGTGAGAGGGTTAGCCATGCTCAAATCCAAGAGAAGAGGCTAAGAGAGCCATGCTCAGGCCCTGTGGTTTGCTGAAGGGAGAGGAATAGGACTATGAACGGGCAGCATGACACTTCTGATTCTGTTGAGGTCAAGTCAGACTTATAAGGGACAAAAAGGTCCCTATGTGACCCTCTGAATATCATCTCCAGGGCAGACCCAACAGGCTCTTCTGGAAATGCCACTTCTGTGATTAAGAGCGGCGTGTTTGCGTTTGGTACTTGGCGTTCTTCAAGAGCGGCTCCATACATGGTGGAGGACTCTCACAGAGGGCCGTGGAAGCCCTGTGCCTGCTCCACAGTAAACACAGGAATAGGGTCGCGCAGGTGCATTGCCCAAGGCTTCTCTTATGAGTCCAAGCCCCCTCTCCTGGCCTGCACCATCTTCCTCCTTCAAAGTGAGGGTTCACTGCTTTCCACCCAGTGTTCCCTTCCTCTACACCCCAAGCCCACCACCCTCTTGACCTCAGCTGCTGTCACAGAGAGCTCCTCAAAGATACCAGAAAGGATTCCCAGAAGACAGAATGTCAAGAGCCATTAGCTATGTCCTGCACTGGGCAGGATGTGGATGGAGTCCATTCTTGTCATCCTGTAGTGGAAATTCTAAGACCCACAAAAGAAAGTGACCTGCCAAGTTCCCAGAATAGAAAGAGGGCACAATAGTTTTTCTGGAAGCTTCCCCAGAAAAGAATACCTGCCTGTGTGCACACACCGGTACTCACACGCAAAGTGTACTTATTATTATTGTTGTTATTTTGGTTTTTTTGAGGTAGGGTCTTACTCTAGCCCAGGCTGACCTGGAATTCACTATGTAGTCTCAGGGTAACCTCGAACTCATGGCAATCCTCCTACCTCTGCCTCCCGAGTGCTGGGATTAAAGGTGTGCACCACCACCCAGGGCCGAGTGTACTTATTTGAAGAGAGGTAGGGGGTGGCTGACACCACCACCACCACTTGAGTGGCTGATGCAGGAGGGTCACCACGAGTTCAAGGTCATCCTGGGATATAGAGACCCTGGAGGGGGGGAGGGGAGGGGAGGGGAGGAGAGAGGAGAGAGAATTTGAAGCCAGGTATGGTGGCTCATACCTGGAATCTCTGCACTTGGGAGGTGGTGAATTCACAGGTAGGCAAGGCTACATAGTGAGTTCCAAGTTTGACTGGGCTATATCAAGTACATCAGCAACAAAAATAAGGCATTTGGGGCTGGAGAGATGGCTCAGTGGTTAAGGCACTTGCTTGCAAAACCTTACAGCCCAGGTTTGATTCCCCAGTACCCACATAAAGCCAGATGCACAAGCTGGGCGTGGTGGCACAAGCCTTTAATCCCAGCACTTGGGAGGCAGAGGTAGGAGGATCACCATGAGTTTGAGGCCACCCTGAGACTACATAGTGAATTCCAGGTCAGCCTGGGCTAAAGTGAGACTCTACCTCAAAAAACCAAAATAAATAAATAAATAAAATAAATAAATAAAATAAAATAAAGCAAGATGCACAAAGCAGTGCATGTATCTGGAGTTCTCTCATTCTGTCTCTCTCTGCTTGTGGATAAAACTAAATTTAAATGATTTTTTAAAAAAAGGCATTTAAGAAGAGCTCGGTGATAGAGCAGCTAGCCTAGCATGCTTAAGGTACTGGGTAAAATTCCAAGCACATGCACACAAATAAAAAAGCAAAACATGGGCTGGAGAGATGGCTTAGCGGTTAAGGCGCCTGCCGCGAAGCCTTAAGAACACCCGTTCAAAACTACAGGTCCCACGTTTAGCCAGATGCAAAAGTGAAGCAAGCGCGCAATGTCGCACATACACACAAGGGGGCTACAAGTCTGGAGTTCGGTCACAACAGCTGAGAGGCCTCTGGCACACCCATTTTCTATCTCTCTCTCTGTCTCTCTCAAATAAAAAAAAAAAAAAAAGCACATCACACACAAACATGGTTCAAGAACTTGGTTTTTAAGTCAGGCAGCCTCCTTACTTTCAGTCCATGTGGCATAGTTAGAAAGATATTCCTTAAGATTTAGTCTTCATGTTGGTAGTGTAGATCTAAGCCCAGCCCCTACAGAACAGAGCCAGCGTGAGCATTCACCCAGCTCATAAACACAGATGTTTCTTAAATGAAAGCTACAATACTGTCATCATCTCTGTCATTAATTCTAAACACCTCTCGTCTGCCTAACGTTTGATGTCTGCTACCTCTGTTCTTTGTAAGAACCAGGGAAGATGACCTCTACTCACGGTCATAACTGTGTACATTAAATATTCCCCTAACCCAGATGGCAAAGAAATCCTCCACTGCTGCGGCTCAGGGACTTGTCCAAGAGAATGGGCAACTTTCAGAAAGATCTCAGGGTGTCACAGGGTCCCTGTATGCACCCAGTGTGGCTGCCTCCTTCAGGGCAAGTCATTGTCTAGATTAGCTTATTATTGATTGATTCATTCATTTGTTTTAAGCTTTATTTATTTTCTTTATTTAAGTGAGAGGGAGAAAGGAGAGGGAAAGAGGCAGGTTCTCCAGCCACTGCAAATGAACTCCGGGCACATGTGCCACTTTGTGCATCTGGCTTATGAGGGTCCAGCTGTCTTTTATTTTTTTCTCCTACCTTTGCCTCCCAAGGGCTAGGATTAAAGGTGTGTGTCACTACACCTGGCCCAATAAATATTTGAAAGAATTTATCCCCAGAAGCCAAAGGATAGGTTGAAGTAGTGAAAATAAAGCAATTAAATATGTAATCTATGAAAGCGATTGAATCGTATGGTACCAATCACACGTACATGCAATGATCTATACAACTACAATAGCACTTCATATTCAAATAAAAACCATTTGGAGGCCGGCGTGTTGGTGCCACCTTTAATCTCAGCACTTGGGAGGCCTAGGTAAGAGGATCTCTGTGAGTTTGAGGCTAGCCTGAGACTACAGAATGAGTTCCAGGTCAGCCTGGGCTGGAGCAAGACCCTTCCTTGAAAAACAAACAAACAAACAAAAACACCACACAAAAATAAAAATAAAAACCACTTAGAGCTTGTTTTCCCCCAGACATAGGTTCTCCCTATGCAGCTGTGTCCACATGGAGAAAACGCAGCACCCTGCCTGATGACCCTCACCAGGCTCCATGGAGCAGCTTCCCAGGTGGGCTCCGGTGTCTCCATGAAGACAACAGGCTCCTCCATCCTCTAGTCCACTACCAGCACCCACCTCTCCACTGGCGGGGAGGGAAGCCAGTGCCCTGACTGTGCATCCAGGTGACAGGACCTGGTCTCTAGGTAGTGCTTTCAGAAGTGGAAGTGTGCAGCCACACCAGGCAGTCAGGGCCTCCTGGCTTGACATCTGCGTGTGATTTCACCATCTGAGATCTTTTATTATTATTATTATTATTATTATTATTATTATTATTATTGACTTTTAATCTTACATACCAAAAAAGCCCCACCTGATATTTCCCTCCCCTCCCCCATTCCACTTTAGAACTCCAGTCTCCATCATATCCCCTCCCTTTCTCCATTAGTCTCTCTCCTAATTTGATGACATCATCTTTCTCTTCTATTTTGAGGGTCTTGCAAAGGTATTGCTAGGCACTGCAAGATCATGGATATCGAGGCCAATTTCTGTCTGGGCAGTTGCATTGTAAGAGGTCATATCCTTCCTTTGGCTCTTCCATTCTATCCGCCCCCTCTTCCGCAATGGTCCCTGAGCCACTGGAGGATGTGACAGAGGTGTTTCAGTGCTAGGCACTCCTCCATCCCTTCTTCTCAGCACTATGTTGCCTTTTGTGTCATCCCAGTGGTCATCACCATCTGAAAAGAGAAGCTTCTCTAGCCAGAAGTGAGAGTAGCATTAATATATGAACATGAACATTTAGTGTACTGTCCCCAGGGCAGCTTGGTGGGAATAATATATACATTTAGTCAGACATGAGCAGGCTTATACCCCCAAGGCTCATGACCTCACCTACCATAGACTTTTACTTAGGTTTTTCAGTACCAGGTATGTATTCCCTCCCGTAGAGAGGGCCTTCAGTCCAATTATGGAGCAGTTGGTTACCCCAAGAGTAGACATGCCACTATTGCACCCGTTCAGTCATTGGGCCTGTCTGGCCAAGCTTGAATATTCAGCATCCACTGTTTTCACTGTTGATGGCTTCTGTCTCCCATACGCTGCGTGCAGTGCAGCTTTTTCCAGCTTTCAGTCGGCTGGTCTACAGGGAGAAGATATTATCAATAAGACATATGTAAAATTACTTTTTTGAATAAGGGCACGTCTAGAAGATGTAGACTGTTACTAGAAAATTTTCAGTACCTGGGATGGAATACCTTCCAGTGAGTTGTTGGCAAAGGAGGTCCCGGTAGCCTCCAAAACATTAAGGCTTTTGCCAAAGCCCTTGGTTTCCCTAGAGAAATAGATAGTAAGACCCTATTGCTGAAGACATCTCATGCCTGAGAGGCAAGGACACTGAGAAAGCAAGCTGGTGCTGAGCAGAAAACCATCTGAGGTCTTTAAGCAAGTCAGCATCCCTCCTCCTGCCTCCACTTGGCCATCTATAAAATGGAGCTAGGGCTGGAGCATGGCTTAGCAGTTAATGTGCCTACCTCCTAAGCCTAAGAACACTGGCTCCAATCTCCAGCGGTTCCAATCTCCAGGTCCCATGTTTAGCCAGATGCAAAGTGACGCAAGGGTGCAATGCCGCTCTTGACCACAAGGAGGAGCACGCATCTGGATTTCCTTCACAGCAGCTGAGAGGCTGCTGGCGCGCCCATCTCTATCTGTCTTCCACTCCCTCTCTCTCTTTCTCTCTCTGTGTCTCTCTCCAAAAAAAAAAAAAAAATGGAGCTAATGGTCTGCGGATATAGTGACTAGTAGAACTTGCCAGCTTGCATGAGGCTCTGCATTCAATCTCTAGTACCTCAAAAAAAAAAAAAAAAAAAAAAAAGGCTGGAGAGATGCCTTAGTGGTTAAGGTACATGCCTACAAAGCCTAAGGAACCCGGTTTGATTCTCCAGGTCCCACGTAAGCCAGAAGCACATGATGGTGCATGCATCTAGAGTTCGTTTGCAGTGGCTAGAGGCCCTGGCATGCCCATTCTCACTCTTTCTCTCTCTGTCTCCCTCTCTCTGTCTCAAATAAAAATAAATAAATAAATAAATAAATAAATAATCTTTTTTAAAAATTTTTAAATTTTTTTAAAAAGAATGAATGATGGAAATAATGATGCTGTAGTAAGTAAACGTGTATTTCTACTCCCGTCAGGCATGGTTGTAAACTCTTATTTAGCAACAAGAAGTCACTACACTCATCTCCTCCTCCCTATGTCTCCATAAAGATTCAATAAATCTGTACACCTGAAGGGGCCAGCATAGTTCTTGGCTCACCACACTCAGTAGATCTTGGCTATTGTCACATGAAATAAGCATTCTTTTAAAAAATATTTATTTATTTATTTGAGAAAGAGAGAGAGCTAGAAAGAGAAAGAGGCAGATAGAGGGAGAGAATGGGCACACCAGGGCCTCCAGTGGCTGCAAACGAACGCCAGACGCATGCACCACCTTGTGCATCTGGCTTACATGGGTCCTAGGGAAGCAAACCTGGGTCTTTAGGCTTCGCAGGCAAGCACCTTAACCACTAAGCCATCTCTCCAGCCCAGAGATAAGCTCCATACACATGCACTTATAAATATCAATACACATGCAAAAGAAAAAAACACCATATACCATCTAATGCTGCTTAAAGATAGAGCCATCTTCCCTGTGGCGAGTGTATCATAGAAGACACTTACACAAACCTAGTGCACAGCTAGTGTTAAAATGGCCCTGCCTGGTGCTCAGAGGCATGGCGAATGAGCAACATGAGGTTAATGAAACACAAGAGAAAGTGATGTGTTCAGTAGATGCACTCAACTTGAAGAGTAAGAGGCTCCTCCAGCGCACACGACATATAGTGTTGGAGCTGACTTTATTTGTGTTAATGTGAGGGTGTGCACAAACCATGGCACATATGTGGAGGTCTGAGGACAACCTCAAGGTGTTTGTTCTCATCCTTTACTTTGCTTATATCTGCCACTGAGTCTGCTGGTCTAGCTGGCCCACAAGGACTCTCCTGGCTCTGCCTCCCATTGCCACAGGTGCGTTGAAATTACAGACACATGTGCTGCAGTGTGGCTGGCCTTACATGGGTGCTGGGGGGTTGAACTGTGGCTGCAAGGCTTGCAAGCAAGCACCTTTAACAACTGATCCATCTCCTCATTCCATGTAGCAGACTTTTTAAAGCATATATAAGTAGCAGCCAGACATGGTGGTGCCCGCCTTTAATCCTAGCCCTTGGGTGGCTGAGGTAGGAGGATTACTGTGAGTTCTAAGCTAGCCTGCGACTACTGAGTAAGTTTCAGGTCAGCCTGGGATAGAGTGAGACCCTGCCTCAAAAAACAAACAAACAAAAAAGCCATGTGTGTGCGCGTATGTGTAGGAATATATTCTAAAATAGTGATTAAAGGCTAGGCATGGTAATACATATCTGTAATTTGCACACTTGGGAGTCTGAGATGAGTGATTGTGTGTTTGAGTCCAGGAACACCTGTCATCTCAGAACAAGAAAATAGCGCCTGAGTATAGCTCAGTGATAGAGGGCACACTTAGCATCTGTGAGGCTCTGGGTTCAATCCCCAGTACCAAAAAAAGAAAGCATGATTTTGCAAGCACATCCACAGGTATCAAGTGTGATGTACCTCCCGTGACTTGACATGGTACCGTCTCATGCAGCTGTCAGCTCAGTGGGTTGGCTCATACAGACACCAGCACAGGCATGCAAATGGTATAGTGCCATGATGCTACCACGGCTTCCAGATCACCAGACCACAGGGAGGTTTCAGCTTCCTGCCGTCTACGAGACTACTATCCTTGCGCAGCCTGTCCAGAACCCCATCTTTGTTTGTTATACGGCACATGATTGGGCTCTGTCCATGACTTCACTGATTGGTACTATTCCCTCAAGTGAGGGTAAAAATGGTATTTACTTTAAAGGGGGCTGGAGAGATGGATCAGTGGTTAAAGGTGCTTTCATGCAAAGCCTGATGGCCTGGGTTCAATTCTTCAGCACACTCTTAAAGCAAAATGCACAGATGCACAAAGTGGCACATGTGTCTGGAGTCTATTTGCAGTGGCAGGAGGCACTGATGCACCCACGCTCTCTCTCACATTCTCTCTCTTTCTCCCTCTGTTAAATAAATAAATAAGTTAATGTCTTTTTTTTTTTTTTTTTTTTTGGTTTTTTTCAAGGTAGGGTTTCACTGTAGCCAAGGCTAACCTGGAATTCACTATGTAGTCTCAGGGGGGCCTTGAACTCATGGCAATCCTCCTACCTCTGCCTCCCAAGTGCTTGGATTAAATGCATGTACCACCACACCCTGCTTAAAGTCATTTTTAAAAAATTATTTATTCAGCTGGAGAGATGGCTTAGCTGTTAAGCGCTTGCCTGTGAAGCCTAAGGACCCCAGTTCAAGGCTCAGTTCCCCAGTACCCAGGTAATCCAGATGCACAAGGTGGTGCATGCATCTGGAGTTCATTTGCAGTGGCTGGAAGCCCTGGTGCACCCATTCTCTCTCTTTCTCGCCTCTTTCTCTCTATGTCTGTCTGTTGCTAATAAATAAATAAATTTTTTAAGTATTTATTCATTTATTTAGTAGAGAAAGAGAACGGGTGCACTAGAGCCTCCAGCCATTGCAAACCAACTGCAGACGCATGTGCCACCTTGTGCATCTGGCTGACATGGGTCCTGGGGAATCAAACTTGGGTCCTTAACTTCACAGGCAAGCACCTTAACCACTGAGTCATTTCCCCAGCCCTAAAGTCATTTTTAAAGCAATCAAGTTAACTATCACATAGCTATTAAAGAGCTTCAGCAGAAAGCACAGTGGTGGAACACAAAGGCCCAAGCTCTGGATGAGACTTCTTCGAAGGCCCATGTTTAGTAGCTGCCGTCTCTGTTCTTCTGCCTCACATGTGTCCATCTCTGTCCAGGAGGCAAGGAAAGAGGTGGCTGGAACACAACCCATCTTTCCCCCAAACCAGCCTATTCTTTCCAGCGCCAGCTGAGTCCCGGGTCAGTGCTATACGCCTAGAAGAGGACAGGAGGGTGTCTCTCCCACGCCTCAATCTGCAGCGGAGGAAGAGGAAGCCCCCTGCCAGTCCCTACTTGTCAGGTAGGGAGGGGAGGCATGAAAGAGGAGACACCACCTGACTCTCTAAGGCCAAGAGCCCAGGCAACCGGAAGCCCTGATTGCTCCTCCGACCCTCTAAGATCTTCCCCACTTCACTGTTAACACGCTCCTTCAGCCTGTTCGAGAAGACCCTTGGGACCTTGGAGGCAGAAGAAAGGGGTTGGCTGGGCTGCCTACAGCTGCTGAAGATGTTTACGAAGCGCTCACTTGAGTGTCTCAATAAGGTCTTGACTCATGAGGGGGTAAACCTATGAACGCCTTGGTCAAGGGTTTTGTTTGTCTCCGGAGAAAAGCACGTGGACCTCTTACACCGAAGTGTGCCTGGCCCAACTGGGAGAGCAGAGTGGGTGCCCAGGAGTGGGAGAGGAGAGCGGGGTGGGTTACCAGCTCCGCAGAGCCCTGTCTCCACCTTGCAGCAGTCTGGTTTAACCCTTCTCATGTCACTGCCCAGGGCTGGACAGGGATACAGCTCAGAGGTCGAGCGCTTGCCTGGCACCTGCTCCGAGTTTCTTTCATCTCTAAGGGAAGAACCCGGGTGGGGGAGAGGCAGTGAACCAGAAAGAACTTTCCTTTAAAGAGCTCCAACCCTGTGCCAGCAGCGCCAACCCAAACCAGAACTCCCGGTCTCTCGGGTTTAGGTCCCCCGTGCTCTGTTATCGTTTCTCCTTGCAGCAATGCTGACGTGAATCTCGGGTGTCATTTACTTACATACCCCTGCAGGCTGCCTCAAGTTCAAGCTCAAGTCTTTGGCTATGAAGTACTTCTCAAACATCATCTCACAGCTTTGGGAGTTTGGGTGTGGAGGTTGTTTTGTTTTCTTTTCTTTTGTACCGTTTTCTCCCATCTTACAAATGAGCATAGGAAGCTGGGCATGGTGGCGGATGCCTTTAATCCCAGCACTCCGGAGGCAGAGGTAGGGTGAGATTGCTGTGAGTTTGAGGCCGCCCTGAGACTACATAGTGAATTCCGGGTGAAACCCTATCTCAGGGGGAAAAAATGAGGATTGGAATCTCACAGCGCATAAGCAGCTTGCTGTAAGTAGTGAGGGTAAAGGAAGAGATGGCAGCGGACCCTAAAACTGCCCCTCAGACACTGCCAGGCCAGGCCAGATGGACTTTCCCGGGATGGGATGAAGGAATGGGGATGACAGAGATGTGCCAGATCAATCTCGGGGACACCAACTAGGTCCTCCCTGGGCCCCAAATGCAGGAACTAGTGTATCAAGGCTCCTAGCTAAATCTGGGCTTCAGAATGCAGAAAATAGGGCTGGGGGTGTCGTTCTGTAAGGAGAGTGCTTGCCTAGCATGCACGAAACCCTGAGTTCTGTCCCCAGCACTGCATAAACAAATGATGGTGGTGCGCCCCTGTAATTCCCAACATTCAGGAAGTGGAGGTAGGAGGATGAAAAATTCAAGGTCTGGGCTGCAGATGCTTAGCGGTTAAAGCACTTGCCTGCAAAGCCAAAAGACCCTGGTTCAATTCCCCAGGACCCATGTAAACCAGATGCATCTGGAGTTGGTTTGCAGGGGCTGGAGGCCCTGCATGCTCATTCTTTACCCCCTCTCTCTAATAAATAAATAAAAATTAAAAAAAAAAGAAATTCAAGGTCATCAGCTACATAGCAAGTTTGGGGCCAGCCTGGGATCCTTGAGAGGAAGGAAGGGAGCGAGGGAGAAGGGAAGGGAGGAAAGGAGGAATTAAGGGAATAATTTTTAGGTATGTATGTTCACATAAACATTATATATGTGTGTGTGTGTGTGTGTGTGTGTGTGTGTGTATTCAAAATGTAGTTAACAGGTTACTAAAGATGATTCACAATTACATTATCACAGTTTTTTGATCTCTCAAGAAACAATGTAAGCATAAAACATAAGTTTACTATATTACCATTATGCTAATTTTAGTGTGGGGATTAACCTAAGCTAATAGACTAAAATAATATGAGTATAACCCAAAGGCAATAATCCATACAGAGTGTGGGTTGTTAAAGTTGAGAGCCCAGGTAAGTTTCTTTGCAGCCAGCTCTACAAATGGGTAGTATCTATTAATTCTTTGTAAAATATGTTTGCTGCAGCTGTAAGCATAAAAGTCTTTGAAGCTAGAAGCTATTTTGTTGACACAGGGTCTTGTTCTGCAGCGTAGGCTTGCCTGGAAATTAAAAAATCCTCCTGCCTCAGCCTCCTGAACACAGAATTACAGGTATGCACCATGATGTCCAGCTTTTTAAAAATATTTTACTTTTATTTATTTATTACAAAGAGAGAAAGAATGGGCGTGCCAGAGCCTCTATCCACTGCAAACAAACTCCAGATACATACGCCACCATGTGCTTCTGGCTTACGAGGGTACTGGGGAATCAAACCTGGGTTCTTAGGCTTTGTAAGCAAGCACATGAACCAGTAAGCCCAATGTCCAGCTTCTGAAGCTATTTCAGAAAGCTTTTGAACATCAAAAAATTGAACAGGAAGATGAAAATGTGTGAAACCTGATGAAGAAATCAAACAGTTGAGTACTACTTTTCATTTATAGAATGAATCAATTTAAATCTGGGTAACACCACCAAGTGTGGCCAGTACTGTGATGGGTGTGGTAGAGTGTGGTGAGGTACTTGCACAGAACGCTATGAATAAGAATCTCCAGGTCTTGGGGCTGAAGAGATGGCTTAACAGTTAAGGCACTTGCCTAAAAAGCCAAAGGACTCAGGTTCAGGTCCCCAGGACCCACATAAGCCAGATGCACATGGCACATGCATTTGGAGTTCGTTTGCAGTAACTGGATGCCCTAGAATGTTCATTCTCTCTCCCCTCTCTCTCCCTCTTTCTCTCTCATAAATAAATAAGTAAAATATTTTAGAAGACTCTCCAGGTCTCAAGAGCTTTTTGGCAAAATGCACCAAGTCTTAGAAATTGGGCTGTTAGTGGTGGGTGTGGTGGCACATGCCTTTAATCCCAGCACTTGGGAGGAAATAGGAGGAGGATTACTGTGAGTCTAAGGCCAGCCTGAGACTACATAGTGAATTCCAGGTCAGCCTGGCCTAACCTAGAGTAAGACCCTACCTCAAAAGTAACAAAAGAAAGAAAGAGAGAGAGAGAGAAGAAGGAAAGAAGGAAGGAAGAGAGGAGGGAGGGAGGGAGGGAAGAAGGGAGAAAGAAATAGAGAAAGAAAGAAAGAAATTGCACTGGGGCGATGGCTCAGTGGTTAAAGGAGCTTCCTTGCAATGTCTGCTGGCCCAGGTTCAATCCCCAGTACCCATGTAATGTGATGTGTGTCTATGTCTAGAGTTTGTTTGCAGCAGCAAGATGCCCTGGCATGCCCATTTTCTCTCTCTCTCTCTCTCCTCCTTCTGTCTCTTTCTCCATCTCTCAAATAAATAAATAAAAGTAATTAAAAAAAAAAAGTAATTTGAAAAACAAAGTCTTAGGAATGTGCCCAGCATGGTGGTACATGTCTGTAGTACCAGCACTCTGCAAACTGAAGCAGGAGAATTGTGAGTTTGAGACTAATTTACAAGACTCTGTTTTTAAAAAAATAAAATAAATGTTTTGCTGGGCGTGGTGGCGCATGCCTTTAATCCCAGCACTTGGGAGGCAGAGGTAGGAGGATCGCTGTGAGTTTGAGGCCAGCCTGAAACTACATAGTGAATTCCAGGTCAGCCTGAGCTAGAGTGAGACCCTACCTCAAAAATAAATAAATAAATAATAAATAAATAAATAATAAAATAAATGTTTTAAGCACCCTGCCTCTGATGTACCTGCAGCTGACAAAGGCATGTGCAGTGGTTGTGTAGAATCCTTTCCAGTCTAACAGTTGACCCCAGCGCTAGCTTCCTGCTCGCTAGGACAGAAGCAGCAGCTGAGGGTGAAGCAGGGCTGACAGTGAGAGCATCGTGAGTGATGAGTGAGAGCCGAAGAACAAAAGCCATGTGGTCCTGATCTCAACGGAGACAGGACCAGGAATACCTGCAACTTGGAGGGGCCCTGGCACCAGGTTGGACTTTCAGACTTCTTAAGAGCCTTGTTTGCTCTGAGTACTTTTAAAAATTTATGTTTCTACCACAAAAAAGCATACTGGGGATATGAATAACTTAAGAAATTGTGCAAGAATATCAAAATTGAAGAGAGACTTGTTGAGCCAGGCATGGTGGTACACACGTTTGATCCCAGCACTCGGGAGGCAGAGGTAGGAGGATCGCTGTGGGTTCAAGGCCACCCTGAGACTACATAGTGATTCCAGGTCAGCCTGAGCTAGAGTGAGACCCTACCTTGAAAAACAAACAAAAGAAGAAAAAGAGGAGGAGGAGGAGGAGGAGGAGAAGGAGCAGGAGGAGGAGGAAGAAGAAGAGACTTGGAAAGAAGCAGAGATTCAGTAGAGGAGACAGTGAGGGGAAGGGAGAGTGGTGGGAGGGAACTATGATCATGATATATTATCTGTATGTATGGAAGTTATCAATAAAAAGTTAAAGATAAAATAAAAAGAAATGTACAAGATGCTCATACTGAACTTACTTTTTTTTTTTTTTCGAGGTAGGTAGGGTCTCACTCTAGCTCAGGCTGACCTGGAATTCACTATGTAGTCTCAAGGTGGCCTTGAACTCATGGCAATCCTCCTACCTCTGCCTCCCCTGTACTGGGATTAAAGGCGTGCGCCACCACGCCTGGCTCCAGAACTTACTCACACCCCCCCCCACTCCCCACAGTGTTAAAGACAAATCTAGGACAGTTGCTCTACCACTGAGTCCACTTCCAACCCATTCTTTTTGGAGGGGGCGGTGGGCGGGTTCAAGGTCTCATTCTAGCTCAGATTGACCTGGAATTCACTATGTAGTCTCAGGGTGACCCCCAACTCACAGAGATCCTCCTACCTCTACCTTCCAAGTTTTGTGATTAAAGGTGTGTATTATCATACCAGGCTCCAGCCCAGTTTGAAATCTCACAGAAAGTGTCAAAAGACTTGAACTTGTATTTTCTCCCATTCCTCACTGCCATGCTTCAAGGTGGGTATTGTTTCTTCCTATGACTAGTAAGACAGCCCATGTCCACAGAGGGGCAGGGCTAAAAGTCAAACCAGGTTCTCCTGTGCCTGTATGGTGGTTCATCTTACCCTCGATGAACTGGCAGACATAAATGAAACAATAAAATGTGCTTCAAATATCCCTTCATCCCAGAATTCCTTCAAATGCATTCTGACTCACAAACTAGAGGAGGTTTCTATTTGGTTGTGGGAAAGCATGAATTTAATTTTTATTTTTAATTTTTTTTATTGACAGCTTCCATAATTGTAGACAATATCCCATGGTAATTCCATCCCTCCCCCCACTTTCCCCTTTGAAACTTCACTCTCCATCATCCCCTCCCCCTCTCAATTAGTCTCTCTTTTCAGTTTGATGTCATCATCTTTTCCTCCTATTATGATGGTCGTGTGTCGGTAGTGTCAGGCATGGTGAGGTCATGGATATCCAGGCCATTTTGTGTCTGGAGGAGCACGTTGTACCTACTCTTCCTTTGGCTCTTACATTCTTTCTGCCCCCTCTTCCACAATGGACCCTGAGACTTGGAAGGTGTGATAGAGATGTTTCAGTGCTGAGCATTCCTCTGTCTCTTCTTCTCAGCACCATGGTGCCTTCTGAGTCATCCCAAGGTCACTGCCATCTGAAAAGAGAAGCTTCTCTAACCAAAAGTGAAAGTAGCATTAATATATGGATAGGAACATTAAGAGAAGTGCTTACTGGGCAGTTTGGTGAGTAGATTATACACATTTAGCCAGACACCAGCAGATGTTACACCCCTAGGGCTCATGACTACCCCTGTCATAGGTTTTCAGTATCAGGGATGCATTCCCTCCCATGGAGTGGGTCTCCAGTCCAATTAGAGAGTGGTTGGTTTCCCCCATAACAGACATGCCACTATTGCACTCATTGGCTCATTTGGCCTGGCTGGCCAAATTTAGAGCTTGCAGTGTTCACTGTTGAGTATGTTCTCTGGTGTTTTCTGTCTCCCAATGAACTGCATGCAGCATAGCTTCTTCCAGCTTTCTCTCATCTGGTCCACATGGAGGAGGCTTTCAGCTCAGCTCCAGCAGGATTTCTCAGTGACCTTGCAGCCCAAGTATGTGGAGTCTTCAGCAATAGGGTCATACCATCTATTTCTGGTGGAAAACCAAAGGCTCAGCAATGGCCTATAATTTTGGGGGGGTATCTATGACCTCCCTGGCCAACAACTCACTGGAAGGTATCCCATTCCTGGCACTGAAAATTTTCTAGTAACAATCTATGACTTCTGAGTGTTCCATTGCCCAGAAAAGTAGGTTTCCATATGACTTATTTTTATCCTCTTAAATTTTGATTAGCCCTCCCTCCACATTTCCTTTACTCAATCCCTTCCCCTGACCTCACTTAGGCCTTTTCACCCCCATTAATCTGTTCTTCTAGTTAAATATATACAGTACCATCCTATTACATCCCCCCTCCCTCCCTTTTTATTCCCTTTATAGCCCCTTTCTAGTTTACTGGCTTCTGCTACTGAGGAAAGCATGATCTTTTATGTGTGGTAAGAGCTATCTAATAGTGAAAGAATTTTTTTTAATTTAAATATATTTATTTATTTAAGAAAGAGAGAATATGTATGTATGTGTGAGTGCACCAAGGGCCTCTTACTTGCTGTTATAGACAAACTCCAGACACATGCATTGCTTTGTGCATCTGGCTTTACTGGGTGTTGCAGTCAGGTTCACATTGCTGGCAGAAATCACCCTATTAAGAGCAGCTGGTGGGAAAAAAGAGGTTTATTTTGGCTTACAGGCTCGAGGGGGAAGCTCCATGATGGCAGGAAAAATGATGGCATGAGCAGAGGGTGGACATCACTCTCTGGTCAACATAAGGTGGACAACAGCAACAGGAGAGTGTGCCAAACACTGGCAAGGGGAAGCTGGCTATAGCACCCATAAGCTCGCCCCCAACAATACTCTGCCTCCAGGAGGTGTTAATTCCCAAATTGCCATCAGCTGGGAACCTAGCATTCAGAACACCCAAGTTTACGGGGGACACCTGAATCAAACCACCACACTGGGGAATCAAAACTGGGCAGTCAGGCTTTGCAAACAAGTGGGTTTTTTTGTTTGTTTGTTTTTTTGTTTGTTTTGGTTTTTCGAGGTAGGGTCTCATTCTAGCTCAGGCTGACCTGGAATTCACTCTGTAGTCTCAGGGTGGCCTCGAACTCATGGTGATCCTCCTACCTCTGCCTCCCAAGTGCTGGGATTAAAGGCGTGCGCCACCACGCCCGGCCAAACCAGTGTTTTTAATCACTGAGCCATCTCCCCAGGCATTGGAGATTTTTAGAACAGATGTTCATCAGCTTTTAAAATAAAGGTTGTGAGCTGGAGAGATGGCTTAGCAGTTAAGGCGCTTGCCTGCCAAGCCAAAGAACCCAGGTTTGACACCCCCCCGTCCCCATAAGCCAGACGCACAAGATGGCACATGTGTCTGGAGTTCATTTGCAGTGGCAGGAGTCCATGGCATGCCCATTCTCTCTCAAATAAATAAACTGGGAAAAAATAACATAAAATGATGGCTGACAAGGATATATCTCAGGATGTTTGCACTTCATATACTTTCTGCCTGACAGCTTTTCTCCCAGACAACTAGCATTTCTAGCTTCCTCATTCCTTCCAGCCCAGATTGTTATTGCAAAGGCATCGTCCAACTGCCGCATTTCACATGGTAGCCTCTCCTTGATTTTCCCTACAGTGCTTACTTCTTCCTCCTATGCTGTATAGCTCACATCTACTCAAAGCCGCTAGCTCCTGGAGGGGAGTAACATTTTCTTCTGTTTTGCCACGAGCACTGAGAGCAGTCCCTTGTATAGAATGGCACTCGGCACTTGTTGTGCACACATCTGTGTGGAACCATCACCAGTAGCCCGCTGTAGTCCTTTTTATTCTGCCATGCAACTTCTTCAAGGAGTCTGTGGAGTTCAAAGCAGCCACTGCTGTTAGGATAGCAATGCAGCTGGCTGCTTGGCTTGTAGCCTTTTTAAAAAATATTGTGTTTTTGAGCCAGGTGTGGAGACAGAGACCTTTAATCCCAGCACTCTGGAGACAGAGGTAGGAGGATCACTGTGAGTTCGAGGCTGTCCTAAGACTACATGGTTAATTCCAGGCCAGCCTGGGCCAGAGTGAGACCCTACCTCAAAAAAACAAATATATATATATTTGAGAGAGAGAGAGAATGGGCATGCCAGGGCCTCCAGCTACCACAAACAAAGTCCACATACATGCACCACCTTGTGCAACTGGCCTATGTGGGTCCTGGGGAATTGAACCTTGGTTCTTTGGCTTTGCAGGCAAGTGTCTCAACTGCTAAACCATCTCTCCATTGGCTGGTAGTCTTGATTGAGTCAGCTAGACACAGGGAAATATGTCAAATAGGAAGTCAGATTACCCTGTCATCCCCCGTCTTCGTTTATTTTAGGGAAAAAAGAAACATCACAAGAGTGTTGATGATAAAGGCTTATTGTGATGGTTTATATTGATTATGAACTTGACTGGACCTGGAATAACCTAGAGAAGGAACCTCTGAGCATGCCCATGAAGAATTACCTTGATTAGATTAATTGAAGTGGGGAAATCCCCTTTAACTGTGGGCAGTACCATTACATGGATCGGGGTCCTAGATGAAAAAAAAAAAAAAAAAGGAGAAAATGAACTGAGCACCAGCATTCAATGATGTTCCTGGTTGCAGATAGAATGTGACCAGCTGTTTCATGATCCTGACCCTGTGCCTTCCCCACTGTGATAGACTGTACCCTGGACTGGATCTGTAAGCTGAAATAAACCCTTCCTCCCTTAAACTGATTTTTAAAAATATTTATTTAATTATTTGGGGGAGGGGAGATAGAGAATGTGTGCACCAGGACCTCTAGTCCCTGCAAACAAACTCCAGATACATGTACCACCTTGTGCATCTGGCTTATATGAGTACTGGGGAACTGAACTTGGGTCCTTAGGCTTTGCTGGCAAGTGCCTTAACCATTAAGCCATCTCTCCAGCCCTAAACTGATTTAAAAATATTTTAAAAACTTATTTTCAAGTAGAGAGAGACAGACACAGAGAGAAAAAGAAACGGAGAGAGAATAAGCATGCCAGGGCCTCCAGCTGCTGCAAAGGAACTTCAGACAAAATGCCACTTTGTGCATCTGGCTTTATGTGAGTACTGAGGAACTGAACCCGGGTCATTAGGTTTTGCAGGCAAGGACTTTAACCACTGACCCATCTCTCCAGCCCTTAAACTGAATTTTTTTTTAAATATATTTATTTATTTGCAAGGAGTGACAAAGAAAGTATGGGGCACCTGGGTCTCTTGCCATTGAAAATGAGTTCCAGATGCATGCACCACTTTGTGCATCTGGTTTTACATGGGTACTGGGGAATTGAAGCTGGCCGTTCAATCGTTTAGTCATTGCAAGCAATCGTTCAGCCGTTGCAAGCAAGTGCCTTTTAAATGCCGACCTATTTCCCTATCCCCTTTAAACTGAATTTTATCAGGCATATTGTCCCAGCAACAAGGAAGGTTTAAATACCACTTAGTATTTAGCAGGAATCGTGATTTGCTAGTGCTTAATCATAATTCTTTTTTTCTTTCTTTTCATTCTTTTCCATGCAGGTTGTCACTCTAGCTCAGGCTGACCTGGAACTCACTCTGTAGCCCCAGGCTTAACTCAAACTCATGGCTATCCTCCCATCTTAGCCTCCCAAGTGCTGGCACTAAAGGTGCCACCATGCCAGGCTGTATTTAATCTACCCCACTGCCCCATGAAGAAGTGAGTTTCTCTAATATATCCATGGCCTTACTATGTAGAGCAGGCTGGGCTCAAATTTATAATTCTCCTGTCTCATCAGTGCTGGAATTACAAGCATGTACCCACACACCTGACCTCAAAAATAATTTGAACTGAACTCTGGAATGATAAGTATTTTGTCCTCATACATCCTTTTACAAATAGATTCTGCTTAGTTAATCGTTAAATCTGATTTAGCAGTGGAATTAATGATTGATAGATAATGAACACACCCGTTGACTGTTTCCTGTGCTGGCCACTGTGCCTGACATATACAAAGGAACAAGAAACCTGCTGTTTAAAACAACTTTCTCGTAGAGGAAGAGTATTCTGCCTGAGAACCCTATTCTAAACAGCAAAGCCAGTGCAGACCAAATTCCAAACTGGCAATGGGAGAACCTGACTGCTCTGCCCCATGCAGTTAGAAGAATGTGGAGCTGCAGGGAACCAGAGAGGAGGTGAGAAAGAAAGACAACAGAGGCCAGGCCTCAGGAAGGAGGCTGAATCCCTGATTGCTAAAATGACCAAGAATGGGCTGGAAAGATGGCTCAATGGTTAAAGTGCTTGCCTGCAGAATCTAACGACCTAGGTTCAATTCCCGTGTACCCACATAAAGCCAGATGCACAAAGTGGCACATGCATCTGGAGTTCCTTTGCAGCAGATCAAAGGGCCCTGGTATGTTCATTCTCTCGACCTCTCTCTTTCACACACACACACTCTTGCACATAAATAAAATAATAAATAAATAAATCATGGTTTAATTTTAAAATGACCAAGCATGCCTCCATTTTTAGTTCACCAATGTTGTGTTTGTTTTGCATCATTCAACACACAGGGGCACACGTGTGTGGGCCTTTGAACAAATTCCTCACTCACGTGGGGATAACAATGGGGGAGAAGAGGCCTTGTATCAGTTACATGGCTCATGGCTGTGACCAAAAACCTACAAGACACAGCTGAAGGAAGAGAAGGTTTATCATGTGGTACAGTTTAAGGGGGGGAGGTGCGTTCTACCATGATTGGAACGGCAAGGCGGCAGGAGGCTGGCTGGGCACATTGCAGTCACAATTGGCAAGCAGAGAGAGATTAGGAAATGAGGCTGGGCTAGGAAACCACACGAAGCCCAGGCGTGGTGGCACACACTTTTAATTCCAGCACTCAGGAGGCAAAGGTAGGAGGATCACTGTGAGTTTGAGGCCAGCCTGAGACTACATAGTGAATTCCAGGTCAGCCTGGGCTAGAGCGAGACCCTACCTCAAAAAAAAATAATAATAATAAATAATAAATAAACAAATAAATAAATAAAACCACACAGCCCATCCACAATGGCCCACTTCCTTGACTGAGGCTGGCCCCCTAAAGGTTCTTCTGCTTGCCCAAACAGCAGCACTAGCTGGGGTTCAAGAGCTCAAGTGCCTGTCATGAGGAAATTACCCCAAATGCAGCTTCCAGAGATGGGCACGTCACATACAACCTCTATTACATCTTTTTTGGGGTTCCCCCCATACACACATCGATATAGGACTTCACTCTAGCACAGTCTGATTTGGAAGTCACTCTGTAGCTCCAGACTGGGCTTGAACTCACAGTAATTCTCCAACCTCTGCTTTCTGAGTGTTGGGATTAAAGGTGTGCACCACCATGCCGGGCGGCAAACTATATTATATGAATGGCAGTAATACCATAGGAGGTATAGAGACAATGGCACACAGGGCCAGCCAGGCAGAGCCAAGTAGAAAAATATGCTCAAGGCATAAAAGCCTACAAATTTTACAAAACAAAACAGCAAAAGTGTCATTCTATTTTTTTCTTCCCCTTTGGTTTTTTGAGGTAAGGTCTCACTCTAGCTCAGGCTGACCTGGAATTCACTATGTAGTCTCAGGGTGGCTTGAACTCATGGCGACCCTCCTACCTCTGCCTCCCAAGTGCTGGTGTGTCATTCTAATTTTATTTATTTATTTATTTATTTATTTATTTATTTATTTATGTATTTATTTGACAGAGAAAGAGGGAGAGATAGAAAGAGAGAGAATGGGCTCGCCAGGGCCTCCAACCACTACAAACGAACTCCAGACATGTACGCCCCCTTGTGCATCTGGCTAACGTGGGTTGGGGTATCAAACCTGGGTCCTTTGGCTTTGCAGGCAAACTCCTTAACTACTAAGCCATCTCTCCAGCCCACAAAGGTGTCATTCTAACAAGAAAGAAAACAGACCCAGAAGGAAGGCATGGGAGGCAAAAATAAAGAGGGAGTCAAACTGAGGAAAACTTGGTAAATATAAACAACACTGACTGTTTTTGCAGCAGGTTTTTGCATAGCCCAGGCTAGCCTCAAAGTGGCTATGTAGCTGAACACGACCTCGAGTTTCTGTTTTTGTTATTTTATTTATGTGTGTGTGTGTGTGTGTGTGTGTGTGTGAGAGAGAGAGAGAGAGAAGGAGAGAGGGGGAGAGAGGGGGCAGATAGAGAGAGAACAGGCGCTCCAGGGCCTCCAACTGCTGCTAACAAACTCCAGACACATGCGCCTCCTGGCACATCTGGCTTACATGGGTTCTGGGGAATTGAACCTAGATCTTCTGGCTTTGCCTTAACTGCTAAGCCATCTCCAGCCCATGACCTCGGATTTCTGATCTTCCCACTTCCATATTCTGATTACTAAGATTACAGGCATACACCACCACTCCTGGTTTACGTGGTGCTGCCTGAAGATGGGATGGCACGCATGCTGGGCAAGCACTCTACCACCTGAGCCACATCTCCAGCCCTCACTTTCAACTTATGACAACACTAACAATGACGACCACCTGGGAGTCTTTTTTATTATGTATGTATGTATGTATGTATGTATGAATGTATTGGGTTTTTTGTTTGTTTGTTTGTTTGTTTTTTGAGGTAGGGTCTCACTCTGGCCCAGGCTGACCTGGAATTCACTCTGTAGTCTCAGGGTGGCCTTGAACTCATGGCAATCCTCCTGCCTCTGCCTCCCGAGTGTTGGGATTAAAGGTGTGGATCCCCACGCTCAGCTTGTCTTCCTTTTTTGTTCATTACTTTTGAGACAGTATCTCTCAATGAACCTACAGCTCACCAATTCTGCTGAACAAGTTAGCCAGCAAGCCCTGGGCATCCTCCTGTTTCTACCTCCCCCTCGCTGGGATTACTGCACTTGGCTTTCATATGGGTGCTGAGGATTCAAATCCAGGTGCCCATGCTTGCAGGGCAAGCGCTTTGCACACCAAGCCATCTCTTCAGCCCCTACTACTAGTTTTAATAAGGGACAAATAAAAACAACCAAATTGACCTAGATAAATACATCTGGGCAAATTTATAATTTGAAGCTTTCTTAGAGGGGTTAAAATAAATGAAATTTATATATATGTATGAAATTAATTTTAATACATTAACATTTACAGGGTCCAAAATAATAATAAGTGGAAAAAAACATGGTGTGGACTCATATATATATAGTATAATGCCATATAATCAAATTGTTTAAATGACTAGTTCTTCTTTTCATTACTAAATGAGGTATAAAAAACATGAGAGTTAGGCTGGAGAGATGGCTTAGCAGTTAAGGTGCTTGCCTGCAAAGCCTAAGGACCTGGGTTCAATTCCCCAGGATCCATGTAAAGCCAGATTCATGGGGTGTCTGGAGTTGGTTTTCAGGGACTAGAGGCCCTGGTATGCCAATTCTCTCCCTCTTTCTCTCTTTTTCTCACAAATATTTTTTTTTAAAAAGAAACATGAGGGCTAGAGGGATGGCTTAGCAGTTAAGGCGCTTGCTTGCAAAGCCAAGAACCCAGGTTCAGTTCCCCAGGACTCACATAAGCCAGATGCACAAGGGGTGCACACATCTGGAGTTCTTTTGCAGTGGCTAGAGGCCCTGGAGTGCCCATTCTCTCTTTCTTTCTCTCTCTCTCTCTTTCTGCCTATTTCTGTATCTCTCTTTCAAATAAATAAATAAATATAAAATGTATTTTAAAAAAAAGAAACATGAGAGAGAGCCATGTTCAAGGCAGTCTTTGGCTACAGAGCAAGTTTAGAAGCCAGTCTGGGCTACATGTGATCCTGTCAAAAATAAACAAATAAGTAAATAACCAAATAAATGAACAATTTTAGAAAATAACTGGGACACTTGCACATGTTTCTGGAAGGGGGAGAAAAGAGAAACAAAAAGAAAAACTCTAATTGTGTCTCCTTTTTTGCAGAAGGGTGGGGGTCATTACTGAAAATTGAACCCAGAGCCTCCTGTGTGCTAAAACACCTTTTCTACCACTGAGGTCCCCAGCACTTCAATTGTATTTTCAGTGTTTGATTTGGTTGTTGTTATTTAGAGGCAGAGCTCACTCTAGACCCAGGCTGACCTGGAACTCATGTCAGTCCTCTTACCTCAGTCTCCCCAGTGCTGGGATTACAGGTATAAACCACCATATTTGGCCCTGCTTTCTTTCGTGTGTGTGTGTGTGTGTGTGTGTGTGTGTGTGTGTAGACCTGCACATTCCATGGCATACATGTAGTGGTCAGATGAAATAATATGAATGTAAAATGTCCCCCATAGACTCATGTGTTTGAATATTTAATCCCCAGTAGATGGCTCTGTTTGGGAACTTTGTGGCACCTTTAGGAGGTAAAGTTTTGCTGGAGGAAGTATGTCTCTGGGGACAGGCCTTGGGGTGTTATAGCCCAGCCTTATTTGGTGCTTTTGAGCTCTTTCTGCTTCTTCCCTGCTGATGTGAAGATGTGACACTGGCTGTCTGCTCCTGCCAGGTTTTCCCCACCATGTTGAAACTTCCCCTTGAAACATAAGCTGAAATAAACCCCTTCCTTCCATAAACTGCTTCTGGTTGGGTATTTTGTCCCAGCAATGAGAAAGTAACTAACACATCAGAGGACAACCCAGGTGTCCATCCTTACCTTCCACCTTGTTTGGGATAAAGACTCTTTTCTTGTTTACCACTATATAAACCAGACTAGCCACCAAGCTTCCAGGAATTCTCCTGTCTCTCCCTCACATTTTGCCACAGAAGTACTGGGATTACAGATGCTCTTGCTACTGCATCCAGCTTTATGTGGGTTCTAGGCATCTGAACTCAGGTCCTCACACTTGCTTGGCAAGCACTTTATCCACTGAGACAGCTCCCCAGTCTTATTTGTTTGAATATTTTTGTTTATTTATTTGAGAGATGGTAAGAGGCAGGCAGAGAAAGAGAGAGAGTGAGCATGGGTACACCAGGACCTCTAGCCAGTGCAAATGAACTCCAGACATATGCTCCATTTTATGCATCTGGCATGGGTAGCGAAAAACTCAAACCCAGGCCATCAGGCTTTGCAAGCAAGTGCCTTTGACCACTGAGGCATGCCTCCAGCAAAGTCCTTTAAAAATATTTTTTTATTTGAGAGCTAGAGATTCAGAAAGATGAAGACACAGAGAGAGAGAGTAGGGGCACACCAGGGATCTTCTGCCACTTTGTGCATCTGGCTTTTCATGGGTACTGGGGAATCAAACTCAGGCCATCAGGCTTAGCAAGCAAGTGCCTTTAACTGTTAAGCCATCTCTCTAGCCCAGTCTTATTTTTGTTTGTAACATTTTTATTTATTCATTTTATTTTATATTTATTTGAGAGAGTGAAAGAGAGGCAGATAGAAAGAGAGTGAGTATGGGCACACCGGGGCCTTCTGCCAATGCACACAAACTCCACTTTGTGCATCTGGATTTACTTGGGTACTGGGGAATCAAACTTGGGTCATTGGGCTTTCAAGCTTGGCAAGCAAATGCCTTTGACTGCTGAGCCATCTCTCAAGGCCCTATTTATTTGTGTGTGTGTGTGTGTGTGTGTGTGTGTGTGTGTGTGTGTGTGTGTGTGAAATCAAATCCAGGGCCTCATGGATACTCATCTTTACTGCTGGGCTGCACACCAATCCCTGCTTCCCACTTCTTAATTCAGAAACTAAGTATTGATGACAGTAACGTGCAAAATCCAGACCAAATGTGTAGTGAGCTTAGAGCCCAGCTATAGATCCCTGTGGGAATCTGGTTAAGTGTAGCTACTGTGTTGTATATTGTCAAATTACTTGGAGCTCTTGGAAGGTTAATGGCCAGTTAATTGAGATTTTTTTCCTATAATATTTCAACTGTTAATAGCCACCATAATTTAAAGCTGGCAATAATTATAGGATTCTTCCAACCACTGTTTATTTGATTTTACAACTATTCCAATTCCACGGAGGGCCACCCAAGGTATAAATCTCATAAAATTAACCAGAGAAGAGACATTTCTCAGCTTTTCTCATTTACGAAAGTAAGTGCTGAGGACAGTTATCTGAATACCCAGGATTTCAGTAGGAATTTCAGCCTTAGTAGCAATAGCAAAAACCCATTACCGAAACTTCTAGGAGGTTAGAAAAATAAGCATCAGCTTCAGGAAGTGAGGGCTTGAAACTTCACCCTCAGACCACAGAGTTATTGCAAGGACATTAAATTCTTTCCATGTGGGCTTTAATTGGCTTTCTCCTTGGCACAAATTCTCCTGAATCTCCTGTAACTGTCTAAACAAAGGTGAGCCATGAAATATGCCAGAGCCAAGGTGAGGTGGATTCCGTCGACTACCAAATGCGGTAGCTTACTCAGAACCTTTTGGAAGAAGTTTTGGATTCCAAAAATCTTTGAGAATATAGACCACCAGTCAATGTACTCTTAAGAAGTAAGACAAGGGATTTCTTACACACTTTTATGTGTGATCGAATATATTTGTACTATTAGTTAAATCTTTTTGGAAGTTGTGAATAGATCCTTAGCTTCTACTCACCAAAAACTAAAAATGTCATCAAATAGCATGTGAGGCCGCTAACAGTAGATTCCTCATTTTGCTATAACCTGCCTGTCTGACATAGCCACCATTTTAATAAGTATTTCAATTTACAACTTTCTTTGTTCCGTTACTATAAAAACTATAAAATGAGCCAGGTGTGGTGGCACACGTCTTTAATCCCAGCACTTGGGAGGCAGAGGTAGGAGGATCACCGTGAGTTCCAGGCCACCCTGAGACTACATAGTGAAATCCAGGTCAGCCTGGGCCAGAGTGAGACCCTACCTCGTTAAAAAAAACTATAAAATTGTTGTTTCCTTGTTGAAATTTAGGATAACTTAAATTTGTGTTCCCAGGCCATGGTCACTCATAGTTGGCTCCAGAATAAGCTATCTCCTATTCTCTTTGAACTGAGAATTGCTTATTTTTATTCAGTTTTTCATTTTTAGGAAAGATCTCAATTGTACCTCAGGCTGACCTAGAACTCACTGTATAACCTTGGCTGGCTTTACACTCACTGGCAATATTCCCATCTCAGCCTCCTGTGTGTTGAGGTTAAAAGTGTGAGCCACTACACTGGGCTGAGGGCTGTGTTGTTTTGTGTGTGTGTGTGTGTGTGTGTGTGTGTGTGTGTGTGCGCTGACACATTCATACTCTTGTAGGTAATGCCAATAAACTCATTGGTTCACCAAAAAAAAAAAAAAAAAAAAAGGGCAAGGACTAGAGAGATGGCTCAGCAGTTAAGGTACCAGCCTGCAAAGCCTAACAACCTGTGTTTGATTCCCTAGTACTCATGTAAAGCCAGATACACAAGGTGGCACATTTATCTGGAGTCCATTTGCAGTGGCTGGAGGCCCTGACATGCTCATTGTCTCTCTGCCTGTCTCTCTTTTATCTCTCTGTACTTGCAAATAAATTTTAAAAATTTTAAAAAAGAAGCAAGACACTATCGGTGTCTTACTAAGATTCCAGGTGGGTGAGATATACCCATTCATTCATTCAACAATTATTTTGGAGCCTTTCTGTGTATCAGGCACTGTCCAGGAACCATAGCAATATGAAATTACACATACATATCCTCCTGATGTTAATAATCAATAAAGAAAAGCTGTCATCTGATCTAAGGTATGGAGTAATTTACAAGTGAATCCTGCACAATCAGATATGATAACTGAGGAAGCTGAGGCTGGAGGATTATAAAAAGTTTGAGGTCAATTCAGAATACATAGTAAGTTCAAGGCCAGCCTGGGTTACAGTTCTCTCTCAAAACAAGAGAGAGAGCTGGGCGTGGTGCATGCCTTTAATCCTAGCACTTGTCAGGCAAAGGTAAGAGGATCCCTGTGAGTTCAAGTCCACCTAGATACTTCCTAGTAAATTCCAGATCAACCTGGACTAGAGTGAAACTCTCCCTCAGGGAAAAAATAAAAGAGAGAGAAAGAGAGGAGCCAGGCATGGTGGCACACGCCTTGAATCCCAGAACTCAGGAGGCAGATGTAGGAGGATTGCTGTAAGTTTGAGGCCATCCTGAGACTACATAGTGAATTCCAGACCTGCCTGGGCTAGATCCTACCTCAAAAAACCAAAGAGAGAGAGGGGGAAGAACAACACTTTAAAGAAGTCAGTAGAGTGCTTTGCAGCTTGGTGAACTGTTGTCAGAAATGCATTGGAGTTTTTGTAAAAGGTGACCTACATTTCTTCCAGAATTTCAAAATCACTGGAGGTCTCCATAAAAATCTCACCTTGCCCATCCAAACCCATTTTTGTTGCTTGTTTATTTTCTTTTTATTTATTTTTAATTTTTTAATTTTTTTTAATTTTAGAGATAGAGAATTGGCATGCCAGCGCCTCAGCCATTGTAATCAAACTCCAGATGCTTGCGCCACCTACTGGGCATGTGTGACCTTGTGCTTGCTTCACCTTTGTGTGTCTGGCTTACATGAGATCTGGAGAGTCGAACATGGAACATGGGTCTTGGGCTTCTCAGGCAAGGGACTTAACCACTAGCCATCTCTCCAGCCCTTCTTTTTTTTTTTTTGAGGTAGGGTTTTCTATATCCCAGACTAGCCTTGAATTTTCTATGTTATGAAGAATAACCTTGAGCTCCAGAACCTCCTACTTCAAACTCTGGAGTGCTGAGATTACAAGCATGAGGCATCATTCCCACTTATGCAGTGCTGGGCTTCTATCCTGGGGCTTCTTGCATGCTAAGCAAGCGCTCTGTCAAGTGAGCTCCCTCTCAGCCCTATGCCCAAGTGTTTCATTAAACACCCAAGTCCCTTGGAGACATTCAAGAAGACTCCAATTCTGGCAGAGAGACCAATCTAATGGAGAACCTAACAGAAAGGAGAAATGACACCTCCCTCAGTGGCCTGGGGTGGAGATAAATTGAAAGAACAGAACTGAGGGAAGTCCAGGGCGTGTAAGTCTCTATGGACAGTATGTATGGACTTAGCCTCTGCTAAGTACCTCTATGGTTCCAGGACCCGTTCCCCCAAGGCCCCTTCCATCTTTCCTATAATCTGGCAAATGGGTAGTCTCACCCCTATTTGACCATTGGGCCAGACATGGTGGTGCACTCCTTTAATCCCAACACTTGAGAGGCAGAAGTAGGAGGATCACGATGAGTTCAAGGCCACCCGGGGACTACATAGTGAATTCCATGTCAGCCTGAGCTAGAGTGAGACCCTACATCGAAAAATTTTAAAAAACAATAGGCTGAAAGAAGGGCACTTCTTCCTATAACTTTGCAAATGGGCAGTCTCACGCCTATTTGACCACTGAAGAAAAGGCTTAAAGAGAGACACTTCTCTAAGGCCACAAAGTAAAGAGTGGAAGTCAGAACCTTCATGACCTCTAAGCCACTTGTTCTGCCTTATAGGCAAGGACACACTCTCAGGTCCCTCCCAGTGTCTCTGAGTCAGTGCAGACGCCTCCATTTTTTATCCTGAAGTCAAGGGCAAGCCGAGAGAGGCTGCTGAGCTGCTGATAATTAAGGGATTAGAACTGGAAACCAAACGAGCCCTGTTTCATGTCTCTTTTTATTACACTCAAGTTTTACTCGCTTGATAAGGCAATAAGAGAATAAAAAATTCTAGAAGGCCTTTGATCCCCTCGGTGCCCCGGAAACAGCAGCCTCTTTTCACCGTTGTATTTGGAGGATAGATTAAGTATTAAATTATAAAACTAATCTGTCCAGATATCAAGAATAATGTCAACTTTGATAAAGCTTCGCTCACTATAAAGATTGCTTTTCAAAACGATCTGATCTAGCTCGATGAATAATTTAACAATTGATTTTCTGACAGAAACACTAAAGAATGAAAGACATGACCTCCATCATTCGGAGAACAGAAAGATAATCTTTGAGAGGAAGCGACATTTCCTTGTCCCGGAGGTGGGCACCTCACCTTGGCTTGGAGGTGTCTGGTTCGATGGGGAAATTCCACCACCTGTCCCCATCATTAGTTGCTGATGGAACCAACGTGGAGCTTTACAGAGGACTGCTATTTATTCTGATGTGAAGATATATATCCAAATCCTCACCCCGAGTAGCAAGACAGGGATGCTCACTGCATCCCACAACTGGTCCAGCGCTGGGGACGCAGTGGTCAACAGCGCAAGGGCCTCGTCCTGCTGAGTGGAAATTCTGGTGGCACAGACAGCAGATGCAGCCTGAGAAGCATCCTGGAGAGCAGAGGACATCTTCTCCACAATGGGGTGTCAGGGACACTTCTCAGAAAAGGAAAGTTTGCATGGGAAGGCCAAAGTCCTGGAGGAGTGAGCTGGCACAGCCCCTTTAGAGAAGTGTACTGCCAGGTGTCCGCGCCTCCATATGGAAGCGCAGTGGAGACAGCAACCACAGACTCCCACATCACAGAAATGCTCTACTGTACCGGAGCGGAAGGTACTGCAGGAGAGCTATGGCAATCAGGCGTGATGAAGTTGAGCAGGCTGGTGTGCGCACACCTATGATTCCTGAGCTCAGGAGGCTGGGGCAAGAGGACCACTAATAAGGGTTCTTGGCCAGTCTGGGATACATAGTGAGTTCCAAGACAGATTAGACTACAGAGTGAGACTTTGTCTCAAAAACAAACAAACAAACAAACAAACAAAAAAAGCCAGGCGTGGTAGTGCACGCCTTTAATGCCAGCGCTAGGGAGGCAGAGGTAAGAGGATCGTGGGGAGTTCAAGGCCACCCTGAGAGTACATAGTGAATTCCAGGTCAGCCTGAGCTAGAGTGAAACCCTACCTCGAAAAAACAAACAAACAAACAAACAAACAAACACCCAAAGTCTAATGATAGTTGGGAAGGTCACTCTGCCTGGGCTCTGTCCAAGAGGTGTAGGTGAGCATAAACTCTTCCCTCATGGTGTACAGTCCATACCATGTGTTTCCACAGTGTTGGAGATTGGGCTGGGGAGGTGGCTCAGCATGTAAAAACACATGCTTGCAAAGCCTAGGTTCAATCCCCACAGTTCCCACAGCGCTGGAAGTGAAACTGGGCCTTTGAGTCTGTGCCTGTGTATTCCTACACCTTTCAGAGTCCTGTGGGTGAAGACAAAACAAATAGCCCTGGATCACTTAATCGGAGGGGGGAATCTAAGACTTACATGATTAAGAAAAAATTGCCTTAGTCTCTGTATTGATAAAAATCCTTGTTTTATACTGGAGCAAAGGCTGGGGAGATGGCTCAGTGGGTAAAGACTTGCTATGCAAGTGTGTATACCTGAGTTCAGATCCCCAGAACCTACATCAAGCCCAAGCCGTTGCAATCCCAGTGTGCCTAGGGTCAGAAGGGGATAGACAAGAAAATTGCCCAGAAGCTCTCAGGAGAGCAAGCCTGGAAAATGAAGAGTTGAGTGACATGAGCAACACAAGACCCTGCCTAGACAAGGTGGAAGGTGAGGATGACACCCAAGGACGACCACTGACCTACAGACTGCGCTGGGGCTGTGCATGTGCAGGCACACACTTGCACACACGCACACAAACACACGTACAACAAGGGGGAGAAAATGTCATGATTTCCTTTTTCTCCTCCTCCTCCTTCTCCTTCTCTTTCTTTCCTCTTCTTCCCTCTTCCTCTTCTTGGTTTGTTTTAGCTTTTAGTTTTTGTATCCCAAGTTGGCCTCAAACTCATTGTGCAGTCTAGAATGACCTTGAACTTCTGATCTCAAGTGCTGGGATCACAGGTTTGCACCACCATAACCACAATCTATAGAGAATTCTTCACTGTGAAGCTTTGTGCCACAGATCGAGGATGCCTACTGTCACTCCCCATCCCCCCGCACTGTGCCTTCACCTATCAGTGCCTGCTATGGCACTTGACCCACAACAATGTGGGCAAAAGTGCTCGGGTGCTTTCTGAGGTTGCAGTTATTGAATAACCTTGAGAAGCATTGTTGCCCATTTCATAGGTTGGAAAACAGGGCTTAAGAGAGGACAAGTCACTCATATCAGGTCCCTCAGTTGACAGGTGACAGGCCTAAGTCAGAACCCAGATGCGAGCTGGGGGTGGTGGCACACATCTCTAATCTTAGCATTTAAGAGGCTGAGCCTGGAAGATCATGAGTTCAAGGCCAGTCTGGGTTACATAGCAAGATTTTGTCTCAAAACAAACAAACAACAGCAACAAAAAAATAAACCTTGAGGGCTGGAGAGATTGCTTAGCGGTTAAGGAGTTTGCTTGCATGGCCAAAGGATCCCAGTTCAATTCTCCAGGACCCTAGTAAGCCAGATGCACAAGGGGCGCATGCAGCTAGAGTTCATTTGCAGTAGCTGGAGGCCCCTGGTGTGCCCATTCTCTCTCTCCCTCCCTCCCTCTCTCTCTCTCTGCCTTTCTCTCTCTAAAATAAAGAAATAAAATATATTAAAAATAAATAAATAAAATAACCCTCGATACATTTGGCTCCTAAAAAATATAATGAATGATGAATATTATCTAGTCTAGACATGTGGGTCCCACTCGTTTCCTTCCCTGTTTACCTTCAAAGTCACCTCTGCATCCATAAAAAACTGTTAGCCCAGGAGTCCTGTTTGTTAGTGGTTGGAGATTTAGGGCTCAAAAAGTGATAACAAGGCAAGTTCTGGCCTCTTCTTCTTGTGACTAGGGAAGATTTGTAAATCTTGGAATAGTCATAAAAGAGAAAAAAAATTAAGAACACAATTTTGTGGTTAATAAATTTTTTCATATACTCACAAAATGGGAGGCAATGAAACCATTAAAGGGTAGGATATTCAAGACTTACGAGGGAGTGTTATATGAGGTTGGAAAATATATACATGTGGATATTATGAACAATAATGGACTTTGGGAAATGAGATGTTGGGTTTTTTTTTTTTTTTACTTTTTCTACTTGTATTGCCAAAAACTTTCCTTCAGTGAGCATTCATGGTTCATGCTGAACATTTTTAACAATTTCATTTATTTTATTTTATTTGCAAGCAGAGACAGACAGAGAGAAGGGAAACAGACAGGGAGATAAAGAGAGATACTGGGCACTACAGGGCCCCCAGCCACTGCAAACTAATTCCAGGTGTGTGCCACTTTGTGCATCTGTCTTTACATGGGAACTAGAAAACCAAAACCAGGTCGTTAGGTATTGAAGGCAAGCACCTTAACTGCTAAGCCATTTCTCCAGCCCTGAACATTTTATTTTTGTTTTGTTTTGTTCTGCTTTGTTGTGTTTGAGACAAGGTCTCTTGTAACCCAGGCTGGCTTCAAACTTACTATGTCGCTAAGGTTGGCCTTCACCTCTTGCCCTCCTGCCTTCACCTCCTAC
The DNA here is from genome assembly GCA_036365145.1 of Orientallactaga sibirica. Lineage (NCBI taxonomy): Eukaryota > Metazoa > Chordata > Mammalia > Rodentia > Dipodidae > Orientallactaga > Orientallactaga sibirica. The sequence goes on along the minus strand of JAEOAD010000018.1, from coordinate 21,421,961 downwards.
ACCCAACAAGGTTCCACTGTTACAATGGCGTTCACACTTCCACAGAAATACAGAGGAAACAAACAACCAGGCCTACACGGCTTTCTTCCTGTCTTGATATTTTCCATGGCCAGAGTTTACAAGTGCAGAAGGCTCACTACACAGAACTCGGGGATTTTCAGTTCTCTGAGGATGCCCCAAGGGCCTGCCTCTGCTATCCAGAAGGACATCAGTCCCTCCTCCCACGGTCCCCACAGAACTGCCCTTGGGATCTTCTCAGTGGACACTTGCCCATCATTTCACACGTCTCCTCTCTGGGCCACTAGGGAGCCCTCAATTGTTTCTGTGACTTTCCAAGGCCTCGGGCTAAATGGAAAGAAGCAGAACCAGACCGTGAGCTCCTTCTGGTCCACGCTATGCCACCTGGGAGCCTTTCAGAGACTTGCCATCCGAGGCTGGCCTTACGATCATCACAGATTACCAACAGCCCCTTTGCTGATAGGCTGTTAACAAGCATCCTAAGCTCACTTTTCTTGGAGGGAATCGAAATCCCCAAACTAGTGCCAGCACCAGGCAGAGCTAAGTAAGCTAACCAGTAAACCAGTCGTCTCTAAAACTGAGGGCTGGCAAGATGGCTCAGTCAGCAAAGCTCTTGCCTTGCAAGCATGAGGACCTGAGTTCAGATCCCCAGCACCCACGTAACATGCCAGGCATAGCGGCATGTCTATAGTCCCTTGCTAGGGAGGTAGAGACAGGCAGATCCCTGAAGCTTGCTGGCCAGCCAGTGGTAGATTGATCAATGAGTTATCTCCAGGCCAGTGAGAGACTCTGTCTCAAAATGAGGTGCACAACATACCTGAAGATCATGCCAGGTTATCCTCTGGACTGCACACGCTCTCCCACACACAGGTGTGCCCACACACATGAACACATATGCACATACTTCTAACACATGCACACAACACACTCATGCAAAAATAAGTAATCGTGGGCTGGGGAGATTGCTTAGTGGTTAAGGCACTTGCCTCCAAAGCCAAAGGACCCAGGTTCGATTCCCTAGTACCCACATAAGGCCAGATACAGAAAGTGGCACATGCATCTGGGGTTCATTTGCAATGGCTAGAGGCCCTGGCACACCCATTCTCTCATTCTTTCTATCTGCCTCTTTCTTAATCTCTTTCTCAAATAAATAAATAAAATATTTTTAAAAACAAGAAATAATCATAATAAAGTTTCTGAAAAATGAGTTTATTTTTCTGTCACAGAGGAAACCAGCAGCCCATCCACGTAACAACCCAGCATTATTACTTGTCCCGGGACTGCAGCTTGAAGTCACACTGAGATAATCATTACACACGCTCTAGAATGGCTAACATTTCAAACTGACAGGTCCAAGTTTCTGCAAGAAGGTAGAGCAATGGATCGCTCGTACTTTGCAGATGGGAGAGAACACAGGTCCTACCTCTTGGGAAAACCATGTGGCTTGTCTACAAAGAAAGTCTGTACCTGTTGAAGACCTGGCAATCTTCTCATGGGTATAAATCTAAGAGACATGAGTTCATGTCTAAACGGTTTGTATATGAATGATCACAGCAGCTGCATCACTGAAACTAATGAGCAGCCCCAGCCAGGGAACAACCCAATGGCATTAACTAAAGGAGGAATCAACTGCAGTACAGCCATACAGTGGGTACTACACAGCAATAAAGAAGCAGCTGCAACGTAAAACAACAGCAATGACTGGTGCGTAAAAGAAGTTCACACTAGGGCTGGAGAGATGGCTTAGCGGTTAAGGCACCTGCCTGCTAAGCCTAAGAACCCCAGTGGTTCCAATCTCCAGGTCCCACGTTTAGCCAGATGCAAAGTGACACAAGGGCGCAATGCCGCACTTGCCCACAAGGGGGCTCACGCATCTGGATTTCGTTCACAGCAGCTGAGAGACTGCTGGCGTGCCCATCTCTATCTGTCTCCCTCTCCCTCTCTTTCTGTCTGTCTCTCTCTGTGTCTCTCTCAAAAATAAAAAAAAGAAGAAGTTCACACAATAGGGTCTCATGAGTGCCAGAGTCAGCTATTCTGTCCTGAGAATGGACCACTAGGGGGGTTGGGGAGATGGCTTAGTGGTTAAAGGCACTGCTTGCAAAGCCTGCCGGCCCAGTTTCAATTCCCTAGTACCACCATAAATCCACATAACACCAAGCGGTGCTTGAGTCTGGAGTTTGTTTAAATGGCAATAAACTCTGGTATACCCATACCCTCTCTCTCTCTCTCAAGTAAATGAATGAGTAACTAAATAAATAAATGAAAAATATACTTTTTTGGGGGGGTAGGGTTGAGCTAGGGTCTCCCTCTAGCCCAAGCTGACCTGGAACTCACTCTGTAGTTCCATGCTGGCCTCAAACTCACAGTGATCCTTCTACCTCTGCCTCCTGAGTGATGGGATTAAAGGCATGTACCAACTACACCTGGCTATGAACAATATTTTTTAAAAAGAATGGAGTATTAGGTTTTTGAAAATTCTGCAATTGAAACTATTTGCTAAATATAGGCTTCTTTTCTTTTCTTTATTTTATTTTATTTATTTATTTATTTTTTTTTATTTTTTATTTATTTTCTGAGGTAGGGTCTCACTCTAGCCCAAGCTGACCCGGAACTCACTCTGTAGTTCCAGGCTGGCCTCAAACTCACAATGATCCTCCTATCTCTGCCTCCCAAGTGCTGGGATTAAAAGCATGTGCCACCACACCTGGCTTTAAAAATTAAATTATAGCCTGGCATAGAGGCACACACCTATAATCGTAGCACTTGGGAGGCTGAGGCTGGAGAATTATGAGTTTCAGACCAGCCTGGGCTATAAAAAATATACAGGCTGTATAGACCAGCCTGTTATACATAATAAGATGTTGCCTCAAAACAAGTTAAATTATATAAGTTTACAGCTAAGTCAATAATGTGTAAAATAAAGGTAGTGCAATAAGCACTTAAAAATATTTATTTTGGGCTGGAGAAATAGCTTAGCAGTTAAGGCACTTGTGTGTGAAGCCTAAGAACTCATGTTCAAATCTCCAGGTCCCATGTAAGCCATATGCAAGTGATACAAGAGCGTAATGTCACACATGTGCACTAGGGGGGGCACACATCTGGAGTTTGTTTGCAGGGGTTAAAGGCCCTGGCATGCCCATTCTCTATCTCTCTCACTTCCTCTGCCTCTTTCTCTCCAATAAATAAAAAAAAAATCTTTATTTTCTGGGCAGGAGAGATGGCTTAGTGGTTAAGGCGCTTGCCTGTGAATCCTAAGGACCCAGGTTCGATTCCCCAGTACCCACATAAACCAGATGAATAAGGTGCTGCAGTCGCTAGAGGCCCTGACATGCCCATTCCCTCTTTCTCTCAAATAAATAAAATATCTTTTTGTAAACCTTCACTTCAAAATTATATATTTTTTACTCTGATCTATGTGGTTGAGGTAATTTACATCTATTTTATCAACTTGATGGCATAGCTATAGGATGTGTTCAAACGCACATCAATTTCCAGCTCCATGTTGAATAACCACATCTTGAAAACCATACATCAGTGAAAGCAACTGCAAGGAAATTGACCAAGTACAAACCGGAACTTATTTTTCGACTTTTTTCTTCTTTTTTTAAAAATTTATTTTATGCCGGGCGTGGTGGCGCACACCTTTAATCCCAGCACTCGGAAGGCAGAGAGATAGGAGGATCTCCATGAGTTCAAAGCCACCCTGAGACTACATAGTGAATTCCAGGTCAGCCTGAGCTAGAGTGAGACCCTGCCTCGGAAAACAAAAAAAAAAAAGAAAATATATATATATATATATATATATATATATATATATATTTTTTTTTTGAGAGAGAGAGCAGCACCAGAGAGTGTGGGAGGAGAAAATGGGCACGCCTTCAGCCATTGTAAATGAACTCCAGACACATGTGCCACCTTATGCATCTGTCTTATGTGAGTCATGGAGAATCAAACCTGAGTCCTTTGGCTTTGCAGGTAAATGCCTTAACCACTTAGCCATCTTTCCAGCCTATTTTTTTACTTTTTTATTGACAATTTTCATATACACAATGTATTTTGATCATAATCCCCTCCTACTACCTTCTTTAGTTACCCTGCCCCCTTCACAAACATCTTCTTCTTTCCAACTAGTCTCTCTTTTTTCTTAATATTTTATTTTTATTTATTTGATAGAGAGAGAATGGGTGCACCAGGACCTCCAGCAACTGCAGATGAACTCCAGATGCATGCACCCCCTTGTGCAGCTACCTAACGTGGGTCCTGAGGAATCGAACCTGGGTCCCCTCGCCTTGCAGGCAAACACCTCAACCTCTAAGCCATCCCTCCAGTCCTAGTCTCTCCTTTTTTTTGGAGGGGGTTGAGGTAGGGTCTCACTCTGGCCAGGCTGTCTCAGGGTGGCCTTGAACTCACAGTAATCCTCCTACCTCTGCCTCCTGAGTGCTGGGATTAAAGGTGTGTGCCACCATGCAGGCTTTTTTTTTTCCCTCCTCCATCATCCATGACAAAATGTTGATGGGCCCCGTATTGTGCAGGTGACAATGGCACTGTGAGGTTATGAAAGCAACAACTACTTCATGTCTAGAAGTCTGGCTCTGACATTCTTTCTGCCCCTTCTTCCACAATGTTCCCTGATCCTTGAATAGAGATCAGAACTAGTTTGTTTGTTTGTTTGTTTGTTTGTTTGTTTGTTTGTTTTTTTTCACAGAATCTTATGATGTAAAGCAAGCTGGGCTGGAAACTTGTGACAATCGCACCTTTACTTCTGGAATGCTGGCATTGATATGCAAACACCATCACTCCAAGCCCTCTGGCTAGTTTTGTTTGCTTGTCTGTTTGTTTTTATTTTTGAGGTAGGATCTCACTCTAGCCCAGACTCAAGTGTAGTTTCAGGGTGGCCTAAACTCCCAGTAGTCTCCCACCTCTGTCTCCTGATTGATGGGATTAAAGACGAGCACCACCATGCCTGGCAAATGTGGAGCCCAGGCTGGCCTCCTGATCCTCCTGCCTCCACCTCCTCTGGCTGTTTTTTTGTTTGTTTGTTTGTTTGTTTTTAAATATTTGTTTATTTGCAAGCAGAGGAGAAATAGAAGAAAGACAGCAAGAATTGCACCAGGGCCTCTAGCCACCACAAACAAACTCCAGAAGCATGTGCCACCCTGTGCATCTGGCTTATGTGGGTACTGAGGAATCAAACCTGAACCCTTAGGCTTCACAGACAGCTGCCTTGACCACTAAACCATCTCTCCAGCCCTTTGGGTTGTTTTTTGTTTGTTTGTTTTTGTTTTGTTTTGTTTTGTTAATTTTTCTCTGCCTTTTTTTGTTTTGTTTTGTTTTTTGAAGGTAGGCTCTCACTCTAGCTCAGGCTGACCTGGAATTCACTATGTAGTCTCAGGGTGGCCTCAAACTCCTGTGATCCTCCTACCTCAGCCTCCCAAGTGCTGGGATTAAATGCATGCACCACCACACCAGGCTTCTCTGCCTGTTTTTTGAGACAAGGCTTAGCTCTGTAGCCCAGGATGGCCTGGAATTCTCAATCCTCCTTCCTCTGTCTCCCCAGACTGGAATTACAAGCTAATCCTAACCTCTATGCCTGGCTCCAAATCAGACTGGCTTTAAAAAGAAAAGAAATCAGGGCTGGAGAGATGGCTTAGCAGTTAAGGCATTTGCCTGCAAAGGCAAAGGATCCAGGTTTGATTCCCCCAGGACCCACGTAAGCCAGATGCACAAGGTGGCACATGTGTCTGGAGTTTGTTTGCAGTGGCTGGAGGCCCTGGTGTGCCCATTCTCTCTGCCTCTCTCTCAAATAAATAAATAAAAATTTTAAAAAAAAAAACTGTTAGAAAAAAAGAAATCAGAGAAGCAGTTGTCAAACATTTACCATTATAGGTTAGATGGAGACAGGAGGCTGCCCAGAGCCAGGGCTAAGGGGCTCTTCCCAAAATGAGACATGGGGAACTTTATGGGGTGAGAGTGGTGGTCTACATTCTGATCATACCATGGCTCCATGATGAGAATATTTGGAAATATTTTACTATATTCGGGAGACACCTCAATACTAGCACCTTTCTCACAGTGATTAAGAGCTTGCTTTGCAAGCATGGGGACCTCAGCACTCACAGAAAAGCCAGATGTGGGGGTGCCATGCCTGCAATCCCAGCAGTGGGAAGGGAAAGACAGGAAGAGCCCAGGACTTGTTTGGCTCAAGGTTCAGTGAGAGACTCTGGCTCAAAAAATAAGGTGGAAGACAGGCGTGGTGGCACACGCCTTTGATCCCAGCACTCGGGAGGCAGAGGTAGGAGGATCGCCATGAGTTCGAGGCCACCCTGAGACTACATAGTCAGCCTGGGCTAGAGTGAGACCCTACCACAAAAAACAAAAACAAACAAACAACAACAACAAAAATAAGGTGGAGAGTGCCTGACAAAGACACCAGAAGTCAATCTTAGGCTTCCACAATACATATGTGCACATGTGCAGGTACACCCTTCCTCTCCACACACACACATACACCTACAAACATACATGTGCACCACAAGCACGCAAAAAACATTGCCTTTCTTTTACAACGGTTACTCTTTTTCTATTATTAAATTTGTTTTTTTAAGTTGAAACTTTGTATGGACACATCATACGTTGGTACCATCATTCCCCTCCTCCCTGCCCCCACTCCACTGAAGGACCCCCTTAATGGGATTGCTGGTATTCACCATGCAGTTGTGGGTTATGAGTTGTGAGAGCAGAGGTCAGCCATTGTGGCTGGGGTTGGGGAGGTTCCCTCAGCAGGAAGGAGGGAAGTTTGGTTGCTGATAAAAAAAAAAAATCTCTCATTTTCACTGGGCATGGTCCCAGCACTCAGGAGGCAGAGGTAAGAGGATCTCTGTGAGTTCAAGTTCACCCTGAGACTACATAGTAAATTCCAGGTCATTTTGTTTTTATTTAGTTAGTTATTTATTTGACAGAGAAAGAGAGAGAAAGAGAGAGAACAGAGAGAGAAAGAGAGGGAGAGAATGGGCATGCCAGAGCCTCCAGCCACTGCAAACAAATGAACTCCAGACACATGCACCCCCTTGTGCATCTGGCTAACATGGGTCCTGGGGAATTGAACAGAGGTCCTTTGGCTTTTCAGGCAAACGCCTTAACCACTAAGCCATCCTTCCAGCCCAAAACATCCTGGAAGGAGGAGTGTCCAGTAATGATTTCCTGTGACTAGACCACGAACTTGAAGAACTGGACCTATAATGAGTTAAACTTTCCAGAGCATGCCACCACGCCCTGAGGTTACTGATGTCCTAAGGGGCCTCTGTTGGTTTGTAAAAGTTCAGCCCTGGGTGCAGATAACCTCCTGCTGTCAGTGGCCAACCTGTCCACATAGTCCCAATCAAAGGGTGTGTGTTAGGACTCCAGACCAGGAAATCTGGTCAGATGCCTTGTTGACATTCCAGATAACCTTAAGCTCATTATAATGACTAAAAGCACACCCATGGGCTGAGGAGGTGGCTCAGTGGTTAAAGGACCTTGCTCTAAATGCCTGCCTACTGGAGTTCAAATCCACGGCACCCATGTAAAGCTGGGTGCAAAGTGGTACTTGGGTCTGTGATCTCAACATGAGGAGATTGAAGAATACAAGCAGCTCCTGTGCCAGCTCGTCTAACCTTCCCAGCAGCCAAAAGGGAAAGACAGACCTTGTCTCAACGTACAGAGGACCAACACCCTGAGATTGGCCTCTGACCTCCACATGTATGCTGTGGTACACACATGAACACTCTCTCTCTCTCTCTCTAGTGCTTCCCTAGCATGCATGAAGCCCTCAGCCCAGGTACTGTATATAAACCCAGCATGATGATACATGCCTATAATCTCAGCACTCAGGGGATGGAGGCAGGAGTTTCAAGAATTCAAGGCCATCCTTGACTACATAGTAAGTTTGAGGACAAACCTGTCTCAAAACAACAACAACAAAAACTATAAGAGATCTGAGCCAGGCATGGTACGGCACAGGCTTTTAATCCCAGCACTCTAGAGGCAGAGGCAGGAGGATCATCATGAGTTGCAGGCCATTCTGGGCCTACAGAGTAAGTTCCAGGTCAGCTGGGCTAGAGGAAACCCTACATCAAAAACTCCCCCAAAGAGCTGGGTGTGGTGATTCATGCCTTTAATCCCAGCACTCAAGAGGCAGAGGTAAGAGAATCACCATCAGTTCAAGGTCAGCCTGAGACTGCATAGTGAATTCCAGGTCAGCCTGGACTAGAGTGAAACCCTACCTCAAAACCTCCCCCCCCCCAAAAAAAAAAAAAGACTGAAGAGATGGTTTAGTGGTTAAGGCACTTGCCTGAAAAGCCAAAGGACCCAAGTTTGATTCCCCTGGACCCACAGAAACCAGATGGTGCTTGCATGTGGAGTCCATGTCCTGTGGCTGGAGACCCTGGTGCACCCATTCTCATTCTCTTTCTCTGAGTCTCTCTCAAATGAATTTTTTTTTTTTTTTTTTTGGTTTTGCAAGGTAGGGTCTCACTCTGGTCCAGGCTGACCTGGAATTAACTATGTAGTCTCAGGGTGGCCTCGAACTCTCAGCGATCCTCCTACCTCTGCCTCCCAAGTGCTGGGATTAAAGGCGTGCACCACCACGCCCGGCTCAATACCTTTTATTTTATACTACGTTATTTTCATTGCATTGCTGTGTAGCCCAGGCTGGTTTTGGCATTACATTCTTGTCTTTGCCTCCCCAGTGCTGGCATTAAACATTGCATGCTCAGCACAAGACGCTTTGAAAGTAGGGCCCCCCCGCCTTCTCCATTCCCTGGCTCTTGAGTAAATTTCCTGCCTATTCCGGAATCATGTGCTTACTTGTGAACAGAAACAAGAAGGAAAAGGATCCAAGTGAGTTTTATGATTCCCATGGTTCCGGCAGGGCAACTGCAAGGAGCGCGGCTGGAGGGGTGCTGGGATCATGCCTGAGGTGTGCTAATCACTACACGCACCTAACAAGAAGTCATCAAAATGAGCTATTAAGTTATTAAATAATGGCCACCCCACCTGGCCCACCTTCTGTGGTTTACCTGGATCTGTGACAAGAGACACACAGGTAGGTGAAGGTGCAAACCTGTGCCTCCTGGGACTGGTTCTCTCCTCCATGGCATGGCGGCACATCATGCGACTTGTTTGATGTGAAGCTAAACAGAAGCGCCTGTGTGGGACATCTAAGACCACGCCCTTTGCACTCAGTCTCCCCAGAAGTCCCACACCAGCCATGACACTAAGGCTCATGCATAAATGTGAAAACCAAACAACCAGAGCCAATGTCAGGCTGTGTGTGTGTGTGTGTGTGTGTGTGTGTGTGTAGAGAGAGAGAGAGAAACATATATATGGAAAGAGAGTTATACACATATATGAGGAGAGAGTTATGCTATATATGGAGAGAGAAATATATGTAGAGAGAGTTATACATGCATACATATACATACACATACATATATATATGTATAACCTAAAAAGAAAATGCACTTCTGTGACCACTGACCTCCCATTCAGACCATTTGGAGTTATTCTCACCCTAATCATTCCGATCCTTCCGGTCAATGAGACATTTGTCCACTGACTCAGACCTGCCGCCCCAGAGCCCAGCAGCTACACTAATCAAAGGCACAAAGGGCTCTCTCGTCTGGGGATGTTTTCTTTAACTGTGTCTTCGGAAAACTCACCCGCTGACCTAAGACAAGCGTCCTTTAAGGCTTTATCCCCAACCTGAACTGCAAATTACACTCTGGGCACCTCTTGAAAGCCCAAGAAAAACACTCCGCAGGGAGAAAATAAACACAAGGCATTTCTCTCCGTGTGGCTCCAACTCCTAAGCCCTTGCCTCCCAACCTGCAGTGTGGCCTCCAGTGTTTGTGCAGTACTGTCACTGCGGGGAACGCAGCCCCGCTGAGGTGAGGAAGATGCGCTCTGAAGCAGCCGAGGTGGCAGAGCAATTGCCCCGCATGCCCAAGGCCCGCTTCTTCCATTCCCAGCACTCCGTCCCGCATGCATGACACCCCAAGTGCACAGCAAGGGCTGCTGCACGCTAGTTGTTACCTCAAACGTGGGTAAGCACGGATTTAATGCACCCCAGAACTGAAAGAGGCAATTCCCATCACCACAACCCTCAATGTCCAACGAAGGGGGCTGAAGCACTGAAAGGTTCGGCAGCTCGCCTGGGGCGCACAGCCTTGAGGGGCCATGTTGGGTTAACATAGCTCTACCTACCAGGCTCCACAGCCTGGGCTCCCAGCAAAAGGACAGAGCAGGGCGTCTCTGCAGACGCAAGGAATGCACGAAATGATGAAGCTGTTGGGCATCAGGAGCCTGGCTCGTTTAACCCAGAGAGCTGTGAAACCTTCCTTTGGCACCGTATAAATTACATCTGATTGACTTTTGCTAGAGAGTGACCCTGGGCAAGTGGCTCCCTGTCTGCAAGCACACTTTCCTGAGTAAGAGGCAGGGAGATCCCTGTCACGTCTGACTAGGGCCATTGCTGAGGAGGACTTGGTGGGTGTGCCTGGAGCAAGGGGCTCCTGTGACTTCCCCTCTCACCCAGGCCCCGTGTGTTTCCCACTCCTAGCATTTAAAAAAATATTTATTTATTTGCAATCAGAGAGAGAGAGAAGAGCAGCAGAGAGAGAGAGAGTGGGTGCACCAAGAACTCCAGCCACTGCAAATGAACTTCAGATGCATGCGCCCTCGTGTGCATCTGGCTTACACGAGTCCTGGAGAATTGAACCAGGATCCTTTGGCTTCGCAGGCAAATGCCTTAACTGCTAAGCCCTCCGTCCAGCCCCATTCCTAGCATTTTTATTTTACTTCATTTTATATTATTTTCATTTATTTATTTATTTTTTTTTGGTTTTTCAAGATAGGGTCTTGCTCTGGCCCAGGCTGACCTGGAATTTACTCGGTAGTCTCAGGGTGGCCTCGAACTCATAGCAATCCTCCTACCTCTGCCTCCCAAGTGCTGGAATTAAAGGTATGTGCCACCACGCTAGGCTGGCTCCTAGCCCTTTTAAAACTAGAAGGCACCTCTCTGAAAATTCTGGCCCTCTGATTAAGAGACTTACATCCCAGATTTGTGTGCTAGGGTTGCTCTAACGAGGTGCCACAGGCTGGGTGGTTTAAGTACCAGAAATCTATTGCACCATGTTCCTGTATGTTCAAAACCAAGGTGTCAGCAGAGCTGGTTTCTTCTGAGGCTGGAGAGAATGCCTGGCCAGCCTCTGTCCTCTCTCCTGGTGGCCTCAGACATTAGAAACACCCTTTCCCTGTGGCTTCACAGTCTCGTCCCTTATGCTTATGGGTCTCACCTACCTAGGTTCCTAGACTTCCGTGTGTGTGTGTGTTCATGTGTATGAACACACATGTGCCTGGCACATATGTGTGCAGGTTAGAGAACAACTTTAGGATGTGTCTTCACCTTCCACCTCATTTTGAAAAAGGACCTCCCTCTCTCTGTCTCCCTTTCTCATTGCTGACTACTGTGCTCACTGCAAGTTTCCAAGTTCCGCCTGCCAATGTATTGGGATTACAGAAGCCTGCTAGAGTGGCCAGCTTTTTTTTTTTTTTTTTTTTTTTGAGGTAGTGTCTCACTCTAGCTCAGGCTGACCTGGAATTCTCAGGGTGGCCTTGAACTCATGGTGATCCTCCTACCTCTGCCTCCCGAGTGCTGGGATTAAAGGCATGCTCCATCACACCTGGCCTTAGCGTCCTGCTTTTTATGTGGAGTCTGGCACTCAAACCCAGGTACAAGTACTTTATGCACTGAGCCATCTCCCCAGCCCACCTTTCCCTTTTAAATAAGGAAATCAATCATCTTGGATTAGGACCCACTGAGGCCCATTGAAGACCCATTATATGCCTCAAATTAATTATCTACAGAGACCCCATTTCCAAACAAGGATCTTTTTTAAAAAATGTATTTATTTATTTATTCATTTTTATTGACAACTTCCTTAATTGAGGACAAGATCCCATGGTACTCCCCCCCACTTTCCCCTTTGAAACTCCGCTCTATCATATCCCCTCTCAATCAGTCTCTCTTTTATTTTGATGTCATGATCTTTGCCTCCTATTATGAGGGTCTTGTATAGTAGTGTCAGGCACTGTGAGGTCATGGATATCCAGGCCATTTTGTGTCTGGAGGAGCACGTTGTAAGGAGTCCTACCCTTCCTTTGGCTCTTACATTCTTTCCGGCACCTGCACTGAAACATCTCTAACACACCTTCCAAGGATCTTTTCTTTACGGTGTGGTGGTGAAGGCACTAACATCTTATTTGTGGGCACAATTCCACCCTGTGGAATTATGCCAAAGAAGTCAACTTGCTACTCAAACATCAGCACAGCCCTCGGAGTGCCTGGGTACAAACACTGCATCTCCTCTTCATCTTCCTTTCCATGTTTCCAGAAGTCTCTGTCTCAGGGCCTGTCCCTTGGGCACACTAAGCCTCCATGGAACTCCTTCTAACATGCTCACAACAGCTGGAGAGATGGCTGAGTGGTTAAGGCACTTGCCTGCAAAGCCTAAGGACCCATATTTGACTCTCCAGATCCCACATTAGCCAGACACACAAAGGTTAGGCAAGCACAAGGTCGCACATGCCCATTAGATGGTGCAAGCATCTGAAGTTCTATTGCAGTGCCTGAGGCCCTGCTTTGGTTTGGTTTGGTCTCACTCTAGCCTAGGCTGACCTGGAATTCACTATGTAGTCTTAGGGTGGCCTCAAACTCATGGCAATGCTCCTACCTCTGCCTCTCGAGTGCTGGGATTCAAGGTGTGCGCCATCACATCCGGCTTTCCCATATAGTTTTATAGCTGGTCTTTAACATCCCCACTCCTCTCGATCTTCCTTGCTCCAAGAGGCCACTCAGCAGGCATTCACTGCCCTGTCCCAGACATCACGAATATTAAGAGAGTTTTCAACAGGGTGACACTACTCCATGGGAACAAAAACCTTCATATTTTTGTGCATAGAGCAATGATAAATTTCATGAGGGGATGGGCAATCAAAGGAGATAATGAGGCTCCTTACAGAGATGATAATGAACAAAAGATTGAGAAACGCTACTTCAGAGGACAACACCCTCAGAAAGTCACCTGAGTCCACTGACCACCGCCCAGAGCTGCCAACCCCAGCCTAGCATGGCTTAACCACTGGTCTTGCTCTGAGAAGCCAGGATGCAGAAGTACGCTCACAGATCGGAAGACACTGTGCCAGTGTGACAACTGACAGAGGTCACGTGGGTCAGCAAGTCAAAGAAGCTCTAGTCATTAAATCAGTCATCAGTACAGTGATTCAACAGTCATATTTTTTGCCTTCTTTTTAAAAAAATTTAAAAATATTTTTTTTCTTTATTTATTTGAGATAGAGAAATAGGCAGGGAGAGAAACAGAGAATAGGCGCACCAGGGCCTCCAGCTGCTGCAAATGAACTCCAGATGCATGCACTCCCTTGTGCATGTGGCTTACATGGGTCCTGGAGAATTGAACCTGGGTCCTTTGGCTTCTCAAACAAGCACTTTAAACACTAAACCATTTTTTCCAGCCCCTTAAAAATTTTCATTTGAGACAGAGAGAGAGGGAGAAAGAGAGAGAAAGAAGAAAGAGAGAGAGAATAGGCATGCCAGGGCCTCTAGCTGCTACAAACAAACTCCAGATGCATGTGCCACCTTGTGCATCTGGCTTACATGGGAGCTGGAGAATTAAACTTGGGTCCTTAGGCTTCCCAGGCAAGCACCTTAACAGCTAAGCCATCTCTCCAGCCCTAAACAAATATATTGAGTGCCAACAAGATGGTAAGCAGTTGCTATGGCTTGAAAATGTCCCCTTAAAGTTCCATGTGTTGGAAATTGAATGCCCAAATTCCTATATTAATAGCACTTAGAGAATGGCCTTGGGGAGGAAACTGAGATTAAATGAGGTCACGAAGGTAGGATGCCCATGATGGTATTAATAGGTTTATTACAAGAAAAAGATAGATGTTACTGGAGGTGGAGGCAGGAGAATCAGCCTGGGATCACTCTCTACCAATATGACTGCATCCCCCCAAGAAATGATATAGCACAAGGCCTCCATCACCAGATGCCAGACAGATGTCATAGCCATGTTCTTGGACTTCCCAGCCTTCAGAACTATGATCCAAATAAACTTCTAGCCTTTAAAAATTATCTTAGATGTGATGGCACATGCCTTTAATCCCAGCACTTGGGAGGCAGAGATAGGAGAATCACCATGAGTTTGAGGCCACCCTGAGACTACATTAGTGAATTCGAGATCAGCCTGGGCTAGAATGAAACCCTATCTCAAAAGACCAAAATTAAATAAATCAAAAATCTTGACTGTGGTACTTTCTTATATGAACAAAAGAAAATGACTAAGGTATCCATGGTCTAGGCATAAAACAATGAAAAATTATACGCATACCATATATATGTATATTAGTTATTTTTTCATTGCTATGAACAAATATCAGAACAGAAGCAATTTAAGGAAGGCAAAGGTTTAATTCAGCTTGCAATTCCAGGGAGATACACTCTATCATGGTGAGGAAGGTGTGGTGGCAGAAGTGGGAAGCCAGCTCATCACATTGCACTTAGGAAGCAGAGGATGAACTGAAGTGGAGCAGGGCCATAAAACCTCGAGGCCTGCGTCCATTGACCAAATTCTTCTAGCAAGGCTCCACCTCCTAAAGCTTCTGCAATCTTTCCAAATATCTCCAGCTGGAGAGATGAGCCTATAGAAGGCATTTTACATTCAAACCCCATCCATATTTATTTATTTATATGTATAAAATGGATATCTAGCTAGATATAGATAGGTAGATGATAGATTCCTTTATAGAGTTCATAATCTAGAAAGTCTTTAAATGCAGGAGGGAAAACAGACAATATGTAAATATTCAAAGCCTCATAAAAGTCTGAGGGGATTTTTTTTTTTCAAGGTAGGATCTCAGGCTGACCTGAAATTCACTGTTTAATCTCAGTGTGGCCTCAAACTCACAACAATCATCCTACCTCTGCCTCCCAAGTGCTAAGATTAAAGGCGTGCACCACCATGCCCGGCTAGAGGGGACTTTAAAAAAATTATTATTTATTTTATTTGAGAGAGAGAGGGAAGGAGAGAGAATGGGCACACCAGGGCCATTGTAAACAAACTCCAGACACACCTGCCACCTTGTGCTTTTGGTTTCTGTGGGTACTGGGGAATCAAACCTGGGTCCTTAGGCTTCATAAGCAAACACCTTAACCACTAAGCCATCTCTCCATCCCAGGCTGACCTGGAACTCACTCTGTATTCTCAAGAAACTCATAACGATCCTCCTACCTCTGCCTCCTGAGTGCTGGAATTAAAGGCATGCACCATAATGCCTGGCTCTAACGTCCTTTTATTTATTTATTTATTTATTTATTTATTTATTTATTTATTTTGGTTTTTCAAGGTAGGGTCTTGCTCTAGCTCTGGCTGACCTGGACTTCACTATGTAGTCTCAGGGTGACCTCAAACTCATGGCAATCCTCCTACCTCTGCTTCCCAAGTGCTGGGATTAAAGGTGTGTGCCACCATGTCCAGCCTCTAACATCCTTTTTTAAAGCTTTGACCAAAGTCTTTGCAAAAATACAGAGAAAAGGCACTCTCTCTCTTTCCCTCTTTCTCTGATAAATAAATAAATAAATAAATAAATAAATAAATAAATAAATAAATAAAATGTTTTAAAAGGGGGGGGCTGGAGGGATGGCCCAGTGGTTAAGGTGTTTGCCTGCAAAGCCAAAGGACCCAGGTGCGAGTCCCCAGGACCCATGTTAGCCAGATGCACAAGGGGGCACATGTGTCTGGAGTTCGTTTGCAGTGGCCAGAGGGCCTGGTGCATCCATTCTTTCCCTCTCTCTCTTTCCCTCTTTCTCTGTTAAATAAATAAATAAATAAATAAATAAATAAATAAATAAATAAATAAACAAAATGTTTTTAAAAATACAGAGAAAAGGATGAGAGCACCACTGGCATGTTTGGGTTGGGAAGGTTTGTCAAGAAGAAAGCCAAAAGAAATGTAAGTACGCCTGATCCTGGCCTAGGTCATTGAAAGGGATCCCTGTGCCAGCACAAAAGGCACAGCTAGGAAGAAGCAGAAGAAAAAATTCCAAAAGATGATTGGAAAGAGAGCTGCGGAGCTCAGGGTAGACACTCACGGCAGACTTGAAATGAACGTCAGTCATAAAATATAACAAGGACAGGCAGAGAAAGAAGCTAAGTCATGATCAATTTTAAAGGGAGATGCGGGGTTAGCCACGAGGGAGATAGATGGTAATCAATGTACACAGCAGAGCTGAGGAATTAGGAGTGGAGAAGAAATGTTTAATACCCTTCTCCCAGATGCAACTTCCAGCTAATTAGCATTAGTTTTATGAGTTTTCCCAGCTATACTGAACCACGAGAAATAATAATAAAGAATAGGAACATTTTATTATACCTAGATTAATTCATCACAGGAGTCTAAATAGCTGCCAAGTTTCTCATCACAGGGACCTTAAAAGCCCCAAGCTTGCAATAACACAGATTTATAAGCAAGAATTCAGACCTTCTGGGGACGCTGACGCCAGCGTGACTTCATCAACCCATGAACTACATGGGTGGATGTTCAAGTCTGTATAACTTCCATGTCCAGACACATACAAGTGGTGTGCAAGCCATGCCCTGCACTTAGGGAGATTCTCTTATTGGAAAGATGAGGTTTGCTTAAAAAGAGAATGAAGATGGGGACCTATGAGGTCTTCAAAATAAGACAGGTTTCTGTCAAAGCACGTGATGACCTGCTTGAGATAAAAGGTAAGACCCTAAGTCGGGTGTAGTGGGGTACACCTTTAATCCCAGCACTTGGGAGGCAGAGGTAGGAGGATCTCTGTGAGTTCAAGGCCACCCTGAGACTACATAGTAAATTCCAGGTCAGCCTGGGCTAGAGTCAGACCCTACCTCGAAAAGCCAAAAAAAAAAAAAAAAAAAAAGCTAAGACCCTTTTACTTAAGGCATTACATACTGCTGACACAGAACTTCGAGAGATCCAGTTCCATCTGGAAGGAAGCCATTTCCCAGATGGTTAGCTTGTATAGTGCTGAAAAGCACTACCTGAGCTGCTGGGGGGGAGGGAATGGCCAACAACGTTGTGAGCATTCAGGGGGCACTGCTATATGAAAGCAACCAACCTGACAAGATGTACACACCTGTGCAATAGTGGCACACAGCCTAGGTGGTAATCAATGGCTCTCTGTTGGCCATGAGATCTGCTCAGTGGAAAGAAACCCATAACTGGAACTGGGAACCAAGTCACAATCCTACTGAGACCAAGATTATGGACTCCAACGAGAAGCTCCTACTAGTTCGTGGCCAAAAGAGAGGCTACATCCATCCCAAACTCCCTAAATTAACAATGCCTTCCCCTTCAACCTATCCTGATCTCACCGTCCATTAGAAAATCTGGTTTTTTTTTCAGAAGGCAGTGAGAACAGAGGACAACCAAAATCTGTGAACAAGACAAGAAAAAAATAGCTGCTTTCCTGGTAGGAGATGAACCACCCCTCACACAGCAGCTGGGGCCCAGGTGAAACCACAGAGGAACTGGCGAGATGAGGAAGAGTGCTGCTTCCATAGTAAACCTGACAACCTGTGTCAGGGTGATGGAGACAGACATTGACGATACCCAAAATGCACCAAAGCAGAAATCCAGAAGCTGCTGAGAGCTCAACACTAATGTATATTTAAAGCACACCCACCAAGACTCAGGGAATTTTGCAGAAAAGGAGGCAGAAAGAATGTAAGAGCCACGGGGTGGGAGGAAATACCCAGAGACATTGCTGCCCCTCCCCCAACAATGACTGACAGCTGCTCTCACTACTCATAACCCACAGCTCCACGATGAATACCAGCAATCCCACTGAGGAGGGTCCTCAGTGGAATGGGGACACGGAGGAGGGAAATGATGGTACCAACATATGCTGTGTTCATACAAAGTTTCTACTTAATTAAAAAAGAGAAAGAGAATGAAGGTGAATAAAACAGTGTCCCACTGAACAGACTAGGCAGTGGGTGCTGTGGACTCCATGTTTGATTCCCACCAGAATCCATTTATTGAAGCAAAAGATCTGACTTGAGGGTTGCGACAATTGAAGGACAGCCGCAAACCATGGGAAGTGGCTCTGAGACTGTTTGCCTATTTTTTTTTCAATTTTTTAAATGTATTTTTTTAATATTTTAAAAAGGTTTTTATTTATTTTTTAGCAACAGGCAGATGCAGAGAGAAAGAGGCAGAGAGAGAGAAAGAGAGGGGGAGAGAGAGAGAAAGAGAGAGAGAGAAAAAACGGGTGTACCAGGACCTCCAGCCACTGCAAATGAACTCCAGATGCACGCACCACCTTGTACATCTGGCTTACAAGGGTCCTGGGGAATCGAGCCTCAAATCAGGCTCCTTAGGCTTCATAGGCAAGCGCTTAACCACTAAGCCATCTCTCCAGCCCTAAATTTATTTTTATTTGAGACAAAGAAAGAGGGAGAGAGAAAGAGAAAGAGAGAATGGGCACACTGGGCCCTCCAGCCACTGCAAGCGAACTCCAGACTTATGTGCCACCTTGTACATCTGGCTTACGTGGGACCTGGAGAATCAAACCTGGTTTCTTAGGTTTCTCAGGCAAGTACCTTAACTACTAAGCCATCTCTCCAGCCCTGTTTGCCTATTTTTTCTTTCTTTTGTTTGTTTGTTTGCCTATTTTTCATTGTTTCTCCCCTGGGTTTTTCCAGAATGCATATACATAATCTTCAGAGTCCAGAGAAGAAGAGAAGTGTCACACTTTACCCCATGGCTGTCACACCACTGACAGTCAGCAGAACAGAATGGGAAGGAACAAATGATACAGGCTCTCTGCCTCCCAGCTTCAGCTTTCCTTTTAGTCTCTTTCTACTTTTACTTCTTTCTTTTTTGGTGAGGTTTCATGTAGCCTCGGCTGACCTAAACTTGCCATGTAGCTGAGTGTGATCTTTAACTTCTGACCTTCCTGCCTCCACCTCCTGAGTGCTGGGATTACAGGTGGGCCCCATTTTTGTGGGGCTGGAGATTGAACCCAGGGCTTCGTGCAGACTAGGCAACAGCTGTAGTATTTTCTGGCCACTTAAGAGTGCAGTTGTCCACGGTTTTTGTTGAGTGGTGTATGTGTGTGTGTTCATGTATGGGAAAGCACACACATTTCATAGCATGTGTGCAGGCGTCAGAGGATCACCTCATGTGTTTGTCCTTGCCTTCCACCTTATTTGAGGCAGGGTCTCTCATGGGTCCCCACTGCTGGCTGTCCCATGAGTTTCTGGGGATCCTCCTGTCTCTGCCTACCGTCTCACCACAGGAACTTTGGGATACCAGATACTCATGCTACTGTGCCTGACTTTACATAAGTTCTAGGAATCTGGGTGCAGTCATCAGGCTGCACAAGCACTTTTAGCCACTAAGCCATCTCCCCAAGCCCTGAAGTTGTCCACTCTTTATTCTCTCTGTGTTTTCCTTGAAGGAAAAAAAAGAAAAAGGAAGCCAGGCATGGTGGCTCATACCTGTAATCCCAGAATTCAGGAGGCTGAGGTAGGTAAGAGGATCATCAGGAATTTGAGGCCAGTCTGGGCTACAGTGACTTTCAGGGTAGCCCAGGACTATTGAGCCCCTGCCTAAAAAAAATAGTGTGCCGAAGCCGGACGTGGTGGCGCTCGCCTTTAATCCCAGCACTTGGGAGGCGGAGGTAGGAGGATCGCCATGAGTTCAAGGCCACCCTGAGATTGCATAGTTAATTCCAGGTCAGCCTGGGCCACAGTGAGACCCTACCTCAAAAAACCTAGAAAAAAAAAAAAGTGTGCCAGGCATGGTGGTGAACGCCTTTAATCCCAGCACTTGGGAGGCAGAGGTAGGAGAATCTCCATGAGTTCAAGGCCACCCTGAGACGACATACTGAGTTCCAGGTCAGCCTGAGCTAAAGTGAGACCCTACCTCCAAAATAAAAAAAAAAATAAAATAAAATAAAATAAAAATAAAACAAATAAAATAATAAAATAAAATAAAAATAAAGCTGGGCATGGTGGCGCATGCCTTTAATCCCAGCACTTGGAAGGCAGAGAGGTAGGAGGATCTCCATGAGTTCAAGGCCACCCTGAGACTACATAGTGAATTCCAGGTCAGCCTGAGCTAGAGTGAGACCCTTCCTCGAAAAACCAAAAATAAAAATAAATAAATAAAAATAAATAAATAAAAATAAATAAATAAAAGTAAAAAGTGGGCCAGGCATGGTGCCGCACATCTTTAATCCCAGCACTAGAGAGGCAGAGGTAGGAGGATCACCATGAGTTCGAGGCCACCCTGAGACTACATAGTGAATTCCGGGTTAGCCTGGGCTAGAGTGAGGCCCTACTCAAAAAACCAAAAGAAAAAAAAGAAAAGAGTGAATCTACTGAATATGTTCCCTTCAAAATACAAGTAGGGCAGGTGTGTTTGATTTGAGGACAGAAGGGTAGGCAGCAGGTGGTCATTGCTGCCAAATTTAGAAACCCAAGCCACTGAAAACCACTTCAAGTGGGTAATTATGCATGAAAATATGTTTCAGAGGACACACTTTAGGAACAATTACTACTTTCCCAAGATGACACATGGATAGATGGATAGACAGACAGATGACGTCAAATCTGTCGAACATTTACTCGCCAGTCTTTTTTCCCTTGATATTTATCCCAAGAACTGAGCCACTGAGGCAGGATCACAGATGTCCCCATTCTCCCTCAACTGTGTGCTTGATGGCCACCACCATGTCCCCACTGGCACAGGTGTGCATGGAGCAGGCATGAAAAGAAGGTATCCAGGCTGAGGGAGATGGCTCAATGGTTAAAGAGGCTTGCTTGCAAAGCTTGCAGGTCTGGGTTGGTCTGGATTTGATTCTAGAGCACCCATGTAAAGCCAGATGCACAACGTGACACAAGCATCTGGAGTTTTTACAATGGCAAGAGACCCTGGACACTTCAATACTCATCTTCTCTCTCTCTCTCTCTCTCATAAATAAATAGTTTTTAATTTATTTTTATTAACAATTTCCATAACTGTAGACAATAACCCATGGTAATTCCCTCCCTCCCCCCACTTTCTCCTTTAAAACTCCACTCTCCATCATACCCCTTCTCCCTCTCAATCAGTCTCTCTTTTATTTTGATGTCATGATCTTCTCCTCCTATTATGATGGTCTTGTGTAGGTAGTGTCAGGCACGGTGAGGTCATGGAAATCCAGGCCATTTTGTGTCTGGAGGAGCATGTTGTAAGGAGACCGACCCTTCCTTTAGCTCTTACATTATTTCTGCCCCCTCTTCCGCAATGGACCCTGAGCCTTGGAAGATGTGATAGAGATATTTCAGTGCTGAGCACTCCTCTGTCACTTCTTCTCAGAACCATGATACCTTCTGAGGCATCCCAAGATCACTGCCATCTGAAAAGAGAAGCTTCTCTAAACAAAAGTGAGAGCAGCATTAATATATGGGTATGGACATTAAGAGAAGTGCTTACCGGGCAGTTTGGTGAGCACAGTATATACATTTATTCAGACACCAGCAGACATTACAACCTTAGAGCTCATGACTACCCCTGTTGTAGATTTTTAGTATCAGGGATGTATTCCCTCCCATGGAGCAGGCCTCTAGTCCAATTAGAAAGCAGTTGGTTTCCCCCATAACAGACATGCCACTATTGCACCCGTTGGCTCATTTGGCCTGGCTGGCCAAATTTAAGGCTTGCAGTGCTCACTGTTGAGTATTTTCACTGGTGATTTCTTTCTCTCCCATTGAACTGAATGCAGCATAGCTTTTTCAAGCTTTCTGTCAGCTGGCTATAGCTATCTGGACTTACATCAGTGTCCTGTTCCAAACATTTTTAAAAAAAAAAAGCATCAAGGGGCCAGGGAGATAGTTCAGTGAGTAAAGTACTTCCATACAAGCAAGGACTTGAATTCACATGCCCCAGTTACCCATGTAGAATGCTGGGCATGGTGGTGCATACCTGAGATCTGAGCACTGAGGAAACAGATGAAGAATCCCCAGGGCTCACTGGCTAGCTAGCCCAGCTGACTAGGTGAGCACCAGGTTCAGTAAGAGACGTTTGCTCAGGGAATAAGGTGGAGAGTGACTGAGGAATGCACCCAGTGTTGACCTCCGGCCTCAACATGCCACACATGAACTACATACACACACACCTACACACCTCACACAAAAAATAAAATAAAAAGAAATCCCAAGTTTAACAGACTTCCAGGCATGGTGGTTTAGCACCAGGGAGGTGGAGGCAGGAGAATCACAAGTTATAGCACAGCCTAGGTGCCATAATGAGATCCTGTCAGTAAATTAATTACTTAAGTAAATAAACTTATTTTTAAGAAATTGAGCAGGTTGCATGAAACAGATCTCAGACTGAAGGCCCTCCTTTCATGTCTTAATCACTTTTGCAGACTGGGAACTTTGATCCATTCCTGTCCTTCACCACCCAGCCACCAAGGACCTGCTGAACGCTGGTCCCTGGCCTAATGCTCCATCTGTTCTTCCTATATACTCATCACGGCTGTAAACCAATTGTTAACCCAAGCCCAGGGGTCTCGCTGCCCCTGGGCAACAGTGACATTTGCGCCCCCTCACCTTCTCAAACTGAAGAGTCCTCCCGGCATCCTCTGCAGAAGTTCATGTGTGCCTCATCTAAGACGCAGGTCAAGTTCCTGGCCTGATACTCAGAGCACTGGGACAGCTACACTCACCGTCTGCCCTTGTGGAAGCTGTGGGTCGAAGTGACTATAGAAATGAAGCAGGTAAGACTATGGAACTGAACATTTACTTTTAAAAGAATATTTTAAAGAATACTTTCTTTTTCTTTATTTATTTGAGAGAGAGAAATAGGCAAAAAAAGAGAGAGAGAGAGAGAATAGGCAGAGCAGGGCCTCTAGCTGCTGTAAACAAACTCCAGATATGTGTGACCCCTTGTGCATCTGGCTTACATGGGTCCTGGGGAATCACACCTGGGTCCTTTGGCTTTGCAGGGAAGCGCCTTAAACACTAAGCCATTTCTCCAGACCCTAAAAGAATATTTTTAATAATTACTTATTTGAGAGAGAAAAGGAGAAAGAGCCAGAGAATGGGCACACCAGGGCCTCCTGCTGCAGCAAATGAATGCCAGACACATGTGCCACTTTGCATCTGGCTTTAAGTAGGTGCTGGGGAATGGAACCCAGGCTGCTGGACTTTGCAAGCAAGTGTCTTTAACCACTGAGTCATCTCCCTATCCCTGAACACTTTTTTTTTATTTTAATTCTAAGTTAAAAATTGAGGCATGAAATTAAAAAAAATTATTGATTTTATTTATTTGAGAGAGAGAAAGAAAGAAGCAGTTAGAGAGAGAGAAGGGGCACACCAGAGCCTTCAGCCACTGCAAATGAACTCCAGACACATGCACACCTTGTGCATCTGGCTCACGTGAGTCCTGGGGAATTGAACCTGGGTCTTTTGGCTTTGCAGGCAAGCACCTTCACCACTAAGCCATCTGTCCAAACCAAAAATATTTTGTCTACTCCTATAAACTTATTATTTTGCTAAAACTACATGTCATTCTGACCACTGAGTACATAATGTGAGGCACAGTGTTTTCAGTTATGGAACATCAACCCATCCGTGGATTTGTTCAGTACATTGTTAGATATGTGTTGTGTTGGTTTGGATGGATGTCCTCCAGTTGATTCGGGAATTTATTAAAGCTGATAATTTAGATTTCCAGATGCCTAGCTAAAAGAGCTGTCCCTGAGGGTGGATGTGAATTCCAGCCTGAGATATGCAAAGTGCTAAGCTTTGCCTGGGGTTCCTGAGTGTGCTTGCTTGTGGTACTGGTGGTGGTTTTTCTCTCTGCATGGATTTGATAAAGCGAGCCAGCTTCATCCACCATTATAGAACATTCCCTGAGTCTGTAAGATTCATTTCAATCCCTTCTTCCCATAACTGTGCCTGGTCTGGAGGTTCATCCCAGCTATCTGAAGCTGTCTGCTACATGTCTTGTGACATTGTAATATATTTTCAGCTGCCAGAAAGAGGTACATAAATTTTGATGTAAATTGTCATTGATAACTAAATCAATCTTGTTTTTTTGTTTGTTTGTTTTTCAAGCTAGGGTTTCACTCTAGCCCAGGCTGAATATGTAATCTCAAGAGTGTCCTTGAACTCATGGCAATCCTCCTACCTCTGCCTCCAGAGTACTGGGATTAAAGGCATGCACCATCATGCCAGGCTCAAAATTCTTTTTTTTTTAATTAATTTATTTATTTGAGAGACAAAAAAATAAGCTGAGAGAGAGGGAGAGAAGAATGGGTGTGCCAGGGCCTCCAGCCAGTGCAAACAAACTCCAGATGTATGTGTACCTTTGAGTATCTAGCTTACATGGGCCTGGAGAATAAAACCAAGGTTCTTTGGGTTTTCAGGCAAGTGCCTTAACCACTGAGAAATCTCTCCAGCCCCCAATTTTTATTTTAAATACCATGCCATTAAAATTCTCTTGTTTAAAAAATAGTGTGAGCAGGGGACTAGGAAAATGGCTTAGCCCGTAAGAGCACTTGTCACGAAAGCATGAGGGCCTGAGAGGCCTAAGACAGTCTGAGTTCTATCCCCATCACCCACATAAACAGCTGGGCATTGTCATGCATACCTGAACACCCAGTATTGTGGGGAGTAGAGACAGGAGAATCACTGCAGCTTGCTTTGTCTGCAAGCTTGACCAAAAATGGCAGCACCAAGTTCAGGGAGAGACTCCATCTCAAAGAAATAATGTGATGAACAATAAGAGGAAGGTGCCTGACATTCTTCTCTGGCCTCCATACACATGTGCACAAGACACACACATCAGCACATACTACATACGCACCACACAACATATACTACTTCTGTTACACACACATGCATGTGCATGAAAAGGAAAAAGCATGAGCAGCCCAATGTGGTAGCACACGCCTCTAATCCCAGCATTCAGGAAGTAGAGGCGGACAGTGGTAAGTTTGAAGCTAGCCTAGGCCACATAGCAAGACCATCTTGTAAAACAAAAGTTAATTTTAGTAATAGATTTACAGAGGACCTGCACATATATTTGGCAAATCTTAATGAGCTAGGATTCTTTTTTCTAAATATTTAATTAATTAATTTATTTAAGAGAGAGAGAGAGGCAGATAGAGACAGACAGAATGGTGCACCAGGGTCTCTAGCCAGGCAAACAAACTCCAGACGCATGCACCGCCTTGTGCATCTGGCTCACGTGGGCACTGGGGAATCCCACCTGGGTCCTTAGGCTTTACAGGCAAGTACCTTAACTACTAAGCCATTTGCACACAAAAAAAAAAAACACTTTTACAATGCAACTGCCCAGACAGAAACTGGCCTCGATATCCATGACCTTACAGTGCCTGGCAATACCTTCGCAAGACCCTCATAATAGAACTAAAAGATGATGACATCAAATTAAAAGAGAGACTAATGGAGAGAGGGAGGGGATATGGTGGAGATTGGAGTTCTAAAGGGGAATGGGGGGAGGGAGGGAAAAATCATGCACTTTTTGTATGTAAGTATAGAAGTTGTCAATAAAAAATTATTTAAAAAATTAAATAAATAAATAAGTAAATAAAAAAACACTTTTAGATGAAAAAAATGGCAAAAAGTTATATTTCGGTAATAGAGATAGTGTTAGAAAATTCCAAGGAAAAGCAAAAAAGATACTTAATGAAATGTGAAAGCCTTTCAATTCAGCCAGCAAGTAATTGTCTCTAAAATACAAAGACATTTCTAACAACAGCAAAGGGCAGTCAATAAGCTTAAAAAAAAAAATCACAAGTACTTTTTCTTAAGCTTTAGATGAGCCAAAACAAAGGATGCAGCTGACATGGGCCAATTAATACTGGCGTATATTTTGTCTCAAAGGACTTCCAATTCAAAGAAATGTTGCCAATTCATGGCCAAGAAAACCCCCATCCCTTGGCATAGATAATTTTTACTCTTACAGATATTAAAGAATTCCATGTAGACAGGATAATAATGGTGCCTTTCACCACACACATTAGTTCTGCTGTGCTAGGTCAAAAATTTGCTTTTATTGGAATTTTCTTTTTAAAAAAAGTGTTTTATTTATCTGAGGGAGAAAGAGAGAGAGAGAAAGGGTGTGCCAGGGCCTCTAGGCACTGCAAACAAACTCCAGATGCAAGTACCACCTTGTGCATCTGTCTTTATGTGGGTACTGGAAACCGAAGCTGGGGCCTTAGCATTTACAGGCAAGTGCCTTAACCGCTGAACCATATCTCCAGCCCTTACAGGAATTTTCACTTGACTGCTTCTTCCACTACACAGTACATGTTGAAAATATTTATGCTTCGTTTTCTACAGTAGGCTCTAGGAACACCATCATGGATACAGTTGTTAAAACCATTCCCTCATACATTCAGAACCACAAATCGTCTCTTCTTTGTGGAACAGCTGAAAGAAATACAAGTGGATAGACTCAGTGGCCTTTTGTTCCTCACCAGTATTCTTTGAGCCATGGAAGAGTTTTACAAATCCAATGCAAGACTTGATTGAAACAAAGGGGGTGCTTGCCAAGTATTCAATAAGCAGAGAGAAAATGGCAATATTATAAGCAAGTGCCTTTAACTGCTGAGCCATCTCCCCAGACCTCTACATTCTGTTTTGTTTTTTTTCTAAAGCTTACTTATTTTGTTTATTTGAGAGAGAAAGGCAGATAGAGAGAATGGGCACACCAGGGCCTCTAGCCACTGCAAACAAACTCCAGATGCACGCACCACTTTGTGTATCTGGCTTACGTGGGTCCTAGGGAATTGAACCTGGGTCCTTTGGCTTTGTAGGCAAGTGCCTTAATCACTACGCCATCTCTCCAGCCCCATTCTTTTTTTTTTTTTCTAACAGAAATCAATGTATAAATTCTTTCTCATTGTCAAACATTATGTAAATCAGCTGTAAAGACAGAAAGTGAAGGACACTGTGTAATCACTGGTAAATTTCGAGTTGCTTTTCAGCTTCTGAATTGACCCCTCAAGGAGAGACTCTTATTTCACCTGAGCAGTGATAGCTTTGAAAACCAACACACTTTGGTGGTACTGAGAGGTTTGGATTCAGGGCCTCGATCATGCCTCATAAGCATCATCGCTGAGCTACACCCCCAGCCACAACACATTTGTGTTCCAAAGCCAAATCAATTGTACTGGCAAAGATGAGTAAGTTCCACAGGGTCTCTCTGTGTAACCTAGCTTCCCTCAAAAATCACAATTCCCCTACTCTAACTTCCTGAGTGCTGGAATTACAGGCATGCATCACTACACATAGCTAATTTTTTTCATTAGTGGAAAACATTTTAGTATATTTGGACCATCTTATATATATAAATCTTCTTTTTCAGCCATAAGTCTCATGAAACATAATACAGGTGAAATATTTCAGTGATACTTTTGCAGTTAACTCAGGATCATTTAAGTAAAAATGAAACAATGAACTTCCCTGACAATATGAAAACTCATATCTCATTCATAATTTATATATTTATTTTATTTTTAATTTAATTAATTTATTTGAGAGAGAAAGAGGCAGATACACAGAGAGAGAATGGGCATGCCAGGGCCTGCAGCCACTGCAAACGAACTCCAGACACATGCGCTCTCTTGTGCATCTGGCTTATGTGGATACTGGGGAATAGAACCTAGGTCCGTAGGCATTGCAGGCAAGTGCCTTAACTGCTAAGCCATCTTTCCAGCCCTGTATATTTCTTTTCTTTTTTCTTTCTTTCTTTCCTTCTTTTTTTTTTTTTTTTTTTTTTTTTTTTGGTTTTTCGAGGTAGGGTCTCACTCCAGACTGACCTGGAATTCACTATGTAGTCTCAGGGTGGCCTCAAACTCGTGGCAATCCTCCTACCTCTGCCTCCGGAGTACTGGGATTAAAGACATGCGCCACCACGCCTGGCCCTATATATTTCTTTTAATCCCACGTTGAAATTATAATATTTTGGAAATGTTATTAAATGGAACATATCAGTAAAATTAACTCTACCTACTTTTAAAATATGGATACAGAGATATTTTAAACTACATATGAGGCCTGCACTGTATTTTTATAGAATTTCTTTGATCAAGAATGTAACTAAGCACCAGGCCAGAGATACAGCTCATGGTAGAAATGCTTGCCTAGTTTGATCTCCAGTATCACAAAAGGATGGCAGATGTCATAGCAAACACATCTAATCCCACACTCGGGAGGCTGGAGCAGGAAGATCGCAAGCTTGAAGTGAGGCTCTGTTACACAAATAGGCTGGGTCTAAAGAAAGGAAGAAAAGAAGTGAGAGGAGCAAAGGAGACTAGAGGAAAAAGAGAGAAAGAAACAGAAAGCTGGTGGCATAGCTCAGTTGGTAGAGTGTTTACTGAGCATGCAAAGGCCTTGGGTTTGCCGGGCGTGGTGGCGCACGCCTTTAATCCCAGCACTCGGGAGGCAGAGGTAGGAGGATCACCGTGAGTTCGAGGCCACCCTGAGAGTACACAGTGAATTCCAGGTCAGCCTGGGCCAGAGCAAGACCCTACCTTAAAAAAAAAAAAAGGCCTTGGGCTCAATCCTCAACCCCTCATAAAGTGAGGTCTGGTGGAGGATGCCTGTAATTCCAGCACTTGGGAGGTGGAGACAGGAGGATTACAAGTTCTAGTGACTCCCACTCTCATCTGGGGTATGTGAGACCCTGTTAACAAAAAAGAAAAAAAGGGGCTGGAGAGATGGCTTAGTGGTTAAGGTGTTTGCCTGAGAAGCCAAAGGGCCCAGATTCGATTCTCCAGGACCCATGTAAGCCAGATGCACAAGGGGCGCATGCATCTGGAGTTCATTTGCAGAGGCCAGAGGCCCTGGCATGCCCATTCTCTCTGTGTGTCT
Source organism: Orientallactaga sibirica (assembly GCA_036365145.1). NCBI lineage: Eukaryota > Metazoa > Chordata > Mammalia > Rodentia > Dipodidae > Orientallactaga > Orientallactaga sibirica. The sequence continues at coordinate 21,392,943 of JAEOAD010000018.1, read as the reverse complement.
GTCTTCTGTCTCTCTCTCTGCTTGCAAATAAATAAGTAAATTTTTTTAAAAAGATAAGTAAATAAAATAAATTTTTAAAAACAGAAGTAAGGAAGGAGAGGAGGGCAAGAGGGAGGGAAGGAAGCTATTAGAATTCCACAAATGACAAAGTGATATGACTTTTGACTTATTCACTCATTAACACCTAAAACTAGTGCCAAGGACATACAAAGTGCTGGGAAAATAAATCTACTGTACTTTAGTAACATAGCAAAGTCACACATGGCAATATTTTGGTCAACTACAGTTCAAATATAAGATGGTGCCCATAAGTTTGCACTGCCTAGGGCTGTGTACAGTGACTTTTTCATTGGCTGAGACAAATACCCGTCCAGAAGCAGCTTATGGGAGGAAAGCGTTTATTTCAGGTTTCCAGATTCCAGGAGAAGCGCCATCAGTGGCGGGGAAGCTGACTCACTGTGGCGTGCATCACAGCCGAGAGAGACAACTGCCAGCAGCAGCAAGCACGGGCAGCCAGCCAATGGGACAGCCAGAGCTCCAACGGTGTCTGAGCACATCATAGGGATGCCCCAGTGACACCTCCTCCAGCAGGCTGCTGGAGGCTGAAGTAGGAAACTTAATCTTGATCAAAAATCCCTGAGGCCGGGGCTGGAGAGATGGCTTAGCAGTTCAGGCATTTGCCTGCAAAGCCAAATGACCCAGGTTTGATTCCCAGGACTCATTGCAAGCCAAATGCACAAGGTAGCACATGCATCTGAATTTCCTTTGCAGTGGCTGGAGGTCCTGGCACGCCCATTCTATCAGTCTGTCTGTCTTCTGTCTCTCTCTCTGCTTGCAAATAAATAAGTAAAATTTTTTTAAAAAAGATAAGTAAATAAAATAAATTTTTAAAAACAGAAGTAAGGAAGGAGAGGAGGGCAAGAGGGAGGGAAGGAAACTATTAGAATTCCACAAATGACAAAGTGATATGACTTTTGACTTATTCACTCATTAACACCTAAAACTAGTGCCAAGGACATACAAAGTGCTGGGAAAATAAATCTACTGTACTTTAGTAACATAGCAAAGTCACACATGGCAATATTTTGGTCAACTACAGTTCAAATATAAGATGGTGCCCATAAGTTTGCACTGCCTAGGGCTGTGTACAGTGACTTTTTCATTGGCTGAGACAAATACCCGTCCAGAAGCAGCTTATGGGAGGAAAGCGTTTATTTCAGGTTTCCAGATTCCAGGAGAAGCGCCATCAGTGGCGGAGGAAGCTGACTCACTGTGGCGTGCATCACAGCCGAGAGAGACAACTGCCAGCAGCAGCAAGCACGGGCAGCCAGCCAACGGGACAGCCAGAGCTCCAACGGTGTCTGAGCACATCATAGGGCTGCCCCAGTGACACCTCCTCCAGCAGGCTGCTGGAGGCTGAAGTAGGAAACTTAATCTTGATCAAAAATCCCTGAGGCCAGGGCTGGAGAGATGGCTTAGCAGTTCAGGCATTTGCCTGCAAAGCCAAATGACCCAGGTTTGATTCCCCAGGACTCATTGCAAGCCAAATGCACAAGGTAGCACATGCATCTGAATTTCCTTTGCAGTGGCTGGAGGTCCTGGCACGCCCATTCTATCAGTCTGTCTGTCTGTCTGTCTCTGTCTCTCTCTCTCTCTCTCCCATGCTTCAAATAAATAAATAAAACTTAAAAAAATCCCTGAGGGGGATGGAGAGATGGCTTAGCAGTTAAGGCACATGACTGCGAAGCCTAAGGACCCCGGTTTGATTCTCCAGGTCCCATGTAAGCCAGATGCACATGGTGGCACATGCATTTGGAGCTCTTTTGCAGTGGCTAGAGGCCCTGGCATGCTCGTTCTCTCTCTCTCTTTCTCTCTCTCCCTCTGTCTCTAATAAATAAATAAAAATAAAAATAAAAAATTAAAAAAAAACAAATTAAAAAACAAAACAAAAAAAAAAAATCCCTGAGGCCATGGCGGACACACGTTCACATTCGAATCACCACAGGCTAGGAACATCTCTCAGCGGTAAAGCATATGGTTAGCATGTGTAAAGTCCTGGGTCTGTAAGGTTCTGGGTTTGATTCCTAGCATATACACACACACACAGACACACAGAGAGAGAGAGAGAGAGAGAGAGAGAGAGATTCTATCTCCTAGTCATTAGCTGTCTTAATTTGTCTGTCTCCTCTGAAAGGTCATGAACTCCATGAGATAGGGTTCGGTCTGCTTATTCACAATCATATACTTCTGGTAGATGCTGTATAGAGAAGAAATGAATGAATGAATGAAGACTTGCAAAGAGATTTGACTGCATCGCTGCCATGCTTCAAGCCCTCTCGGGATCCACATACATGTTCCCACTAGGGATCTGACAGCTGCCAGGGAGATGACCACGAATGGTACACTCATCACCAGGGGACTCAAGCTTGCTCTCTCAGGAGAATGGCTGGGGTCACTTCTAAGTAATTGGGAAGATCTGAGAATCACAAAATTGCTTTCAGAAAACTTCCTCACCCTCTGGAATGTCAGGCTTCAGCCCAGGCTAGAACCGCTCAGTGCCACCCCCAAAAAGAGTCAAATGTGGTACTGGACACTGCACACTCGCATGGCTCCTCCATCAGGAGGATTCAAGGGGCCCAGAGGTGGAGCAGGTGGTGAAAAGAATGAGGTTTGTGTTTGGTTTTGGTTTTTTTTGGTGTGGGGGAGGAAGGGAAAACAGTTTCATGTAGTGCGGACTATCCTCAAACTTTCTATGTAGCTAAAGATGACCTTGAACTTATGATCTTCCTGCCTCCACCTCCTAGTGCTTAGATTATAAGCATGCTGGGGATCAAACTCAGGGCTTCATGAATCCTAGGCATGCACTCTGCCTATTGAACCACATCCTCAACTGAAACAAGGGCATTTGACATGGGACCATTTTCACAGCTTACAGAACTCCTTCAAATATATGACTCCTTCATCATTATCACTCCCTCCTTTATGTAATGGATGTGGAAACTGTGACCTAGAAAAATGAGCAACTTTTCCAAGGTCAAGTGTCATGGACTCAAGCAACATCATGATGTGGTTACAACATAGGCTGTGAAATCAGAGTCAAATTCAAAGTTATCTTTTGCCATCCACGAGTATGTTATGCTCTGAGTCTCCATTTTCTTAGGTTAACATGAACAGGTTGTTGTATAACTCACAGGCTTGTTGTAGATATTAAATTTAAAGATTTATATACTCAAGGGGAAGAAGCATGTTAGGAGAGGGGATAAGAGAAGATAACTAGATAGAATAAGATGAAAATATATACATGTTTTAAAATGTCAAAAATGGGGGAAAGAGAGGGTGTGGTGGCCCATGCCTTTAATCCCAGCACTTGGGAGGCAGAGGTAGGAGGATCACCATAATTAAACCTAGATTCTGTAGGCTAATAAAAACAAAGCATGGGGCTGGAGAGATGGCTTAATGTTAAGGCGCCTGCCTCCTAAGCCTAAGAACGCCGGTTCCAATCTCCAGGTCCCATGTTTAGCCAGATGCAAAGTGACACAAGGGTGCAATGCCGCACTTGACCACAAGGGGGCACACATCTGGATTTCGTTCGCAGCAGCTGAGCACTGCTGGCGCACTCATCTCTGTCTCCCTCTCCCTCCCCCCCCTCTGTGTGTGTGTGTGTGTGTGTGTGTGTGTGTGTGTGTGTCCAAAAAAATAAAAAGAAAAAAAGAAAAAAAATAGTTTAGCCTTATTTATCAATCTATGAAATAATCCCTCAGCTTCAAATGTTTAGATTTGTATGTGAGTTGAAGTAAAAGTCAGTGGTAGAGGCCAGGGAGCTAGAAAGAGGTTATGAGAGAGGGGAGAGGGGAGGACTTAAGGGAGGGTGTAGTAGATATGTAAGTAGAGGGGCAGAATATTGGGGGTAGAATGGTCTAAGTGGGGTCAGGGGAGGTGATGCAAGAGAGAGGGGGATGAGGAGAGTTAATAAAAATTTAAGATGCTGTGAACAAGTCATATGGAAACCAACTTTTTCACTAGCTAATAACATATATGTTAAAAAAGAGAGAGTTTGGGCAGAAGTACCCTATGAAGGTAAATAATGTTGTGCCCAGGGCCATAGATTGTTATTGGAAAATTTTCAGTGCCAGAGGTGGGATACCTTCCAGTCGTTTGTTGGCCAGGGAGGCTCTTGATGCCCCCAAAACCTTACAGGCTATTGCCAACACTCTTGGTTGCCCCACAGAACTAGATGGTAAGACTATTGCTGAAGACTTCACATATTTGGGCTGCAGGTCACTGAGAAATCAAGCTGGAGCTAAGCTGGAAACCTCCTCCTTGTTGACTAGCTGTCAGGATGCTGGAAAGAGCTATGCAGCATGCAGCCTTTGGGGTGAGAGAAGCCATCAATGGTCTTAAGCAACAGTGGACCCTGCAAGCCTTACAGCTGGCCAGCCAGGCCAAATATGCCCAATGGGTCAATAGTGGAATATCTGTTATGGAGGAAAACAACTGATCTCTGAATGGAGTTGAGGCCTCCTCCATGGAAGGGAATCCATGCCTGGTACTGAAAAACTAGTCAATAGCCTATGGCTGGAGTGGTCATAAGCCCTAGGGGGAAACTACTATTGTTGTCTGACTAAATGCATATACTATGCTACCAAACTGCCCTCTGAATACTTATGTTTATGCCATATATTACTGCTACTCTCACTTTGGTTAGAGAAGCTTCTTTTATCAGATGGCAATGACCACTGGGGTGACTCAGAACTCACCATAGTACTGAGAAGTGACAGTGGAGTGTTCAGCACTGAGACATCTCTATCACACCCTCCATGACTCAGAGACCACTGAGGAGGAGGTGGCAGAAAGAATGTAAGAGCCAAAAGAAGGGGAGGACTGCTTACAATGCTGTCTTCCAGACTCAAAGTGGCCTTGACATTCACAACCTCACAGGGCCTGACACTGCCTACACAAGACCTTCATAAAGAGAGGAAAAAAACGATGACCTCATGGGGCTGGAGAAATGGCTTAGTGGTTAAGGCATTTGCCTGCAAAGCCAAAGGACCTCAGTCCCATTTGTCAGGACCCATGTAAGCCAAGTGCACAAGGTGGGACATGTGTCTGGAGTTCATTTGCAGTGGCTGGAGGCCCTGGCATGCCTATTCTCTCTCGTTCTCTCTCTCTCTCTCTCTGCCTCTTTCTCTCTTGCTCTCTTAAATTAAAATAAATAAATTAATTGATTGATTAAAAAAAAAACTTTTAAACTGATGGCATCAAAGTAGAAGAGAGACTATTTGTAAAGAAGAAGAGATTCAAAGCCGGTCATGGTGGCGCATGCTTTTAATCCCAGCACTCGGGAGGCAGAGGTAGGAGGATCACCATGAGTTCAAGGCCGACCTGAGACTACATAGTGAATTCCAGGTCAGCCTGAGCTAGAGTGAGACCCTACCTCGGAAAAAAAAAAAAAAAAAAAAAAGAAGAAGAGAAGAAGAAGGGATTCAATGGAATGGGGATTTAGGAGAGAGGAAAAGGAGGTGGTGGGAGGGGATTATGACCATGGTATATTGTCTGTATTTTTGGAAGTTTGCAATAAGAAGTTTTTTCACATCATAATAGGAGGAAAAGATCATGACATCAAACTGAAAAGAGAGACTGATTGAGAAGGGGAGGGGATATGATGGAGAATGAAGTTTCAAAGGGGAAAGTGGGGGGAGGGAGGGAAGTACCATGGGATATTGTCTACACTTAAAGAAGTTGTCAATAAAAGAAAAGTTTTTTTTTCAAAAACAATAATGCCGTTCACTGAGGTTCTTTCTGTTGAGGGGCTCCTGTCTGGCTGTGTGGAGTGTGTCTGTTTCTTTGCTTGTAGTCTTGCCCTCTTGCTCTGGGGAGCTTTTTCAGCAGATCAACTTTGAGCCAAATGATTAGTGGTTCCAAGGTACGGCAATCACTTCAGACTTCTAGCCTGTGCCCCTGTATGCGAGGATGTCCAAGCAGGCTGTCAGCGTGAATGGGCCTGTCTGTTGGACCCAAAGTAATGAATCAAGTTATCTAATAATAACCACATTTTGTCCTCTTTGGGGCTCCCCTCTATCCAAGACGTTCTTCACTACCACCCCCAGGAAGTGAATACCATTTTCCCAGTAGCTGCCTTATAGACTGGCTCAGAGAGGTTGACAGGAGTGAAGGCAGATGGTGTCAATGTGTTAGCCTCCCAGCCAGAGGCGGGGCTCTGTCCTTCCCCCTGTTCTAGCCTCAGAAGAGTATATTCAATGGAAGGGAAAGAAATGTTCCTATGAGGACTGTATCCCAAAGGGAAGTCCTCAGCGTAACCTCCCTGCAATGTAACGCCCCACAACATGAGCTCCCCATTGTGCAACGTCCTTGCTGTGTAACCTCCCCATGGTATAAGTTCTGCACAGTGTAATTTCATGACAGTGTAACCAGCTAATGGCACACCCCCTCCCTGGTGTAACCCCGTCATACTGTAATGGCCTCACAGTGTAATTTCCTCCTCCCAAGCACCAGCAGTTGCTTAGCAATGACTTCCCACCAAGCTCTGAAGTTCAAGTCGCCTCTGCACCTTCCAGTAAATTAAAAGGGACCTGTCTGTGACCACCCGCAGCTTCCCTGAAAGATGAATGTATCAAATACGAAGAGTCGTCATGATTCTCGTGCGTGGCATCTTTGAGTGCCAGGCCTCGCATCTCAGGATATGCTTTCTTGGGTAGGATGGACAGTGCATGAAGAGGAAGCATCCGAGAACCACAGGGGGCCATCCAGGCCTAGAATATTCTTGCCCTGGTGGCCAAGATTGCTGCTCCAAACCCAGGGGTCTGTTTCCCAGTGAGTCTCTCCATGCCAGGGGCCTCTCAGCAGGGAAATGCATGCATGGTGGCCCCAGTGTGGAAGAGGAGAGAAGGATCCTGCTGCATCTCCCTCTATGCCAACAGCTCAACCTTCATGAAAAAGGAAGGAGATGGGGCCAGATGGGGAAGGGGCGTGGCTCCCTCCGAAGAAATTCACAGCTCCTCTGTCCAGTCTACTGAGGTCTACCTACGCTATGGGGGCTCCCACATGCTCAGAGCACGCAGTTCTTCCAAAAGCCAAGAGCACTAAATAAGTAATGCCCTGCCTCTTCTCTCTCCAAATAGCCCTTCAGGAGCTTAGAGCCATAGCCTTGAGCAAAAATCCCCCTGGTTGGACAATCTTGGGCACTTACTGTTTTATATTTTTTTTTATCATTTTGTATTTATTTTTGGAGAGAGAGATAGACAGAGAGGGAGACAGAAATGGGCGCACCTTCAGTCTCTCAGCTGCTGTGAACGAAATCCAGATGCGTGCGCCCCCTTGTGGGCAAGTGCGGCATTGCGCCCTTGCCTCACTTTGCATCTGGCTAAACGTGGGACCTGGCGATTGGAACCTCTGGACATTGGAACCAGCGTTCTTAGGCTTAGCAGGCAGGCGCCTTAGCCGCTAAGCCATCTCTCCAGACCTGTTTTTAAATTTTTTATACATATTTGCAAGCAGAGAGAGACAACAAGAAGAGAAATAGAGAGGGGGGCGGGAATGGGCACTCCAGGGCCTTTAGCCACTGCAAACAAAATCCAATGCATGAGCATTTGGCTTTACATGGGTATTGGGGAATTGAATCTGGGTCATTAGGCTTCTGCAGGCAAGCCCCTTAACTGCTGAGACATCTCTCCAGCTCATCAGCACTTTCATAATCTCCTTGGGCCTCCATTTGTCCACCAGTAATACAGGAATAATAGCATTTCCCTTTCAGGATTATTACAAGAACTAATTCTATGCAGATCACTCACCACAGTGCCTGGAATATTAAAAAGGGCTCTGTATGCCCAGCACTGAAATATCTCTGTCACACCCTCCAAGGCTCAGGGCCCATTGAGAAAGAGGGAGTGGATAAAATGCAAGAGCCAAAGGAAGGGTACGACTCCTTACAATGCAACTATCCAGACAGAAATTAGCCTTGATATCCATGACCTTGCAATGCCTAGCAATACCTTCGCAAGACCCTCATAATAGAAGAAAAAGATGATGACATCAAATTAAAAGAGAGACTAATGGAGAGAAGGAGGGGATTGATGGAGATTGGAGTTCTAAAGGGGTATGGAGGCAGGGGAGGGAAATATCATGCATTTTTTGCATGTAAGTATAGAATTTGTCAATAAAAATAAAATTTTTAAAAAAGGGCTCTGTAAATGCCATGCACTTACCATGTCAGTGAAGACTGGCTCCCATAGCATGGATGAATAACTTAACAAGATAATTCAGTTTAACTAGGGGATTTGCTTAACTAGAGGGAAAACGGTATTCTCTGAATTACTAACCTGTAATTATGACCTCTCTGGTTTTGTTGAAATATAGTCATGCTGACAGTGCTTTCCAGAAATAGAAATAAAAATACCTCCCTAGCAAATAGTATGTTGAGAAGCTTAGAAGTGAAGGGAGGCAAAAAAAAAAAAAATAGTCATTATAAAACTTAATTCAATAATATATAATATAATATAATATAAACAATATTTCAATGATATTACCTACAGATTAAAGCTAGAGTTTAGATTAAATCCAACAGAAGGATATCCTTCCTTCCCTTCCTTCCTTTCTTCCTCCTTTCCTTCCTTCTTGTTGTCTATCTATTGGTTTATTTGAAGTAAGCTCTCATTATGTAGCTCAAGATGGCCTCAGACTCACAGTGAGTCTCCTGCCTCAGCCCTCTGAGTGCTGGAATTAGATGTGAGACTCCACACCTACCAGGGAATCGATTTCTGTTCAAAGAATGGAAGAACTCTGTCTCTTGGGGCTTTCAAAAAAGGGGGAGTTGTTTCTAGAAGTAATGAGTTCCCCCTTGTTGGAGCTGAGTGCCCTGAGGCCAGATGAGCCCTTGGCATGAGCCCTCAGTCCTATGTCTATGCTGTAATTTTCAGGTTCATGTGCACACATCAACTACCAAGGAAGCTTATCCCTTATTCCCTCCTTGCAGGTGAAGAAACAGAGGCTCAGGGAGACTGTGTTCCTTGCCTGATATCACACTGATAAAGAACTCCAGATAGAAATTGGCTAGGCAGCCAGGAGTGGTGGCGCACGCCTTTTATCCCAGCACTTGGGAGGCAGAGGTAAGAGGATCTCCATGAATTCGAGGCCACCCTGAGACTACATAGTGAATTCCAGGTCAGCCTGAGTGAGACCCTACCTAGAAAGAAAGAAAGAAAGAAAGAAAGAAAGAAAGAAAGAAAGAAAGAAAGAAAGAAAGAAAGAAAGAAAGAAAGAAAGAAAGAGAAGGAAGAAAGAAAGGAAGGAAGAAAGAAGAAGGAAGGAAGGGAGGGAGGGAGAGGAGGAAAGAAAGAAAGAAAGAAAGAAAGAAAGAAAGAAAGGAAGGAGGGAGGGAGGGAGGAAGGGAGGAAAGGGAGAGAGAAAGAGAGAGAGAAAGGAAGGAAGAAAGAGAGAAAGAAATTGAGAAATTGGCTAGGCAATTGAGGGTAGAAGGGCCCCCAAAAGTGAACAGTTTTTTTTTTTTCCTGGCTAATAGCAGGAAATGTCCTTGAGCCTATAAGGGGGAATCCGATTTGCCTTATCTTTTTCCATAAAGGAGTTCTTGGCAGCCTCCACCTTGCTAGAGGCCAGAAATGTCAAAATGGAGGGTGTGGCTCTTTCTTTATCTCCTTTTCCCCAAAGGAATTCCTGTCTTAGAAGCCAGACATAGGATATGACTAAGACTACAAGGCGTCTAGATACCTGGCATAGAAACTGGACTGTCCAGCTCATCCCCATCCAATAAAGCTTTATTCAAGTCCCAGTCACCATGGATTACCTGCCTGGGACCCCTCCCAACTTTGGAGCTTTCTACTTTACTTTCTAGGGACCCCTCTGCAACACAGAAGCCCTGCCTTCTTTCCTTTTCTTTTTTTCTTTTTTTTTAAATTTTTTTATTATTTTATTTATTTTTGGAGAGAGACACAGAGAGAGAGAGACAGACAGACAGAGAGGTAGAGGGAGACAGATAGAGATGGGCGCCAGCAGTCTCTCAGCTGCTGTGAACAAAATCCAGATGGGTGCGCCCCCTTGTGAGCAAGTGCAGCATTGCGCCCTTGCCTCACTTTGCATCTGGCTAAACGTGGGACCTGGAGATTGGAACCGCTGGAGATTGGGACCAGCGTTCTTAGGCTTAGCAGGCAGGTGCCTCAACCGCTAAGCCATCTCTCCAGCCCGTTCTTCTTTCCTTTTCTTAAGCTCTGTAATAAAATCTTTCTAAGACTCATGCTCTGTGGTGTGCGGATTTCATGCCTCAAATTCACAGGACAAGAATCTGGAGGTCACTGACTCAGTGTAAGTTTTGTGTGACCGTGAGCCTCAGGCACCCTAACTGTTGAGTTAAAAGTCCAGCCAAGAGCCAAGAAGGGCTCCATCACTCTGAAAGATACCCTGATTTCCCATGCCAACACACTTAAGAGGTGGCACCTCCAAGTTGGACCTCTGTCTTGTCTTTTCACTACAGTCCTGTGCTTGGTTCACTCAGGCAAGCCTTGACAACAAGAAGCATCCACCATGGGCTGGAGAGATGGCTTAGTGGTTAAGTGCTTTCCTGTGAAGCCTAAGGACTCTGGTTCAAGGCTCCATTCCCCAGGACCCACATAAGATACAAGGGGGTACATGTGTCTGGAATTCATTTGCAGTGGCTGGAGGCCCTGGCGTGCACATTCTCTCTCTCTGTCTCTATCTCTCTCTGTCACTCTCAAATAAATAAACAAAAACAAAGAAGCATCCACCAATCCCAGCTCACCGCTGGCAGCACTGGGAACTCTATAGACTACAGATGCTTGGGATCCATCCCAGGCTTCCCAGGACACACTTTCTGAGATGAGTATGAATTGGAAAGATAATCATCATATTCAAGCAAGAGCTACCTCTGCAGTTGGGGAGAGAGATTCAGCTGGAGATAGGCCCCTTGGGGCTTCCAGCTACCCTAGAGAAGCCAGCCACTAGGTGTGGACGTGATCACGTTAGTCCTCATGCTGTTACATGTGATGGAACTAACTGATCATGAAAGTTTAAAGTTCCTTGCTGACACTGCATGAAGGCCGTTTGGGATCCATTTAGCATCTCTAGAGTCTTCTATCCTGAAACATTGAACCTAAAGCAGATGAACTGTGAACAGTTTCTAAAGCTCCATCCAGACCTCTTCTCAATAACTAGACTGAGTTTCCTGGGGTTGCATCGTCCAAAGTTGAACTGTTTGTTCCCCACAGGGCAGTCCTGATAAAGTCAGGTGCTTTGGATGTTTCTTGGACCATCAGCTCCCCGGCTGCTGAAGGGACCCCACCCAGAGGCCAGGTTGGCCCTGGGTCAAGAAGACAGCTATCTCCGAGGCAGGCATGGTGGTGCACACCTGCAATCCCAGCACTCAGGAGACAGAAGCAGGAGTGTGATCCACAAATTCAAGGCCAGGCTGGCAAGTTCAGACCAGCCACAGCTATATAGAGAGACCCTGTCCTGTCTAAGAAGAAGAAGAAAAAAAAAAAAACAGCTGTCTCTGCTGGTGTGGGCAGGAGCCACAAACCTGTCCTTAGGTCATTCTACCTTAATCCACTGGTCGAAATGATGGCAGGTTTTACAGCACAGACTTGACACACCGCTGTTCCCACTGGCCACTGTCTCCCTGGCTAAATTTAAGCTCAGTAGGCGTTGCCTAAGCCCAGGTTTGCGTATGCAAAGTGAGGAGCAGAGTGGAGGCACCCTTCTGCTCCATGAGTGAGTGACCTACTCTACCAGCCAAGACTGGCCAAGAGACCCTGAGCTCAGACTGACCTGATTATTGTTTACAGCAGAGAAGCCGAGAGCACTGTGTGGAAATGAGAGTGCATGTAATCCCGGTGCAAGACAGTCCACCACCCACAGTCTTCGAGCTTCCCGAGGTGTCTCAGGTCTCAGCAATTCCAAGGGAGTTTCTCTTCCTATTATTGCCTACACCAGCAGTTTCCAAAGTGGGGTGAGCATCCACAGAGTTCACGGGACACTCCAGCAACATGAAGGGACATATAGCTCCTCCAGTTCTGCTTATTATTTTTCTGCTTATAAAATTTTTATTTCCTTTGTATTTTACAATGCACTTATTTTCTTCCAAAGCAGGCATGACCATAGGTCATGTGAAGGTGAGTTCTTATTCTTTTTGTTTTGTTTTGTTTTGAGGTAGGCTCTCGCTCTAGCTCAGGCTGACCTGGAATTCTCTATGTAGTCTCAGGGTGACCTGGAACTCATGGCGATCCTCCTACTTCTGCTTCCCAAGTGCTGCGATTAAAGGCGTGCGCCACCACACTCGGCTCATGAGTTCTTATTCTATGTCAGATAATGTTGTGAGACCTTATAGACATCATCTCCTCTCACGCCAACAACCTACAATACAGAAACGCTAAGCAATCCCACTAAGATCACACAGCTCACAAGGGGCAGGACTGGGATTTAAATCCCACAATTCAGCTACAGAGTTTACACTTACTAGTATATCAATCTAACATAAGATTTACAAAACTGAAAAATATTAGTGAATATTCATTGGTCAGAAGAGTGGGTGTTACTGTGACATTTGTAATTTGTTGTTGTTTTCTGAGGTAGGGTCTCACTCTAGTCCAGGCCAACCCAGGATTTACTATATAGTCTCAGGCTGGCCTAAAACTCACAGCGATCCTCCTACCTCAACCTCCTGAGTGCTGGGATTAAAGGCATACACCCAGCAATAACTTGTAAATTTTAAGCAAATAGCTCTTGATGTTGATTGTACTTTCTCATTTTGAGTCATACATTTTATTCCATTTATTCTGGAATAAACTCATTGTTAGGGCACTACCCACCTTCATTAACCTAATCTAGAAACTTCCTCACAGACATGCCTCGATTTGTCTCCTAGGTGATTCTAGATTCTGTCAAATTGACAATCAATATTAACTATTACATTCCCAAATAGTTCTTGCATTTCCAATAATTGTTTTTCAGACATCCAAGAAAGCATGTGTAATCCATGTAACCAGGCTCAAAGAAATTACAACAGTCAATCTTGATCACTTCTACGCTTTATTAACAAGAAAAACATTATATGCCAATTGCCAAACCAACTAATTTTTATTTTTAAATACTTTACTCATTTATTTGCAAGGAAGCAGAAGTGGGGGAGAGAAATGGGCATGCCAGGGTTTCTTCTGCTACAAACGAACTCCAGACTCATGGGTCACTTTGTGTATCTGGCTTTAAGTGGGTACTGGCTTTGGTAGCAAGTGCCTTTAACTGCTGAGCCATCTCCCCAAGCCCCCAACTAATTTTTAGTGATTTATACTTTCTTCCTTCATTAAAGACAGAAGAAAAGTATGGTTATGAGGTATAAGAAGTCTAACAAAATTAATGTGTTTATTTCTAATTTGTATATAGGATTCTTAATTCTCAGAAATTCAGTGTCTTGTTGCTGTTTGATTTCTTTGAGATGGGATTTCAAGTAGTAGTTCAGGCTGGCCTCAAAGTTGCTATGTAGCACAGATTGCCTTCAAACTCCTGACACTGCTGCCTCTCCTCAGGTGCTGCAGTTATAAGCATATGCTACCATGCCTGGGTCTTGTACTTTTTTTCTTTTCTTATTATTTTTAGTCTGTATACAAGGAAATGAGATTCACTGTGACATATCTATATATGATTACCCTTTCTTCCCCCTCCCATCACACACACTGTCCCTTCCCTTGGAATTTCTTGTCTTGTTTAAAATGTGCTTTTGGGGCTACAGAGATGGCTTAGTAGTTAAAGCACTTGCCTGTAAAGCCTAAGGACCAGGTTCAATTTCCCATTACCCACTTAAGCCAGATGCATAAGGTGGCATATGCATATGGAGTTTGTTTGCAGTGGATAGAGGCCCTGGAATGCCCAATCTTTCTATCTGTCTCTGCCTCTCTCTCTCATAAATAAATTTGAAAAAATGTATTTGAAGGGCTGGAGAGATGGCTTAGTGGTTAAGGTGCCTGCCTGCTAAGCCTAAAAACATCAGTTCCAATTTCCAGGTCCCACGTTTAGCCAGATACAAAGTGATGCAAGGGCGCAATGCCACACTTGCCCACAAGAGGGCGCACGCATCTGGAGTTCCTTCACAGCTGCTGAGAAGCTTCCTCTCCCTCTCTCTCTGTCTCTCTCTCCAAAAAAAAAAAAAAAAGTATTTGAAGAATGCTTTTCATAGGAGAATATTTTTTATTTATTTTGTATATTATTTTTTCCAAGTAGACACTTGTTCACTTGGAAGATCAAGGTGGGAGAAGCATGAGTTGAAGGTCAGCCTACCTGTCTCAAAACAAAAGCAAATAAGAAATAGTCGTTCATACCCATATATTAATGCTACTCTCACTTTTGGTTAGAGAAGCTTCTCTTTTCAGATGGTGGCAACCTTGGGATGAATCAGAAGGCACCATGGTACTGAGAAGAAGTGACAGAGGAGTGCTCAGCACTGAAATATCTCTAACACATCTTCCAAGGTTCAGGGTCCATTGCGGAAGAGGGGCGGAAAGAATGTAAGAGTCAAAGGAAGGGTAAGTCTCCTTACAACATGCTCCTCCAGACACAAAATGGCCTGGATATCCATGACCTCACCGTGCCTGACACTACCTACATAAGACCATCATAATAGGAGGAAAAGATGATGACATCAAAATAAAAGAGAGACTGATTGAGAGGGGGATGGGATATGATGGAGAGTGGAGTTTCAAAGGGGAAAGTGGGGGAGGGAGGGAAATGCCATGGGATATTGTCTACAATTATGGACGTTGTCAATAATAATAAAAAAAGAAAGAAAGAAAGTCTTATCATTAGTTGAAAGGTCCATCCATTCCCACTGACTTCATGTACACTTTTGTACTGATAATGTTCCATACCTGTCTGGGTTTAATTACAGATTCTCTATCTAGGTACAGTTGATCAATTCTATCATCTCTGTTTTTGTCGTGCTGGGTATTGAACCCAGAGCCTTCCTCGTGCTAAGTGCTCTACCACTGAACTGCATGCCCACTCCTCTGCTTTCTTGAGATATGGTCTGTCTTTGTAGCCCAAGCTGGCTTTGAATTCACAATACTCCTTTGGACTCCCAAGGTTGGCATCACTGCCATGTGACACCACGCTCAGCTAAAAAACATTTTTATATTTATTTATTTATGAAAGAGAGAGAGAATGGGCACACCAGGGCCTCTAGCCACTGCAAATGACTCCAGACACATGCACCACAGTGTACATCTGGCTTATGTGAGTACTGGGGAGTCAAACCTGGGTCCTCAGGCTTCACAGGCAAGCGCCTTAACTGCTAAGCCATCTCTCCAGCCATAAAGAAGGTTTTGATGCCTCTAGAACAAGTTGTCTACTCTTCATTATTCTTTTTCACTAACTTACTAGAATCCATCTTCTGTTCTCTCCCAGAGGAATTCTAGAATCTATATGTGAAGTGCCATGAAAAAGAACATTATCTCTTTTATTGATGACAGTGATTTGTGTGTTATTCATGGAGAAATGATTTATGTGCATTACAATATTCCCATCCTGTATTAAAATATCCTTTTGAAATAACATGAAGTGAAATCTCTTTTTGTACACTTGAGACCTGAAGCTGTCTGTTACAACATCTCATTAGATTATTCCTACATTTCTTTTTTTTAATCTTTTTGTTTATTATTTATTTATTTATTTGAGAGTGACAGATAGGGAGAGAAAGAGGCAGATAGAGAGAGAGAGAGAATGGACACACCAGGGCCTCCAGCAGCTACAAATGAACTCCAGATGTATGCGCCACCTCGTGCATCTAACTTATGTGGGTCCTGGAGAATCAAGCCTCGAACCAGGGTCCTTAGGCTACACAGGCAAGCGCTTAACCACTAAGCCATCTCTCTAGGCCCCTATTCCTACATTTCTTATTCTGGTTTGATTTGATTGTATAGTTTTATTTATAGCAATAAAAAACAGAAGATATCTCCATATTTATAGAAAAGTCTCTCAATTTTTCACAGATTCTGTATCTAGCAATCTTACTAAACTATCAGTATAAGCTTTTCTTGATTGGTTGGTTTTGTTTGTTTTGTTTATCTGTGACAGGGTCTCATGTTATCCAGGCTGTCCTGGAACTCACTCTATAATCAAGGATGAATTTGAACTCCTGATCCTCCTGCCTCCACTTCCAAAGTACTGGGATTACAGGCATGCACCAGCACATCTAGTCATTAGATTATTTTTTTTTTAAGAATTTATAGCAAGCATGGTGGCACATGCCTTTAATCCCAGCGCTCAGGAGGCAGAGGTAGGTGGATCGCCATGAGTTCAAGGCCACCCTGAGATTATATAGTGAATTCCAGGTCAGCCTGGGCTAGAGTGAGACCCTACCTCAAAAAAAAAAAAAAAAAAAGAATTTATTTAATTAATTTATTTATTTTTGCAGCACTCGGGATCAAATCATCCAGGGTCTTACAAGCACTCTACCACTGAGTTACACCCTCAGCACCAACTTTCATATATATATATATATATATATATATATATATATATATATATTTGGTTTTTAGGTATCTCAGTCTGGCTCAGTCTGATCTGGAATTCACTTTTTTTCTTTTTCACGGCGATCCTCCTACCTTTGCCTCCCGAGTGCTGGGATTAAAGGTCCACCAAGCCTCAATACATTTGTTTTTAGTCTTGTTTTCAAGTTTTCAAGGTAGGGTCTCACTGTAGCCCAGGCTGACCTGGAATTCATTATGTAGTCTCAGGGTGGCCTGGAACTCACAGCGATCCTTGTACCTCTGCCTCCCAATGCTGGGATTAAAGGCATGCACCACCACACCTAGCACTTTTAATAGACCATTTGAAAGTCAATTACCTTGGGTTCTGAGCAAATAATCACATTGTCTGGAAATAATAATAATTTTATTTCTTCCTTTGTTAGCTTTGTTTTGCTGGGTTTATTACAATGGCAAAGATCCATGTTCCTGTAGCTAGATTTTAGCACATTGAATATTTATGGTAGTCTTATTTCTGACTTCACTGGGAATGCTTTCAGAGGGCGTCATCAGTAATGTGATACTTGGTACATGCTTCTGCAAGATGTTGTTTATGAAGTTAAAGGAGATTGTTTTCAGCATTTGCTTCGATTTTTAATCAGGTGTTGCTTTAAATTTAATTGAATTATCTTTCCATCATTTATTCAGAATACTATAAATTTGTCTCCATAAATGTATTACTGAAAAGGATTTCATTAATAGGTTTCTTCATGTTGAACCATCCTTGAAGCTTTGGAATGAATTCTGCTGGATTTTTGCTATAACAAGGATTCAATTTACTATGTTTTAATCTAGGATATTTGCATCTCTGCTCATAAATATATAAATATACCAGACAATCATTTTTCCTCATACTATTCCTGTGTGCTAACAGCAGCCTGTTTTATTGCACTATCAAGTGGTGCCAACCCAGACAAATGAGTTGGGAAGTCACTCATTTTTCTCCATGCTCTGAGCGCAGCTAATAAAACATACAGAAACACTTAAAGTGGTTATGTAACTTGACCCTAAAATAGTCCGGCTGAGCATCTTCTCAAATGAGAGGGAGAAGATAGAGGGAGAGATTTTTCAAAGACCTTTTAAATTTTTCAAGGATTATTCCATTATTCAGATTTTCAATTTCTTCCTCAGTTAATTTTAAATTTTTCCTGGAAATTGGCCATTCAATCTTTTTAAAAGAATTTATTGAAATATAATTCACATGCCCTACAATTTATCCAAAGTAGGCAATTCAATGGGTCTTTAGAATATTCAAAGTTAGGAAATGATTCATTTTCAGTATCCCAAATGGAACCATACCCATTAGCAGCCACCCTCCATTTCCCCTGCATTTCCTCTTTATTTTCCCTCCATTTCCCCCATCTCCAGCCCTAGGTAGCTACTAATTGACTAGGAACAAAAGCATATCATCTGAGGCTGAAGAGATGGCTTAGCAGTTAAGGTATTTGCCTGCAAAGCCAAAGGACCCAGGTTTAATTCCCTAGTACCCACATAAGGCCAGGTGCACAAGGTGGTATACGCATCTCAATTTTTTTTGGTTTTTTTTTTTTTAAGTATGTCATCTGCAAACAGACAGTTTTACTTCCTCCTTCCCAACCAGGATGTTCCTTCATTCTTTTCCTTGCCTAATTGACTTGACTGGAACTTCCAGTACCATGCTGAATCGCAGTGGACATGTTTCTATCATTCACGCTCTCAGGAGCAAGGCATCCAGCCCTCCATCGTTATGCATGACTTCCACTGCTGGTCTGCCACAAATGCCTTTTCTCAGGTTGAGAAAGATCTTTTTTTTAATTTGTTGAATGCTTTTATTTTATTTTTCCTTTCATCATGAAAGACTGTTGCATTTCATTGAATGTTTTATATGCATCTACTGAAATAATCATGTAATTTCTCCCTTCCCCCAAGGTAGTATCTCAGTCTAGCCCAGGCTGACCTAAAACTCACTTTGTACTCCCAGGTTGTCCTCAAACTCACAGCGACCCTCCTACCTCAGCCTCCCAAGTGCTGCGATTGCAGGTGTGTACCACCATTCCCAGCTGAACCTTAATTTATTTCCTTGATTCCCATAATATAATATATTAACCAATCTCGCACAGGTGAGAAAAGTCCAACTGGTCATGGTATATAAGCATTTTTATATGCTAGTATTTTGTTCAGAAGTTTGTGTCAATATTCATTAGAACTATCTATAGGATTTTGCTTGCATGTGTGTGGTATGTATGTGTTTGTATATGTGTGAGTGCGTGTGAAAGTGTGTAGGCTGGTGCACATGTGGAGGCCAAAGGTCTATATCGGGTTTCTTTCTCAATCACTCTTCACCTCATTCTTTGAGACAGTCTCTCCCTGCACCTAGAGCTCACTGATTCACTAACCAGCTAGTAAGCCCCGAGGGATTCCTTGTCTCTGCCTCCCCAGAGCTGGGATGACAAGTAAATGCCACTACCCCTGGCATTTTGCATCAGCTCTGGGGATGTGAACTCGGGTCCTCGTGCTTGCATGGCAAGCACTCTAGCCACCAAGTCATCTTCCAGCCCTAGTCTATGGGCTTCTAGTCCCGTGATGTGTTTGTCTAGCTTTGATGTTAGGTAATACTAACCTCCAAGTGAGTTAGAAAAAAGCCGAGATTACTTTACATCTTAGCCACCGACTTGATACCAGTACCCAACATCTTGCCTGGCACTTAGCAGACATGAATAAATGTTTATAGCATGAATGGATTGACTGTGGTATTGTATATCTATACAGATATACGTGCTTTGTTTAAATATATTTAAACACAACTAAAAATACTAGATAAAAGTTTAGGGCTAGAGTGATGGATTAGCGGTTAAGGCACTTTCCTGGGAAGCCTAAGGACCCAGGTTTTATTTCCCAGTACCCACATAAAAGCCAGATGCACAAGGTGGCACATGCATCTGGACTTTATCTGCAGTGGCTAGAGGCCCTAGCGCACCCATTCTCTCTCTCTCTCTCTCCCTCTTTCTTTCTTTCTCTCTCAAATGCATAAATAAATAAGTACAATGTTTTTTTTAAAAAAACTTTAAAATATGTTAGCCGGGCGTGGTGGCGCACGCCTTTAATCCCAGCACTTGGGAGGCAGAGGTAGGAGGATCGCCATGAGTTCGAGGCCACCCTGAGACTACATAGTTAATTCTTGCATGACTGTGATGACATAAGGAAAACACATAAAGCCAAAGATGATATGGAAGCCAGAATGAAAGCAAGTTGGTGAGAGCTAGAACTGAAGGCAGTGCAAGGGTTTGGCAAGGGAAAGGGTCAGACTGGAGACCACTGTACAGAGCTGAGGTCCCCGACATCTACATTCTCAGTAAAAGAATTATCTGTGAGGGGCTGGAGAGTTGGCTTAGTGGGTAAGCGTTTGCCTGTGAAGCCTAAGGACTCAGGTTCTAGGCTCGATTCCCCAGGACCCATGTAAGCCAGATGCACAAGGTGGCACATGCATCTGGAGTTCATTTGCAGTGGCTGGAGGCCCTGGGGTGCCCATTCTCTCTCTTGCTCTCTCTGTCTGTCACTCTCAAATAAATAAAATAAGATAAAATAAAATAAAAAAGAATTATCTGTGAAAACATCCCTTCAGCAAAGCAAGAGTGGTGATATTCTTGTCTGTCATGCTTGGCTTGTGGGAAGAGAGTCTGCTCCAAGAATGAGGCACCACAGCCAGCCTTGATGCGTGTTTGGGGATAATTTATACTACCTCTGTAGTTAAACAAAGAAAAAGTCACCTTGAAAATCAAAGGTAAATCTATAGCCAGATCACCCAAAATGTGCCCATTCTCATCTGAAAATTAAATGTAAATTTAAAGTAAATGTAAATTCTCTCAGGAGGGACTCAGATGTCAAAGAATTTCAACAAATTCCATCAAAAACTAGATGTCAGGACTGGGAATATAACGCAATGGATAAAATGGTTGCCTTTCAAGCATGAGAACCTGAGTTTGAGCCCCAGTCCCCACATAAAATAAGATGCCAGGCACGGCAGCAAAGGCCTGTACCCCCAGTGCTAGCGAGGTGGAGACAGGAGAATCCCTGGAGCTAGCAAATGTAGCATAATTGGTGAGCCCAGGCCAATGAGAGATCCTGTCTTAAATAGAGGTAGATACACGGAAAGGTTTCTCAAATAACTATGTATATCTCCTTTAATCCAAACTGCTCTCACTCTTGATTGGAGAATCTGCTGTATTTTTTTTATACATGGCAGAGAAAACAGAGGAGATCGAAGATCCATCGATACAAGATAGCCGACTGCCCGCCATAAGACCTGCCACCTCTACCACACCCGCTGGGGCGCAGGAAAAATTGCAGATGAAGCGACAACATGAGCACTGCTCTCACAACCACCTCCAGGGTGATGATGACAGACACTGTGGTAAAGCAAAACCCACCAAAGCGGATATCCACAGGCTACAGAGAACTCGACACGAAATCAGACTGCTAACAGGCCCGCTATGGCTCAGGGAACATTTCGAAAGAGAAGGTGGAATGTGGATCCTCGCTGTTCCTGGGGGGTCATTGGCCACCATGTCCCCGGCGCAGGAGGAGCTGGGGGAAGCAGGGTCTTGGAGCGGGTGAGTGCGGCGGGCACTGAACCACCCAGGAGGCAATCTGATGGGTAGTGCTCTCGTCTATTCACAAGGGAAGTGTGTTTATAAAGACTTGAGAAAGGTTGAGAAGGCACATACAGACTATAAGGTGATTGGATACATAGTTTATGGGTTGTTATCTAATTGGCTGGTGTTGGAAGGCAAAAGTTGCAAAAGAGAAGCTGCAAGAGAGATAACAGAAGTGGCGGGAAAAGCTACGTGACTTCAGCCACATATTGGATGGCTACAGCTACAGGAAGACTGTTTACTACCATATAAGGGTCACAAGGTCAGGAGGGGGGGCGCAAAACCTGACTATGGAAAGCTCAGGTGCTTTGGGATGGGGGAGGGCCCGCCAGTTCTGCCTCCTCTGGGCGAAGATGGGGCACACTACAACCTTGGGAAAGCGAGGGCCATCTCCATCACCAGAGTGGGTTCCTGATGATAAGGCCAGCTGCAACCCCCACAGCCCAAGGTCCCCGGCCATGTCCAACAGCCCAGGCCAGCTTCCTCACAGTCCCAGCCCATGTTTAGCAATGCCCAACAGTGGGAAGATTATGAGAGCCACAGAGTGGGTAGGAATCCCCTGAGGCATGGTCCCCCTCCTTACTGCCCAGGGACTGACTGAGGCCTTCATGACCCTACAGGGAATACCATAATGCCACCGAGGAGTCCTCTCCCCTGGGCAATGGAAGTATGAGCAAGGGGATCAAAGAGTATAACTTTTTATTTTATAAAAATAAAAATCTAAAAAAGAGGTCAGTGGCATTCCTGAGGATAACACCTGAAGCTATACTCTGTTCTCCACATGCACACACACACATATGTGTACACACTAACACATGTGTCCACTCACAACCATGAACACATATCTGCATGGGTACTACATACATATACATGCAAACAAAAATAATACTAAGAGTATAACCAACAAATGTGAAGAGAAACTGAGTAAGTTAGAGGAAACATCTGACCTGGGTGTGACATAAGTCTGTAATCCCAGCATTTGAGACTCAGAGGCAGGAAGATTGCCACAAGTTCAGGAACAGCTTGTTCTACATAAGTTCCAAGCCAGCCACAGCTACATTAGAAGACTCTGTCTCAAAAAAAAAAAAAAAAAAAAAAAAAAAAGACATTGGGGCTGTAGAGACGGCTTAGTGGTTAAGTGCTTGCCTGTGAAGCCTAAGGACCCTGGTTTGAGGCTCAATTCCACATACCCACGTAAGCCAGATGCACAAGGTGGAACATGCATCTGGAATTCATTTGCAGTAGCTGGAGGCCCTGGTGTGCCCATTCTCTCTCTGTGCCTCTTTCTCTGTCTCCCAGCTAGAACTGAAGGCAGTGCAAGGGTTTGGCAAGGGAAAGGGTCAGACTGGAGACCACTGTACAGAGCTGAGGTCCCCGACATCTACATTCTCAGTAAAAGAATTATCTGTGAGGGGCTGGAGAGTTGGCTTAGCGGGTAAGCGTTTGCCTGTGAAGCTTAAGGACCCAGGTTCTAGGCTCGAATCCCCAGGACCCATGTAAGCCAGATGCACAAGGTGGCTCATGCATCTGGAGTTCATTTGCAGTGGCTGGAGGCCCTGGGGTGCCCATTCTCTCTCTTGCTCTCTCTGTCTGTCACTCTCAAATAAATAAAACAAGATAAAATAAAATAAAAAAGAATTATCTGTGAAAACATCCCTTCAGCAAAGCAAGAGTGGTGATATTCTTGTCTGTCATGCTTGGCTTGTGGGAAGAGTCTGCTCCAAGAATGAGGCACCACAGCCAGCCTTGATGCATGTTTGGGGATAATTTATACTACCTCTGTAGTTTAAACAAAGAAAAAGTCACCTTGAAAATCAAAGGTAAATCTATAGCCAGATCACCCTAAATGTGCCCATTCTCATCTGAAAATTAAATGTAAATTTAAATTAAAGTAAATGTAAATTCTCTCAAGAGGGACTCAGATGTCAAAGAATTTCAACAAATTCCATCAAAAACTAGATGTCAGGACTGGGAATATAACGCAATGGATAAAATGGTTGCCTTTCAAGCATGAGAACCTGAGTTTGAGCCCCAGTCCCCACATAAAATAAGATGCCAGGCATGGCAACAAAGGCCTGTACCCCCAGTACCCTAGAGAGGTGGAGACAGGAGAATCCCTGGAGCTAGCTAATGTAGCATAATTGGTAAGCCCAGGCCAATGAGAGATCCTGTCTTAAATAGAGGTAGATACACGGAAAGGTTTCTCAAATAACTATGCATATCTCCTTTAATCCAAACTGCTCTCACTCTTGATTGGAGAATCTGCTGTATTTTTTTATACATGGCAGAGAAAATAGAGGAGATCGAAGATCCATCGATACAACAAGATAGCCGACTGCCCGCCATAAGACCTGCCACCTCTACCACACCTGCTGGGGCCCAGGAAAAATTGCAGATGAAGTGACAACATGAGCACTGCTCTCACAACCACCTCCAGGGTGATGATGACAGACCCTGTGGTCAAGCAAAACCCACCAAAGCGGATATCCACAGGCTACAGAGAACTCGACACGAAATCAGACTGCTAACAGGCCCGCTATGGCTCAGGGAACATTTCAAAAGAGAAGGTGGAATGTGGATCCTCGCTGTTCCTGGGGGGTCATTGGCCGCCATGTCCCCAGCGCAGGAGGAGCGGGGGGAAGCAGGGTCTTGGAGCGGGTGAGTGCGGCGGGCACTGAACCACCCAAGAGGCAGTCTGATGGGTAGTGCTCTGGTCTATTGACAAGGGAAGTGTGTTTATAAAGACTTGAGAAAGGTTGAGAAGGCACATACAGACTATAAGGTGATTGGATACATAGTTTATGGGTTGTTATCTAATTGGCTGGTGTTGGAAGGCAAAAGTTGCAAGAGAGACACTGCAAGGGAGATAACAGAAGTGGCGGGAAAAGCTACGTGACTTCAGCCACATATTGGATGGCTACAGCTGCAGGAAGACTGTTTACCTGTTTACTAGTCCACAAAGGTCAGGAACTCTTGGGGCTGCAAAGGTGGAATGCTCAGGTGCTTTGGGATGGGGGAGGGCCCGCCAGTTCTGCCTCCTCTGGGCAAAGATGGGGCACACTACAACCTTGGGAAAGGGAGGGCCATCTCCATCACCAGAGTGGGTTCCTGATGATAAGGCCAGCTGCAACCCCCACAGCCCAAGGTCCCCGGCCATGTCCAACAGCCCAGGCCAGCTTCCTCACAGTCCCAGCCCATGTTTAGCAATGCCCAACAGTGGGAAGATTATGAGAGCCACAGAGTGGGTAGGAATCCCCTGAGGCATGGTCCCCCTCCTTACTGCCCAGGGACTGACTGAGGCCTTCATGACTCTACAGGGAATACCATAATGCCACCGAGGAGTCCTCTCCCCTGGGCAATGGAAGTATGAGCAAGGGGATCAAAGAGTATAACTTTTTATTTTATAAAAAATAAAAATCTAAAAAAAGAGGTCGGTGGCATTCCTGAGGATAACACCTGAAGCTATACTCTGTTCTCCACATGCACACACACACATATGTGTACACACTAACACATGTGTCCACTCACAACCACGAACACATATCTGCATGGATACTACATACATATACATGCAAACAAAAATAATACTAAGAGTATAACCAACAAATGTGAAGAGAAACTAAGTAAGTTAGAGGAAACATCTGACCTGGGTGTGACATAAGTCTGTAATCCCAGCATTTGAGACTCAGAGGCAGGAAGATTGCCACAAGTTCAGGAACAGCCTGTTCTACATAAGTTCCAAGCCAGCCACAGCTACATTAGAAGACTCTGTCTCAAAAAAAAAAAAAAAAAAAAGACATTGGGGCTGTAGAGATGGCTTAGTGGTTAAGTGCTTGCCTGTGAAGCCTAAGGACCCTGGTTTGAGGCTCAATTCCACATACCCACGTAAGCCAGATGCACAAGGTGGAACATGCATCTGGAATTCATTTGCAGTAGCTGGAGGCCCTGGTGTGCCCATTCTCTCTCTGTGCCTCTTTCTCTGTCTCCCATAAATAGATAGATAGATAGATAGATAGATAGATAGATAGATAGATAGATAGATAAAACAGAAACAAAAAAAAATTTTTAAAGACATTTAAAGCAATTGAAGAAAACCAAGAAATCATCTTTGCCCAGCATGGTATCTCACACATGTAATCCAAGCTTTCAGGAGGCTAAAATGAGAGGATTACCATGAGTTCCACGTCAGCTGGGGCAACAGAGAAAAAAAAAAAAAAAAAAAATTGAGAGCTAGAGAGATGGCTTAGCAATTAAGGCGCTTGCCTATGAATCCAAAGGACCCAGGTTCAATTCCCCAATTCCCACATAAGCCAGATGCACAAAGGGGCACATGCATCTGGAGGTCATTTACAGTGAGTGACTAGAAGCCCTAGTCTGCCCATTCTCTCTCTGTCTGTCTGTCTGTCTGTCTCTCTCTCTCTCTCTGCTTGCACATAAATAAAACAATAAAAATTTTAAAAAATTTTTGAACTGACTTTTTAAAAATTATCTATTTATTTGAGAGACAGAGAGAAAGGCAGATAGAGAGAGAACAGTCATGCCAGGACCTATATCTGCTGCAAACTAATTCCAGACACATGCACCACCTTGTGCATCTGGCTTACATGGGTCCTGGGGAATCAAACCTGGGTCCTTAACCACTTCTGCAAGCAAGCACATTAATTTTTTTTTTTTTTTTTTTTTTTTTTTGGGTTTCACTCTAGCCCTATGTAAAACTCATATTTTTGCCTCCCGAATTAAAGACAGAAAATATTTTTAAGACAGAAAAAGTAGACAAACCTAAGGACAGAATGGAGTGACAAAGATGGAAAGTATGAAAGATTCTAAAGCCTATGGGCGGGGCTCAGGAGATGGTGGGTAAAGTGCTGCTGCACAAGCACCAGCCCCTGAGTTCACATCCCAGGACCCATACACAGCACAGATCCCGCATGGTGGTGCGCATCTGTAATCCCAGTGCCTGGGAGGCAGAAGCCGAGAAGCCCCCGAGCTCACTGGCTAGCTGGCCTAACAAGACTGATGAGCTTTGGGTTCAGCAAGAGACCTTGTCTCCAAGAATAAGGTAGAGAATAACTGAGGAAGACCCAAGACTTGATATCTGGTCTCCAAAAATGCATGCCCACATGCACTCACACATACATACACACATACGCATGTGTGCATAAGCAAAAGGTCTCTGGCATGGGTTGATAAGGTTTAAATTATATTAAATTGGAGTTCCACAAGAAAAACAATAGGGCAAAGAGACACACTATACAATCCAGATTATACCTGAGATTTTTCTAGAAAAAAAATTCACAAGCTGATAAATGAGACAAATTCAATCTAGACTTTTATACATGTTCCTTTTCAAAAATAAGATGAACCTGGCATGGTGGCTCATGGCCATCAACCCAGCATTCAGGAGACTGAGCCAGGAGGATTGCCGGTTTGGACTGTGGTGTGAGACTTTGCCTCAGACAAACAAAACAGTCAAGAGAAGCTGAGTATGGCAACACACACCTGCAAACCCAGAACTTGGGAGGCTGAGGCAAGAGGAGAGAGAGAGATGAAGGTCACCTTGAGCTATATAGTGACTTCCCAATACAGTCTGTGCTACTTAGTGACTCCCTGCTTAAAAAAAAAAAAAAAAAAAAAAAAATCCGGGCTGGAGAGATGGCTTAGTGGTTTAGGCACTTGCCTGTGAAGCCTAAGAACTCTTGTTCAAATCTCCAGGTCTCACGTAGCCAGCCATATAGTGACACAAAGCATACAATGTTGCACATGTGCACAAGGGGACCCATGCGTCTGGAGTTCACAGTTCACAGTGGCTGAAAGCACTGGCACACCCATTCTCTCTCTCTCTGCCTCTTTCTCTCTGTGTCTCTCTCTAAATAAGTTTTTAAGTTTTTTTTTAAATTTATTTATTTGTAAAAAAATTAAAAAAAGCCACTAAATGAACTCCAGATGCATGTGCCCCTTGTGCATCTGGCCATCCTGGAGAATCGAACCGGGATCTTGTGTGGTGCAAACACCTGCCATTTAACCTCCCAGGTGTGGTGGTGCATGCCTTTAATCCCAGCACTCGGGAGGCAGAGGTAGGAGAATCACTATGAGTTCAAGGCCAGCCTGAGACTACAGAGTGAATTCCAGATCAGCTTGGGCTAGAGTGAAACCCTACCTCGAAATTCACCCCCACTAAAAAACTAAATTAAATAAATAAATAAATAAAAGAAATTTGAGTGTGGAGGCTCACACCTTTAGTCCCAGCACTCAGGAGGCTGAGGTAGGAGGATCTCCATAAATTTAAGGCCAGCCCAGGCTAGAGGGATATCCTGCCTTGAGAAAAACAAAATAAATAAATAAAAAATAAATAAATAAATAAATAAATAAAAGAATAGGGAAAAATAAAGATGAAAAGAAAAGCTTACTTTCTTACAGTTCCCCCATATGATTTTAACTGAAAACCTGTATGTCAGAATGAAAGTTAAAATGCAAGTGAATAATAAAATAGATATTGAGCAGAAAAATACATGAATAACAGGAGGCAACCAGCCGCATGAATTCCAATGTTTTTTCTAAATCTGTTTCCATCTATTCTTTCCTTCCTCCTCCTACTAATGACTTGCTTTTACTAAGCTTTCCTCTGTGCTAAGATCTTGATATACACACGAAGCATGGAGGACTAGAAACTCCAGAGGGAGAGTCAAGGCATGGAAGCCTGGGATGAACTTGCATCTTAGTCCAAGTTCACTTAAAATTAAGCGGCAATAAGATGAAACTGAAATTGGATAGAAAACCATTTGCTTTAAAAAGTCCCATGAGTGGAGAAGAGTACAGGACAAAGAGAAATAATCATGGAAAACCAGGCAAAACTTCATTTCTGGATATAGGAGTAGACTAGCAATCCAATTTTCTCATAGGAGAAAACCAAATAAAATACAAAAAAAAAAAAAAAAAATCCGGACTGGAGAAATGGCTTAGTGGTTAAGGCATTTGCCTGCAAAGCCAAAGGATCCTGGTTTGATTCTCCAGGACCCATGTAAGCGAGATGCACAAGGGGCACATGCATCTGGAGTTTGTTTACAGTGGCTAGCGGCCCTGGCATGCCCATTCTCTCTGTCTGCCTCTCTTCTATCTCTCTCTCTGCTTGCAAATAAATAAATTTTTAAAAAATTTTTTTCAATCCGTTTAAGGGATTGGAAATAGGCTTAGTCATTGTAACTTCATTGGTAAAACTTCTGCAAATGGGGAGCTGAGAAGAAGAGGAAGAAGGAAAAGGAGGAGGTGGAGAAGGAGAAAAAAGGAAAATGGTGGACATTTTCCCTCTAATTATAGAGGGATTCTAGTCACAACAACACAACTTCTACAGTAAGAGGCAGAGAATCCAGGCCACACCCATCAGAGGAATTTTGTTAAGAGACAGAAAATAGCAAGGCTATTATCATTCTGTGTTGGCCAGAGAGGTGAGATTTAAGGGCCAGACGCCTAGAAGGAAGAAGGGACAAAGGGCCCAGGCCAGCACTGCAGTTTTCCCTCAGGACTCCATGTTCACTCTCTTCCCAAGCTGCAGCAGGAGGCGGTTAAGCTGACAAGGAAGAGCCTCACAATGTGAAAGCAGATGGCTGGAGACGTAGCAGAGTGATAGAACATTTGCCCAGCATATGTGAGGTCCTGGGTTCAATTCTCCCTACCGCACAATGGAAAAGAAAATGTGTTAGAAAATGAAGGCAGGGTGTGACTATCTTACCACAGTAATGGGGTGCAAGTGTTCTAGCTCGGAATACTGAAAGAAAAGAGTCACATTTAATAATATCCCTGATTCTCAGACGGGACCTCTAAAGGGAATCTGCCAACAAGATAGTCTGAATGCCACGAGAGATTGCAAATAACAAAGAATCAAGAGAGGAAAAAGGACAACAGAAATAGGCCTATAGAGCTATGAGAATTAAGCAGATAACTCTTTAAAAATTTTGTTGTTGTTGGTGTGGTGGTGGTGGTGGTAGTTTTTGGCTTTTGGCTTGTTTTGTGTTGTGGTGCTATTCAAAGCAATAAGAAAAGTAACTAGTATAACCACATAATTACAATCTATAAAAAAATAATAAGTCAAAATGGTAGGACTAGGGCTGTAGAGATGGCTTAGTGGTTAAGAGCTGGCCTGTGAAGCCTAAGGCCCCTGGTTCAAGGCTCGATTCCCCAGTACCCACATAAGTCAGATGCACAAGGTGGCACATGCATCTGGAATTCTTTTGCAATGGCTGGAGGCCCTGGTGCACCCATTCTCTCTCTCTCTGCCTCTTTCTCTCTCTGTTGCTCTCAAATAAAAAAATAAAAATAAACAAAAAAATTTTTGAAAAAGAAAAAATGGTAGGATTAAAAAATATATTACATGAAAATCTATAATATGATAGATGAATTTAAGAGAAGGTTGAAGCCAGAAAGAATGGATTAGGGAACTGGATGACAAAAGAAAATATTCAAATCAGGTTGGGGAAATGGCTTAGCGGTTAAGGCATTTGCCTGCGAAGCCTAAGGACCCCGTTCAATTCCCCAGGACCCACTTAAGCCAGATGCACAAGTGGGCAAGTGCGTCTGGAGTTCATTTGCAGTAGCTGGAGGCCCTGGCATACCCATCACTCTTTCTTTCTGCCTCTTTCTCTCTTTCTCTCTCTCTCAAATAAATAAATAAATAAAATATCTTTTTAAAAAACCATACAGACAGATTAAGACAGGGTAGATATACAGCAAAGAGGATAAGAGACGAATGAAATATGATGAAAAGTGATAACTTTTGTGTAATTAGAGACAATTAATTACAGACAAAAGGGAGCTGGGGAAAATAGCTTAGTGGTTAGGGCACTTGCCTGTGAAGCCTAAGGACCCAGGTTTGATTCCCCAGTACCAATGTAAGCCAAATGCACAAGGTGGCACATGTATCTGGAGTTCATTTCCAGTGACTACAGGCCCTGGTGTGCCCATTCTCTCTCTATCTGCCTCTTTCTCTCTCTATCTCAAATAAATAAATTTTTAAAAATTAAGTAATAGACAAAAGATTTCTGAATTTATGAACCATACCATAACTCAAATTCAAGTTCACAACTCAAGAATGATGAAAATAAAGAAATCTTCACTGAATGACTCATAATCAAGCTAAAGAAACCAAAGATAAAAGAAGCATCAGGAGGTTAAGGAGGTGGCCTTGGGACTGGGTGCTTATCACCTAAACATGAGATGTCTTGGGTAAAGACCACTGAGTTTGACTCCTCAGAACCCACTTAAAGAGCTGGACATGACAACTCATGCCTGTGACCAGTGTGTGTTGTGGGGGCAGAGACCCGAGAATCTCTGGGGCTCACAGATGGATAGCTCTGGGTTGATAACACATGCATACACTGCACATTACATATCATACTGTATACATACTCTACACACATGTGCATGCAAAAAAAAAAAGTAAAAGGACGCCAAGTGTGGTGGCACATGCCTTTAATCCCAGCATTGGGAGGCCCGAGGTAGGAGGATCGCCATGAGTTCAAGGCCATCCTGAGACTACACAGTGAATTCCAGGTCAGCCTGGGCTAGAGTAAGATCCTACCTCAGAAAAATAAAATAAAATAAAAAATAATTTAAAAAAAGAAAAGGAGAAGGATGAAAGAAAGAAATTTCAAAGGAAGAATATTAAAACATGATTTCAACAAAAACAATACATCTCAGAAGAGAGAGTGCTGTAAGAAAGCAGTGACAGTTCCAGACTGTGGAGACCTTTGAAATGAAGGTATTACAAGTCACTTCACTATAACACACAGCATAAGCTTTACACAAAGGGTTAAGAATTCAAGATATGGGCTGGAGAGATAGCTTAGCGGTTAAGGTGCTTGTCTGCAAAGCCAAAGGACCCAGGTTCAATTCCCCAAGATCCACGTAAGCCAGATGCACAAGGTGGCACATGGAGTGCGTTTGCAGTGGCTATAGGCTCTGGCACACCCATTCTCTCTCTCTCATTCAAATAAATAAATAAAATATTTTTTAAAAAGAATTCAAGATCAAAGGTGAGAGCCGGGTGTGGTGGCAACTCCTTCAATCCCAGCACTCAGGAGGTAGAGGTAGAAAGATCGTCATGAGTTCAAGGCCACCTTGAGTCTACAGAGTGAATTCCAGGTTAGCCTGAGCTAGAGTGAACCCTACCTCGGAAAAAAAAAAAAAAAAAAAAAAAAAAAGATCAAAGCTGAGTGTGGTGGCATGTACCAGCTACTTGGGAGATGGAGGCAGGAGGATCTTGAGTTCAAGCCAGCTTGACCACATGGCGCTTCACGAAATTCACGATTGGAGACGTGCAGGTGCCGTCTTGTTATCCTGAAATGCATGGGCTTGTCTGGCTGCACCAAGCGTGCAGCGTGCCCTTTGCAAGGCAGCTGAATGGAAGCTCTGTGGGAAAGGAGATGAAGCATCGTAAAATGGATAGTCATGCCACAAAAATTAAACTACAAAGTTCTGAAATAAATAAATGAAATTGTCAGGCCAGGGAGGTAGCTCAGGTGGTAGAGTACTTGCCAAACATGCCCGACATGTGTAAGCATAGTGATACAAGTCTGTCATCCCAGCACTCAGGAGGTACAGAGATTCAAGGTCACCCTCCACCAGAGTGAGTTGGAGGTCAGCCTGAGGGAGGAAGGGAAGAAAAGGAAAAGGAAGGGGAGGGAAGGAAAGGGGAGGAGAAGAGAAAAAGGAAAAGGAAAGACAAGCTAGGATTTTAAAAAATCTTTTAAAGTTTTTATTTTTTTAATTTTTGTTTGTTTGTTTTTTGGTTTTTCGAGGTAGGGTCTTGCTCTGGCCCAGGCTGACCTGGAATTAACTATGCAGTCTCAGGGTGGCCTCGAATTCTTGGTGATCCTTCTACCTCTGCCTCCTGAGTGCTGGGATTAAAAGTGTGCACTACCACGCCCGCTTTTTATTTTTATTTTTATTAATTAGAAACTCTGTTGTATGCACAAATCATATGTTGGTCCCATTCCTCTTCCTCCCCGCCCCCATTCCACTGAGGGTCCTCCTCAGAGCGGTTACTGGTATTCACCATGGTGTTACGGTTATGAATGTAGCAGTCGTTCATTGTTAGTAGAGGGGCCATGCCTCTGGATACTCCTTCCCTTCCAGTGGCTCTTACAATCTTTCCGCCCCCTCTTCCACAATGTTCCCTGAGACTTGGCGAGTGTGTTATAAGTCTATTTTAAAGCTGAGCTCTCAGCCACTTTTGGATTTCTGCTTTGATACATTAAAAAAAAAAATTTGTTTATTTATTTGCAAGAAGGGAGAGACAGAGAGAAGGGAGATGGGGTGGGGAGAGAATGGGTACACCAGGGCCTCCAGCCACTGCAAACAAACTCCAGAGGCATGCGCCACTTTGTGCGTCTGGCTTTACATGGATACTGGGGAATCGAACCTGGGTCATTAGGCTTTACAGATAAGTGCCTTAACTTCTGAGCCATCTCTTTGACCCTTTGATATGTGTTGCGTGTCCTCAATGGCTGTCTCCATCTTCCTGACACAAGTTGTCAGGCTCGCCATGAGAGCAGCCCTCATGCTTAAATTACCAATTCCTCTGTGGAGTCACTGGACCCTGGCTGGTGGGTAAGAGGTGGTTCATCGCATGATAGGGAGTCAGCTATCTTTCCTCTTCATATTGATAGGTTTTGGTTCTCCCTGGTGTTCACTGCCTTCTGTAAAAAAAGAAAACAGATTCTCCAACAGGGAATGAGAGCAGCATGTAAGCTAGGGTTTTTATCCTTCAAATCCAAATTTATCCAAGCAAACCCAAATTCTCAGCCCTTAGAACTCCCCTAACTGAAATAAAAGGGAGTTCTTCTGACACAAAGGAAATATTCCCAACAGATATCAGAAATACATGCATGAAAATAAACATGGACTTAAGAAACAATATATTTTTACTTTAATTTAATTTTTTGGTTGTTTTTGTTTGTGATTTTTTTTTTTTTGAGGTAGGGTCTCACTCTAGCCCAGGCTGACCTTTAATTCACTCTGTAGTCTTAGGGTGGCCTCGAACTCACACCAATTCCCCTGCCTCTGCCCCCTGAGTACTAGGAATAAAGGTGTGCACCACCATGCCTGGCCAATATATTCTTTAAAATTTTTTAAAATTTATTTGAAAGCAGAGAGGAGAGAGAGAGGGAGGGAGGGAGAATGAGAGAAAGGGAGAGAATGGGCACACCAGCCTAGTGCCACTGCAAATGAACTCCAGATACATGCTCCACTTTGTGCATCTGGCTTTATGTGGGTACTGGGGACTCGAACCCAGGTCATTAAGCTTTGTAGGCAAATGCCTTAACCACTGAGCCAGCTCTCCAGCCCAGATAGTATTAAAGCTGGATATAGTGGCAAATGCCTACAATTCCAGCACTTGAGAAGCAGAGGCAAGAGGACCACTATGAGTTCAAGGCCAGCTTGGTGTACATAGCAAGTTCCAGGACAGTCAAGGACTACACAGTAAGATCCTGTTGAAAGAAGGAAAGACAGGAAGGGAGGAAGAGAGGACGGGAGGAAGGATTAAAGGAAAAAAGCTGGGGAGATGGCTCAGTGGTTTAAGGTACTTGCTTGCAAAGCCTACCAGCCCAGGTTCGATTCCCTAGTACCTTGGTAAATCCAGATGCACAAAGTGTCACTTATGTCTGGAGTCAGTCTCTCTCCCTCTCTCTCCCTCCCTCCTTGCAAATAAATAAGTGAAGATATTTAACAGAAAAAGAAAAAAGAGAGAGGGAGGTAGAGAGGAAGGGAGGGAGGAAGGAAGACAGGGAAGGAAGGGGAAAGAAGGGAAGGAAACAATAATAAAAATGCATATACCATTGAGCAAGAAATTCCACTTCTGGAAATTTCCATATGCTATTATATGTATTCTGTCGCTTCTCCAAGATCCATCTTCTATTCTTCTATGCCTACCTCTATGCCAGATGTTGATCACTCTGGCCTGGGTCTCCTGGGCTTTTCATCAACTGGCCTTGTCACTGAGTTTGCCTGTGGATACTCTGGCAGGAGACAGCAGGGCAGGAAGAGAGAGGGGTCTAGGTATGTTTTCGCCATTTCCTCTGTTCTTTGGTGCTGTTTCTGGAAGTGCATGGCTCTTGTGAAGAGGCCTTTTCTAGGTTCCACTGGTACCACATTCCCTTCATCTTTGGTACTGTCACATCCTCGGTGCCTCAGCATTCTTTATGGTCCCGGGACCCAGCCCACATCTCTGTATCAAGGGTCACTTCCCAGAGACTCCTCATTTGAGCTCTGAATTTCAGTGCTGGTCCCTTCCAGAATGCCAACTGATGCAGGCTCAAATAAGGAACATTTTGTTGAAGGGTTGTTTACAACAGCAAAATGCAAGAATCGGTCCAATATCTGCCATCAGGAAAGTGGATACCTCTATGGTGGTTCACTCCTATAGTGTGCACAACACCACCATTAAAAAAGAAGAACGTGGCCCTACGTGGTGGCGCACACCTTTAATCCCAGCATTTGGGAGGCAGAGGTAGAAGGATCTCCAAGAGTTCAAGGCCACCTTGAGAATACATAGTGAATTCCAGGTCAGCCTTGGCTAGAGCGAAACCCTACCTCAAACACATACACACACACACACACACACACACACACACACACACACACACACACACAAAACCATAGTTTTTCAAGGGCAGGAGTGCAGATGTCCTCCAAGACGGATTAGCAAGTGACATAAGAAAGAGAGCATAAATTATGCCCTTCTTTATTCTTTCAAATTATCTAACAAAATTGTCCATGTGTACATGTAAGTATGCATATCTCTGCAAGAATAAACACAATTGCAGCAACTTCTCTGCTTTCTGCCCTGTTGCTTCTCAAAGAGCTTTTTGACATTTTTTTTTTAAAGAAGGTATCAGAGTCAGAGCCACCTTTTAATTATTTGGCAATTTGGCGTCCTTTTTCCTTCTGGCCATGTTTCATTCTTGAAAACGCCCCATCAGCTAAACTCAGCCTCTCACTCAAGTCGACTTCAAAGGACCTTGAGTAAGTCACAGGAAGAGAGGGACGCACTGTAAACCCAGGCTGTCGTGACCTTTGCCAAATTTCTGCGTATGTTCTTCTTACCGGGGGTGGTAAGTGACTTCAAGTTTGACCAAGGCTCTTGGGGGCCAGAAGGACAGGAAGTAACTTTGTACTCTCTCTCACTCAATCCTGCCCTTGGGTGAGTGTCATTTACCCCACAGCATTCACACTGTCTAGCTGCTCCTGCGTTGGATGAACTCCCGGCCCCCTCATGCAGAGGATGGGTGAGTCTGAAACACAATGCTGAGCTTCCAGCCAACAGACCAACTGGATGACAGTGAAAGCAGATGGCTCCATTGTCAACTTGACCCCTGAAACAGAAGCAGGGCTCTTCCAAAACTGTGGCAGGCCCTTGGTTCAGGAAGGCAGCCAGTGTGGTGTCATTGGTCAGGCTGCCTTCTCTGCCCTGGCTACATGATTTTGCTTCCTGGCTTGTGCTGCCCTGCATGCTGGGATTCCTGCTCTTTGTTGCCCGTTCAGTTCTCTTTTTCTTTAGATTCTGGTTTGCGGTTTGCTTTTATTCCTCTGAAATCTTTCCATAGCTGAGGATGGAGCTCAGTGGTGGAGCCCATGCTTATCATGAGGCCCTGAGTTAAATTCACATCACCTAACAATAAAATGCATACATGAATAAAATTGCTCTGTACTACATGCATTTCTGGAGCTACCTCAAATGCTTTTCAGAATGAAGCAAGTTTTTTGTTTAATTTTTAAAAATTTATTTATTTCTAAGGAGAGAGAGAGAGAGGGCAAGCCAGGGCCTCCAGCCACTGTAAATGATTGCCAGATGTATGTGCCACTTTGTGCATCTGGCTTTACATGGGTAATGGGGAATTGAACCAAGGTCATTAGGCTTTGCAGGCAAGTGCCTTAACCACTGAGCCATCTTCCCAGCCCAGAATGAAGCAAGTTTTACCCATCAAGGAGAACAGCAGTTGACCAAACCTATTGACCAGCTAGCTGATTACATAGTTGGTAGGAAGGACCAAAGATTTATTTATTCATTTTTAATTTTTTTTGTTTGTTTTTTTGAGGTAGGGTCTTGCTCTCATGCAGGCAGACCTGGAATTTACTCTATAGTCCCAGAGTGGCCTTGAACTCATGGCAATCCTCCTACCTCTGCCTCCCTAGTGATGGAATTAAAGGTATGCACCACTACGCCCAGCTAAAAATTTTTATTTATTTTTATTTTGAGTGACAGAGGCAGATGAGAGAGAAAGAGAAAGAGAGAGAGAATGGGCACACCAGGGCCTCCAACCACTGCAAACAAACTCAAGATATGCACCACCTTGTGCATCTGGCTTACATGGGTCCTGGGGAATCGAACCTAGGTTCTTTGGCTGTGCAGGCAAGCGCCTTAACCACTAAGCCATCTCTCTAGCCCCCTCTTTATTCATTTAATTTTAAATTGCCAGTCTTGGTGGTACATGCCCTTAATCCTAATACTTGGGAGGCACAGGTTGGAGGAACCCTGTGAGTTCAAAGCCAGCCTGAGACTATATAGTGAATTCCAGGGCAGCCTAGGCTAGGGTGACACCCTAACTTGAAAAAAAATTAAATTAACTTATTTGTGTGTGGGGGGGGGTGCATGTGTGGAGGTCAGTAGACAACCTAAGATGTCTGAGCTCTACCTTCCTTGAGGCAGGGTCTCTTGCCAGTGCAAATGAACTGCCAGACTGCAAAGGAACATCAATTCCAATTTCCCTGCTGTACATTGCTACAGATGTGTTGGGATCACAGTTGCATGCATCACTTTGCCTCTGACTTATGTGTTCCAGAGAATTGAACCCAGGCCATCACACTTTGCAAGCAAGTGCCTTTAACCACTGAGCAATCTTTCCAACCCCAATTTTATTCAATTTTAAAACAGTAAATATTTATTTCTTGTACCATTATATATCCAGCCACTATTCCAGCATCAAGTGCATAGTAAGGTATACAAAAAAAGAAAACCCTTCCGTCCTAACCAGGAGATAGATAACAAGTGTATAGAAAGTAAATCATAGAGCTGGAGAGATAGCTTAGTGGTTAAGGCACTTGCCTACAAAGCCTAAAGACCCAAGTTTAGCTCCCCAGAACTCATGTAAGCACATGGTGGCACATACATCTGGAATTCATTGGCAGTGGCTAGAGGACCTGGTGTGCCCATTCTCTTTTTCTCTCTCTCTCTCACACACATATATATAAATATATAAATAATAATATATTTTTGGAAAGAAAAGAAAGTAAAGACTGTGCTAAGGGGAAAAAATACAAGGAAGGAATTGGTACAGGGCATGAACATTCTGTTCAGAAGGTTGGGGCTTCTTCCATAAGTTGGCACCATTGCATATGAGGCCTTCTACTCTCTCCTCTCCTACTTACCACCATCCTCATTTTCACCACTCTGCCTCTCCCTGGATGAGCTCAGTGAACATCAACAGTGGCCCATCCTGCTCTCAAAGTCTCTTCCACCTTCTGCCCTGCACCTGAGGGACCTGATTGGTTCAAGCCCCTGACACAGCTCAGTTCTTGGATTGGTACTTGAGTTCCTTCAAGGCCTGACCCATCATGCTCAATCCAGATACACGGCGACAGTGGTACATTTACTTACACTGCCACCTTCCCCTCCACTCCCCTTCTCTGGACTCTGTCCATGTCATTGTCTTTACCATCTTTCAGGATCCCATTCAAAGACCACCTCCTCCAGAAAGCCTTCCACAGTGTCCTTGAGGTCCCAGGACCATGTTCAGGTAAGTGTGTCAGCACCCAAGATGCACCAGTGATTAGTCACATGTCCGTAGATGTGCCTGCTTTTCCTCCAGGACTATGCTCTCTCGAAATCTGGCATATTAAATCGTGACAGCATTAATTGTTACAACACATGTACATTGCCTATTGCACCCTCATATTCACCCTGTGACTCAGCAGGAGGGTTTGTTTTTCCTACTTGTCAGGAGAGGAATCGAAGGGTAAGACAAGCTAGGGGATTCATAACTGAATACATGGCCAAGCTCAGACTAGGGTCTTCATCCACATCATAGATCACACATAGTGACCCTGTTTAAGCAGAGCAAAAGAAATTCCAAACAGGCCTTGAAATTACGATGTAACCAGCAAAGTTCAAAGGTACTGAAAGGTTCAACTAGACTGGTCATCAACAGGACCCACAAATGAGCAGACAAGCATCCCTAGTAAGCGGCCAGCTCTTCCTTAGTGACAGGAGAAGCCTGTATCGTGGGAAGGAAGCTGGGATGAGAATGTTAAGGAATGAGTAAAAAGTCTTGTCAGCTGGATGAGTAGGTCTGTTTCATTTGGTTTTGTTTGTTTGTTTTCACACAGAATCTCCTCTATCCCATCCTGGCCTCAAAGTCAGCGTGTAGCCCAGGATGTCCTTATACTTCTAATCCCCCAGCCTGCATCTCCCACTGCAGTCCTGGGATCACAGGCCTGCACCACCATGCCTGGTTTAGGTGGAGCTTGGGATGGAACCTAGGACTTCCCGCATGCTAGGCAAGCCCCCTACCAGCAAAGCTACGCTCCCAGCCCCTGGGCCAGATTCTATTGGGATGACCAACTGCCCAAGTTTGCTCAGGATAGCGGAATTTCCAGGACACTGGACTTTTAGCAGCAAAACAGAGTAAGTCATGGGCAAACTGGAAGAAGCCAGGCACCAAGTAGAAGACTGCATAGTTACTGCTCACCTTGGCCAGCAGGCTTTAGATTCCTCCCTTAAAGTGGCCTGACAAGCTGTCACAGTCAGCTTCAAGTTGCTGGCAGAAAACACTCAACCAAGAGCAGTTTGTGGGAGGAAAGGCCTTATTTTGGCTTACAGACTCAAGGGAAGCTCCATGATGGCAGGGGAAAACGATGGCATGAGCAGAGGGTGGACATCACCTCCTGGCCAGCATCAGGTGGACAACAGCAACAGGACAGTGCGCCAAACACTGGCAAGGGAAGCTGGCCCATAACACCCATAAGCCCCCCCAACAATATACTGTCTCTGGGAGGCTCCAATTCCCAAATTGCCACCAGCTATGGACCTAGCATTCAGAACATGTAAGTTTATGGGAGGCACCTGAGTCAAACCACCACACAGGCCAGTTTATAATCCAGACAAGAAAAAGGGTTTGATTATATTTCATTTTGTTTTTAAACAAAAATAGCATTACCTCAATGAAATCTGAATAAATTTCATGTCTTGTCAAAAACTCATCCACCCTTGGGAGAAAAAAAAAAGATTTTTTTCACCAATGTGGATATCCGGGAGAACGTGCCAAGAAGTAGGAAGTCCCAAAAAGACACTCCCAGGTGTTAAGAATGTCGCTAAGGATTCCAAAGTGGCTCTTCTGAGTGATGGTTTATTTGGACGTTTACTGCTAAATACTTGCTCATTAAAGTAAAAAAAAAAAAAATTTCGGGGACTGGGGAAATGTGTCAGTGGATAAAGTTGCTTGTCACAAACTCTAAGTACCTGAGTTCAGATCCCTAATCCCCTGTGTAAAAGCCCGAAGCTATGGCAGACTTCTGGAAGGCCAGTGCGCATACTAGGGAAAGAAAGAAGGCAGAGACAGGAGACTTTGCTGGAAGCTCGCAGGGTGGTGAACAATGAGAGACCCTGCCTCAAATGAAGTGGAAGGCTAGGGCTGACCCAAAAGTTGTTCTCTAACTCCACTCTCACGCACGAGCACCTGCACTCATACACATGAACACATGCACACACTAAGTAAAATTAAATTATCAAACGATTTAGCTCTATTAATGTAGGCATGAAACCCCTTGAAAATACATTGTCACATAAAGACTATGAAGCCTGGCGTGGTGGCACACATTTTTAATCCCAGCACTCTGAAAGCAGAGGTAGGTGGATCACCATGAGTTCGAGGCCAGCCTGAGACTACATAGTGAATCCCAGGTCAGCCAGGGCTACAGAGAGACCCTACCTTGAAAAACTAATAATAATAAGAAGAAGAAGAAGGAGGAGGAGGAGGGGGCAGGAGGAGGAGCGGCAAAGATGACGGGCTGCCTGGCTAGGTCACTTGACTGGTGTCTGACAAATGGTGATAAATAACAAGCACATGGATCTCAACTCCTTTTCTAATTGGGAAAACTCAGAGTTCCTATCTTAAGCATCCTCAAAAAGAAAGAGCTGGGGCACAATTCATTAATTATAACTGGTCTATCTGACCACAGACAAACCCGGTTGTTTGTGTGTTTTTCACCCATGAGGCAATGGATGCTGATTACAGCCGTGAGTGAGTTGTGACTCACAGGTGTGTGAACATGTCTGAGGCATTTGCAGTTCCATGGGCATGTCTACTGCCACAGCTCTCGCTTGGCAAAGCAGAGACTGGCATT
Organism: Orientallactaga sibirica; assembly: GCA_036365145.1. Taxonomy (NCBI): domain Eukaryota; kingdom Metazoa; phylum Chordata; class Mammalia; order Rodentia; family Dipodidae; genus Orientallactaga; species Orientallactaga sibirica. The sequence continues at coordinate 21,352,364 of JAEOAD010000018.1, read as the reverse complement.
TGGGCAGCACTTAAATGTCCTGAGCCCTGTCATTAAAGCCAGAGATCCTAAGTTCATGAATGGCTGTCTTTCATCAGGTGAGCAGAGAGGAGACTGTGTGTGTACTGATTTATCTTCCTTCATAAGACATAAGCCCTCTTGGTGTTGCTTGCAAGTGATTCGTGGAGTAACGGAGCCAAAGTGATCCACAGATGCTAAAGCAGATCTTGGCAAGTCCCTTTCCACCTGTAAGATTAGTGATTCAGGGCCTGGAGAAATGGCTTAGTGGTTAAGCGCTTGCCTGGGAAGCCTAAGGACCCCGATTCGAGGCTCAATTCCCCAGGACCCACGAAAGCCAGATGCACAAGGTGGCTCATGCATCTGGAGTTCATTTGCAGTGGCTGGAGGCCCTGGCGCACCCATTCTCTCCCTATGTATCTGCCTCTTTCTCTGTCTGTCTGTTGCTGTTAAATAAAAAATAAACAACAATAATAAAAAAATGATTAGTGATTCATTAAGTACTTGCTGTGTGCCAGGCACAATACTAAGTTGCATGTTTATTACTTACTTAGTCTCTAAAGCAACCCAGGGAAGTAGATTTGGGGTTTCTTAATCCTCGTATTTATATAGGGGAAGACAGAGGTACAGAGGTGCTAGGCAATGTGCCAAGACCATGGACTTAACACTGGCAAAGTGAGATTCGTGGGCTCAGACACTGCGCTCGCCTTGGGTCTTGAGATAGGGTCTGCTCTTGTCTTTCTTCAGTTTCTAGTCATCTCTCAACTCTTGCCACCACCAGCACAAACTACTCCCTACACTTCCCACTTTACCCGTCTTTCTTTCGCGGTAACATCTCAAAGAACCTTTAGTTCAACATAGCTCTACATAGCACCTCATCTTTGACTCGGGGGCAGCGTGCTCTTCAATCCATGTCTTGTATTGCGGTTTATAGTACCCTTCCAGACCTGAGACCCAGAGAGGCTGTATTGTTCTCTCTCTTTTTTTTTAGGCAAGGTCTCTGACTAGTCTCAAATTTTCTGTGTAGTCGAGGATGGCCTTGAGTTTCTGATTCTCTTGCTAGGATGACAGTAATGTGCCATCATGTTCAACTGTTTCGAAAACATTTTATTGATAGCTTCCATAAGTAAATACAATAAACCATGACAATTCCCACCCACATCCCCATTTTCCGCCTCTCAAATCCATCTTCCATTGAATCAGTTCTTCCTTCCAAATAGTCTCTCTAATCCCTCTCTCTCTCTCTCTCTTTTTTTTTTTTTTTTTGGTTTTTCAAGGTAGGGTCTCACTCTGGCTCAGGCTGACCTGGAATTCACTATGTAGTCTCAGGGTGGCCTCGAACTCACAGTGATCCTCCTACCTCTGCCTCCAGAGTGCTGGGATTAAAGGCGTGCGCCACCACGCCCGGCTCAAATAGTCTCTCTTTTATTTTGCTGTCATCATTGTTTCTTGCTATTATGATGGTCTTGTGTAGGTAGTGTCAGGCACTGAGAGGTCATGAATATCAAGACCATTTTGTGTCTGGAAGACAGCATTGTATGCAGTCCTCCCCTTCCTTTGGCTCCTACATTCTTTCCATCACTCCTTCCACAATGGACCATGAGCCTTGGAGGGTCTCAGTGCTGAACACTCCACTGTCACTTCTCCTCAGCACTATGGTGACTTTGAGTCACCCTAGTGGTCACCATCATCTGAAAAGAGAAGCTTCTCTAATCAAAAGTGAGAGTAGCGTTAATATACACCATGCCCAATATTATGTGGTATTGGGGACCAACCCCAGGGCTTCATAAATGCTAGGTAAGCACTCTACCAACTAAGCTACACCCCCGGCCTGTTGTCTTCCTTCCATTCCAGATTTTCGGCATGCTGATGCCAAAACACAGCTCTCATCTCAAAAGGAATAAGAGAAAGTTTATTTAGAAATGAGTGATCATGGCTTGGGAATACAGATGTAGGTTTACCTCAAGTACATGTTTGGAACAGTCTCATGAGGTTTTTACACTAACAGAACCAAGAAAACCATAAATGGAGGCACATCAGGTAGGTGATAAACTTCAGGTAGGTGAGTTACAACAACACAGAGAAAACTCGGTTATAGACCTCGGAGATTATCTGACAGCATTCTTAGCCTTTGGATTGATAGAAGCTAGTGGTCTGTTCATACATTCCAAAAAGGCTAACTGAATCATCACAAAGATATTAAACATGCAGAGGGCCAATAAATGGCTATAGTGGGGGATCAAGATGGTCCAAGATAACTTAGTTCAGGCCCTGCAACATTCCAATGTTCCACAAACCACCTTGTAATATCTTAAACAGGTGAGACTCTTTTCTGGAAACCTCAGTTCATATTCACAAGGACTCTCCCTCTATAACAACATCATCCCTCTTGTATTTGTGACAATAATCTTCTAGCAAGTTGCCCCAAGTCCCTGTGTCCCTGCTCCAGCTCAGCCTATTCCCTTTGCCTGGTTTGTCTTTCCTAAATAGGAGCTACAATGGACAAGACCACCACGGTGTGTGTCTTACAAAGTACTGCAGCACATTGCACTTCCCAGCCACCCGGTGACAGGTGTGCGGAGCCTGCTGTCAGACCTAAGCCATAGCTGATGAGATCCCAAACTCCTTCCCTGGCAGTCCAAGCTGCTGCCTGCTCAGAATAGTCCCAAGCTTGCCTGTGAGTGTAAAATTACGGAGAAACTCCTCACCAATGTTCCAAGTCCTTCTATGACTTGGTCCCAGCTGGCCTTCCCTACACTGTCTCCCACCTAGCCCTTGATAATGCTCTAAGCAAAGAAAACAGTGCAGAGAGAGGAGACATTGAGTGCTAAGGATGTAGTTTAGCAGTAGAACCCTCACCTGCCATATGTGAAGCCCTGAGTTCAATCCCCAGTGCCACCACCAAAAAAGAAAAATTGGTGAGGGTTTTATTCTACTCCCGCTCCAGACTGCTCAGAACCAAGATTCAGAATTAAGAATCATTTGCTGTCCTACTGAAAAAATGCACCTTAAAAGTTAACTTTTACAACTCTAGGATGCTAAGAAAGCAGATGTTCCAGATGTTTCTCATTCCCCATAATATTTTTCTCAAATGATTTCATAATTATCCCATTAGGCAAGACATCGATCTCAGTTGCATTAAGATAATGTGTGAGGGCTGGAGAGATGGCTTAGCAGTTAAGGCGCCTGCCTGCTAAGCCTAAGAACACTGGTTCCAATCTCCAGCAGTTCCAATCTCCAGGTCCCACGTTTAGCCAGATGCAAAGTGACGCAAGGGTGCAATGCCACACTTGACCACAAGGGGGTGCACTCATCTGGATTTCATTCGCAGCAGCTGAGAGACTGCTGGTGCACCCATTCTCTATCTGTCTCCCTCTCCCTGTCTCTCTGTCTGTCTCTCTTTGTGTCTCTCTCCAAAAATAAAAAATTTAAAAAAATTTTTAAAAAAGATAATGTGTGAAAAAGCTCTTCTAAAAAGATCCCGCAACAGAACACGAAGGTCACTGGGTATTTTTGAGCTATGCAGAGTGGGAGGCGGGGGGCTGGACAGGCAAGTGTCACGTGAACAAGGACAAGACAGGGTGCGGGTTCTTAGGGCTATGCCTCTTTGTTTATTATTATTTTTTTTATTGACAACTTCTATATTTACATACAAAAAACGCATGATATTTCCCTCCCCTCCCCCCATTCCCCTTTAGAACTCCATTCTCCATCATATATGCCTTCCCTCTTTCCATTAGTCTCTCTTTTAATTTGATGTCATCATTTTTTCCTTCTATTATGAGGGTCTTGCAAAGGTATTGCTAGGCATTTGATAACACTGAAAAATGGATCATTAATATTTTTCTGATTTTCTTTTAGGTTGGGACTATGGTGATTTGAATCAGAGCCTCCCTGCCCACCCCCCGCCCCCATAAATTCATAGCATGTGAATGCTTGGCCCTCAGCTAGTAGCAGTTTGGGAGGTGGACCCTTGCTGGAGGAGGTGTGTTGGCCTCCCAAGTGCTGGAGTTTCAAGCACTGCACCACCACATCCAGCTACCTCCCTTCCCTCATTTAAAAAAAATTTTTTTTCGAGGCAGGGTCTCACTCTGGTCTAGGCTGACCTGGAATTCACTATGTAGTCTCAGGATGGCCTCAAACTCAAGGTGATCCTCCTACCTCTGCATCCCGAGTGCTGGGATTAAAGGCAAGTGCCACCATGCCCAGCTTCCCTCCCCTTAATTTTAATTGACTTTTTTAAAAAAGAGTAGTTTTAGGATCACAACAAAAAATTTTCCACTACACAGATCCAGCACCCCACTGTCAATACTCTCTCCCCTCTCCCCACCCTGGCAGAATGGTGCACGTTTTAGGATTGGTGACCACATATTGACATGTACCACCAAAAGTCCTTCATCATTTATTTTTCAGTGGAAGTAAATTCTTCTTGATTCTCCTATACCTAGAATATAAATTCCTATGCTAAGTAGGGGAAGCTTGCTCTCCATGCTTAGCCAAAGTCAGCATGTCCTTACTTCTAAATTGAGCAGCCGTGAACTCAGGGAATCATGGCTTTTTAAGTACCACAAGCCAAATTCTTAATCTTTCCCAAAGTTTTGCTGGATATCTGACAAAGTTTCCACCATTCATATGCTTTAAGGAGCATTTCCTATGCTAAGAGTGTCACAGACCTCATTTCAGTTCCCTAAAAAACAAAACTCTTAGGTTCCCATCTTATTGACAAGGGAACAGAGACACAAAGGGGTCAGGTCGCGTGACCAAAGCACCACAGAGATTAAAAGCTAGATCTGGGGGGTGGCTGGAGAGATGGCTTAGCGGTTAAAGTGCTTGCCTGTGAGGCCTAAAGACCCATGTTCAACTCTCC